>CAJGYO010000012.1:51655959-52255959 GCA_904845875.1 Miscanthus lutarioriparius
GTCCCTAATGTGGTGGCGACGTCCGAAAGCACCCGAGGAGCCCGGCGTGGTGGCGATGTTCGAACACCGAGGTCCCTAATGTGGTGGCGACGTCCAGACCAGGAGCCCCGGCGTGGTGGCGATGTCGCATAAGGTGAAGTGTACCCACTAGTCCTCGAGCACGAAGATCCGAGCACCTTGAGGGAGTCAAATCACACAGACGATGATCACCGCCAATACAAATATGTAGAACGGTAGTACATGATGTAAAAATATATGAACTCGGGAGAAAAATCAGCAGTGGTGATGTATGCGACTCGATGATCGATTGGTGTGAAGATGTATTTATATTTAATATAAACCACCCGACCCGGTTAGTGTGTAGTTGAGTCTTGACCCTAGCGAAAGCCGTTAACCATAACAGCGGGCGTGGAGCGATGTGTGTGTAGGAAGAACAAAGCATCGCTAAAGAGCCACTACCAACCACCCATAACGCAGAGGCGGAACACTCGTGAATGTGTAGGGAGGAGCGAGAGAGGGCCATCTCTGGGGACATCCGAGCATCAACATGACTGTTTGGGGGTTCGAAAAATCATTTTGGAGAGCAAACATGGAGAAAACAGCTTGGAGAAACATTATGGCGATATACGGAGATTGAAGAATATTTAGAAAAATATCAAAGCATGACTTAGCTTTAGATGCAGAATATCCGGTCGGTGGCATATGGCGTTATCTGGTCGGGCGTTGATGAAATTGTGCGACCCTCGAGCTTTCCCGGCTTGTAAATGGCGTGGCGACGGCCGTGGTTGTCATGGCGGCTTTCTTCACGGCGATAATCATTGCAACGTGGTAGGTGGTCAGAGTAAGTAGTTCGAGCGACGTCATTCTTCTACCACTGGTCAGCCTTAGGCTGATTAGATACGGAGAGATCATTGAGTGGTTGGAGAAACGACGATTTGTCACGATGGAGTAGATGGGAGTGCTCCACGAATAGGGACGAAGGCGGTCGAACTTGTCGGTGGAGTTTGTAGAGGCTTGTATGTTCTTTGGGCTTGTCCGGTGAGTCATGGCATACATAAAAAAGCCGCGTACATATTATCGTGGGACATCAAATCCTTGGTGGCGGGAGGTGTATATGCATGCACCTTCTTGCTCCACGTGAGATGCATCTCGATTATTATTTGTCTCGGATCTTGTCGGTTGGTGTCGTGTGGTGCCGACGAGTACTCCCAACTCCGCAGCCTCGGGCCATGGTTGATGATGCATCGAGCTGGATGTAGATCGTCAAGGAGAATAGTAGCACCATGTCTTGCCACCGATGCCAGGCCTGATTAATCGGGTTGCAAGCGGATGCAGAGCCGCGTGCGCTGAATAGATCCGCCAATTGACTCCACGTATCGAAACTTGCTGCCACGAATTCACAACAAGTTGTGTCGTGACGTCAGGTCACCACGGATGATGTTGATGTTGATTTTGAGATCCATCTGGCTCGCCAGGGATCAGCGCGCACACCAACTGTTGACAAAAGATGCTCGGTAGTCCTCCGAGGGGTATCCCACAAAGGTAGATTGATTGGTGGGGGTGCACGTAATCAGGAACCGGATGGTGACACAAGGCGTAGAGACAGCGATTTAGACAGATTCGGACCGTCTAATCGACGTAATACCCTATGTCCTGTGTCTTTGGTGTATTGTATTGATTTGGATGACCATGTAGATGTCGACTAGGGGACCCCTGCCTCTCCTTATATACTCTAGAGGGGTAGGGTTACAAGGAAAGTATCATATTTGGTACTATAGAATATCTTGCGGTGCACATCGACTAGTGCCGTGCACGCCTTGATCTTGTGGGCTAGGCCACCTCGAGGTCTTGGCCCATGTCTTGTCTTATGGATACTGGGGGCCATACCCCACATGGAGGAACCGAGATTTCTCCCGGCTCTGACGATAAGGGACTGAAAAGAAGATCAATGTCAAAACACAAAAAAATACATGAAGAAAGAAGAAAGCGAGAGGGAGATTAAGTAGATGCACGGCCAATAGGAATGATGATGTCGCATTACAGACGTCCACGGCCTAGTTCGGGACTTCCACTATAGTCGAGATCCCTTCATTGAGACTCTCCCACTCTATGCTCTCGGTAGCATCATCGAGCGAGAAGAGAATCGACGTTGGGTCTTGAGGATCCATCCACTAGAGCAGTGACTCACCCTGCATGGGTGATCGGCTACCCACCGATGTCAGGGCCAAGGGCAACCCCCGCTGGTCCTCTCCACCACCGCCACGATGCCTAAGGACCCTTCAACCGTGTCCCCCTCCGTTCGACCTGCCTCGGGCACCGTCACTGAGGCCATCGGTGGCACGGATCACGCCACTTCCTCGGGCACCCTTTGTGGCTGTGTCCCGCCTATGCACGGCTTGTCGATCCACGGCCACCTCGCTTGCATCGGCTGGACTTCGACCAACGGCGTCGTGCCACCATAGCCGGCGCCACAAGCGTGGGCTGTAGCTTCGTCCGTCCTGACATCAGCAGCAGAAACACCTTCGTCATTGGTTGCTCGGCGACCTCCGAGGGCGCTCCTTTAGCCCTAGCGTCCGCTTGACCTACTAAGGGCACGAGCACCACCACGGGCTCCCCTCCTACCTGAAACAGGAGCAACATCGGGCGATGGCCCCCATCTCACCTAAATGGCGATGCTCTTCTTGGGTGCCACCGCCAAAAAATCGCGCCGCCTCAAGATGCTACAAGAACACAAAAAGCATGAGTCACGATGAAAATAGAGAAAAAAGAGAAAAAGCAAAGGGGCTGGTGGCTTACATCGGCGCTGTTGGGCAGGGCCATTCGGGGGATGAACCCCTAGGTCCCTGCTCCACCTCGTTGGGACGGGATCGTTTTGAGCCTGCCCCCTACTCCTGAGCAGGGGGGCTCGCCTCCCTTGCCCCCGAGGGCACGGCGGCAGGGCCACCCCCCTCTGTCATCACCTATTAGCTCTTGGGGCATGGTAGTAGAGCCACCCCCTCCACTGGCACCTCGGGCATGGTGGTAGATCCGCACGGCCCTACTGCCTCTTGAAGCGAGGCGGCGGGGCCACTCCCCTCCGATGGCACCTCAGGCACGGCGGTAGAGCCGCCCGCTCCCACTAGTCCTGAGGATGGGCCGATGGTTTGGCCCGTCTCCGCTAGCCTTATGGACTCACTTCATCCTGCATGAAACAGGAAGGGTCCCTGCATAGACGAGTGGGTACCTGTCAGCGTATCCTCGCTCTCTAGGTCATCCCACTCGGCGTTAACAACTACCTCATCGTCTTCCTCATCGTCGTCGTCGTTGTCAGTCTCCTCTCCTCGCTCCCATGCCTGCAACTTCTGCTGCTTCTTTTTCCTCTTGACCTCCTTTGTCTTACTCTACCACTCGGCTGCAGCGTAGTTGGCCGCCCCCACGAACAGGTCCTTCGGTAGCGGAGCCGAAAGATCCATAAGGATGAGTTTCTTCGGCTGGCCCCCCTATCTCGAAATCAGCTTCAAGGGGTCAGGAGTTCAATTAAAAAGGAGGCACAAGGAAAGAAAAACTTACAAAAGCAATGTACCTAGGTTCCGGCCGCATCGGAGGGTGCCCCAGCACCGGATACATGAAATCGAGGATAGAGCTGTTGTCGTCGTGCGAAGGCTCCATCGCCTCCTTGATGCGCTGCGCCACTTCAAAGGGGGAGAGCGCTCCCTCAGCGAGCACCGTCCCATCGAGTGACGCTCTAGGCGCCATCAGGTGCAGGGGAAGCGCGCGCCTCATCAGCGGCACCACTCTCCGCGTATGGTAGGCACCGATGATCCCCGACCCCTTCACGCCCCTCTCCTTTACAATTCAGATGGTGGCGAGATGGTCCTGGATTTTCTTCTTATCTTTATCTGGGACCCCCCACTTCCTCCATGATTCTGGGACCTCTTCGATGAGGCGCCCGATGAACACTGGCAAGGGGGCGGCTGTGTCATCCTTGACGTAGAACCAATGCGAATGCCACCCCTTGTTGGAGGTCGATAGAAGCATCGGTGAGTATTTGTTTACTCTGTTGTTGCAGAGTGAATCGGCGCATCCCATCAGTGCTTTCAGCTCTTGCCTCTTCTCCCGCTTCATAAGGAGGGTGAAGAAGTACCACCACAGTCGAAGTGGGGACGATCCCAGAACCCCTCACACAGGCGATGAAGCGCGCAATGTGTTGGACTCCATTGGGATTAAAGTCTGTAGCTCCACCTTGTAGTAATGTCTGACAACCCTCGAAGGAACTTGTGGGGGGTGGTGAATCCTCGCTCATGGAAGTGAGCAAAGGACACAACGTAGCCATCGGGCAGCGACAACGTGTCCTCATCACCGGGCAACCACCACTCCTGGCGGCGGTCTCTGTGAGAGGAGACCATGGTGGACAAGGCCCTCTAGGCAATGGAGGGTGATATCGGATCTACCCCACAGCTCCATTGAATGATTGGGATGGGTGGATGCGAACTTGACGACGGCTAAGATGCACGGATCACGAGGGAGCTTGGGCGATTGGCGGTGGAGGATGCAGATGAGAAGGCAAGAAGGCAAAGTACGAAACCCTGGGGGCGAACCCTTTGATTTTATAGGGGCAACAGATGTGAGGAAGGCAACCGTCTGCCTAGATCTCCACGCCTGCCATGATACACCACCACGTCACATCATGGGATATGCGCCCGCAATCCCTATCCTTTCCCTCTGAAGATGCGCTGGATGTTTCACCTTCCTGGGCGGACCAGGACTCTTTACCAGTAGAAGAGATATGGGTCAAAAAGCGTTCCTCCGGCCCACCTAGGCCCAGGAGTTTGAGGGCTGGCAAATCAACACTTTCGATGACAGTCCCAAGGCAGCCTTATGACGAAGGATGGGCCCACGAGTGGCCAAAACCTAGGCACACGAGTGCCACAGGTATCTTGACCCATGATTGAGTCTCAGCTAGGCTGACTCTTGCCAGATCCCTGTGAACAGGATACTGGGACTCCAATTGAATTATCCAGTTATTAAAACACCAAATCTCATAGCCAAACCCACGAAGGGTCTGAATTACCCCCCGGGCGATTCTATCCAAATCACCTGGGGGCTCAGGGGCTACACCCCTAGGACTCTTGCCGTTCGTGTCTTCCTCTATTAGAGTTGCTCTTCGTGGCTCCTGCGGGGTGAGCACAATACCCCTCACAAGCTTCTCTGGAGCACCGCACAAAGCTTCCTTGCGTGCTTCGACGAAGATCATGCCATCAAGCCATCTAGGAGGTGGCAACCTCCAAGAGTAACAAGCACCACCAGCTTGCAACTTGAACACCTAGTGCCACTCGATGCAATCTCACAATGCAATCGCACTAGAATGACTCACTCGCAATCGAACCGCACTTTTGCAAGCACAAGTGAGTTAGACGGCTCCCAAGCACTCTCAAGCATGGACACAAACTCCTCCAATGTGCTCACCCTTAGCCATGCCCGAGTACCCCTTCAATTTATAGCCTAAAGGCTCAAAAGAGCCGTTGCTCAAAAGCTGCACGCGGAGGTCTGGACTCAAGCTCCGGACCATGGTTCTAGACCATCTATAGTGAAGGTCCAGACCCCTGCATCATGCCATGTGTCCCCATGTTCAAACGCGCTCATTAGATCTCAACGATCACTAAAAAATGTGTCAAACAACATAGTACCGGACCCTAGAACCGGATTGAGCAACAGGACCATCAAACCCCCTCGGTCCTGTTCAATCTAGAGAGTTTACATAGTGGGTTTTTCCTCTAGACCTGGTCCAGACCCAACAACCGGACCATCTCAGGGTCTTGTCCCTTCAAACATATGTAAAACCACTCAACTGGACCTAGAAAACATGGTCTAGACCCAACAACCAAACTCAGAGAACATGGTCCGGACCCGATCCTAAGCCAGAGTCCTGAGCGCTAAAATGACTGTAACTCTTAGCTATGAACTCCGATTTTGATGATCTTGGACATTTTGGAAAGCTTATGCAGAGGGCAACAAGCATCCTTTGAGCTGAGTGAAACCTCTGCCACTCATCTCCTCCATTGATTCATCATCAAAGTGAGATTGGGAGTGATTCCTAGTGCATTTGCTTGAGTGATTGCATCTAGTGGCACTTAGGGATCATTGTGGCTGCGGATTTCTTGTTATTCTTGGTGGTTGCCGCCACCTAGATGGCTTGGAGCAGCAGAGGAGCATTGGCATGAGTTGGTGATTGTTCGTGACCATCTCCCGGGGATTGTGAGGGGTCTTGTACCTTCCCTGGCGGAGAGCTGAAAGGTAACTCTAGTAATCTGCTCATGTCATTGAGTTACCTCACTTGTGGGTAGGTTCTTGTAGAGCCCAAGCGGTGGCCTAGGTGTGTGATACCTATTAGTCGGCGAAGCACCAAGTGTTGGTCAACACAATGGGGACTAGCATGTGTTGGTATTTATTAACGCACACAGATAAATCCACAAACGCACGGATACCGCTGTAGCTATTACTCGAAAGTATTTCAAGTATCGTATACATAGGGAAACTTGTGAAACTAACTATGGTCTAGCTTAACTAAGGGTAGCAACAAGGTTAGGATAAATAGGAGCGTAGAGAGAATAACTGAGGTTCTCTAATTCTAACTTGGGTAAGCTATGCCTTCTACCGTTCAACTGGGGACATTACTAGGGAAAGACACCAATAGAGGATGCTTTCCTTCATAACTAGGTCCTACTTGCCCTATAGACGGGAGGTGGACTACAAAGGATCAATGATGCTATATAGTACTAGGCTATATAATACTGATGTCATAACTGCGATCTACCATCGATCTAGAATGCAGGGTGCATCCATGATTAACCTAAGTCTAAACATCATGCTTACACTCACAATTAATACTCTATTCCCCCTAGGAAGAGAATAAAGCACTCAAAAGAGAGTCATGATCCTGATAAATAATATAAACAAAATACTTAATTGAATCAGAAGTTGATTATCAGAGAAATCTCAAAAGCGAGCTCAAGTAGAACTTAATTCTGCCAAGGTACAAGCCATAGAGAGAGCACCGACAAGCCAACATCTCCTCCAAACTCTTCTCTCACTCTCTATCTCACTATTTCTAATTATAAGACTAAATCCTATTGAAACAACCCCGATTTCCACGAAGGGAAATCCACAGAGTCAAAGTGTAATAAGACCGTTGTAGATCATATTACCCAAATTCCAGTCAAATATCACATCCATACAATGATAACATCAGAGTACAAATAGTGCAGAATTACATAATTTTTTACATCGCCGCATTGGCGGAATCAAAAGTAGCATTCATTCAGAATAGCTTGAAGATAAGATCGCCAAACTCGAGCATAGGAACGAACCCCTCAACCGTCAAACTCCTCGGAGCTATACTCCTCAGCAGAACCTGTGTGCCAAAATTTATCAGTACGATTTGTACTGGCCACTCCCAACCCTATGAGCATTGCTTTGTGGAAATTGGATGCAAGTTGGATATAATCAAAAGGAACCTATAAAGCTGGGGTTTCCTATGTATTAGCATATCAAGTTCATAATAATAGTTGGTCAAGTTTTAACACCATTCTCACACATTCCACCCCATTCCCATTCCAGAGCCAGGTTTCGATCCTGGGATCGATATACCACCATATCCACACCATCACCATACCACACCCATTCCATCGCTCAGTCGACAGGCCAACTCCCTCTCGGCACTGTCTCAAGGCCCGTAGCCCCTGGCTACGTCCGAACATCCCAGGGGGAGAAAAGAAAGACTCATCTCACTATCTAGTTTAAGCGAAACCCAGGAAAGGTCCATAGCCGACAAGTCGGCATATGTATCGATCGATCAACCATACACTCTGCCGAGGTTTTACATAACCACAAGATCTGCCTTCCTCGCTGACCGTCGTCAACTAGGCTGATTTCGGCCGCTTGCTAGCCTAGGATAATGCCACTCTACCATTCAGCCCTGGTACACCCCAAGTCCGGTCTGGGGTGGCTGAAACTGTGAGTCATGAGCCGGGTCCACAAGGTCTCCATGAAGTCTCGAAAGGGTGTGGGGGAAATCCTCCGCACCCCGTACCTCCTTACACTGTCTGCTAACAACATAGTAGTAGTGGCAATATCCTACCAAGTAGTCCGGCCGTCCCGCACCATATAGGGCGAGTGGTACGTAAGGCTTCCCGGTGAATCTGAGTACTAGTAAGTCCTTAGGGATGACCAAGCTAGAATGTCTTCATCAGGGTTTTCGTCTACCATGCCACCACAGCACGTCCACCCTGGGCTCCTCCCATCACAGGTTCACACCTAGGGCCACCTCATATACCATTTACCCACCACAGGTATCCATTCTAGGGGTGCCCAGGTAGCACCCCACGGCAAGACTTGCCCCAGGCTCGTCGTATACTCCAACTTGGTCGACACAACCCTCACCCTCCATGCACCCAAGTCACACACGCAGCACTCTCCCTAATCACCAGTTTCCACCACGCATCAATGTAGTGTAAGCGTAGTAGAAGTAATAAGCAATAAAATATAATAGCAAGCGTGTGACTAGCCTAACAGCAGGGTGAGCAGGGGTAAGGTTGCGTCAAGGTAAAGGCCATCAAGAAAGCATACTACCATGCAAGTCCTATCATAGTGTGATCATGACTATAAAGTAAGCGCTAGCATTTCTATATTAGCCATGCGTAATAGGTGCTACGAGATTGGGTGGGATGTGGCACCTTCAGTGTAGTCGTCTCCGTACTCCTCACGGTACTCACGATCCTCGTCCGTCCGGTTCTCCTCCGAGTGCGCAAGCATCCGCATTATAATGCATTAGCGGCGTCCATAGAAATAGCACAAAGAAGCAATGAAAATTCAGAGGAGCCAAATGCACTCAAACATGGGTCCATTGCGTGAAGCTCGATTTTTAGATGAATTTTGGTCCTGGTTTTGTATTTTTCGAGGTCGTATGAATTAGTTATGAATTTACAAGATTAATTCCATTTCGAAAATGAAAAAGGCTGAATTAATCCTAGGCTAACACGTGTCATCGCCGGGTTGGTCCGTGGCTTTGCTTGACGTCGACATCACGGTTGCGGAAGGTGGCGTGTGGGGTCTAGGCGATGTCGACATGACATCATCAACGTCATGCTCACCGGCGAGGTGGGGCGAGGCTATTGAGTCACTAACGGGTGGGTGGGACAAAGTCAACGGCTAGTCAACGATCAGCGGTCTTCGGTCATCGGTTAGGGTCAGCGGCGTGTGGGGCCGGGGGTTGCGGCGTCATTAGCTAATGTCGGCCGTGGCGTCGACATGACGTCACCTCTACCGGTGTCTTGGCTTCGACATGTGGGTCTGCGTGGCGTCATCATGGCGCTTGACATGATGTCATCGTCGGCGTGTGGGTCCAGCAACACCGTGTCGCCGACATGTGGGGCCAGTCAAGCAGTCAACGGCTGACCGGTCAATGGTCATCTGGGCTAGGTCCGAACTAGGCTCCGGGTAGGGCGATCTGGGCAGGCCGGCAAGA
Organism: Miscanthus lutarioriparius; assembly: GCA_904845875.1. NCBI lineage: Eukaryota > Viridiplantae > Streptophyta > Magnoliopsida > Poales > Poaceae > Miscanthus > Miscanthus lutarioriparius. The sequence goes on from CAJGYO010000012.1 coordinate 51,665,462, forward strand.
CGGTGCATGGCGTGAAACATGGCTTGCGACCACGTCATGGCCATGGGCCCTTATTGGGCTTCGTCCACAGCGCGGCTCACACCGTGTGGCCCACGGTGGACCGGCACTCATGGTCCATAGACCTACGGCAGGGCGCATGGTGCACCAAGTCCACCGTCTCTTCTCCTTGGCTCGGCTCACGTGCCGCGAGCCCTACGCGACAGTGGCCGGTGAGAGGGGTGTTCCCCTTTTTCTTCTCATGGCGGTGCTCCGTCGTGATGAGCTCGCGGTGAGCCCCATGGTGGCTCTGGTGTCCGATTGGGGAGGGGAAAAGCTTCCCCGGGTCACGGCGACTGTGTCTGTGGGGTCAAGGGGTGGCCAGAGCTTTCCCAAGGTGTTGGCCACGGCGATCGGCGGCTCAAGCTTCACCGGCGTGAGGGAAGGCGCGGGTGCTGCAGCATAGGCCATTTCTGTGGTGCGCGTGGGCGACACAGTGCTCCAGCAAGCATGTTGGGCAGGTCGAGAGGTCTTCTAGGTGCTCCAGTGACTTTGGCCACGGCGGCGGCCTTTCGAGCACAACGGCGGCGAGGCACGCGGGTCTCTACATGGCTCCAGTCGGGTGGTCACAGCGTGCGTGTGGTTCCAGCGATCAAGATGGGCGAGACGAGGGAACGCCAGGCGCTCCCAGCGAACTTGTCCCCGGTGGAGTCGTCGCGGTGGCGGCAGTGCTCCGGCCGTGGCGTGGTGTGGCCTTCGGGGTCCTCTAGTGGCCTACGCCTACCCGTGATCGCAATCGTGGCATCTTCCGTGGTGGGATGAAACCAGCCAAGGCGGTGGCGCGACATCTACTGCGGTGATGCGGCCGCGGTGGCTTCGCCATGGCCGTGCGTGTGTTCCCGGCGTGCGCCCATGCGTGCTCATGTCCAGGGGGCTTAGGAGGAGGTCTCAGCGGCGTACGGCTCACCGTCGGTGTTGAGAAGCGAGAGGATAGCGGCGCAGATGAAGAGTTGTGGCGTGTAGCTCGGGAGGCGGTGCCATGTCGTCGCTTCGGCTTGATCCATGGCGGCGCTCGAGCTCGGCGTCTTCCCCTCTTCTTCCTCTTCTCTCCCTCTCTCTCTTGGCTTGGCGGTGTGGGACGGCCACAAGCGTGGTGGTGGGGCGACGGGGACGGCGCTAGGGCTCGGTGGGGCTTTTATAGCCGAGCTCGGCCATGGAGCTCGGTGGACGGTGGATGGAGAACTAGGGGCGATCGGAGGGCTTCTAGCGAGGCTGGCTAGGGTTCTGGGGCCATGGCGCGGTCGTGGGTGCGGCGCCAAGGGGGAGATAGGGTCATGCTCCTGGCGTGACCCCTAGCCCGCTCCTGCCATTGCTGTCGGCCTCCGGTCGGTGGGCGGTTGGGGTGTTGGCGTGGAGAAGATGACACTGTGGACGGGGTGGCTGATGTGTGGGGCCCGTGTGGCGGTGAGCTATGAGCGAGGCGGCGAGGTCTTGTGAGCGTCTTATTTGGGATCTTTGGTCATTGAGCTCATTGGGCCTATCTTGACTCGTCTTGGCGACTTCTTTGCCAGCATTTGGCGAGGCTAGCCGGTGGTGGTATTGGGGCGATTCTTTGGTCGTCGTGTTGGTTGGTAGAAGCGGTGGTGGAAGGCCTTCTTCTCTTCTTCCTTTTCTATTTTTCATTTCTTTTCCATTTGTTTGAATTCAAATTTGGTTTGAAATTTGATTTCACAAGCGAGGTGACTTATTCATTGGAGTTTAGGGAATTTTGTTTAATAATAACTTTATGGTTTATTATTTTATTGGAGTTGTTTTAGCAATCATAACTCAAATGGAAATTCAAATCACATTTTGAATTTAACAATGTATGCAACATTATATTTGTTGAAAATTAATAAACATAGTTATCTAATGACATGCCATGCTTATATGTTGACTGGGGTTAGGTTAGACCTAATACATCTCTTAGGTTGGGTTTCTATACATGGCACTCATCATCACATGGGATTCTTGAGAAAAATTTTGTAGCTGGTATTTTTGGTGTATAGATTTTTGGGTTGTTACAGTCCTACCCCCTTAACAAGATCTCATCCCCGAGATTAAAGCGTAACGTACTCTTCAAAGAGGTAAGGATATCATAGCCTGAGGTCAGACTCTTTCTCCCATGTTGCTTCTCTCTCAGTGTGATTACTCCATTGGAGCTTGCACATAGGAATAGTCTTGCTTCGGGTTTCTTTGGTATCTCTGCCTAGAATTCTGATAGGATGTTCTCTATACTCAAGTGTATCTTGAATGTCAAGTGTATCAGTCGGGATCACTTCATCGGGCACTCTCAAACATTTGCGTAGCTGGGATACATGAAATACGGGATGTACACCCGTCAATTCTTTAGGTAACTCGAGTTTGTAGGCGAGTTTCCCAATCCTCTTGCAAATCTTGTATGGGCCAACAAATCTAGGGGCAAGCTTCCCTTTCACATGGAATCTGACAGTCCCACGTAGCGGGGATACCTCGAGATAGACGAAGTCTCCCACATTAAACTCAAGTTTTCTTCTCCTTTTGTCAGCATAGCTCTTGTATCGACTTTGAGCAATTCTCAAATTCTCTCTTACTTGAGCAACTCCTTCTTCGGCATCTTGAATCTTAGTGGAATCAAAGAATGATCTTTCACCCGGTTGAGACCACATCAAAGGTGTCTTACAAGGTCTGCCATACAGGGCTTCAAACGATGACATCTTGATACTGGCTTGGTAGCTGTTGTTGTAAGAGAACTCTGCATAGGGTAAGCATTTCTCCCAATCCGAGCCATAATTTAGCACACTAGCGCGAAGCATGTCTTCTAAGATCTGATTTACTCGTTCTGTCTGTCCATCTGTCTGCGGGTGGTAAGCAGTACTAAAATCCAGTTTGGTTCCAATAGACTTGTGCAGAGCTTCCCAGAATCAGGACACAAACTGAGGACCACGATCAGATACAATACTAGAGGGAGCTCCGTGCAGTCTGAGAATATGCTCAATATATAGATCTGCTAATTTTTCTGCATTGGTCTTGGTCTTCATTGGTACGAAGTGAGCAATCTTGGTTAAACAATCAACAATCACCCATATGGAATCGTTGCCTTTCTGTGAACGGGGCAATCCAACTATGAAATCCATGGATATGTTCTCCCATTTCCACTCGGGAACGTCAAGAGGCTTTAGCAATCCTGCAGGCCTTTGATGTTCAGCCTTGACTCTATTACAGGTGTCACATCGTGCCACATGTCCTGCAATGTCTGTCTTCATGCCTTTCCACCAAAAGTGTTTCTTCAAGTCTTGATACATCTTTGAATTTCCAGGGTGGATACAGTACTTAGAATCATGGGCTTCTGACAGAATTTCCTCTCGTAGGGCTAGATCAGAAGGTACACAGATTCGGTCCTTGAACCAAATGGTTCCTTGTTCATCTTCATGGTGGTTGGTCTTGTAGCCTAGTTTCATCAGACCACAGAGATATTCAATCTCTTCACAATTTTTCTGAGCTTGATAGATGCGATCTGTGAGATCATACTGTATGCGGAGCTCATTCAATAAACCATGTGGTAGTATCTCCAGTTGGAAATCATCAATCTCTTCCTTGAGCTCAGGTGGTATGGATTTAGTGATCAAAGTGTGACAGTAACTCTTGCGACTGAGAGCATCTGCGACTACATTAGCTTTTCCCGGATGATAGTGAATTTCCAGGTCATAGTCCTTGATCAACTCTAGCCATCGACGTTGCCTCATATTCAGATCTTCTTGAGTGAAAAAGTACTTCAAGCTCTTGTGATCGGTATAGATATCACACTTGTTACCTATCAAGTAGTGCCTCTAGATCTTCAAGGCATGCACAACTGCTTCTAACTCAAGATCATGAGTTGGATAACGGTTCTCATGTTCTTTCAACTGTCGAGACGCATATGCTATCACTCTTCCATTTTGCATCAGTACACAACCAAGTCCTTGACGGGATGCATCACAATAGACCACGAAATCTTTGCTGATATCAGGCAATGCTAACACAGGAGTTGTGGTAAGCTTCTGTTTCAATTCCTGGAAGCCTTGTTCGCACTTGGGCTATCTTGGAGAAATTTTCGATGAATCGGCGGTAATATCTAGCCAATCCCAAGAAACTTCTGACTTCTGTCACATTACGGGGTTGTTCCCATTCTTTCACAGCCTCAATCTTAGCTAGGTCAACTGCAACACCTTCAGCTGATAGTACATGGCCTAGGAAGGCAACTTCACAGTAGCCAAAACTCACATTCTTTGAACTTTGCGTGAGAGCTGATGTTGGGCTAGTTTCTCAAGTACAGTTCTCAGATGATGTTCGTGTTCTTCAGCGGTAGGTGAATAGACAAGGATGTCATCAATGAATACTACCACGAACTTATCCAGATCATCCATGAAAACCTTATTCATCATGTTCATGAAGTATGCAGGTGCATTCGTGAGTCCAAAGGATACCACAGTGAACTCAAACTATCCATACCTAGTCACAAAAGCTGTCTTCGGTATGTCACTCTCTCGAATCTTCATCGATGATATCCGGATCGAGATCAATCTTGGAGAAATACTTGGCACCTCTAAGGTGATCAAGCAAATCATCAATCCTTGGCGAGGATACTTGTTCTTGATGGTGGTATTGCGTTCAAGTTCCGATAATCAATGCACATTCTCATTGAGCCATCCTTCTTCTTAACAAAGCGAGCAGGAGATCCCTGTGGGGTGAAGCTTGGGGTGCGATATATCCCTTCGAGATGAGCTCATCAAGCTATTTCTTGAGCTCAGCCAGTTCATCTACTGACATGCGATAGGGTCTCTTGGCAATGGGTCCTGTTCCTAGCAAAACATCAATGATGAACTCTACATCATGGTCTGGTGGCATACCCGGTAACTCTTTAGGGAATACATCAGGATAGTCTCTGACCACAGGCACATCATGAACTGTTTTTTCCTCTTCTTGTGATTACGAACTTGCTTTAAGGGCACATAGGATAGAGGTGGACTTTCGGTGGGGTTCACATCTAATAATTTGGCACGATGGATGGGTCACTTGGACGTATCTAGGTGAACATGATATGATACCTCGGTGATTGGTTAGCCAATCCATACCTAAGATGACATCTAGGTTTGTGGAAGGAGTATGAGGTTAGGTCGGCTTTAAAGGTAAGACCCTCAATGGTAAGACTCACTCCCTTACAGATGTGGGTGCATTTTAGGTCTCCTAAAGGTGAGCTGGTGATGATAGGCTTTTCATGTGGGGTTTACAGCGAGGTCATGCTCTCGTGCAAACTTGGATGATATGTATGAACAAGTTGCTCGAGAATCAAATAGAAGCGATGCGAGATTGCCATTAACTAAAAACATACCGTACACAATGTCGAGGCGATGCTGTGCTTCCTCGGCGTTCAGATGGTTGAGACGTCCAAGGGTAGCAGATCCCTTGAACTGAGACTTCTGAGCAGCTGAGTTCTGAGGACATTCAGCGGCTTTGTGACCTGGTTGGCCACAAGCGAAGTAGGTGAAAGGCACACCACTGTGTAGGGGTTGGCGTGGGTGCCTTCCAGCCTTTCAATGCTCAGTGCAGAGTGGTTACGGTCTTTGGCGTTCATTCACCGGAGGGAACAGTTGAAACGATCCACGAGTGTTGTGGTCCTGAGCATAACGGTCCCCGTGTAATGATCCGGCGAGGGAGGTATTTGGCGGTGTAGCCTCCACTTCCCTTACTCGATCCGAGGTTGTCATCCCTGTTGTGGCGTGGCGTTCCACGGATGGTGCATCTCTGCGGAACCTCTTGCGATCACGGCCACGGAAGGACTCCTCGAGCTTACGCTTTCTCTCCTGTACTCTTCTCCGGCTTCAAAGACGGTCTTTCTCAACTGGATCTGGCGATCCACCGAGCACGTAGTGTGTTACTCTCAATACCGCCAAACTTCAGCTTGATGTGCGGGTTAAGTCCCTTGCGGTAATAGTACAACTTTTCCTTCTCAGAGTTCACAACATAGGATGGTGCATAGCGTAGAAGGTTGGTGAAACGAGTAGTGTACTCAGTCACCTTGTCCTTTCCCATCTTGATGTTGCGGAACTCCTCGGCTTTGGCCTCCATGATACCCTTGGGAATGTGATACTCAGTAAATGCTTCGGCGAACTCATCCCACGAGATATTGGCAGGGTCCTCATGGGAATCACTGAAACTGTCCCACCAGGCGTGTGCTGCTCCTATGAGCTGGTGTGCGGTAGCTCCAACACACTCATCGTCGATGAAAGTGGTGAGGTCAAGCTTCTTCTCCATCTCCTTGAGCCAGTCATCGGCTACTAGCGGGTCAGGATCGGTGCCATCATAGGTAGGTGGCCTTAGCTTCAGGAATCCTTCTAGCTTCCTTTGGAAGTCATTCTGCTGACCTCCCTGGCGACGGTTTGCTCCTTCAACAAGAGCTGCAAGAAGCTGGGTCTGCTGTGCCATCACTTCTGCCAGGTTCGGTGGTGGTGGTGGTGGAATGTTCTCCTCAACAGGCGGTGGGGTATTCTCTAGGTTGAAGGGTATCCCTCCACGTCCATGGCCACGGCCACGGCCACAGTTGTTGCCACCACGGCCCCCGTTGGGTTTGGCTGGTTCGGGGATGGGCGCACGTCCACGGTTCATTAGGCGAGCAGATTGGCGGTTGGGCATCTGCAACACGGACCATAAGAATTTTAGTGCTCGTGCCATAAGTGCTTATAATTCGATTATGATTATATGATTTCGACGATTTAAAGAAAATCATTATACTATCCAACACTCATTACAAAGAAGTAATAAGATCCATAAGATGCAATAAGATCCAAATCATTCATTACATGGGTTTTATTACATAGCATCATCTCCAGTAGCTACACTTGAAGACGTGCGAGAATCGTACTATGCATAGTGTCTCATAATACATCTCATAAGGGGTACATCATGGAGTACAACTCATGGAAGCTACTGACATATCTCATGACCACACAGGGTCATCTACTCTAACTCGTACACCGCAGCAGGGATACGACTGTTCTCGATCTTGATCTCCTTGTCAGACTTGTGAAGTCAGGACACGTACTTCAAGGCCTCGGCAAGCTCCTCAGTAGGGTAGGGCAGGCGTCTAGGTTGAGGCGAGTCAGGGCTAACTCAAACTCCTCCATCCTAGGCCTCGTCTTGCTGCGAATCTCCTTGGGTAGCTGATCCCACATACCCTTCATCTCCATGAGGCGCTTCTTGTTAGACTTCTGCCAAGCCTGCCATGTCCTCTCACACTTGTCCTGTAGGTACTCGGTCTGCCTGAGTGCCTCGATCAGGTGACCCTAGTTGCGAACGGCCTTCTTCCTGAACTCCTCCAGCTCCTGGGTTAGGGTCTTGTTCCGAGATTGGATTTTCAGCATATCAATCCCCTTGGACCTCTCTCTGTCTCCTCTGCGGTTGAACTCGGCCTTCTTGTCGTCCAACTCCCTCTGCAACTCCAAGACCTTGCTGTCGAGATAGCAGTTCTTGTTGCCTAGGTCGGCTGCTTTGTCCTGTAAGTCAGCGACCTCGGCTCTATGGACTTCCTCATGACGGTTGAGCTCATCTCAGAAGCTTGGCAATCGCCTCGGCAGACTAGCTCGCTCTAGTGCTCCCTGCGAGTCTTGCTCTGGCACTCCCAGGTAAGAGCCCGGTCTTGGCGTCTCTTCTGCTCAAAGCCGGGTCACGACTGTCCCGCTCTAGTAGGTGGATAGCCGAGACACGAAGGCATCCGTCCTCCTCTCGCAAGGATAACTCTCTGGGTGTGAAACTCTGCTCACTAGGGGTAAGGGTGAGGTCGAGGGCTGGGAAGTAGACGAAACTCGTAGTCTTCAGTGCTCGTAGTGATCCCTCATCACTCTGCTGAAGTGCCTTGTGTGAGATAGCTCATGATCCCTCCTCAACTATGTCCTCTATGGTCAACTCGGTGGAAAAGCTGGGGACAGTCGGTAAGGTGGTGCTAGCTGGGAACTCGGTGAGGTGACAAGCGGTCCTTCAATTCCTCCTCCCCGAGTTGACTTCCCAGACAGTGACCTTGACAAGCTCGTTAGGGACTCCTAACGTGGCGAGAACTTCAGCGGGGTGCGTGCAAAACCCCGAGCTCACATAGGTCAAAGGTAAGCTTGGCGTGGTCCGAGGTAGCGGTCCTAGAGGTGGCCATTCGACGTTTGTTGCCATCTGCATGTTTTAAGGAAGCAGTGTTAGCGAGGTCAATAAATAGATAAGCCTTGCATAAAAAGTAAATGCGTGGTCGGTATATATAACCGAAAGAAGGGCTGTCCACGTCCTATTCTATCGTCCATTTCTAAGGGTTTCGTCCTATGGTCAAGTATGGCTCCGATACCAAGCTGAAACAACCCCGATTTCCACGAAGGAAATCCACGAGAGTCAAAGTGTAATAAGACCGTTGTAGATCATATTACCCAAATTCGATCGAATATCACATCCATACAACGATAACATCGAGTACAAATAGTGTGGAATTACATAATTTATTACATAGCCGCATTGGTGGAATCAAAAGTAGCATTCATTTGAACGACTTGAAGATAAGATCGCCAAACTCGGCGTAGGAACGAACCCTCAATCAGTCAAACTCCTCCGGAGCTATACTCCTCGGCCAGAGAACACGTGTGCCAAAATTTATCGAAGACGATTTGTAATCGCCACTCTCAACCCTATGAGCATTGCTTTGTGGAAATTGGATGCAAGTTGGATATAATCAAAAGGAACCTATAAAGTTGGGGTTTCCTTTGTATTAGCATATCAAGTTCATAATAATAGTTGGTCAAGTTTTAACACCATTCTCACACATTCCACCCCATTCCCATTCCAGAGCCAGGTTTTGATCCTGGGATCGATATACCACCATATCCACACCATCACCATACCACACCCATTCCATCGCTCGGGCCGATAGGCCAACTCCCTCTAAGCTTTGTCTCAGGCCGTAGCCCCACAGCTACGTCCGAACACTCATCCTGAGGGGAGAAAAGAAAGACTCATCTCACTATCTAGTTTAAGCGAAACCCAGGAAAGGTCCATAGCTGACAAGTCGGCAAATGTATAGATCGATCAACCATACACTCTGCAGAGGTTTTACATAACCACAAGATCCGCCTTCCTCGCTGACCGTCGTCAACTAGGCTGATTCCGGCCGCTTGCTAGCCTAGGATAATGCCACTCTACCATTCACAGCCTGGTACACCCCAAGTCCGGTCTGGGGTGGCTGAAACTGTGAGTCATGAGCCGGGTCCACAAGGTCTCCATGAAGTCTCGGAAGGGTGTGGGGGAAATCCTCCGCACCCCGTACCTCCTTACACTATCCGCTCACAACCTAGCAGTAGTGGCAATATCCTACCAAGTAGTCCGGCCGTCCCGCACCATATAGGGCGAGTGGTACGTAAGGCTTCCCGGTGAATCTGAGTACTAGTAAGTCCTTAGGGATGACCAAGCCAGAATGTCTTCATCAGGGTTTTCGTCTACCATGCCACCACAGCACGTCCACCCTGGGCTCCTCCCATCACAGGTTCACACCCAGGGCCACCTCATATACCATTTACCCACCATAGGTATCCATTCCAGGGGTGCCCAGGTAGCACCCCACGGCAAGACTTACCCCAGGCTCGTCGTATACTCCAACTTGGTCGACACAACCCTCACCCTCCACGCACCCAAGTCACACACGCAGCACTCTCCCTAATCACCAGTTTCCACCATGCATCAATGTAGTGTAAACGTAGTAGAAGTAATAAGCAATTAAATATAATAGCAAGTGTGTGACTAGCCTAACAGCATGGTGAGCAGGGGTAAGGTTGCGTCAAGGTAAAGGCCATCAAGAAAGCATACTACCATGCAAGTCCTATCATAGTGTGATCATGACTATAAAGTAAGCGCTAGCATTTCTATATTAGCCATGCGTAATAGGTGCTACGAGATTGGGTGGGATGTGGCACCTTCAGTGTAGTCATCTCCGTACTCCTCACGGTACTCACGATCCTCGTCTGTCCGGTTCTCCTCCGAGTCTGCAACGACCGCATTATAGTCGCGTTAGCGATGTCTATAGAATAGCACAAAGAAGCAATGAAAATTCAGAGGAGCCAAATGCACTCAAACATGGGTCCATTGCGTAGAGCTCGATTTTAGATGAATTTTGGTCCTGGTTTCGTATTTTTCCGAGGTCGTATGAATTAGTTATGAATTTCTGAAGATTAATTCCATTTCTAAAAATGAAAAAGGCTGAATTAATCCTGGGCTGACACGTGTCATGCTGGGGTTGGTCCACGTGGCTTGCTGACGTTAGCATCACGGTTTCGAGCTGACAGGTGGGGTCTAGCTGACGTCAGCATGACGTCATCAACGTCATGCTCACCGACAGGTGGGGCTAGAGGCTATTGAGTCACTGACAGGTGGGTCCGGACAAAGTCAACGGCGAGTCAACAGTCAACGGTCTTCGGTCATCGGTCAGGGTCACTGACATGTGGGGCCAGGGTTGCTGACGTTATCAGCTGATGTCAGCGTGACGTCAGCATGACGTCACCTCGGCTGTGCTGGCTTCTGACATGTGGGTCCCGCGTGACGCCATCATGACGCCAGCATGACGTCATCGTCTGACATGTGGGTCCAGCAACACTGTGTCGCTGACATGTGGGGCCAGGTCAACGGTCAATGCTGATCGGTCAATGGTCAATACGGGCTGGGTCCGAACTGGGCTCCGGGTAGGGCCGGTCTGGGCCGGGATAGGCCAGACATGTGGCGGGCTGTGGCACAGCCACGTCACGGCCATGGGCCCTTATTGGGCTTCGTCCACAGCGCGGCTCACACCGTGTGGCCCACGGTGGACCAGCGCTCATGGTCCATAGACCTATGGCAGGGCGCATGGTGGACCAAGTCCACCGTCTCTTCTCCTTGGCTCGGCTCACGTGCACCGAGCCTACGCACGGGTGGCCGGTGAGAGGGGGGGGGTTGTTCCCCTGTTTCTTACCGCGGCAGTGCTCCCGTCGGCGGTGAGCTCGCGGTGAGCCCCCGCGGTGGCTCTGGTGTCCGATTGGGGAGGGGAAAAGCTTCCCTGAGTCACGGTGACTGTGTCTGTGGGGTCAAGGGGCGGCTAGAGCTTTCCCAAGGTGTTGTCCACGGCGATCGGCGGCTCAAGCTTCACCGGCGTGCGGGAAGGCGCCGGTGCTGCGGCATAGGCCATTTCTGTGGTGCGCGTGGGCGACACAGTGCTCTAGCGAGCATGTTGGGCAGGTCGAGAGGTCTTCCAGGGGCTCCAGTGACTTTGGCCACGGCGGCGGCCTTTCGAGCACAATGGCGACGAGGCGTGCGGGTCTCTACGTGGCTCCAGTGGGGTGGTCACGGCGTGCGTGTGGTTCCAGCGATCAAGACGGGCGAGACGAGGGAACGCCAGGCGCTCCTAGCGAACTTGTCCCCGGTGGAGTCGTTGTGGTGGTGGCGGTGCTCCGGCCGTGGCACGGTGTGGCCTCCGGGGTCCTCCAGTGGCCTACGCCTACCCGTAATTGCGATCGTGGCGTCTTCCATGGCGGGAAGAAACTAGCCAAGGCGGTGGCGCGACATCTACTGTGGTGATGCGGCCGCGGTGGCTTCGCCACGGCCGTGCATGTGTTCCCGGCGTGCGCCCGTGTGTGCTCGTGTCCAGGGGGCTTAGGCGGAGGTCTCAACGGCGTACAGCTCACCGTCGGTGTTGAGGGCGAGAGGATAGCAGCGCAGTGAAGAGTTGTGGCCGTGTAGCTCCAGAGGCAGTGCCGTGTCGTCCGCTCTGGCTTGATCCGCGGCGGCGCTCCGAGCTCCGGTGTCTTCCCCCTCTTCTTCCTCTTCTCCCTCTTCTCTCTTGGCTTGGCGGGCTGTGGACGGCCACCGAGGTGGTGGCGGGGCGATAGGACGAGCGCTAGGGCTCCAAGGTTGGGGCTTTTTATAGCCGAGCTCAGCCATGGAGCTCGGTGGACGGCGGATGGAGAACTAGGGGCGATTGGAGGGCTTCTAGCGAAGCTGGCTAGGGTTCTGGGGCCATGGCGCAGTCGTGGGTGCGGCACCAAGGAGGAGACAGGGTCATGCTCCCGGTGTGACCGCTGGCCCGCTCCTGCCATCGCTGTCGGCCTCTGGTCGGCGGGCGGTTGGGGCGTTGGCGTGGAGAAGATGACACTGTGGACGGGGTGGCTGATGTGCGGGGCCGTGTGGCGTGGTGGCAGACGAGGCGAGGCGGTAGTGTGGCGTCTCATGTTGGGGCTGGTTTGGTCGTTGGGCTCTTTGGGCTGTCTTGAGCTCATGCACTGCACTCGCTCTTCTGTATTGGGTGGTCTGGCGGTGGCTGGCTAGGCCGGTGTAACACCCTCGGTGTTTGGCTTCTACTAATTGCATTTCGTCTCATAAACATGTGCATCATCTATGTCATCATTTCCATTGTCACTGAAACATACATATGCAACATTCGCACATTCTGTTTGTTTCGTATTGGAGTGCTTATGAATGATAGTAGTGCAACATATGAATGCAACATAAATTTCTCATACCTTGAAACATGGCAACATGGTAGAAATATGACAAGTGTAGAATAACAACCAAGCCATGAAACATGTGGAACATTGTATTGAAACATATGTATGAATTGCTTGTTTTACTTTCTTTATCACATGTGATCAGTAGAAGAGGTATAACAACTTTGTAAAATGGTTGATCATGGTCTAATACACCTTAACTATATTTAGTTTACTTGTTGGAACATTGTCCATGTAGATCAAAGTGACCAAAATGCCCTCAAGTGCAAGTTTGACTTGAATGGACCCTAGGAGTCTCTTTGTTTGACTGATTCAAAAGACCAACTTAGAGACTTTGCATGGCTGTGCACTCTTTACCAAAGTTGTAGCTAGTTTATCAAGGAACAAAAGTTGTTTTATGACCAACTCATGAAAATATGTGGAACATGTTCAAACATGGCCCACAAGTCAAAATTTCATGTTGATTTCCTTTCTGAAAAATTTGTCTAAGTCTTAAAGCGCATTTCGGTTGCATCGAGCCCACTTTGGCTCCATGTAACCGGATCCACGGCGTTTTAGGTGTTGGTCCTTGAAAAAGAGTTTGTAGAGGGAAGGTAGGTCTACAACTTTGATGTTCAATTCCTCCACTAAATCGTCATGGATTTGGAGCAAATCATCGTCTAACCTGCTCTGTCAGTCGGTCATTGGATAACTGAATCGCAATTTCTGAAATGATTCAGTCGGTCATGGCCGACCGGCAACGAAGGTCAAGCGCCCGCGTGGGGACACCGGCGTCGGTCGGTGATCGCGGCCGCCACGCGCCGTGGCTGATCTGGTCACGCCGCCTCCGCTTGCCCTCCACTTCAAGCCAGCGCCGCGCTCACCCGGCGTCGGCCCTGCTCCATTCGCTCAAACCGCGCGCGCGTCTGAGCCGTTGTGAAGCCACCGCTCCGCCATTGCTCGCCGTCGCGCCTCGCCCTGCACCCTCGCGCTCAGTGCTCCGCTAGCCTCCCACGGATCTCGTCTACACCTTCTCTGAGTCGTACGAACCATAGGTAAGCAGCCTTGCCGGCTCCACGCACCACCGCGCCATGGCCGCCATTGCCGCACCGGTGACCTCACCGTGGTCAGCACGGCCCCGTTCCCCTCCTCCTCTCTTAGTTCGCGATTAGTCCTCTCCATCACGCGTAGGTGCTCGAGTGTAACGGCCACCCCGATGCCCGGTCTAGCAGGCCGGGACACGCCGAAGCGGCGCGCCAGGCGCCATGGCCGATTCCGGCTGCGTGCCAGCGGCGCCGAGCTCTTAGGGACCACTAGAGCTTCGGCTTGGTAGGAAATCAGCGCGTGGGAGCTGGGAAGCACGTCGGTGCTATTCGTTTCGCCGGGAGGGTTCGCCGTCGGCGAGTTCCCTCGTCGCCGCGCCGGCTGAACCGTCTCCCCTGTCTTCGTCTCGCTGACGGGTGGGGTCAGCTGACGCCCGTGCCCCGCAGGTCAGCCGCCGAGGCTCAAAGCGGGGATCGGCTTGGGCTGAGCAGCGTCTTGGGCCGCCGTGCCTTGGGCCAACCCCACTGTAGCTTTTAGGTTTTCTTAATTGTTTTGTTTATTGTTTTCCATGATTTATGTGCATGATTCTAAAATATGTATTTCCTAGTATATAGATCCAAATGCTATGGTTCCAATTTTGTTGAGTTCATGATAATGTCTAGTATTTAATAAAAATATTATATGGACACATGTTTTAGAAAAATTTGATGAATTAAATAGGAGTTTGAAATGTGTTTTAGAAGCATGCAAACTTGTTTGAATTTTATCTTGAGTTTCTGTGGTCCAAAAATTATGAAATTTTGTGGGCAGTCTGTTATTGCTGATGTGAAGCTCTGGTAAAAATTTTAGAGCTAGTGCATGTGTAGTTTTTAAGTTATAGAATTTCCTTTTATTAATAAGTGGATCTTGTGTGAATTTTCATAATTTTTCTATAGATCCAGTGAAGGTAAAATTTTATGGGTGCTATTCTTATGCTAGAAGGATGCTAGGGAAAATGGGAAATCTGTTGCTTGACACTTTTTAATAAGGTTTCCTAATTATGCTAGAAATAGACATGGCATCTGTTATTTTGGATACAGCAAGTTATGTTGGTCCAATGGCTTTAAAATTTTTATGGTAGTCTATGTGCAGCATGAGGTAGCTACGGTAATTTTGTAGATTTTTATGAATAGTTTTACTATATATTGCTTAAATCACCTAATTAACTAAATAAATTGGAAAAGGATATTAAATAATTTATTTAGAAGCTAGCACTATACTTTCTGATGTTTCTTAGATATGAAAAACAAGTTGGTAAACTTGGTTTGGTCAAATTAGGCTTTTGCACCATCATTAAATAATTAAGTTAGCAACCCCGTCATTCGGACAGATTCTAGGTCTACTGGAAATTGATTTGGTTAACTTCAGAATCATGCTTTGATGTTTACAAGTGAATTGTAGAGAATTTCATAAGCTTTCCAGAATGTCCTCTTGCAAGTCATTTGGAGTTATAGAACTCTGGTTATGATAGAATTAAGTTACTACTTGTTGCATATGAAGCTTTAATTGTTATTTTAAGCATGTACGTACTATTCTAAGTTCATGGCTTTGTTGCTAGGTGTTAGGCCTTTAACTGAAGATGAGCATCTTTATCTTAGGTTATGCAAGTTAGGTAAGTTGCTCTTGTTATTTAAGTTAAGTTGGATACATGCTTAAAGTGATTTGAATAGAGCTAATTACTCGGTAAGCGAGGGTCGGTGATGTTTTCGTAAACACCCATTGTGATTCATTCATCATGAGCATCATGTCATTCCTTATGCATTCATGATATTTATCTTGTGCATCGGCATGCAATAGGTGTACGGAAGGAGTAACCTGCTGGAATTGAGGAACCGAAAGCGGCGGCGGCGAAGGCCGACGCCGGAGATTCGGGAGGAGCGACCTTGAGGAGAAGTGCCGGACGAGGTCGCCGTTGAGTGCCACGACCACCGTCCTTGCAACTTTGTGAAAGGCAAGCCCGGAGCATATTAAGCCTCCTATTTTCCGAACTGCGATTCTGATATTATTATTACATATATTGTTGCATTAAGTTTAGGTGTTGGATGCAAACACTTTTTGCATTGGTTACCCATTCCTTGTCCGGATATTGTTACCACGAATCCTATGTAGCTCGGGCTCGAGTAGTGCTTAGCCACCGCTTCAACGCGGTAGAAGTCGGGTGATTTCTGTCACCTGCGAGATATAGGAAGATACATGTGGCACGGTTGGCTATATTTGCTATCGTGGAAAAGAACCGATCTTAATTTGAAATGAAGACCGGACGGAGGCTTGTCGGTTTGCGGTGACTCCGTCGTGTCGCTTAAGGACTGATTCTTGGAGCCTTTCTGTTCATGTTGAACGCATGCCTCTCTCTTAGTTGGTCAGTGTCCGATGACCGACCGCATGGCCGAGTAGCTCACCTCGGCCGGGAGTCGATAAGTATAAAGTGCGCCTCGGAAAGGAGCCGTGAGGCGTGAGTCAAGGCGGTGATTTAAAAGTCCCGATCGTCTGGCGGAAGGGTAATCCGAGAGTCTTTGGGCTGATCGAACCGCGAATTTGGTTCTGAGATGTTCCAAAGGTGACCCACGGCTACCCTTGCAAAGTATGCCGGGGTGAGAGTTAGGAATACCCCTCAATTTGAGTTGTAATTCGATTGAATCGCCGTCTCTCCGGTTAGTGAGAACTTGACGGGCTTATCTCCAATGTAGATACACTTAATACTTAATGGTTGGAAATGATGATATGATGATGCCGACCTTATTATACACTGCTATGGTTAATATTGTTTGCTCCTAATAAGTGAGTGCTCTAATACGAGGTGCTAATCTAGTGGGCGGTGTAAATGATGATAAGCTTGATGCTAAGTTTTAAATTGGTCACTATGCTCATAAGCTCTTTTATGCAAATGTGCCAAGCTAGCCCACCGAAAAGCCTTGCATGATCCTTGGTGTCTTTTATTTCGATTTTTGTCGGGTAAGTCTATTTGAGTACCTTCTCGTACTCGGGGTTTATTTCCACCATTGCAGATGACCAGTTCTTCTTTGGTTCTTTGCAAGGCACGCCTTCTCCCTGGCTTTGGGGATGAAGACTAGACCGTTGGCGCGGTCTCTACTAGTTCTCGTACTGATAATGCTTTTGTGGGACATGACTACGATCGGCAATGTAATTGAAACTATGAAGTTATGTACTAAACTATGTTGCTTCCGCACACTCAAACTTGGTTTGTAATATTTTATTTGAACTCGATGGATGTAATCCGAATGCTACTTGTGAAATGTTGTAACGAATGATGTGTTGTGTTGAATCATTACGATCTTGGTTTGTATGTCGAGAGTTGGTTGAAATCCTTCGTGATTTCCGGACTAAGGGATTATGGGAGCTTAAGTCACAGTGAATTTGATCTCGCTTCGGTGATTGTTTTTGTACTTACGTTCTTATGATTTGGTCGGTTTACATTACGGTGGCATCGAGCAAGATTTGACACTAAACACGTCATTTGTGTATTTAAAACAAAAGTATTTGTGAAAATCCTAAATTAAATACTAAGTATTGCCGGTGGTCATATCCCTTATGCCCAAATAAGGACTCTTAGGTGGCTTATTAAAGTACTAACTTGGGGGTTCTGCTTGTTTTCATTTCGTCGTCCATACGGCGTGCTATTGTATGGATGCCATCCGCTTGGGTGGTAATGTTTGGATCAAATACCTCACGCCGGGTAAGTGGGAGTTGTGAGGGCATGACCGTCAATCGTCGGTCTAGGGGAGAGTAGTTGTGGTTGCTCGCATATTTACATGTTCAATCATGTATCTATGAGAGTACTTAAATGTGGGTATCTCGACGGGTAGTTTGTGATACTAGAGTATGTGCATCGGGGATGTATGTATGAAAGTATTTAATTCTGCTTGCTTTTATGCATTGTGGGAAATTCTTTGGGCTGAAATGAAATTTTCTGCGGTACACTAACAACGTATCGTTGTAGATCGACTAGCTACCGTATAGGGAGAAGCGTATGTATGCCACCGTATATTTCGCTAGCCTTTAAATTTTTCTAGGATGGTGAGGGACGATACGGATCGTGCATGCATCATGTTCAAGCATACATGACATTTCTTGCATTACTCCCTCCTTTAAAATATGATTGTCCCGGATAATTAAATTTCGTATCCCTTAAATGATTCTCCCCTTATGTTGTAACTTTTGCTACAGATGGCGCGCACGAAGCGCACTGCTCGCAAGTCCGCTGGAGGCAGGGCGCCGCGTCACCGTTTAGCTCCTCGTGAGCCCGGCCCCGAGCCTCTTGAGGAGGAAAGGCTGAGGGATGAGCTTGCTCGGGTGACTGCTGAGAGGAATGCGGCTCAGCACCGCTTGGAGCAAGTAACTCAGGAAAGGGACCAAGAGACCCTTGAGGTTCAGAGGTTAACAGTTGCTCACCGCAACTGTGAACGCATGTTGATTCACGTGATGAACCAACGGAATGAAGCCTGGCACGAGGAGGATGTGTTGAGAGCACACGACGGGTAGAGCTAGAGCGACAAGTGGCAATTCTTTGAGGAGTACAATGACAATCTCCATGAGGAGGTTCTGTTACACAATCAACTTCACCCTCTCCCGCCTCCCCGAGGATGAGATGGGTTACGGTGTCATCATGGTGAAGGTGATGATGACATGGAGGTCAATGGACTGAGGACATTCCACACGATGAGGAGGAAGATGAGGAGTTGGAGCACTGCTAGTAGTGATGAAGATGGAGGAGAGATCTTGACCGCGACTCGAGGACGATCGTGGTTTAGCTTACTACTTAGCTAATGCGCAAGAGCTAGTCTTTTGTTGATCCTCATGCATGAACGAGTAGCTTTGGAATAAGTAATCGTTGGGATGTAATATCGAACCATAAGTTATCTTTGGATGTAAGTTTGGAACCACTATGGCTTGGATGTAACCTATCGAGCGTATTATGCTCCACGTATATGAGCCTTTGATAAATTCCGTCTTTGCGGTCTATGGATCGAGTGGTTGATTAAGTTCATCGCATTTATGTGTCCATTGACGCGCTTGATGAGTTGTGTGGTTGTGATGAATGATTGTGCCTCTGTTGATTATCTAAATGCATTCCTCCAATGGACTCGGTTTGGGCATAATTATACGATTCATCTACAAAAATTTCCATCATCGTCGGTGCTCATTGGCTATACATTTTGCAGATGGCTCATCATAACCTTCGTCATGGTCGTGGCATGGGAAATGAGGAACAACCACCTCCGCCACCGCCCACACCGGTGAGCTAATGCAGACGGTGGTGGAAAGTCGTCAGACATGTTAGCGGAGGCTATGCATCGGATGGCTAACCGTGAGGATCGTCATGTCCGCCAAGGACCCGAGCCAAACCAAGACTGACTTTAAGGACTTCATGGATACAAAGCCTCCTGTCTTTCGTGAGGCGGAAGAACCATTGCAAGGTGATGAATGGTTGAGCACGATAGAGCAAAGGTTTGGATTGCTCCGTTTGTTGAGGGTATGAAGGCCACATATGCGGGACACCACCGGCTCAAAGGCCTGCAGTACATCTGGTGGACACATCACAAGACCACCTTCCTGTAAGCGTCGAGATAGTTTGGGTGGGTTTGAGCGACTTTTCAGAGGACACTTTATTCCTCCCCGGTCTCATGGCCATTAAGCATACCGAGTTTATGAAGCTCACCCAAGGCAACAAGAGTCTCAATGAATACCTCCGGGCATTCAACAACTTTGGCGAGGTATGCTCACGAGTTTGTCGATACCGACGCTAAGAGAATAGCTAGCTTCAAGAGGGACTTTCCCTAAATTGATGAAGTCAATGGGCAAGCGCAAGTGTGTCACCTTCAATGAGTTTATTAGTGACACTCGACTCAAGAGAACAATGATAAGATATACGCCGCTTCTAAGAACCGCAAAAGAAACTTTGATTCGGTGCTTCTCGGTCTAAGGCACCAATGATATCCAAGGCCCGATGACCGTCCACCCAATGCTAATGTCCGGTCGCCCACCTCGGAAGAAGAATCAAGCTAAAAGCTGGTTTTCATAAAGGTACACAATTTCCTTGCCAAAGAATACTTACAGGCGAGGCAGCTCAATGTCCCACCGGCTCTTGAGCCGTGTTTGGGCTGTAACCAGCCTGGTCATTGGGCAAATAGGTGTCCCCACCCTCCCAAGAATGCTCAAGGAAGCGTCCGTCAGGGTGTTCATTACACTCTTGTGAGAGGAAATTCCTCTTTGGTGAAGTGGTCACCATTTGGTAAGTTTCTTGTTAATGATCACCCCTAGGTTGTGCTCTTTGATTGGTGCTTCACATTCCTTTGTGAGTTCTACTTTTGCATCTAAGCATAAGATGAATGTGATTACAATTGTCAAGGGTGGTTATTGTATTAGTCTTCTTTGGGAATAATATCATGACTAACCAAGTAGTAAAAGATGTAAAGCTTGAAATTGGGGATCGAGAGTTTCTTACTGAGATCTTGTAGTGCTACCGGGGTAGGAATTGATATAATCCTAGGAATGAAGTGGATGAGTGGGAATGGAGTTTGATCGACACGTCAACCCGTGTGGTAATGTTGAGGATCCTGTGGATAAGAAGGGTTTTCTAGTGCAGTTACCTCGTGATATCTCTCTTCACAATACTGACCAATGCTACCCTAGCCAAAGCCATTGAGGACCTACCGGTTGTGCTGTGAGTTTCAGATGTCTTCCACGATGACTTGCTGGATTACCTCCGGACCGCGATGTAGAATTCAAGATAGAACTTATTAAGATGCGGCTCCTATATCTCGAAGGCCCTATAGAATGCCGCCCAATGAGTTGGCTGAACTAAAGAGTCGGTTGAATGAGCTATTGAAGAAAGGTTTGATTCGGCCTAGTTCGTCTCCTTGGGGTTGTCCGGCTATCTTTGTGAAGAAGAAGGGCGAATCTTTGCGCATGTGCGTAGATTATCGCCCCTAAATGTTGTTACCATCAAGAACAAATACCCTCTTCCTCGCATCGATATTTTGTTTGATCAGCTCTCTAAAGCTAAGGTATTCTCCAAGATCGATTTGAGGTGCAGTTACCATCGGATCAAAATTCGTCACGAAGATATACCTAAGGCGACTTTCTCTACCCGTTATGGTTTGTTCGAGTACCTTGTCATGTCTTTTGGGTTGACAAATGCTCCTAAAGCACACTTTATGTACGATGAATTTCGTATTCATGCGAATTGGACAAGTTTGTCGTCGTGTTCATTGATGACATCCTAGTATATTCTCGAGAATAAAGAAGAGCATCTTTGAACATCCGAGAATTGTCTTAACTTCGGTTGCGTGACAACCCGACTTTATGCTAAGTTCAGCAAGTGTGAATTACGGTTGAACAAGATACCTTTTCTAGGTCATGTGTTATCTGGTGATGGAATTTGGTTGACCCTACGAAGGTGCAAGAAGTCCTTGAGTGGAAGGCACCTACTACGGTCCACGAAGTCCGAAGTTTTCGGGTTGGTGGCTATTATCGTCGCTTTATCCCGGATTTCTCAAAAATCGCCAAGCCCATGACTCGACTCTTGCAAAAAGATGAGAAGTTTGTGTGGACTCGAAGTGTGAAGAGGCTTTCCACACTTTGCGGACCTTGCTAACCTCTGCTCTGTATTAGCACAACCCGACATCGAAAAGCCTTTTGATGTCTATTGTGATGCATGTGGCACCGGTTTGGGGTGTGTTCTTATATGGGAAGGCCGAGTAATTGCTTATGCTTGGCGCCTTGACTTCAAAGCATGAAGTCAACTATCCTACCCATGACTTAGAGCTAGCCGCAGATTGTTCATGCCACGAAGATTTGGAGACATTACTTGTTGGGTAATGTGTGCAATATCTATATCTCGACCATAAAAGCCTCAAGTACATCTTTACTCAACCCGAGTTGAACATAAATCAACGGTATTTGGTTAGAATTGATCAAGGACTACAACCTTCAAGTGCACTACCATCCTGGTAAAGCAAATGTGGTTGCTGATGCCTTAAGCAGAAAAAGCCATTGCAATTCCTTAGTTAGTGAAGACTTTCATCTGTCACACCTCCTTCATCCTGTAGTACTTCACAATATCACTGTGGATTGCTCTCTTAGAAGTCGAATTATCGAACTCCAGAAGACTGATGTGGGTGTGTTTCACATCAAACGGAAAATGAAAGAGAAAGAGACCAAACACTTTAAGGTCGATGACAAAGGAATTCTTTGGTTTAATGATAGACTTGTGGTACCCAAGGATAAAGAACTTAGAAATCAAATTATGGCTGAAGCCCATTCTTCTAAGTTGTCCATCCATCCTGGTAGTAGTAAAATGTATCAAGATCTCAAGCTGTATTATTGGTGGACCAAGATGAAGAAAGAAATCGCAGCTTACGTGGCAAGGTGTGATAACTGTTGCAGAGTCAAGGCTATTCACATAAGGCCCGGACTGTTGCAGCCACTCTCCATTCCTGGTTGGAAGTGGGAAGAAATTAGTATGGATTTTATTGTTGGATTACCCACTACCAACAAGGGTTGTGATTCCATCTGGGTTATCGTAGATCGTCTAACTAAATCCGCTCACTTTATTCCGGTCAAGTCTACCTATCATCCTCACAATTATCTTTGAGATTTATTTTCAACAAGTGGTACGTCTCCATGGTGTACCCAAATCCATTGTTTCGATAGAGGACCTCAGTTCACGGCTCGCTTTTGGGAGTGCTTACATCAGAATCTTGGCACTCATCTAATCCGCAGATTACGCCTATCATCCATAAACATCGTGATGATCGAAGCGTGTTAATCAAATTCTTGAGGACATGCTTAGAGCTTGTCTTATTTCTTGCAAAGGCTCTTGGGAAGATCTGGTTACCTCTCGCTGAATTCTCTTATAACAACAGTTATCAAGAGAGTATCAAAATGGCTCCTTTTGAAGCTCTTTATGGCGCAAGTGTAGAACTCCTTTGAGCTGGGTGGAACCCGGGAAAGAAGATTCTATGGTATTGACTTTGTAAAAGAAGCCAAGAGCAAGTCCGAACTATACTGAAAAGAATATGACCGCCAGACAAGGCTAGACAAAAAGAGCTATCTTGACAAGAGAAGGAAACCTATTGAGTTTGAAGTAGGTGATCATGTTTATCGAAGGTATCCCCTATGAAAGGAGTCAAGCGTTTTGGAATTAAAAGGAAGCTTGAGCCTCGATATGTTGGACCCTACCGCATTATCGAGAAAAGTGGAAGAGTAGCATATAAGCTCGATCTACCCCGTGAGATGGGAGCTATATTTCCGGTATTCCATGTGTCCAATTTGAAGAAGTGTCTTCGTATTCCCGAGGAAAGAATAGCAACAAGGAAAGTCAACTTGAAATCTGATCTTTCTTATGAGGAAAAGCCCGTTGCAAGTTCTGGATACCCAAAGAAAGAGTGACTCGTATACACAGTGGTTAAGTTATACAAGGTAGTTTGGAGTAATCATAGTGAACGGGATGCAACTTGGGAGCGGGAAGATTATTTAAAGGAAAACTATCCAGCTTTCTATACTGATTGGTACGCTTTCCAAATCTCGGGACGAGATTTTTCTAAGGGGGGAGGGCTGTAACACCCTCGGTGTTTGGCTTCTACTAATTGCATTTCGTCTCATAAACATGTGCATCATCTATGTCATCATTTCCATTGTCACTGAAACATACATATGCAACATTCGCACATTCTGTTTGTTTCGTATTGGAGTGCTTATGAATGATAGTAGTGCAACATATGAATGCAACATAAATTTCTCATACCTTGAAACATGGCAACATGGTAGAAATATGACAAGTGTAGAATAACAACCAAGCCATGAAACATGTGGAACATTGTATTGAAACATATGTATGAATTGCTTGTTTTACTTTCTTTATCACATGTGATCAGTAGAAGAGGTATAACAACTTTGTAAAATGGTTGATCATGGTCTAATACACCTTAACTATATTTAGTTTACTTGTTGGAACATTGTCCATGTAGATCAAAGTGACCAAAATGCCCTCAAGTGCAAGTTTGACTTGAATGGACCCTAGGAGTCTCACTGTTTGACTGATTCAAAAGACCAACTTAGAGACTTTGCATGGCTGTGCACTCTTTACCAAAGTTGTAGCTAGTTTATCAAGGAACAAAAGTTGTTTTATGACCAACTCATGAAAATATGTGGAACATGTTCAAACATGGCCCACAAGTCAAAATTTCATGTTGATTTCACTGAAAAATTTGTCTAAGTCTTAAACTGCATTTCAGTTGCATCGAGCCCACTTTGGCTCCATGTAACTTCGGATCCACGGCGTTTTAGGTGTTGGTCCTTGAAAAGAGTTTGTAGAGGGAAGGTAGGTCTACAACTTTGATGTTCAATTCCTCCACTAAATCGTCATGGATTTGGAGCAAATCATCGTCTAACACGCTTTCTGTCGATTCGGTCATTGGATAACCGAATCGCAATTTCGAAATGATTTGGTCGGTCATGGCCGACCGGCAACAGAGAGGTCAAGCGCCGCGTGGGGACACCGGCGTCGGTCGGTGATCATACCGCCACGCGCGCCGTGATCTGATCTCGTTGCACGCCGCTGCCCTCCACTTCAAGCCGGTAGCGCGCCACGGCGTCGGCCTGCTCCATTCGCTCAAACGGCAGCGTCTCGAGCCGTTAGAAGCCACCGCTCCGCCATTGCTCGCCGTCGCGCCTCGCCGCCTCGCACCCTCGCGCTCAAGTGCTTCGCGCTAGCCTCCCACGGATCTCGTCTACACCTTCTCTGAGTCGTACGAACCATAGGTAAGCAGCCTTGCCGGCTCCACGCACCACCGCGCCATGGCCGCCATTGCCGCACCGGTGACCTCACCGTGGTCAGCACGGCCCCGTTCCCCTCCTCCTCTCTTAGTTCGCGATTAGTCCTCTCCATCACGCGTAGGTGCTCGAGTGTAACGGCCACCCCCAGTGCCGGTCTAGCCGCGCCGGGACACGGCCGAGCGCCGCCGGGCGCCATGGCCGATTCGCCGTGCGCCGCGGCCGGAGCTCTTAGGGACCACTAGAGCTTCGGCTTGGTAGGGAAATCAACGCGTGGGAGCTGGGGAAGCACGTCGGTGCTATTCGTTTCGCCGGGAGGGTTCGCCGTCGGCGAGTTCCCTCGTCGCCGCGCCGGCGGAACCGTCTCCCCTGTCTTCGTCTCGCTGACGGGTGGGGTCAGCTGACGCCCGTGCCCCGCAGGTCAGCCGCCGAGGCTCAGACGGGATACGGCTTGGGCTGAGCCGCGTCTTGGGCCGCCGTTCCTTGGGCCAGCCCACCTGTAGCTTTTAGGTTTTCTTAATTGTTTTGTTTATTGTTTTCACTGATTTATGTGCATGATTCTAAAATATGTATTTCCTAGTATATAGATCCAAATGCTATGGTTCCAATTTTGTTGAGTTCATGATAATGTCTAGTATTTAATAAAAATATTATATGGACACATGTTTTAGAAAAATTTGATGAATTAAATAGGAGTTTGAAATGTGTTTTTAGAAGCATGCAAACTTGTTTGAATTTTATCTTGAGTTTCTGTGGTCCAAAAATTATGAAATTTTGTGGGCAGTCTGTTATTGCTGATGTGAAGCTCTAGTAAAAATTTTAGAGCTAGTGCATGTGTAGTTTTAAGTTATAGAATTTCCTTTTATTAATAAGTGGATCTTGTGTGAATTTTCATAATTTTTCTATAGATCCAGTGAAGGTAAAATTTTATGGGTGCTATTCTTATGCTAGAAGGATGCTAGGAAAATGGGAAATCTGTTGCTTGACACTTTTTAATAAGGTTTCCTAATTATGCTAGAAATAGACATGGCATCTGTTATTTTGGATACAGCAAGTTATGTTGGTCCAATGGCTTTAAAATTTTTATGGTAGTCTATGTGCAGCATGAGGTAGCTACGGTAATTTTGTAGATTTTTATGAATAGTTTTACTATATATTGCTTAAATCACCTAATTAACTAAATAAATTGGAAAAGGATATTAAATAATTTATTTAGAAGCTAGCACTATACTTTCTGATGTTTCTTAGATATGAAAAACAAGTTGGTAAACTTGGTTTGGTCAAATTAGGCTTTTGCACCATCATTAAATAATTAAGTTAGCAACCCCGTCATTCGGACAGATTCTAGGTCTACTGGAAATTGATTTGGTTAACTTCAGAATCATGCTTTGATGTTTACAAGTGAATTGTAGAGAATTTCATAAGCTTTCCAGAATGTCCTCTTGCAAGTCATTTGGAGTTATAGAACTCTGGTTATGATAGAATTAAGTTACTACTTGTTGCATATGAAGCTTTAAGCATGTTATTTTAAGCATGTCGTACTATTCTAAGTTCATGTAATACTGTTGCTAGGTGTTAGGCCTTTAACTGAAGATGAGCATCTTTATCTTAGGTTATGCAAGTTAGGTAAGTTGCTCTTGTTATTTAAGTTAAGTTGGATACATGCTTAAAGTGATTTGAATAGAGCTAATTACTCTTTCAAACGAGGGTCCAAAGATGATGTTTTCGTAAACACCCATTGTGATTCATTCATCATGAGCATCATGTCATTCCTTATGCATTCATGATATTTATCTTGTGCATCGGCATGCAATAGGTGTACCGGAAGGAGTAACCTGCTGGAATTGAGGAACGAGCGAGCAGCAGCAGTGACGACCGGAGATTCAGGGAGGAGCGACCTTGGGAGAAGTGCAGACGAGGTCGCCGTTGAGTGCCACGACCACCGTCCTTGCAACTTTGTGAAAGGCAAGCCCGGAGCATATTAAGCCTCCTATTTTCCGAACTGCGATTCTGATATTATTATTACATATATTGTTGCATTAAGTTTAGGTGTTGGATGCAAACACTTGCCGCATTGGTTACCCATTCCTTGTCCAGATATTGTTACCACAATCCTATGTAGCTCGAGCTCGAGTAGTGCTTAGCCCTCGCTTCAACGCGGTAGAAGTCGGGTGATTTCTGTCACCTGCGAGATATAGGAAGATACATGTGGCACGGTTGGCTATATTTGCTATCGTGGAAAAGAACCAGTCTTAATTTGAAATGAAGACCGGACGGAGGCTTGTCGGTTTTAAAGTGACTCGCCTGTGTCGCTTAAGGACTGATTCTTGGAGCCTTTTCCTGTTCATGTTGAACGATGCCTCTCTCTTAGTTGGTCGTGTCCGATGACCGACCACTGGAAGCCGAGTAGCTCACCTCGGGCCGGAGTCGATAAGTATAAAGTGCGCCTCGGAAGGAGCCAGAGGCGTGAGTCCAAGGGCAGGGTGATTTAAAAGTCCCGATCGTCCTGGCGGAAGGGTAATCCACGAGAGTCTTGTTTGTTGATCGAACCATGAATTTGGTTCTGAGATGTTCCAAAGGTGACCACGGCTACCCTTGCAAAGTATGCCAGGTGAGAGTTAGGAATACCCCTCAATTTGAGTTGTAATTCGATTCGAATCGCCGTCTCTCCCAGTTAGTGAGAACTTGACGGGCTTATCTCCAATGTAGATACACTTAATACTTAATGGTTCAAAAATGATGATATGATGATGACAGCCTTATTATACCTGCTATGGTTAATATTGTTTGCTCCTAATAAGTGAGTGCTCTAATACGGTGCTAATCTAGTGGACGGTGTAAATGATGATAAGCTTGATGCTAAGTTTTAAATTGGTCACTATGCTCATAAGCTCTTTTATGCAAATGTGCCAAGCTAGCCCACACGAAAAGCCTTGCATGATCCTTGGTGTCTTTTATTTTCGATTTTTGTCGGGTAAGTCTAATTTGAGTACCTTCTCGTACTCGGGGTTTATTTCCCACCATTGCAGATGACCAGTTCTTCTTTGGTTCTTTTGCAAATCGCCTTTCTCCTCTTTGGGGATGAAGACTAGACCGTTAGTAGCGGTCTCTACTAGTTCTCGTGACACGATAATGCTTTTGTGGGACATGACTACGATCCGGCAATGTAATTGAAACTATGAAGTTATGTACTAAACTATGTTGCTTCCGCACACTCAAACTTGGTTTGTAATATTTTATTTGAACTCTGATGGATGTAATCCGAATGCTACTTGTGAAATGTTGTAACGAATGATGTGTTGTGTTGAATCATTACGATCTTGGTTTGTATGTCGAGAGTTGGTTGAAATCCTTCGTGATTTCCGGACTACCGGGATTATGGGAGCTTAAGTACAGGAATTTGATCGCTTCGGTGATTGTTTTTGTACTTACGTTCTTATGATTTGGTCGGTTCTGTTACAGCCGGTTGCTGGTCGTGCGGGTTGGGCCGAGTAGCTGGCTGGAAGGCCTTCTTCTCTTCTTCCTTTTCTATTTTTCATTTCTTTTCCATTTGTTTGAATTCAAATTTGGTTTGAAATTTGATTTCACAACTGAGGTGACTTATTCATTGGAGTTTAGGGAATTTTGTTTAATAATAACTTTATGGTTTATTATTTTATTGGAGTTGTTTTAGCAATCATAACTCAAATGGAAATTCAAATCACATTTTGAATTTAACAATGTATGCAACATTATATTTGTTGGAAATTAATAAACACAGTTATCTAATGACATGCCATGCTTATATGTTGACTGGGGTTAGGTTAGACCTAATGCATCTCTTTGGTTGGGTTTCTATACATGGCACTCATCATCACATGGGATTCTTGAGAAAAATTTTGTAGCTGGTATTTTTGGTGTATAGATTTTTGGGTTGTTACACCTATAGAGGACTAATCTTCTCTTTACACCTGGCTCTGATCCTGATGAGGGGGGTAGGGGCTGATATATATAGGCCGGAGCATCAATCCCGAGCCCTTGGATCAAACTGACTTGAATAAACAGCGAAGATTAGATCTCAATGGCGGTGGGGAACCAACTTTTGAAGCAAAGGCTGACTGGTGGGATGCACAGGCCGGCTGACCCCACATGGTATCCTCTCAGGGTTTGCTTCAGTGGAGGGCCTCCTGGAATCTTCTAGAATCTTCCCACGTTGTTTACGCGGTGGAATTCCATAATTTTCTTTGATGAATAGGTCCCCCTTGACGCTTTTCTAGATAAACTCTCTTTGAAAACACAAATTCACCAAAACTCATGGAATTTATTAGTTAGACCCCTATACCTATGTTTAGTGATGGAATTAAGTATAAATGCAGGTTATGTTGATGGTTTATAATTGGTGTTAGTGACCATCAACAAGCTCCCCCAAGTTTAACCTTTGCCAGTCCACGAGCAAAGCTAAACTCAACAATGGACCAGGAGTTGCTACAATGTTTTCACACCTTAAAAGTACACATGCATTCAATAAAAATTCTCCTTTAGATTAGAATAAACTGATCTAACTTTCAAACTTACCCATATTACCTTCATCTATGGGGCTTCTTAGCCTCACTTGGGTCTTGAGCAATTAAAGGACAGAACAATTAAGTCAAGCACTATGTCTCAAGTTCTTTGTTCAACCATTGTTCTAGAGTTTTTATAAGTTTTTAAAATAAAACTCAGAGATTCCATTGTATGACACTCTCAAACCTTTCAATATATGTGGTATTTGTGGATCCTCACCAAGGCAATAAAGATGCTAATGCCTTTTTCTCTTCCTACCACTAAGGCTTTATGTGGAGTTCATAGGTAGGGAGAAAGCTAGAGCATACTTGCAATGCATATATTATAAAGTCAAACCTCGGATCCAAAGAGAGTTGAGTCATACAATCAAATCAAGATGTGTATGTGTGTGGATATATATATGGTGGCTAACCTAATTCTACTATGCTCCTTGAAAACTTATCTCTCTTTTGAAACTTAGAAACATTTGTTAGAGAATAGGAGCTATCTTATTCATCTTTTCTTTTTTTATGCGGGCATCTGAGTACCCATTATTTTAAATATTTCGGACACTTTTGTGTCTATTTTTTCTCATCATCAATTTTGTTTTCTTTTTTTTATGAATAACTTTTGCATAGCCCCATGTCCCTTTTCAACAAAACTTTGAGAGATAGCAACAAGAACTTGGAGCATTTTATTTGGTGGATGGAAAACCTATCAAGCATGTATTTGTTGTTCACTCCCAGTGTAGGAATAGAACATTTTTGGGTGGATCTAGATGGAAAGCATGTTTCTGTGTCTACCCCTGTAGGAGTAGTGCATATTTGGGTGGTGTGTACGTGATCTTGATTTTATGAGCATGACAAATCTCTCATAAGGGTCAACAAAGCTTGATAAAACTCAATACAAAAGCAAGTAACATATATATGAAAGTTTTCCTAGCCTAAATAAAATATATGGATCTAGTGGGAATTCAAGCTTTATCATATAGAAACTCATCATGTAGCATTTTTATATTTTAAAAAGTAAATCTCTAGAACTTTAGTGTCACTTGGAACAAGATAAACGGTAGGTCAGACCTTCTCATATCATATCCATCAATTACCTAGATTTAGATCGAGCATATGCTACCCACGAGTTTCAAGTTCAGAGTAAATTCTTATATCAAAGCAGTCTTATCCAAAACTCGAGAGAATTCAAGGCTGAAAACTAGGTATTTGAAAGGAATTACAATAGAGAAACTATTCATCATTTCTATTTTTAGAGATTATTTTGAGTCCTCTTTATTTTATTCAGCTCTTAAAAATAAATTAAAGCAAACTAGACACACCTTTTATTTTGTTTTTAATTTTACTAGATCACACATTATTACTATAACTATATATATATTTATTATAAAGATATCTTTTTATTTTGTTTTTAGTTATTCATCTTTTTTTACTATTTAAAAGAAACTAAAATTAAAACAAAAGGAAAAGAATACTTACCTAGATACACAGGAGTGCTTCTCCCCCAAGCTAGCTCTTTTGGTGAGGGTTCGATGTTGTAAGTCCTTCGAATCAGACTTCTCCTTGTGAAATTCATTGATCGAGTACCTCGGGTTGCTCTGAAGATGAGGATTCTTGTGATGACGCCTCTAATGGTGATGTCACATTCTTCTGCCAAACCCGCCTTGGTTTTTTAGTTTGATTTTGGTTGACAGGTTTAGCGCTTCCACTTGTAGAAATTGGGGAATAAATGACTCTCCCACACTTTGTTTGAAGTGTTTCCTACTCATAAAGACAAGGTAGAGATCAAGTGCATGGGCTCATTGGTGGGAAAACTTTATGTAACCAAAACTTTCCTTATTCTTCTCTAATCTTAGGCATATTGAATAAGATGAAGTTGATGTTATGTTGTAACACCCTAAAATTTACAACATTTTAAAATAGGGGAAAATAATTTATTATGTATTTTTGTGAGCATTTAAATTTAGGAAAAATAATAAAGTTTATCAAATTAAAATCAAATATAGGTTAACAATTAGGTTTGTGCATTCATGCCGATGCATGTTATTTTGTATTGCTTGGTTTGAAGTCGGATTTCGAATTGAGTTGAAATTTCATTTTGAACTTGCTTTGGAAAAATTAGAAAAAGGAAAAACTTAAATTCCTTTGTCTTTCCTCTGTTTGGGCCCGTAGGCCTGTTTTTCTATCGTGGCCTTTTCTTCCCTCTGTGGCTGCTGCTTCGCTTCTTTTTTCCTCATTGAGGCCCGCTTCGGCCTTGCTCTGGCGCTGCCTAGCTTGCTTATGCGTTACTCATAAGGCCCACCAGTGCAGCCCTTTTTTCCTTCCCGGGCCACTGCTCTCCCTCTCCTCTCCGCTTGGGCCGAAGCCCAGCTTCGCCGGCCCAATGGGACGCCCACCACTCGACCGCATAAGCTCCCTCCGGCCACTAACCACCCGGGCCCTGGTGTCAGACCCTCCTCCTTCCTCCCATTGTGGCCGGCTCAGACACAATCCTGTGCCGTCGCTCGTGTCCGCCTCGGCCATGATCTCCTTGATGCCGTCGCGCCCAAGTAATTCTGTATCCTTAAATAGCGCCTGTGCCTCTGCCTTCGTATCCCATCCCATAGCGAGTTTTTCGCCCAAGCAAGCCGAGGCAACGCCTCGCCCTAAGCGTCGCTGCGACGACAGACACACCACCACCGCTGTTCACGAAAGTGCTGCCGTGCCGCTTCTCATCGCCTCCGGTCCTTCGTTTTGGCTCGGTGAGATCCCCATCTCCTCCTCTTTCTCCCGGATTCTCCGCGTTTGAAAAATCGAGCACTATGGAGCCTCAACCGTGAGCTCGGCAAGTCACTCATGTTCATTGTCATTGAATCGCGGCGATGGCTTTGTTCGCTTGTTTGCCTCTTCTTTCTCTCTTTTCAGCCAGATTAGATCTAGACCGTTCAGATCTAATCCATTGGCCCAAAATCGGAGATACCCCTTCGATTGGAATTTTGCAAATACACCCTTACAATTATTTCCGACTTAACCCGCAGTCCAAAGCGCATTTACAGATTCCATTTTCTCTTTATAAAAGCGTATTTTGGTTTGGTTTTATTGAATTACGTTTTTAGTTATTCACAGTTTTGCCATTCAACTTGTTTTAGCCATAAAATCTCCGTTTTAACTCCGATTTGATCCGTTCAAGTTGCGTTAGGTTCATAATTAAGTAATCTCCATGTTTATGTTACTGTAAAGTAGATTTCCAACTTTTAAAATTCAAGATTAGATTTAATCTATTATTTTGCTATAGGAAAACTTGTTTAATTCATAACTTTTCCGTTTTAGATCCGATTTTTGTGATCTTCGCGTCTGTGTGTTCGTAGCGAGACGTAGATTCGTTTTCCAAACTTTTCATCTTGATTTTATATTGTTGGTGTACTGTTCTAATATGTAGCCTTGTTTGCTTTGCATGATTGCTCCTGGATGCTTATATGTTGCTGTGGTTATCGAGTATAGACGGTGAGCAGTTCGTGGGAGATCAAGGGTACGACTTTGACGAGCAGGACCAGCAAGAGTTCTTTGCTCAAGGCAAGTATAGCATGGGATCATCCTTGTTTCCTATTCACTTTAATTCATTAAATTCATGTTGCATGTGTCGCCTTGATAGGAATTCCCTAGAATTGAACTTTTACCTTGTTACCTACGGATTATGCATTTGGGTAGCTTTGCTAGTGCTCAATTAAATAATGATCTTGTAACTAGACTAATGGTATATGCAATAAACATTAAAATATGACTTTTAGCAACATGGAAACAGGGGGCTGGAGTATTTAGCTACTTTCTAAATGCTTCAGATTCCCCTCCCTAAGGACTTATCTGTAAGTGATCATCCGGGACTTACAATACAGCTGTGAGGGCTACATGGCTCTGGCTTTAGCTCAATACGAGGACATTTTCTATCTTGTTAGTGGTTACCTTTATTAGCGTAAGAATGGCTTGCCGAATCGGGTATAGGACAACCTCTACTCTTATGTGTATAGCCGTGAAGGAATTATGCCATTTGACAGGGGGGTTCCTATAACCGTTTACCGAGTGAATCTAATGGCCCTAACTTGTTAGACGAACCTTTGAAAGGCTTCATAGTGACCCCTGCCTGCTCACCTTGGAAGTGTTTTG
This sequence comes from Miscanthus lutarioriparius, assembly GCA_904845875.1. NCBI lineage: Eukaryota > Viridiplantae > Streptophyta > Magnoliopsida > Poales > Poaceae > Miscanthus > Miscanthus lutarioriparius. Next base: position 51,698,511 of record CAJGYO010000012.1, read on the forward strand.
GGAGTAATTAACCCGGGCATATGGGTATCACGACTCACAGTGAAAGTGTACAATCTCTGTAGAGTGTAAAACTGATATATCAGCCGTGCTCACGGTCATGAGCGGCCTTGGAACATTTACGGAATAGATGAACACTAAGTATTATTTGTTTATGCTATTCATTAATCATGTTTACATTTGATCATGTGTTTTGCATTGGGAATTAAACAACTTGTTGCTACTCTTAAGCTAAAATTGTGACAACTAAAAGCTAAACGCTGTAAAACCGATGTCAAGCCTTTTGAGCCTCATGAACCTCGTGTTACACTTGTTGAGTACGACATGTACTTACGCTTGTTTATTTTCATTACTTGAATAAAAATCCGGATGGGTAATGAGATGGCTTTGTTTATGATGATTTTCCCGAGGACTACTAGACTTGTGGTCAACCGAATGACGACCCTATGAAATGGAGCTTCCACGAGAGATCTTTTATTATTTTCGCTATATTTATGTGATAACTCTATCTTATTCGTGATGTAATAAACATTTGTGATGATACTATTTATAATTTATCGGCTTATGTGTGTGACTGATCTCTGGGCACACATAAGATTTTGCACTCCATTTTATCCTTAAAATTGGGTGTGATGATTGGTATGAGGGTCTGTGTATTTGTAGGGACTTAAAGCCTAGTTAGCAATGGTCGTTTTAGCTTCTTTTGCTTCACTCATTTCATGCTTTCTATCTCACCCTTGTTATTTGCTAAAGTTTTATGCTTCTTTTGCCTTATTCTATTATGAAAATTATTGCTTCTAATCTAACCTAACTAAATCTAATTACATGTAGATGCCTCGTGCCCACAAGACCGCCCCACATCAGCACTAGAGGGTACGCCCACAAGAACCCCAAGAACAAGAATTTGATTCGCCAACACCTACACAGAGCAGTCTAGGAGGACCCCCAAGAAGTCGAGGTCGTCCACTTGTCCGATGATGACGAGGAAGATGTTATTGAAGAAGATGAGCTGATCCATACAGGGTGGACAACAAAGGTGTGGTATAAGCCGGGATGTGAATCCTCTATTTCACATCACCGACTCATGAGCATGCTTCGGACCTACTATAGCGGATCGGGATGCGCTATAGAATACGTCTCATGAAGAACATACACACCCTCTTGAAGACACCTATTGGAAGACCAGGGTGTGCATCACCATCAAGGATGAACAGAAAGGCGCATATCAGCTGGATTCAAACTATGCGCACCATGGTCACCGTGCTACCATGGAGGACGGCATAGAAGATGCACCCGCTGAAGCTTGCATAGGCCTCCGTGGACGCCGATTCGAGGACATGAAGAATGACCAATATCGATTCCTCCCTCACCAACATCCAGAATTGGAATGGGCGGTGATGGACCCGCAGGGCACGGATCCAACAACCCAGGCGATGGTACACTTTGGCTATGAGTCCGTGGCTAAGATTCGCCGACTAGAGGATCAATTGAAGGCACATCAGAAAAATATAAAAAGACACCAACGGGTGATTGATGAACAAAGGGTGTGCCTCAACTTGCCAAAGATGTATGGGAATCTACCCCATGAGTATCGCCCATAGATATTGGAGTCCCTATTTATGTAATAACACGATATTAGAACGAGTTAAGTTGAGTCTAGTCGAGTCTATTAGTGCGGTGTGGACATTGGTGTGTTTAGTTGATTTGTTATTATGTTTATGAGTGAGTTGGATCTTTGTAATGAGTGCTGGAACTTTGTGGGCATGTCCGCAAGTTCCATAGTTAAGAATATTAAAGATTGGGTCAATAAATAAATAGTTGGGTTTGTTACATCTTCTTCTCTCGGAATCTGTTTTCGGAGCAGTCTACCTTTATCTTAATTCCAATTAAAATCTTCATGACCAAATATTATGAAATTTTTATGGTAACAACTAGACTTAAGTATCTTTCCAATGCCTCTGGAATCACCCCAATATCTGATATGGTTCGTGAGATATCTCTATTTCAAGTTAAAGTTTCTGCGCAGTCTAGAATCTGGAAAAAGTTTTGGTTGTATCCTGTTTTTGAGTAACCTAACGATAGAATCTGGGAATGTAGTCTGAATAAAAGTTGTATATAATTTCTTAAGCTTTCCAACCATATAAAGTATGCCTTATTTGGTATTTTGGAACTCGAGATATGACTGTTTTACAGAGCTGCTGATGTTGAGACTCGTCCAGAAAATTTTCAGAATGTATTCTAACTTGGAGATTTCTAAATTTTGAATGTTTGAAAGCAGATGTCTGGAAGAGGAAGAGGCCGAGGTCGTGGAGGTGTTCCCCCACATCCACCACCACCACCGCCACCGTCTATTGAGCAACTCTTGGCAGTACAGACACAGATCATGCAAGCATTGGTGCAGAATCAGCAGAACCAACAGGGTGGTGGAGCACCGCGTGATAAGCGTGGTGAATTCTTGAAGGGCCATCCACCGGTGTTCTCTCGCACCACTGATCCACTAGAAGCAGATGATTGGCTTCGTGTAGTGGAGAGGCAACTCAACATAGTGCAATGTGATAATCAACAGAAGGTGTTGTACGCTTCAGGATAGCTCCAGGGAGAAGCTCAAGACTGGTGGGAGTCATTCGAGTATGGACGTCCCGCCAACACTCCTCCTGTTACCTGGCAGGAGTTCAAAGAGAATTTTAGATCTTATCACATACTAGAGGGACTGATAGAGCTCAAGCAGGAGTAGTTCAGGGCACTAAAGCAGGGATCCATGTCTGTCGCTGAGTACCGTGACAAGTTTGCTCAGTTGTCACGTTATGCTCCTAATGAAGTGGCTGATGATGCTGACAAGCAACGCCGCTTTCTTAAAGGTCTGTATGATGGTTTGTAGCTCCAGCTTATGTCCAATACCCACCCCAAGTTTCAGACGCTGGTGAATCACGCTATTGTTATTGACAATAAGCGCAAGGAGATGGAGGCCAAGAAGAGGAGGCTTCAGGGCTAGGCCTCTAGAAGTAATACTCGTCGACGTACCAATCCTCAGCAAGGCTTCGAGTAGAGGTTTCAGGGACCACCCAGTCAGTGGAATCGTGGTCAGTACCCTCAACGCAACCCAAACCAGCAGCAGGTTGGCAATCAATGTCCTCAGCAGCAGAGTGGTCCGTAGACACCATGGTAGGGAACACCCAACAACACTCCCATGAAGACCAGTGCACCTAGTACCCCCAACATATGCTATCATTGTGGAGAAGTTGGGCATTATGCTAATCATTGCCCTAGGAAGTAGAATCAGCAGACACCCTAGGGTCAGCAGAGTAATCATAAGGGAACGCCACAGAAGCCAGCACCCAACACAGGGAGGGTGAACCATGTGTCTACCGAGACGGCGCTTGCTGAACCAGAAGTCATGCTCAGTATGTTCAATGTCAACTCAACCCCCGCTACTATTCTTTTTTGATTCTGGAGCCTCGCATTCATTCATATCACAAGCATTTGTTAGAAACCATAGCATACCATTATATGCCATGCAAAATCCCATATTAGTAAACTCACCGGGTGGAAGTATGCAAGCTTCATATCATTGTCTTCCGACTAGCCTATTCTTAAGGGGGGTAGAGTTCAAAGTGAGCCCTATTGTATTGAGAGCATCTGGTATAGATGTGATTCTGGGTATGGACTGGATGAAGCAACAACAGGCAGTGATCCAGTGTAAAGAGAAGGTAGTTGTTGTGACCGCACCAAATGGAGAAAGAATCAATGTTGATGTTGTGATACAAGCACAGCTGACAGCCACAGTGAACCAGCTTGATGATAGTGGCAACAAGGAGGACCCAGTGGTGGATGAATTTCTAGATGTGTTTCCCGATGATTTGCCAGGTATGCCACCTGACCGTGACATTGAGTTTATTATTGAATTATTACCTGGAACTGCACCTATAGCTAAGCGTCCATATAGAATGGGGGTTAATGAATTAGAAAAACTTAAGAAACAAATTAAGGAGTTATAGGAGAAAGGTTTTATTCGTCCTAGTTCATCACCTTGGGGAGCACCAGTTATATTTGTTGACAAAAAGGATGGTACTCAGAGGATGTGTGTTGATTATCGATCACTCAATGAGGTTACTATCAAGAACAAGTATTCGTTGCCTAGAATTGATGATTTGTTTGATCAGTTGAGAGGTGCTTGTGTTTTTTCTAAGATTGATCTTCGCTCTAGCTATCATCAGTTGAAAATTCATGCAACTGACATACCCAAGACAGCTTTTACTATGAGGTATGGTTTGTATGAGTACATTGTTATGTCATTTGGTTTGACCAATGCACCTGCCTACTTTATGTACTTGATGAACAAGGTGTTCATGGAGTTTTTGGATAAGTTTGTGGTGGTGTTCATCGATGATATATTGATATTCTCCAAAACAGAAGAAGAGCATGCTAAACATCTGAGGTTGGTCTTGTAGAAGCTCAGAGAACACAAGTTGTATGCTGCTGAAAGCAACTGTGAATTCTGGTTGAAGGAAGTTTCTTTCCTAGGCCACGTTGTCTCTAATGGTGGAATCGCAGTAGATCCAAGCAAGGTGAAAGATGTATTGAATTGGAAACCACCAACAGACGTGGGCAAGATTCGTAGTTTCTTGGGATTAGCTGGATACTACAGAAGGTTCATTGAAGGTTTCTCTAAGCTTGCCAAGCCTATGACAGCTTTGTTGGAGAAAAATGCTAAGTTTGTGTGGTCAGAGAAGTGTCAGGCTATCTTTGAAGAGTTGAAGAAGAGGTTGACTATAGCCCCAGTGTTGATTTTGCCAGATCTGAACAAGAGCTTTTCAATCTATTGTGACGCATCTCAGTAGGGTCTCGGATGTGTCCTTATGCAAGAGGGCAGAGTAGTGGCTTATGCTTCCCGACAGTTGAGAAAGCATGAGTTAAACTATCCTACTCATGACTTGGAGTTAGCAGCAGTGGTTCATGCTCTAAAGATTTGGAGGCACTATCTTATCGGGCATAAGAGTGACATCTATACTGATCACAAGAGTCTGAAGTACATTTTCACTCAGACAGATCTGAACATGAGACAACGTCGATGGTTAGAGTTGATCAAAGATTATGATCTGGAGGTACACTATCATCTTAGAAAGGCAAATGTTGTTGCCGATGCTCTTAGCAGGAAGAGTTATGCCAATGAGGTGCAAGTGACATCGATGTCAAGTGAGTTGTGTGCTGAGTTTGAGCGACTGAATTTGGGCTTTGTCACTAATGCAGTGGAGTTGGTGTTAGAGCTTAAATTGGAGCAAGAAATACGTAAGGGACAGTTACAAGATGCAAAGTTGAAAGAGATAGTGGAAAACATAGTGATTGGTAAGGCACCAGGTTTTCGTATGGATGACAGTGGAACTCTGTGGTTTGGGAAAAGACTATGTGTGCCTGAGGATAAGGCTATACGAGAGGCAATTCTTCATGAGGCACATGAGTCTGCTTATTCTATTCATCCTGGAAGTACTAAGATGTATTTGGATCTGAAAGAGAAGTATTGGTGGTACGGACTCAAAAGAGATGTGGCAGAATATGTTGCTCTATGTGATACATGTTAGAGAGTCAAAGCTGAACATCAAAGACCTACAGGATTGCTACAACCAATGAAGATACCTGAGTGGAAGTGGGAAGAAGTTGGTATAGACTTTATAGTTGGGTTACCACGTACTCAGAGAGGCTATGATTCAATCTGGGTAATAGTGGATCGGTTAACTAAAGTTGCTCACTTCTTACCGGTCAATACTACCTATACTAGTCCCCAATTGGCTGCGTTATATATGGAGAGGATAGTTTGTCTACATGGAGTTCCCAAGAAAATTGTGTTTGATCGAGGTACCCAATTTACATCTCATTTTTGGTAGCAAGTACATAGTTCGTTGGGAACCAAGTTGAATTTTAGTACAGCATATCATCCTCAGACAGATGGGCAAACTGAGAGAATTAATCAGATATTAGAGGATATGTTGAGAGCTTGTGCGTTACAGTATGGTACAAGTTGGGACAAGAGTTTGCCTTATGCAGAATTCTCATACAACAACAGTTATTAGAAAAGTCTCAATATGGCACCTTTCGAAGCTTTGTATGGATGAAAGTGTAGAACCCCATTGTTTTGGAATCAAACGGGAGAAACTCAAGTGTTCGGACCAGATGTTTTGAGAGACGCGGAAGAGCAAGTAAGGATGATCAGAGATAACTTGAGAGTGGCTCAGTCTCGACAAAAGAGCTATGCTGACACTAGAAGAAGAGAATTGGTTTTTGAAGTAGGTAATTATGTGTACTTGAAGGTGTCACCTATGAGAAGTGTGAGAAGGTTTAACATGAAGGAAAAGTTGGCACCAAGGTATATTGGACCTTTCAAGATTAGAGAGACGTGGAGAAGTAGCTTATCAGTTGGAATTGCCTGAGAGTTTGTCAGGTGTGCATGATGTGTTCCATGTGTGTCAGTTAAAGAAGTGTTTGCGTGTGCCTGAGGAGCAGATACCGTTAGAGGAGCTTACCGTTAAGGAAGATCTCACATATGAGGAGTTTCTGGTAAGGATTTTGGGGATAGCAGAAAGAGTTACAAGGAGCTGAGTTATAAAGATGTGTAAGGTTCAGTGGAATCGGTATACAGAAGATGAGGCTACTTGGGAAAGAGAAGAGGATCTGAGGAAAACATACCCACAGTTATTTGAGTAAGCATCATCTGAATCTCGAGGATGAGATTCATTTTAAGGGGGGTAGAATTGTAACACCCTAAAATTTACAACATTTTAAAATAGGGGAAATTAATTTATTATGTATTTTTGTGAGCACTTAAATTTAGGAAAAATAATAAAGTTTATCAAATTAAAATCAAATATAGGTTAACAGTTAGGTTTGTGCATTCATGCCGCTGCATGTTATTTTGTATTGCTTGGTTTGAAGTCAGATTTTGAATTGAGTTGAAATTTCATTTTGAACTTGCTTTGGAAAAATTAGAAAAAGGAAAAACTTAAATTCCTTTCTCTTTCCTCTGTTTGGGCCCATAGGCCTATTTTTCTGCCGTGGCCTTTTCTTCCCCGCGCCGGCCTGCTTCGCTTCTTTCCCGTTGAGGCCCGCTCGGCCTTGCTCTGGTGCCGGCCCAGCTTGCTTGCGCGCCAGCTCCACAAGGCCCACCGGCGTAGCCCTTTCTTTTTCCTTCCTGGGCCACTGCTCTCCCTCTCCTCTCCGCTTGGGCCGAAGCCCAGCTTCGCCGGCCTAGCCAGACGCCCAGTCGTGACCCGCGCAAGCTCCCTCCGACCACTGACCGCCCGGGCCCAGGCGTCAGACCCTCCTCCTTCCTCCCATCGTGGCCAGCTCAGACTCCATCCCGTGCCATCGCTCGTGTCCGCCTCGGCCACGATCTCCTTGATGCCGTCGTGCCCAAGTAATTCCGTCCCCTTAAATAGCGCCTGTGCCTCTGCCTTCCTATCCCATCCCGTAGCGAGTTTTTCGCCCAAGCAAGCCGAAGCAACGCCTCGCCCTAGCATCGCCACGACAGACGCCGACCACCGTCGTTCACCGAGCGCCGTGCCACCTCTACTGCCTCCCGGTCCTTCGTTTCGGCTCTGGTGAGATCCCCATCTCCTCCTCTTTCTCCCGGGTTTCTCCGTTTGAAAAACCGAGCACTGTGAAGCCTCAACCGCGAGCTCCGGAAAGTCACTCATGGCGCCGCAATCGCTGAACTGGCCGACGGCACTGTTCCGGTGTGTTTGCCTCTTCTTTCTCTCTTTTCAGCTAGATCAGATCTAGACCGTTCAGATCTAATCCAATGGCCCAAAATCGGAGATACCCCTTCGATCGGAATTTTGCAAATACGCCCTTACAATTATTTCCGACTTAACCTGTAGTCCAAAGCGCATTTACAGATTTTGTTTTCTCTTTATAAAAGCGTATTTTGGTTCGGTTTTTTTGAAATACGTTTTCAGTTATTCACAGTTTTGCCATTCAACTTGTTTTAGCCATAAAATCTCTGTTTTAACTCCGATTTGATCCGTTCAAGTTGCGTTAGGTTCGTAATTAAGTAATCTACATGTTTATGTTACTGTAAAGTTGATTTCCAACTTTTAAAATTTGTGATTAGATTTAATCTATTATTTTGCTATAGGAAAACTTGTTTAATTCATAACTTTTCTGTTTTAGATCCGATTTTTGTGAGCTTCGCGTCTGTATGTTCGTAGCGAGACATAGATTCATTTTCCAAACTTTTCATCTTAATTTTATGCTGTTGGTGTACTGTTCTAATCTATAGCCTTGTTTGCTTTGCATGATTGCTCCTGGATGCTTGTATGTTGTTGTGGTTATCGAGTATAGACGGTGAGCAATTCGTGGGAGATCAAGGGTACGACTTTGACGAGCAGGACCAGCAAGAGTACTTTGCTCAAGGCAAGTATAGCATGGGATCATCCTTGTTTCCTATTCACTTTAATTCATTAAATTCATGTTGCATGTGTCGCCTTGATAGGAATTCCCTAGAATTGAACTTTTACGTTGTTACCTATGGGTTATGCATTTGGATAGCTTTGCTAGTGCTCAATTAAACCATGATCTTGTAACTTGACTAATGGTATATGCAATAAACATTAAAATATGACTTTTAGCAACATGGAAACAGGGGGCTGGAGTGTTTAGCTACTTTCTAAATGCTTCAGATTCCTCTCCCAAAGGACTTATCTGTAAGTAATCATCCGGGACTTACAGTACAGCTGTGAGGGCTACATGACTCTGGCTTTAGCTCAGTATGAGGACCTTTTCTAGCTTGTTAGTGGTTATCTTTATTGGCGTAAGAATGGCTTGCCGAGTCGGGTATAGGGCAACCTCTACTCTTATGTGTATAGCCGTGAAGGAATTGTGCTATTTGACAGGGGGTTCCTATAACTGTTTGCCGAGTGAATATAATGGCCCTAACTTGTTAGACGAACCTTTGAAAGGCTTCATAGTGACCCCTGCCTGCTCACCTTGGAAGTGTTTTGGGAGTAATTAACCTGGGCATATGGGTATCACGACTCATAGTAAAAGTGTACAACCTCTGTAGAGTGTAAAACTGATATATCAGCCGTGCTCACGGTCATGAGCGGCCTTAGAACATTTACAGAATAGATGAACACTAACTATTATTTGTTTATGCTATTCATTAATCATGTTTACATTTGATCATGTGTTTTGCATTGGGAATTAAACAACCTGTTGCTACTCTTAAGCTAAAATTGTGACAACTAAAAGCTAAACGCTGTTAAACCGGTGTCAAGCCTTTTGAGCCTCATGAACCCTGTGTTACACTTGTTGAGTACGACATGTACTTACGCTTGTTTATTTTCATTACTTGAATAAAAATCCCGGATGGGTAATAGATGGCTTTGGGTATGATGATTTTCCTGAGGACTACTAGACTTGTGGTCAACCAGTCAACGTCCCTATTAAATGGAGCTTCCGTGAGAGATCTTTTATTATTTCCGCTATATTTATGTGATAACTCTATCTTATTCGTGATGTAATAAACATTTGTGATGATACTATTCATAATTTGTCAGCTTATGTGTGTGACTGATCTCTGGGCGCACATAAGATTTTGCACTCTATTTTATCCTTAAAATTGGGTGTGACATATGTGCTTCATTCATTTATATCATGGATGAAAGAATCAAAAGATTGTGCATGAATGTAGCATTTAAGTACATTGGCTAAAAGGATTGAGTTTCTTAACCTATAGAAGGATTATCCATCTATGCAAAATGTATCACTCTTTACATGATTATGACTATCATCTTCTAGAGATAATATGTGCACTTTTAGCTTATTTGGTTAAGACTATGAGCTCAAGAAAGTGGTGCTAGGAACAAGTTTAAAGAACTAAACATGTTGAGTTAATCAGATTGGATTAAGTGAAATTGTAACTCAAACATGTTTGTTTCTTATTTATATTATGTGCATACTAGAATAAGGGAAAAACTTTTTAAATGATGACCATTTACCTTAGGATGTTATCTTTGTCATTGGAGCGTGATGACACCATGTGATGAAGGGTAGATAACTCGCGATGGTCCTTCCTATTTGCTTGAAGTTTTCCTTGTTTGGCTAGCCTCGCAGTATGAGTTGTTCATGAACTTCTTGTTTCCTAGATTGCACCCTTCCTTTCTCATCCTTTTATCATGCCATCTTTCTACTCTCCAATCTCGCCACTTTGTTGGACCTTTCGCCGCACTCATTGTTTTATGTAGTTCTTTTATCCATGATGAATGAGCTGTGTCTTCTTTGGGCCATGTTATTGGAGTTCGACATGTGCCTTGCTTCATCTCTTATTTGAATTCATCTCGTGACTTACCCAAATTGAATTGAGAATTTCCTACAAGGGTTAGTCTAATAAAATATCTAGTATCTGCTAAAGCAATTTTTAGTTCAATAACCAAACTAGACTCCATGTCTAATTTGATTAAGGAATGCATTTTAACCTAAGCACCTCGCTTAATTTAAAAACCCTTTGGAAGTATGTTGAGTACTTTCAAACCAAAACTTACTATGGCAGACAAAGGTAACATGAAAGCACTATAGAGATTTACTCAAACGGAGATGAAAGAACACGATTGTTATTTAGCAAATTGAGCATGTCTTAAAGGTAGAGACAACCAAAATAATTTAGCTACATGGCAAGAGATGTTTTAGAGAAGTCTATCCCCCAGCTTGAATTTTGCAGAAAAAATCAAGTTTGGATGGATGTGATTCAATGTTGCATGATGAATGGTTGGACATACCTTGGGTCATCCCTCATTCTTTTTGCTTCAAACATGGAATTGTTAGTGACAAAAATACCCAAAAGAATATTTTGACAATTATATTTCTATTCTCATTTCACAAGAGCATTACAGCAAATGGGTGAAAGTTCATGATATCTCTCAAAAGTGCTTGTTTTAGGACAGAAGCTCGTCCTTAAGAAACCTTTGAATTGTGTTTTAAATTGGTGAAGTGGTTTCCCCTCCAACACCAACCTTTGTGTGCCTATCTCAAGACTCACACAACGAGATCTACAATATTTATGATATACATATGCATCTACAACCACCCTTTCAAAGTTTTTATGAATAGGAAGCATGAGGGGGTTGAAAATCTCGTGTATGACAATGTTGGAAAGACCAATTGATTTAGGAAATTTCTCATGTGAGCAAGGATTTGATGAGGTGTTCATGAAATAACTTCCATGCTCGTCTATGTCATCTTCCTTTTCAAGCTCCAAGGATGTGTCTTCATGAATGTCTATAGGCGAAAATATTGTCTCCATCATTCCATGCCTATGACATTCATTGGACGTTTTATAGTCCAAGATTTCCATCATTCCAAACTTGGATGAGTCTTGTTTATTAAAGAGATTGATTTAAGCTCACCGTTTGGATCTAAGCCAAGTTTGGATTCTACCCATAAAGCTTCGTCCTTGTCCATCCATTCAATAGCAACGTCACATAAGTCCTTAATATCCTCCAGCCATTGTTGTTGCTCTTCTTGGTCTTTCTTATGGCCTTCATGACTCGTATGCTTTGGGTGTCTTAGTGATTTCTAGGATCATCATGAGTCTTAGAAGAAAGAGCATAAGAGGAATCATCGGGGTCAAGAATGGGTTTGCATGAGACATCTAATGTGGGCATAGAGAAGATAGGAAATGCTTCTAAATGACTTGGCTCTCCTTCTCTGGGTTTACTAGACATGCCATCCTTAAATTCTTTCCAATGTCCTATATGAGAATAAGGACGCTTTCTAAGAGATCCCTTCTTGAGAGGAATTGAATTATATTCGCTCGAAGGTCCCTTGTGGAACTAGAAGTTTAAGCTTTTCCCAAAATTAGCATAAAAAAGATCATCCTCACAAGCAATTTTAAAAGGTTGAATTTCTTCTTCCCTTGGAGGATTTTGGGGTATTGATGGTTCGGGATTGACAGCTAAATTTTATGATTGGAGTGGTTGTGATTTGGCTATCAAACCTTCGTCTTCCTAATCGGGAGATGATTCCTTCTCTCCCTCGAGGAATTCATTATGAATGCTAGTGCAGGTAGTCTTTCCACTAATTCTATCAAGCATAAATCTTGCTTCACTAACAGACAAATGAAGGAAAGCTCCTCTAGAGGCTTGATCAAGGGTTTGCACAGAATCCTTGCTAAGACCCATATAAAAATGTTGAAGGAGCATCGGGTCTGAAGTAGCAAGGTCAGGGCCAGTGGTAATGAGGTTATTAATACAATCCCATGATGTGCCAAGAGATTCTTCTTCTAGTTGTCTAAAATTTAGAACCTCTTTTCGAAGGCTGACTACTTTAGAGATGGGAAGGAAACATAAACAAAATTTAGAGCATAACGTTTCCCAATCTCCTTGCATACTTCATATGGTTTGACTATACCATTGTTTAGCTCTTCCCGTTAAAGAGAACGGAAATAACTTCCATCTTAAGGTCTTATCAAACATGCCAGCGATACGCAGGCATGCGCAGGTCTATTCAAACTCTCTTAGGTGTGAGTATGGGTTTTCATCGCCTTCTCCCGAGAAGGATTGTTCCCGAATCAATTTTATAAAACATGGGCGCAGCTCATAGCCAGGTGTTAGGATAGGCTCTGAAGATTTCAGTGGCTTTAGGCGCACACTCATAGGTGTAGCATATTGATAGATAGGAGTCGAATCCATAGTGAAAAGAAAAAACAAAAGAAAGAATAAAAGATAAAATGTCAAGCTAGGCTAGAAGTTAATTTAGCAACCGTTTCCCCGGCAACGGCGCCAGAAAGCTTGTTGGTATTTATTAACACACATAGATAAATCCACAAACATACGGATACCACTGTAGCTTTCACCCGGAAGTATTCCAAGTATCGTATCCACAGGAAAACGTATGAGACTAACTATGGTCTAACTTAACTACGGGTAGCAACAAGGTTAGGATAAATAGGAGCATAGAGAGGATAATTGAGGTTCTCTAATTCTAACTTGGGTAAGCTATGCCTTCTACTGTTCAACTCGGGACATTACTAGGGAAAGACACCAGTAGAGGATGCTTTTCTTCGTAACCGGGTCCTACTTGGCCTATAGATGGGAGGTCGACTACAAAGGATCAACGATGCTATATAGTACTGATGTCACAACCGCGATCTACCACCGATCCAGAATGCAGGGTGCATCCATGATTAATCTAAGTCTAAGCACCACACTTACACTCACGATTAATACTTTATTCCCCCTAGGAAGAGAATAAAGCACTCAAAAGAGAGTTGTGATCTTGATGAACAATATAAACAAAATACTTACTTAAATCGAAGTTGATTACCGGAGAAATCTTAGAAGCAAGCTCAAGTAGAACTTGATTCCACCAAGGTACAAGCCATAGAGACAAAGACACCGATAAGCGGTAGATCTCCTCCAAACTCTTCCATCACTCTCTATCTCACTATTTCTAATTATAAGACTAAATCCTATAGAGGACTAATCTTCTCTTGATAGTGGCTCTCGATCCTAACGAGGAGAATATGAATTAGGGTTTTAGGATCTACTGAGGGAGGGGGTAGGGGCTGATATATATAGGCCGGAGCGTCAATCCTGAGCCCTCGGGTTAAATCGACTTGAATAAACGGTGAATATTGGATCTCAATGGCGGTGGGGAACTGACTTTCAAATTTAAGGTGGCGATTGGTGGGACCCATAGGGTGGTTGGCCTATAGGTGGGGTCGATCGCCCCACATGGCAGCCCCTTGGGGTCTGCTTCAATGGAGAGCCTCCTAGAGTCTTCTAGAATTTTCCCACGCTGTTTACGCGGTGGAATTCCATAATTTTCTTTGACGAATAGGTTCCCCTTGACGGTTTTCTGGATAAACCCTGCTAAAAACATAGATTCACCAAAACTCATGAAATTTATTAGTTTATACCCTTATACCTATGTTTGGTGATGGAATTAAGTATAAATGCAGGTTATGTTGATGGTTTATAATTGGTGTTCGTGACTGTCAACAGCGTGCCGGCAAGCACATGAACCTTGGGAGAAAAATCTTGAGTCAATTGTGTGATTGGACTTCTTCTGGTGATTCACTTGGTATTCATATTGCTACTAATCATCTCTCTTGCCACAATGGCATAATCACCTCACTCTCTCTTGTATTTACATTTTTACTTAATTATGTACTATTGACGGTCGTTAACATCAATCATAAGCCATCAGCATATCCTGCATATGTACTTAATTCCATCACCAAACATAGGTTTAGGGGTTTAAACTAATAAATTCCACAAGTTTTGATGAATCTGTGTTTGCAAAACCGTCAAGGTGGACCCAATCATTAGATTAAATTGCAATTATCCACGGCGAAAACAACTCCAGAAGACTCTAGAAGACTTCAGATGGCAAACCACCAAAGCGGAGGGCAGGTAGCTGCCCACCTACAAGTTGGCCGGCCTATGTGCCCCACTTGTCAGCCCCTCCTTCGAATGTCGGTTCTCCACCGCCTTAGGGTTTGCGTCTACGCCATTCTTTCAAGTTGGTTTGATCCGATGGCTCAGAATTGATGCTACCCCCTATATATAGCAGCCCCTACCCCCCTCCCAGGGACATCCTGAAAACCCTAATTCATTTCTCTCATTTAGATCAAGACACACTAGGAGGAATAGGTCTAGAACTTTCTAATATAGTAGATTAGTAGCTCAGGAGTGAGGGTCGAGTTGGGCTCATGCTCAAGTTTTGAATCTAGTCTTGGAGGCTCGACAAAGCCTTATATCTTCACTTCGACATCTTGTGAGACTTGTTATCAATTTATTATATTCCTATCTCCATGGCTATGCTTACTTTGAATATATATCTTGCTTAGTTGAGGTTATCTTCACTTTTGTGTGCGGGTTCATAGAGCGCTTAGCCTACTAGTTTATCGATTGGGCTAAGTAGCCGAGCCTCATGTAAGAATGGTGCTTATACGATGCTCTGCCTATGAGTACACCCTATTCTCTGGTTGTGTTGTAGCAGTGGGAGGTGACAACCCCGTCTACCCTTTGTAGGCCACACTGATTGAGCAGGTTCTTAAATTGTAGGACCGTAGTCGCGTCAGTAGTGTTATCCTTTGTGGTGCTCTACCATCTAAGCAGCGTCCCAAAGTGCACAAGAGTAGAGTTAGTGTTAACTAAAGTTGGGTATATATATATACTTTGATCCTATAATAGGAATATCATAGGAATCTACCTCACCCGTTATTCTCCTGAGTTAACTAGTTTACAATATCTTAGTGATCTATCCCCTGAGTGTCATTATGCTTAATTCCTATCATTACCTTTACCCCTTGCTCTAGCTATGATGGTGTGTTGATTGATAGATACTCCTTTGATATACACTAATCTTTACTCCATTGTTTTCCAGTGGTAAAATATAAATAACGATACCTGGAATACTCCTGGTAAAATGCTGCAATGGTATTCTGTGTGCTTATGGAATCCTTCATATTCTATTTGCATTAAAAAATACCAACAAGCATTTTTGGCGTCGTTGCCACGAAAACAATTGGCATAAAGATTTAGATCATTAACATACCACTAGCTTTAGTAGGATTACCCCTGTTCTGTTATATTGTGAAATAAGATAGGACAAAAGATGTCGTTTTGACCTTTTGGCAAATATCTACAAGAAAAGAAGAAAGACATTGAAAAACCTAGGGTGCCTAAACATTCAAGATCCATCATCACGGGAATCCTGCCATCTTTTAGGTTTGTATAGACACATATATTCTAACCATGTAGATTGGAGAAAAAGGTCGTCATCACAAGAATTCAAATCACATCTCAAGTGACGGAAACAGACGCTGCACTACTCACAAATCCATCTTGTGAGTCATGATAAGTATGATCAAGAAAGGTAAGATAGTCATGCTCATGGACTTTAAACTTGATGAGTAGTTATCTTTAATTTTTTGCATACCATTTTATATTTACTTTAAATGATTCATGCATCCACTCTGTTTAGTTTAAATTTTCTCATATCAAATCCACAGCATGTTTAGTTCCTTACACACATTCATATCATTTGCATTTTAAAAAAATATATGGACACATGAAGGTCCAAGTGTAAAAAAATCTCTCACCATGATCATGCTCTTTCATCTCTATTTGAATAAATCTCCATAATGCTTTCATGCTACTGTTGTCTACTATAGTATGCTTGGGTTTGGAGTATCTTCATACATCTTTTAAATTAAGCATGGTGCTTAGTTTAGGAGTGTTGATCTTACTTTCAAAGGCTTTTTAAATTAAGCATGGTGCTTAGGTTAAAAATGCTTAACCAAGAATATTCTCTAGTAGATAGCAGTTATTTTGTTGGACTAACCCCTGCAGAAAACTCTCAAATTCAATCTAGGTGAGCCAAGAGATGAATTCACATCGAAGATGAAACAAGGCATATGATGAATTCCAATACCTTTGCGCAGAGAAGACCTAACTCATTCTTCAAGGAAGGAAGAAATGTGAGTATCAAGGAAAGAATGAATATAAGCTATGCATGTGCAAGGTTTGGTTTGAACCTACAAACCCCAAACCAAACCACTGCTACAGCTGTGGAAGTGGACGAACAAATCGACAGGCTATGAGCGACATGAAAGACAACCTAGCTTTGAGCCTTCCCAAGACTCAAGCTAGGATGCTGATGAGAAGCAAGATGTAACCCACCTCATATTATCCAGGATATGCCTGCTTCCATCACCTTCATAGAAGACAAGCTCACATGTCAATAGCAAGGACTAGGATGGTAAATGCCACTGCATCATGACATGCATCCTCGTATCAACATATGTCAGAAATCAATGGAGGTCTGTTGATGGTGTCTCATAAGGCCGCGACCATGCTCGCAAGATAATATCCCTAAGTCATTGAAGATGAAGCTTCTATGCAAGTACCAATGAGGTTCCTTCCTTGACAATCAAGACGGCTGACATATCACTCTTCGCCATGCCGCTAGAAGACAAAGACAATCAAGGAGGAACTTGAGTTGCATCTTCAATGAACACCAATTCATCAACCAAGAATCAACAAAAATCAAAAAGGGTTGACGAGAGAAGAACAAGTGGCTATCGAATGGTACAAAGAAAAGGAAAGATCCTGCTCAATGGACTACAAGCCTTCATTGATAGGAATGAAACAATGAGAGGAGCAGAAGGTCCAAACAAAGTGCCGAGATCGACAAAAGAAAGGACAAAAGGATGGCATGACAAGAAGATGAGAAAGGAGTACAACATATGAGACAAGATGCTCATGAACAACTCAAGATGCAAGGCTAGTCAAGCAAGGAAAGTTTCTAGTAGAAAGAAAAGATCATCACAAATCATCTACCCTTCATCACATGGTGTCATCGTACTCTAATGATGAAGGTAACATCTTAAGGTAAGTAGTCATTATTAAAAAAAAGAGCTTTCCTTTGATCTTGCTATTCACATAAATGAGAAAACAAACATGTCTAAGTTACAGTTTTGCTTGATCCAACCTGATTAACTCAACACGTGTTGTTCCTTAAGTTTGTTCATAGCATCACTTTCTTGATCTCATAGTCTTAACCAAATGAGCTAAAATATTGCATATCTTATCCTTGGAAGATAGTCATAATCATGTAAGGTTTGATACATTGTAGATAGTCCTTCCATAGGTTAAGCAACTCCATTCTTTTTGACAAATATATTCAAATGCAACATTAATACTCAACCTTCTGATCTTATCACCCATGTTGTAAGAATGAATGCACATAGCATCAACTATAACATGATTCGATGTGCCTAAGGCTAGAGAAAAATATATAGTTTTGGTTCTATTGGTGTTTTTCCACCAACAAAGCCCATGCACTTGATATCTACCTTGTCTTTATGTGCAAAACACACTTTGAGGAAAGTGTGGGAGAATCGATCCCCCAAATTCTACAAGTGGAAGTTCTGAACCAACAATAATGATGCACTCAAGATGTCACCATCTTCTACTTCTAAAATGTTGAACAAGGAGGAAGAAAAAGTCAAGAAAGATGAACTGTCAAACCTAAATTAAACTCAAAACTAAGACGGGTTTGGCAAAATAAGGTGGCACCACCATTGGAAGCGCCATTACTGGAGGCATCACCTCAAGAATCCTCATCTTCAAGAGTGAACTGAGGTACTCAATCAATGAACTTCCATGACTATCAAGGGCAAGATTATGAAGCAACCTCAAGGGCATTAGGGAGGACGCATGTCTTTCTCTGGCTGAGGGTATCATGACTCTTAGGAGGCCTACAACCACTTCGACAACAGACTCGCAACCATTAAAGAGACAAATGCTGCCATGCAGGTATGTTACATAATCATGCACAATGGTAGGTAAGCATGGGATACGAGATGGTCAGCCTCCAGCAACAACAAAAATCAAAATTGAGAGGCTCTGTTCCAGCACCTTCGCAGCCGGCCACCTCGTTGAGCAACCACGACAACAACCAGCTTGGGGGAGAAGGCATCCCCCGCGTATCTAGATAAGTATTTCTTTTCCTTTTATTATTCTTAGTTTGCTTTTTATATATATTAAAAAAGATGAATAACTAAAAATGAAATAAAAAGTTATATTTATAGAAACATATATAGTTATAATGTGTGATTAAAAAATGAAAATAAAATAAAAAGATTGTACCTAGTTTACTTTAATTTCTTTTAAGACCTAAATAAACAATAAGGGACTCTAAAGATAATGTCTTAAAATGGAAATGATGCATATGCTTGATCTAAGTCTAGGTAATTGACGGATACGATATGAGAAGGTCTGAGCTATTGTTTATCTTGTTCCGAGTGATACTAAAATTCTAGAGATTTACATTTTGAAAAACACAAAAATGTTATGATGGTTTCTGTATGACAAAGCTTGAATTCCTACCAGTGTCATACATGTTATTTAGGCTAGGAAAACTTCCACTTATATGCTGCTTGTTTTACATTGAATTTTGTCAAGCTTTGTTGACCCTTATAAGAGGTTTGTCATGCTCTTAAAATCAAGATCACATACACACCATATACACCTATTGCTCCAACATTGGGAGTATGCAAAAACATGCTTTCCATTTAGATCCACCCAAAAATGTTTTACCCCAACACTGGAAGTGATCACAAAAACATGCTTGATGAGTTTTTTCATCCACCAAATAAATGCTCCAAAGTTCTTGTTACTATCTCTCAAAAGTTTTGTTGTGGAGAAGAGGGGTATGCAAAAGTTATTCATAAAAAAAGAAGAAAAAAAGAATTGGAAAAAATGGACAAGTGTCCGAGATATTGAAAAACAATGGGTACTTAGATGCCCGCTTGAAAAAAAGAGAGATGAATAAGATAGCCCATGTTCTCTTGCAAAAATGTTTTCAAGTTTCAAAAGAGAGATAAGTTTTCGAGGAGCAAAATAGAATTAGGTTAGCCACCGTATATATCCACCTCATATATCCACACACATGCACATCTTGATTTGATTGTATGACTCAACTCTCTTTGGATCCGAGGTTTAACTTTACAATATATGCATTGCAAGTATGCTCTAGCTTTCTCCCTACCTATGAACTCCATATAAGCCTTAGTTGTAGGAAGAGAAAGAGGGCATAACATCATTACTACCTTTGGTGAGGATCCACAAATACCACATATATTGAGAGACTTGAGAGTGTCATACAATGGAATCTCTGAGTTTTATTTTGAAAACTTACAAACAATCCGGAATAATGGTGGAATGAAGAACTCGAGACATAGTGCTTGACTTGATCGTTCTGTTTTTCAATTACTCAAGACCCAAGTGAAGGTTAAGAAGCCCCATGGTTGAAGGTAATATGGGTATGTTTGAAAGTCAGATCAGTTTATTCTAACTCGGAGGAGAATTTTTGATTAAACACCTGTATACTTTTGAGGCGTGAAAACATTGTAGCAACTCCTGATCCATTGTTCAAGTTTGACTTTTCTCAGGGACTAGCAAAGGTTAAGTGTGGAGGAGCTTGTTGACGGTCGTTAACATCAATCATAAACCATCAATATATCATGCATATGTACTTAATTCCATCACCAAACATAGGTCTAGGGGTTTAAACTAATAAATTCAACAAGTTTTGGTGAATCTGTGTTTGTAGGAGGATTTAATTAGAAAATCATCAAGGTGGACCTAATCGTTAGATTAAATCGCAATTATCCACGGCGAAAACAACTCTAGAAGACTCTAGAACACTCTAGAAGGCAAACCACCAAAGCGGAGGGAAGGTGGCTGTCAGGTGGGACCGGCCGGCCCCACCTACAGGCTGCCCGGCCTATGGGCCCCACTTGTCAGCCCCTCCTTCAAATATCTGTTCTCCACCACCTTAGGGTTTGCATCTACGCCGTTTTTTCAAGTCAGTTTGATCCGAAGGCTCAGAATTGATGCTACCCCCTATATATAGCAACCCCTACCCCCCTCCCTGGGGACATCCTGAAAACTCTAATTCATATCTCTCATTTCGATCAAGACACACCAGGAGGAATAGGTCTAGAACTTTCCAATGTAGTAGATTAGTAGCTCGGAAGTGAGGGTTGAGTTGGGCTCATGCTCAAGTTCCGGATCTAGTCTTGGATGCTCGGCAAAGCCTTGTATCTTCACTTCGACATCTTGTAAGACTTGTTATCAATTTATTATATTCCTATCTATATGGCTATGCTTACTTTGAATATATATCTTTCTTAGTTGATGTTATCTTCTTTTGTGTACGGGTTCATTGAGCGCTTAGCCTGCTAGTTTATCGATTGGGCTAAGTAGCCGAGTCTCGTGTAAGCATGTTGCTTATACGATGCTCTGCCTATGAGTACACCATAGTCTCTGATTGTGTGGTAGCAGCAGGAGGTGACATCCATGTCTATCCTTTGTAGTCCACACCAAATTTAGCAGGTTCTTAAATTGTAGGATCGTAGTCGCGTCAGTAGAGTTAACCTTTGCGGTGCTCTACTGTCTAAGCGGTGTCCCGAAGTGCACAAGAGTAGAGTTGGTCTTAACTAAAGTTGAGTATATATATACTTTGATCTTATAATAGGAATATCATAGGAATCTACCTCACCCGTTATTCTCCTGAGTTAACTAGTTTACACTGTCTTAGCGATCTATCCCCTGAGTGTCATTATGCTTAATTCCTCTCATTACCTTTACCCCTTGCTCTAGCTATGATGGTATGTTGACTGATAGATACTCCTTTGATATATAATAATCTTTACTCTATTGTTTCCCTGTGGTAAAATATAAATAACGATACCTAAAATACTCCCGATAAAATGCTATAATGGTATTATGTGTGCTTACGGAATCCTTCATATTCTATTTACGTTAATAAAAACCAACATGTAGTAATTGTTCTTGTGTAGGGTAGAATTGTTAGCTAGCTTACTCTCTTGATAGAAGTAATTAGTTCTTGTGCTAGCTTGCCCACTAGTGTAGAAATAGCGACATAGTCTTTTGTGTTCCATAGAGACTATAATTCACTAGAATTGTTCAGAATCGGTGGGTTGCATCTCTAGATAGAGCTAGAGCAAACTTGCTATCGCCATTTGTTGTACTAATCTTTTGGCTCTAGTCATTTGTTGATGTTTAATTAGGCTATTCACCCCCTCTAGCCATTTAGAACCATTCACATAATCAGAGACTTAACCACACTGTTTGCAAATTTAATAGTCCATCCAGGGGAGGTGAAAAACCAGTCCAATCTTTCCAACAGAGGTGGCGTTTGTTTGTTTGTCCAGGTAAATTGTCTGCCAATCGGAGGGAGTTCAACCAAACCCAAATTACTAATTGCCTCATTAAAGACATACATCTCTGCAACATCGCCCCCTTCCCTATTTCTATCTTCTGGCTTCCTTATTAAGTTGAAGTCACCCACAACAAGCCAGTCAAGATCTACTGTCATTTCAATATCATGGAACTATTCTAGGAAGATTCTTTTTCCTTCAGGTGTGCATGGTGCATAGACTATGGTGAGGATCCAGGATGTCTCACTGTGCTGAGAGGTGAAGTTGATCGAAATTGTAAAGTTTTTGTGGAAAAGGAGCTCTCTAGAAAAAACTGCACCTTTCCAGGCAACAAGGATGCCACCAGAGGCCCCTACCGAAGGGAGATAGAGGAACTTGACATAAGCTGGCGGGCAAAAATTTCTGATATATAGAGCATCAAAGCCTTCCCTTTTCGTTTCTTACAAACAGATGATGTCGCTGCTACTTTCAGCAACTTTATTCCTGATGGAATTCCACTTTTTCTCTGAATTGATTCCTCTTACGATTCAGCAAAGAATTTTCCAGGGGCATAAATTATTCATAAAAAATAACAGGATGGAAGAAAACACAGTAGTACTAGGCAAAGCTAGGCACTCTCCACTGAGAAAGCAAGAGAACAAAATAACTAAATTTTAACTTGATTAAGCAAGGATAGAAGTTCACAGACCCACACCAGAGTAAAAGACCATAGCCCACAAAGCATAAAGGCCGGATAGAAATAAAACTAGGGCCAGATTAGTCTTGCTAACAACAAACTGAAAATAAAAATAAAAAAGACAAGATCAGACATCTGGTTGGTCCTTCTCTTCATCATTCTTTTTCTTGTTCTTCTTTCTTTCAGTGGCTTTCTTAGTCCCAATTGGAGCAGCTTGCTTCCTTCCAATCAATTCTTCATCAGTGAGGAGATCTAGGTCAACCTGAGCAAGCTCTATTCCTAGGTTTCTGATAACTGAGTTGGAAAGTGTGGGGGCCTGTTAGAGCACCCAAGGCAATTAACTTTCTTGCAGCTGCTGCCTTTGAAGCCCTTGTTCCTTGTTTTAAGCCTGGTGATTCTCCTAACTTCTATTTCCACCAATATCTCCTTTCTTGCCTTCAACTCTAGGAAGATTGTGACAGCAGGATCCTTTCGAGAATCTTCTTCCAGAGTTAAATCTTCTTCTTCAGCTGAAAGGGGTGTCCAGAGAGATAGCTTAGGATAGCCATCAGAGGAGAGAGCTTGACAGGTAGAGGGAATAGAAAAGAAAAATTAGGTGCTACCTGGGGACAACAGGGGGCAAGGCCTAACTGGATAAATTCTTGGGCCCATTTGAAATGTGAAGGAGAGATCAACATGGATGAGAAGAAGTCTGCCCATTCAGTTGGGACAGGCACAGGAGCTTTGTAGACACTGGGAGCAAGGGATCTTTTCCACAGGTGTTGGTTACAAGTTGGGTTGGGCCAAATTTGTCTTGGCACCTCATCAAGGATTCTTACAAAGCCCACTTGCCGATTATCAATCTGAGGGTCAGGCTCCTAGAGTCTGTGATTTTGAGCAGCCAACTCATCATCATCCATTAACATATCTCTGAGGGTCAGGCTCCTAGAGTCTGTGATTTTGAGCAGCCAACTCATCATCATCCATTAACATATCTTCAGACATCTCGTGGTGAAGGAAGTTTTGCATATTTTGCAGACTGAGGGGAGGGACCACTTGGGTGATCTCTTGATCCTGTAACTGAACTGGCAACACGGGCTCTGGGAGTGGCTATTCCTTTGCATTCACTTGTTGCTAGTTAATCTCCTGGACTTGCTGGTGCTACAGGCCATTGAATTGGGGAGGGTGAATGATCATCTCCTCTGGGTCTTCCATTACAGGTGCAGCATTGAGATCCATCGGCTGAAGGTTGAGATTCAGGACAGGAGCAATCTGCTGGACCTGCTCTAACTGTTGCCCGAGAGCAGGAAGCTCCTCAGGCCAGTCGGCCAATCCCTCCACTAGTTCTACAGGTTGTTGGTTCTGGCCAATAGGTTGCTGTCCTTGAGGCTCTTGCACTTGGTTCTAAGGTTGTCCAGGGCCCTGCTGGTCTAAGCCGAAGAAGTCAAAAGGACCTGACCAACATTCTGATTGTCTACTGGAATAGGATGTTCATTTGGGGGCCTGCACCAAGCATCTCTTGCTGTAGAATCTCACACTGCACAGTCTAGGAATCGCTTTCAAATCCCTCAGATTCAGAATACACAATAAATTGAGGGACAGATTCCAGGTCAGCCACCCTTGCTTTTAGAATCAAACGAGTTCGGTTATGAAGCTCTCTATCCCAAGATAGGATCCTCCCAAAAGAGTAGACTACATGTCCAGATACTCCTCCCAATAATCCAAATGAAAGCCAAGAAGCATGAGTGTGACTTCCCTGTTAAATAGCACCCTTCTGCAATTGCGTCCTTGGTTGTGCTTTGCGAATGAGATATTGATGTCCCTGAATTGGTGTGGACTGTTAAGGACTAGGTTGTCTCTATCAAAGACTGGCAAACTAAACAAGAGCTTGACCAAAGTGGCTACGCTGAATAGACCGAACTTGCACACAAGCTACATCCGCAAAGAAATCATCAAGGACCCCACTGACATCCTGGAAGTTGAGGATGTTATCCGGGAGTGGTGCAATGTTGACGATCGCCCAGTCCTCATTACGCGCCAATGGCCTTGAGCTTGCTATAGCACGAACCATGAACCGTCGATTTTGGACTTCAATATGATGCATTCTCTCACGAACAAAAGGACCAGGGTCTGCTCATGGGTATGCCATCTCTTTGAGTGGAAGCTGGTCAGGTAGAGGAACTTGGTAGAGCAGAGAGGGATGACAGGGTTTTTCTTGGCCAGCTGCTTGTCCCAGCGTATTAGAAGGAATAGCAGGAGAAGACGAAGGAGCCTAGGTTAAGGAGAGATTAGGGGTCACCAGATCAAACGCAGTGCAAGGCACTAAGCGCTGACCCTTGTCAAAGCAGAGGTCCACTGTGAGGAACAAACGTATGTTAGAATAATCTACTGCTTTCTTTATGTAAACACAGCAAGGGAAGGCGGCGCTGAAAAGGCCCCTGCTGTGATACTGTAGCCGCTGCAGGTGCAGGCGCCGCAAGGCTCACCTGCAGCACTGTAGCCACATGCAAAGGCCGACGCGGAGTCAGCCTTACTATGTTATCTAGTCACTGTAGCAGCATGACAGCTGTATTAGGACTAGAATGATAGAGTTATATAAATAGACTACCACGGTAACTCAGTAAAGAGAGTTCAGATTTGCTATCTCTCATACAGGGCTTCGGTCAACGCTGGTGTCTTGTACGGTGTGTGTATGATATGTTCTCCCTTCTTCTTCTAGCTCTAGTCATAGTGTGTGGGGATGGACAACACTTGTTCGTGGTCGGCACGGCTAGTGGGTGCTCGGCAACACTAGCGGGTGCTCGGCAAAACTGGTGAGTGGTTCACTCACCTGAGCCGGTGATCCTGTGGGCCAATAAGTGATATCAGAGCCGTACAAGCATCGTCGCCAGACTAACCGCTGGCGATGACGGACGGTTCGGAGATGGGCGATAGCAGTGGCACTGCTGTGGCTGCCCAGCCACGACCGGAGGTTGTTGTTCGCACGGTGCGGGAGATCAGCGGCACCAGTTGGCCGACGCTAACTCGCACCAACTATAGAGAGTGGTCGGTGATCATGAAGGTCAAACTCAGAGCCCGACGGCTCTGGAATGCTGTTGACAAGAGCACCAACAATAAAGAAGATGATATATCAGCGTTGGTGGCTATCCTCGTTGTTGTACTGGCGGAGTACAGGGAGCCGTTAGGGACGAAGAGCTCTGCTAAGGAGGCGTGGGAGGCTATTGCGGCGATGCGCGTCGGTTTCGACCGCGCAAAGAAGGCGACGGCCCAGCTTCTGAAGCAAGAGTACGCCAACCTCAAGTTCAAGGATAGTGAAACGGTGGAGGACTTCTCCCTCTACCTGTAGACGTTCATCAGCAAGCTGAAGAGCCACGGCGTCACCGTCGATGAAGAGGAGGCGGTCTCCAAGTACCTCCACTCCGTACCGGCAAAGTACATCCAGATCGCTCTCTCCATAGAGACGATGCTGGACTTGTCCACCCTCACCATTGAGGATGTGACAGGCCATCTATGGGCAGTGGACGAGCGCTTAGAGCAGGCGATAACAACGAATGACAGCGGAAAACTCTTGCTGACGGAAGAGAAGTGGGCTGCTCGGATGAACTCCGGGAAGGCAGCCACGGTGGCAATGGCAAGCGCCGCGGCAGGGCTTCTTCGGAGAAGAAGAAGTAGATCGACCCCAACGCCTGTCGGTGCTGCAGGAAGATGGGCCATTGGGCACGTGAGTGCCCAAACCACAAGCAGAAAAAGAAGGCTCAGGCTCATCTGGTGCAAGCCAATGATGAGGATGAGGCCACTATGATGATGGCGATGTTCTGTGCACTGCACGACATCGAGGTCGAGGAGAGGGAAGAGGCGACGACAATGGAAGGAGCTGGGAAGGCCCTGAAGACCGTCAACCTCGATGAACCACGTAACCAAGTCCACCTCGGACGTGTGGGCGTTGACCAGGAGCAGCGGTGGTATCTGGACTCTGGTGCCAGCAACCACATGACGGGCTCTAAGGAATCCTTCTCCGAGCTCGACGACGATGTTACTGGTACGGTGAAGTTTGGTGACGGCTCACGGGTGGCAATCCAAGGGTGCGACACCATCATCTTCAGGTGCCAAAATGGGGAGCACCACGCGCTAACGGATGTATATTACATCCCACAGTCGCGTTCCAGCATCATCAGCATTGGTCAGCTAGATGAGCGCGATAGCGAGGTACTTATCAAGGACGGAGTCCTTAGGATCAGGGACCAGGAGCAGCGACTTCTTGCCAAGGTGAAGAGGTTCCTGAACTGGTTGTACCTGCTCGACCTGAAGGCAGAGCAGCCAGTGTGCTTGGCGGCAAGGCACTCCAAGGAACCGTGGATGTGGCATGTCCGGTTTGGACATCTCAGCTTTGACGCGCTTGGTTGGCTGGAGAAGATGGTCTGAGGGCTACCCCACATCAAGCACGGAGGCGAGCTGTGTGACAGCTGCCTGGCCGGGAAGCAGAGGAGTCTACCATTTCCAAAGGCGGCCAAGTATCGCGCGAAGGACACTCTCGAGCTCATCCACGACGACCTCTACGGGCTAATCATGCCTACTACAAACGGTGGTTGGTGTTACTTCCTCCTGCTCGTGGATGATTGTAGTATCTACATGTGGCTGCAACTCCTGACAAGCAAGGACGAAGCAGCGGCGGCGATCAAGAAGTTCAAGATGCGCGCAGAGGCCAAAGAACGGCAAGAAGCTCCGCGTGCTGAGGACTGATCGCGGCGGTGAATTCACTTCGGTGGAGTTTGCTGCATACTACGTGGATCAGGGTGTGGGGCAACACCACACCGCGCCGTACTCACCACAACAGAATGGCATGGTGGAGCAATGGAACCAGACGGTGGTCGACATGGCCCGATCCATCATGAAGGCCAAAGGCATGCTGGCAAGGTTCTGGGGGGAGGCGGTGACCACAGCAGTGTTCATCCTCAACCATGCTCCGACCATGGCCTTGACGGGCAAAACGCCGTTCAAAGCTTGGTATGGGCATAAGCCGAGCATGTCCTTCCTCCAGACATTCGGCTGCATCGGCCACGTCAGGAAGGTAAAGCCGAACCTCACCAAGCTGGAGGACAGGAGCACACCAATGGTGTTCCTGGGCTACGTGCAGGGTACCAAGGTGTACTGGCTCTATGACCCACGTGGAGACAAGGTTCTTGTCTCGCGTGACGTCATGTTCGACAAGAAGGCAGCATGGGACTAGACCAGTCCGAGCACGGGGGAAGCTGGCGGCTTCACCAACACCTTCGTCGTCGAGCACCTGGTCATCCACGGTGGTGGAGACGCTGGGGAAGAGGTGTCGAGCACTCCAGCGGTAGAGCCGAGCACTCTTGGGGCAGTGCCGAGCACTTTGGGAGGGATGCCAAGCACTCCGGGAGGAGTGTCGAGCACTCCTAGAGGGATGCCGAGCACGCCAGGAGTGGTGCTGGGAGGTTCTGCAGTTGTGCGACCACTCCAGGACGGGTGCCGAGCACTCCCATGGTGGAGCCAAGACGTCTTACAAGGGTGGCAACCACTCCAAGACTGAGGCTGGGCACTCCTATAGTGTGGCCGAACACTGCAGGAGTTATGCCAAGCTATCCAGAAGTAGTACTGAGCACTACAACCAGGGTGCCGAGCACTCCAGGTGCTATGCCAAGCACTTCGGTGGAATAGGGAACTCCATCAACGCTGATCGAGTTCGCCTCACCTCTAAGTGACATCACTGAGTTCATGGACACCTACCACAAAGGTGAGGAGGTGCGGTTCCGCAGGCTAGATGACATCATCGGCGGCACAGGGCCCTTAGGCCTGGCTGGTCGGCTGCTCAATGATGCAGAGCTGCTACTCGTTAGTGCTGAGGAACCACCCATGTTCGCTCTAGCCAAGCGTGATGGAAACTGGCGACGAGCGATGCTGGAGGAGATGAAGGCAATCGAGGAAAACGAGACTTGGTAGCTCATCGATCCACCTCCAGGATGCCATCCGATCAGCCTGAAGTGGGTGTACAAAGTCAAGCGGGACAAGCACGACGCCATTATCAAGCACAAGGTGTGCCTCATGGCCTAAGGCTTTGTACAGCGTAAGGGCATCGACTTCGAGGAGGTCTTTGTGCCGGTAGCGGCAATGGAGTCGATCCATTTGCTACTAGCTTTGGCAGCAGCAAAGGACTGGCGCATCCATCACTTGGACGTTAAATTTGCCTTCCTCAACGGTGAGCTGGCGGAGATGGTCTTTGTTAGGCAACCTCCAGGTTTCGTCATCAAGGGTGAGGAGCACAGGGTGCTCCGACTGTGCAAGGCACTCTACGGGCTATGGCAGGCCCCACGAGCATGGAACGCCAAGCTTGATGCCATGCTGGGTGAGCTTGGGTTTCAGCGGTGCGCAACCGAGCATGCGCTCTACACGCAGCGACGGGGGAAGGAGGAGCTCATCGGCGGCGTGTATGTGGATGACTTAATCGTCATCGACGCACGCACAGAGGATATCAACAGCTTTAAGCGCGAGATGGTGGCTCATTTTTGAATGAGCGATCTCGGCACACTCTCCTACTACCTCAGCATCGAGGTGAGACAGGGGAAGGAGGAACTCATGCTTGGTCAGAGCGCGTATGCCTCCAAGCTGTTGGAGAGGAGCGGCATGGTTGAGTGCAAGCCATGCGTGACTCCGATGGAGGAGCGGCTGAAGCTGACAAAGGCTAGCACCGCGGCGAAGGTGGATGCAACACTCTATCGGAGCATCATCGGCAGTCTGCGCTATCTAGTCCACACGAGGCCGAACATTGCGTTCGTTGTGGGCAATGTTAGTCACTTCATGGAGGATCCCAGAGAGGATCACTGGGCTGTGGTGAAGCGGCTACTGCGCTACATCAAAGGGATGGTAGATCAGGGGATCATCTTCCCAAAGACCGATGGGAGTAGGCTGTAGCTCACTGTGTTCAGCAATGCAGACATGGCGGGGGACATCAACGGATGACGGAGCACCTCTAGAGTGCTCGTCTTCCTCGGGTCAGCTCCAATTTTATGGTTGTCACTGAAACAGAAGGTGGTGCCGCTATCTACGTGTGAGGCAGAGTACGTAGCGGTGGCCATAGTGGTGTGCCAAGTTGTGTGGCTACATCGGCTACTGGGCGAGCTGACCGGTGCAGAAGCTCACCCACCAGCACTGATGGTGGACAACCAGCCCGCCATTGCCCTCGCGAAGAATCCGGTTCTGCACGACCGGAGTAAACACATCGACGTGAAGTTCCACTTCCTTAGAGACTATGTTGATGGAGGGCAGATCGTCATCGAGTTCGTCGAAACTAGTTGGCAGCTCGCAGACGTCCTCACCAAGCCGCTTGGACGTCTTTGACTCACGGAGCTAAAGGAGATGATCGACATGGAGGGGGTACAATGGATAGCAGTAGGATTAGGGAAAGAATTGTTACAATAATCTACTACTTTCCTTGTGTGAACACAACAAGGGAAGGCGGCACCGAAAAGGCCCCCTGCTGTGATACTGTAGCCGCTGTAGGTGCAGGCACCGCAAGGCTCACCTACAGCACTGTAGCCACATGCAGAGGTCGGTGCAGAGTCAGCCCTGCTGTGTTATCTAGTCACTGTAGCAGCATGGCAGTTGTACAAGGACTAGAAGGATATAGTTGTATAAATAGACTACCACGACAACTCAGTAAAGAGAGTTCCAATTTGCCATCTCCCATACAGTGCTTTGGCCAACACTGGTGTCTTGTACTATGTGTGTATGCTCTATTCTCCCTTCTTCTAGCTCTAGCCATAGTGTGTGGGGACAGAGAATGCTTGTTCGTGGTCGGCATGGCTAGTGGGTGCTCGGCAACACTAGCAGGTGCTCGACAAGACTAGTGAGTGGTTCACTCACCTAAGCCAGTGATCCTATAGGCCAACAACGTCGTGGGCCAAGGAATGGTAATGGGAGAGGGCAATTGGCGTGGCCATCCATAGTTAAAGCTCTTATTTTCCACAACCCATTCCCTAAAGGAGGAGAAGATCATGGGAGTGCCTGGGCCAGGTGTAGGGTCGAGATGGCAGACTAGAGGAGGCTGAATAGTCCTTTCTAAAAACTAATTGCACTGGCTAACCAAAATAAATGTGGAATTAAAACTATTGGTCCAGCCAAGACTACACCCCTCTATCTAAGCTCACAAGCACCTTATAAAGATCCTAATTAGGCAACAAAGGTGGCGGGCTAGCTAAAGCTCACCTAACCAATTCTAGGAGCAAGGCACACAAACCTAGGCCGCTAGCACTTCAAGCATGGATGAGCTCCTACACAACTTGAATGCAAAAGCACAAAGCCTAAGCTCACTAGCAATGCTCAATAACAAGGCAACTAATTCCAAATTAGAGAGTGCAAATTACTTAGCTACACAAACTAAGCAATGTGACTAACAAGGTTACTCAAACCGAATTAGTCACGCAAGGGAGCTACTTCTATGTTACACAAGCAAGAAGGTAACTAGCAAGCTACACAAGCTAACTAATTACAAGAGCAACTACACAAGCACAATGTATATGAAAGTAAATACAAGCTTGTGTAACGAGGATGCAAACCAATGGGAAGACAAGTAAGACACGGTGATTTTTATCCCGAGGTTCATGTGGTTGCCAACATGCTAGTCCCCATTGAGACAAGCTCCAAGGTTGTTGTCGGTCCTCTTGCTAGTGGTGACACACAAGTCACACTCTCCCACGTGGAGTGCTTACCACAAGATCTAGCACTTGACCCGGCCGAACCACTTGTCGCCCTTCACGTCTCGCTTTACTAGAGTTGCTCTTCGCGACTCCCGCGGGGTGAGCACAATCTCCCTCACAATCACTTCTTCAGAGCATCGCACAATCTTCTTTGCGTGCTTCGATGGAGATCACCACCAAGCCATCTAGGAGGTGGAAACCTCCAAGAGTAACAAGCACCATCGGCTTACAACTTGATCACCTAGTGCCACTCGATGCAACCTCACGATGCAATAGCACTAGAATCGCACTCACACTCAATCGGATGATCACTATCAAGTGTATGTAAGTTGGAGGGCTCTCAAGCACACCTACACAAGGCACCAAGGCTTAAGGGTGCTCAGCTACCAGCCCAAGGCTGGCCACCACTTCTATGTATAGCCCCATAAACAAATAGAGCCGTTACCCTTTCACTGGGCATTAAACGTGACTGTCGGACCCTCAAATATGGGGTGTCAGACCATTCAACGCTGTCCGACGCCCTGCTCAGACACTACCGAGCCATTATTGGTATTTATTAACGCACACAGAGAAATCCGCAAATGCACAGATACCGATGTAGCTTTCACCAAGGAGTATTCCAAGGTATCGATTTCCACGGGGAACACGAAGTGAACTAGTAATGAATCAAGAACATCCGAGGAAAGACTAAATGAAATGTTTTGTGGGCAGAGAGGGTCTCCTAAGATTTTCTAAGATGAACTAATTAATAAAGGCTTAGGCTTACTACACTCATTTACTTTGGAGCAACAGTACCTTTCCGACCCTCGAATGAAGTGAGGAGAAGTGGTCGGGGGAAGGCTGCCAAAAAGCTCTACGAAAACATCAATCCTAACGTGGTGGATTACAAAGGCCTTACAGAGCTGTCACCTCTAGGGCTACCACAACTATCCATGGGATTAGGCGCAATCTCAGGTAAACACTAGCCTAGACACCGCGTCTACACTAATGATTACTACTCTAATTCAACATTAAAACTAGAGCACTCAATGCAAGCAGAGATCAAGTAAATAAAGTAAAGTAAGAACTGAACTTAACTAAATAGAAAACTTAGAAATACTAGAGAAATAACCTGAATATTACTCGAGGATGAGCTGCACCCATAGAGATACAAAGTTGAGGAGGATCTGATAGGCCCGGCTCCTCCCCAGCTCTCTCCTCTTCTCTGATGGGTACAGGCCCAATCTTCCGTGAGGTAGCCGATAAGTTCGATTTGTGGAGATCTCGACGTTGGCGATCCGGCTTCAAATCAGACGCGATTCGAACCCTGCAACCGTTACACCACTGCTCCGTTGGTTATCAACCAAGCACAACTTGATTGACCTCGCCAAGAAGGCTTTTCCTGCAAGCGAATCGAAGAGCACAAGCAAGAAGGTAAAACACACAATCTGATATTGCAAATATGAATGACGCGAATATCAATAGAGGGTTCTAGAACTCGGTTCCAAAGGACTAATCGGCACAGTGGAGGAGATCAAGAACGGGGGCCCTGGATCACTGTAAAAGGATTTGTCACCACAGTTACAATGAACGATTCAGTTTCTCGATGGAAAACTAAACTCTAAACAAAACCCAATTGTGTAGCAGCGGCGGCGGCTGTGTTTATAGTCTAAGACTCGACCTAGGGTTGGGGACGGCTAGGGGTTGGGCGCCCACAACTTGGGCTTAAGGCCCGACACGATACATGGCCAAGTTGGCCCAAATAGGTGACGCAGCACCTTGCCGTGGTCACACAGAATGATCCACGGACCTTCTGGAGCTGGGACCAGATCCAAAACGACAGCGTCGTCGTCCCCTTTCCAACGCATCCAAGAACGGCCCGTTTCGGTGTCGTATGAGAAAGTTATGACCGAAACAGTGACGACGTGTCTGCTGAATCCGAGGGCGACGTGGCAGCTGAGTTGGGAACGAATTGCAACTTGGGGAAGACCATGGCGTCGGTGTGTCCAGCGTGGCGATGTCCTCATCATCCTCCCCTTCTCGAATTGGAGTCGTCCTCGACTCCATCCCATCATCAGCGAACTCCTGCAAAAGGTTAGTGACAGTAGGCAATGCACCAGACATAAAAGGTTGACAAAACATAGTATAACATGGTGCATCAGGATTATCACATAACTCAGCAGTAGCAGAAGTTGTAGCAAGAAAAGCACCTCCTTTTAACTTAATCCCATTATTTTTAGCAATGTCTGTTGGAGGTTTATTTTTAATCTCATTAGCATGTTTAATAATATCCGTAGGAGACAAAGGCAGCAATGTAATTTTCTTGTCCTTATGTATGATAGTGTATGTATTAGTTCTACCATGGTGTAAAGCATCATTATCAAATTCCCATGGTCGACCTAACAAAATGGAACAAGCTTGCATAGGGACAACATCAAAACCAGCAGTATCATGATAAGAGCCTGTGAAAAAGCTAATGCGTGCTGATTTAGTTACCTTAGTCTTACCACTATTATTGAACCACTGAAGTTTATATGGATATGAATGTTGTCGTGTGGTCAATCCAAGCTTGTCAACCAAATCTGAACTCACCAAGTTGTTGCAACTCCCGCCATCAATGATAGTGAGAACACGACAACCCTGCACAATGAGATACATGTGGAACAAATTGTGGCGTTGGATCTTCATCTCTTCTTCATGTCCCACACGTGTACTCAACACACGCTGCACAAGAAGGCTAGGGTAGTCCGCGGCAGCAGCCACGGAGTCAATGATGATGGCCTCCTTGTCTTGATCGCCCTCGGTGGGATCTGCATCAATGTTAGCAGCAAGGGCTAAATCATCTTCAACATCACTAGCACTTACATATCCATCCTCGGTAGCAATGAAAGCGCGACGACTGGGGCACTCCTTCATGACATGTCCCATGCCTTTGCATCGGTGGCAAATGATTTTAGAACTGGACGAGGAGGAGCTAGTAGAAGCACCCGGAGTTCCACCTTTCTTCAGCTGTGGAAACTGCACATTAGACAATTTACTTACCCCGGAAGAAAATGGAGGTGTAGATGGCTGTGGTGCAACAGGAAGCTTGGGCGTCTCTGGCTCGGAACGCTGCTGAAAATTCCTCCCATTGTGAGACCTGAAAGGCTGGTGTTGTTTGCGTCCCTGTACTTCTCGTTCTGCCTTAATAGCAAGATGATACAATTGGGAAAAATTACGCCATTCTTTGTAATCAAGTATGTTCTGTATATCATGGTTTAAACCACCAAAAAATCTAGCACTAGCATCATCATCATCTTCATTTATACCACAACGTGCTAAACCAATAAGCAATTCTTGATAGTATGCTTCTACTCCTTTATCACCTTGTTTTAAAGTTTGTAGTTTCAAACGTAAATCACGTTGGTAATAAGGAGGAACAAAACGAGATTTCATACGTTGCTTTAAAACATTCCAAGTTTGAGGCACAGAAAAACATTATTAGCATTGCAAAGATCACTCCACCGTAACAAAGCAAAATTAGTAAACTCACTAGTAGCAAGTCTAACTCTATGCTCGGGAGGAACATTATGAGAATCAAATTTTTGTTGAACAGCAAGCTCCCAATCTAAATATGCCTGCGGATCAACATTACCAAAGCAAAAGGAGGTAGACTAAATTTAATTTTAGCAAAAGGATCATTATTACCATGATTATTACCTCCCATGCCGCGACGATTGAAGTTGAGGCGGCGACGGGCACCACCGTCAGCATACGCATCTTCATCACCAAAAGCATCCGCATCTTCATCATCAGCACGATAAGGCGGAGGGCGTTGCTCAAGCTGTTCAATGCGGGTGACCAGATTGTTCACGTTGCGCATCAGCTCGGTCATAAGATTGCGTTGTTCCGTCATGAACGTTGCAAGCTCGCCCTTGGACACGCACTCATTGAAGTCCGTCGGAGTTCCTGCCATGGTTAGAAGATAGAAAAAGACAACACCAAAGTATTATCCCTATCAACTAAAAGGAAACAAGTGGTGGTGATGGTGGTGAAAGTGGAATGCAAAATCACAAGCGGCTTACCACCGTCTTGCCTGTATTCTTACCAACGCCAAATAGGAGCAAAACCAAAGTGGCGAAGCAATCTGTTGTGGAGCGTGGGTAACAGTTGCAAGATGAACCTGTGCTGACAGAAGAATATGTGGAGCTATGGGTAGGCACACAATATGACAGCAAGGATTAGCAATTAATGAGTGCAGAGTAGCGATTGTTCAATCTGGATCCAAAGTACAAGTCACAGGTGCTCGCTAAGACATGTCGAGACGTAGCGCAACAAGGTGAAAACAAAGGACGATCGAAAGAACTCACAGAACAAGCAAATAGCCCGGATTTCTCCTTTTTCCTGAATTTTTTCCTAGATTTTTCCAAAAGGCACAAACTTTTTTTTTCACTAATTTTTTATACTTTTCTCTGAACAAGGATCACAAAAGATGCAACCACAAAAATTGGCACCTACAACTGAGATGGGATGTGGTCTACAGAAATTCAACACATTCTCTGAAAAGCGTGCAAAAACTTTGACAATTTTTTTTCTATTTTCCTGAATTTTTTTGGCAATTTTGACGAAACCAAACAGGGCGAAGCCGAGTTTGGGTCGGGTCCAAATGGTGTCAAGAAGCTGCTGAAAAAATTTCAGATTTTTACGATAAACGAGCGAAAAAGTTATGCCTGTTTTACCGAAGGTATCTCAAAGGTATGTTTTCCGGGAGGCACAACACGGGCAATGGCGGCAGTTAGGGCAAAGCGTCCCAAAACTCTAACACCGATCACAGCAGTAGGTATTCGCCGATGATGTAAGGAGGGCTGCGATCTGAGCAAAATAAGAGCGGTGGCAACCTATCTAGGGCTTGCGCATGGTAGAAGTTACACAAGGCGGCTTAGCGGGGCAAGTCGAGTAATGTGGTGGCTTCGACTTGTTGTTTGGGAGCGGTGGATGGGATAGCGGCGGAAAAAAAAATCATCAAGAACGCAGGCGATTGAACTACGACCACGAACACAATCCTAAACCAGCAACAAGACTCGACCACGGACACAAACTCAACAACACGAATCTGAAACGAAATTGCAAAGGCACAAAGGGTGATAGGACAGCGGAAATTGAAATATTTTTGGGCTTTTTGTGGACTCTAGGTAATGAACAAATAGGAATCTAAGGCAAACGAGATTATACCTCGCGGTAAACCTGAAATATCTGATACCAATTGATGGGTACAGGCCCGATCTTCCGAGAGGTAGCCGATAAGTTCGATTTGTGGAGATCTCGACGTTGGCGATCCGGCTTCAAATCAGACGCGATTTGAACCCTGCAACCGTTACACCACTGCTCCGTTGGTTATCAACCAAGCACAACTTGATTGACCTCGCCAAGAAGGCTTTTCCTGCAAGCGAATCGAAGAGCACAAGCAAGAAGGTAAAACACGCAATATGATATTGCAAATATGAATGACGCGAATATCAATAGAGGGTTCTAGAACTCGGTTCCAAAGGACTAATCGACACAGTGGAGGAGATCAAGAACGGGGGCCCTGGATCACTGTAAAAGGATTTGTCACCACAGTTACAATGAACGATTCAGTTTCTCGATGGAAAACTAAACTCTAAACAAAACCCAATTGTGTAGCAGCGGCGGCGGCTGTGTTTATAGTCTAAGACTCGACCTAGGGTTGGGGACGGCCAGGGGTTGGGCGCCCACAACTTGGGCTTAAGGCCCGACACGATACATGGCCAAGTTGGCCCAAATAGGTGACGCAGCACCTTTCCGTGGTCACACAGAATGATCCACGGACCTTCTGGAGCTGGGACCAGATCCAAAACGACGGCGTCGTCGTCCCCTTTCCAACGCATCCAAGAACGGCCCGTTTCGATGTCGTATGAGAAAGTTATGACCGAAACAGTGACGACGTGTCTGCTGAATCCGAGGGCGACGTGGCAGCTGAGTTGAGAACGAATTGCAACTTGGGGAAGACCATGGCGTCGGTGTGTCCAGCGTGGCGATGTCCTCATCATCCTCCCCTTCTCGAATTGGAGTCGTCCTCGACTCCATCTTGGCGATGTCCTCATCATTCTCTCTCCCTATTCTCTCCACTACAACTAGATGAGAGCCATCTAGAGAGGCACTTCCACTACAACTATGATGAAGAGAGTGGAGCTCAAGTGTGTAGGTGTGTCTTACAAGTGAGGGAGAGGGGTCCTATTTATAGTGCTAGGTGGAGTAGGGGCTACTCCAATGCCACATCAGAGATCCAAGTGATCCTTCTCTCTTCCCTTAGAAGGATCCAACCTCAAACCACCATAAATGAACACATAGGATTGATCTTCATTGTGTTTCCTTGCATGTGAAGAATGTGAAGAAGAGTGAGGCGGTTCGGACACCGGGTGGCACCGAGCGGCGGGGTGAGGGTGCCGGTCGGCGCCCCACTAAGGGCTAGGCCCTCCATCCTCTATGTGGTGGCCCTCCAAGTGGTGTAGATCTTGGGTATGAGCATTTTTTGTGCATTTGATCACCAACGGTTGGATGGTGGGAGCATGGATCCTTGTACATCCATTCTAGAGCGTTGATCAACCAACCGACTTGCCATCAACGAATGGATTCACTTTGGAGTGTGTTGCTGTGGATCAGTGACGTGGAGGGGAGCCAAGTGGTGCTAGACGGCGCCAAGTGGGGCCGGTCAGCCCTAGTAAGTGGGCCCTACCCCCTGCTGCGTGGAATGCCTTCTAGAAGCCTTGTATTGATGTGTGTTGACCATTTTTGCCCTTGCATACACAATCTTCCAAGTACAAGTGGAACCAAGTAAAATCATAATATAAATGTTGCTTTTATCTTCATTTTATGCCAAAATGAACATCCTGTTGATGGTCATAGATGATGAATAAGGACCATCAACAAATTCCCCCACACTTGGTCTTTGCTTGTCCTGAGCAAAGGTTAATATAAAGTAGACATAAACATAGCTATTCAAGATATGGAACTAGCATAACAATTATTCTAAAATATACTCCATACCTGCGGGATATGTGGAGTGGCTAGCATATCTCCTTGAGCGGTTGAGAAGTGGAACGACTCTGAAACAAAGTCATCTCTTCCCAATTTCATATCTTAGTACTTGGAGTTTTTGGAATGTTTTTAAACAAAAGCATAGTTCACATGTACTCCTCAAATGGTACTCTCGAATCTCTCAATGTGTATGATTCCTCACCAAGGCATATAATAGCATTGCCTTCTTTTTCTTCCTATTTCTAAAAGGCTTATGTAGAGTTTAGGTAGGGAAAAAGATGTAAAGCACACTTGCATTGCATATATTGTCAAGTCTTGGATCTAAGGAGAAAAATGTCATACTCTTAGACCAGGATGGAAAAAAATGATAAACTTTCTCTATACTCCTTAACATGAATGGTCTGTCTCTAACCTTTATTTTGAGAACATGGAAATCTTTTCTCTTTTTTTCTTTTTTTAATGCTTGAGCCTTCATGTGCTCAATTTTTTTTCTTTTTTCAATACTTTTGCATAGCACATGTCTCTTTTTACAAAAACATTAGAGAGAGAGATCACATGCATCATGGATTAATTATTTGATCTTGATCTTGGGAGCATGATAAATTTCTCAACAAGGGTCAACAAGACTTGACAAAACTCAATACAAAGGCAAGTAGCATATTTAGAAGGGTTTTCAACATATATCACAAGATATGGCTCTGGTAGGAATTTTTCTCACCATTGAGGAGTATCTGAAGCTATGGATTTTGACATTTTATCAAAAAGAAAATTCTCCAAGTACTTTGAATAGAAAAGGTTGGATTTCCATGTCAATGCCATATCTTACTTCACAACAACTTAGTTAATATGTTTTTCCTATGTGATATTTTCCCACAGGCACTAATGACATGTAAGGAATAAAGATTATGCAGGCCAAACTCAAAGAGCTATATTCATACTCACTTTCAAAATTTTACTCTAAGTGTGCAACTTGGTTCTTTTTTATTTGCATATTAAACAGGTGTAGAACAAGAGGTAAGCATATGAATAGGTGGGAAAAGATCAAACCAAGCTATAGAAGTTGCGTGCGGCTCCTTCACCAGTTCATGATGTGCTTTGGTGTAGTTGTTCCCAATGGGGGTGTGGCACACCCCCACACTTCTTCGAGACTATATCTGGCTTTTATTCATAAATAGAAATGGTGAAAACAAAGGGGACTCTTCTAGTAAGGGACACCAGAGAGTCAACAATTATAGAACTAAAGGACTAAACTAAAATATAATAAAGAACAAGAATAAGATTGAAATTTTTAGATTGGATCATTAAATTGAAAGAATTCAATTAAGTCAACTTCATCTAAGTTTTCTGGTTCAAGATAAACTTTCAAGCGTTGGCCATTTACCTTGAATAAGTTACCATCATCATCTTGGAGTGTGATGGCACCGCGTGGTGAGGCTTTGTTAATGGTCGTTAACATCAATCATAAACCATCCATATATCCTGCATATAAAATTAATTCCATCGCCAAACATAGGTATAGGGGTTTAAACTAATAAATTCCATGAGTTTTGGTGAATCTGTGTTTTTAGCAGGGTTTATATAGAAAAACATCAAGGGGGACCTATTCGTCAAAGGAAATTACGGAATTCCGCCGCGTAAATAGCGTGGGAAGATTCTAGAAGACTCCAGGAGGCTCTCCACCGAAGCAGGTCCCGAGGGACTGCCATGTGGGGCCAGACGGCACCACTTGCAGACTAGCCTGCCTATGGGTCCCACCAGTCAACCTCTGCTTCAAAAGTCGGTTCCCCATCGCTATTGAGATCCAATCTTCATCGTTTATTCAAGTCGGTTTGACTCGAGGGCTCAGGATTGACGTTCTAGCCTATATATATCAGCCCTACCTCCCTACCTAAGTAGATCCCTAAAATCCTAATTCATATCCCTCATTCAGATCAACACACATCAGGAGGATTAGGTCTAGAGCTCTCTAATGTAGTAGATTAGTAGCTCGGGAGTGAGGGTCGAGTTGGGCTCATGCTCAAGTTTCGGATCTAGTCTTGGAGGCTAGGCAAAGCCTTATATCTTCACTTCTATATCTTGTAAGACTTATTATCAATTTATCATATTCTTATCTACATGGCTATGCTTACTTTGAATATGTTTCTTGCTTAGTTATGGATATCATTAATTTTGTGTGCGGGTTCATAGAGCGCTTAGCCTGCTAGTTTACCGGTTAGGCTAAGTAGCCGAGTCGCGTGTAAGCATGGTGCTTTTACGATGCTCTGCCTGTGACTGCACCCTATTCTCTGGTTGGGTGGTAGCAGCGGGAGGTGACAGCCCCATCTATCCTTTGTAGTCCACTCCGAATTAGGAAAGTTCTTAAATTGTAGGACCGTAGTCGCGTCAGTAGAGTTATCTAATGTGGGTGCTCTACTGTCTAAGCGCCATCCCAAAGTGCACAAGAGTAGAGTTAGTCTTAGCTATAGTTAGATGTATATATACTTTCACCATGTAATAGGAATATCATAGGAATCTACCTCACCTGTTGTTCTCCTGAGTTGACTAGTTTACATTATCTTAGTGATCTATCCCCTAAGTGTCATTAGGCTTTATTCCTATCATTACATTCACCCTTGCTTTAGCTATGCTGGTATGTTGATTAGTAGACATTCCTTTGTTGTTCAATAAATATTTACTCCATTGTTTCCCTATGGTAAAATATAAATAATGATACCTGGAATACTCCTGGTAAAATGCTACAATAGTATTCTGTGCGCTTGCAGAATCCTTCATATTCTATTTACACTTAATAAATACCAACAAGAATTTTTGGCGCCATTGACGGGAAAACAATTGGGGTAAAGATTTAGATCATTAACATATCGCTAGCTTTAGTAGGATTACCCCTGTTTTGTTGAATTGTGGAATAAGACAGGACAACAAACATCGTTTCGACCTTTCGGCAAGCATCCATAAGAAAAGAAGAAACATTGAAGAACCCCAGGGTGCTTGAACATTCAAGATCCATCAACGTTGGAATCCTGCCATCTCATAGGTTTGTATAGACATATATATATTCTCTAACCATATGTAGATTGGAGAAAAAGGTCGACCTCACAAGAATTCAAATCACATATCAAGTGACGGAAACAAATGCTGCACTACTAAACAATTACATCATGTGAGTCATGCTAAGTTTGATCAAGAAAGGTGAGATAGTCTTGCTCATGGACTTTAAACTTAATGAGTAGTTATCTTTTAATTTTTGTATTTCACTGAATGTTTACTTTAAATAATCCATGCATCCATCTCATTTAGTTTAAATTTTCTTATATCAAATCCACAGCATGTTTAGTTCCATTCACATATCCATCCCACTTGCATCTTTAAAAAAAATAATATCTCACCATGATCACGCTCTTTCATCTTTAAATTGAATACATCTCTATAGTGTTTTCATGCTACCTCTGTTTATTATAGTATGCTTAAGATTTGGAGTGTGCTATACATCTTTTAAATTAAGCATGGTGCTTAGTTTAGGAGTGTTGATCTTACTACTAAAGGCTTTTTAAATTAAGCGTGGTGCTTAGGTTAAAATGCTTTCCTAAATTAAATTAGGCATGGTGTCTAGTTTGATTTTTGAACCAAGAATATGTTGTAGTAGATACTAGTTATTTTGTTAGACTAAGCCCCATAGAAAACTCTAAAAATCAATCTAGGTAAGTCGAAGAGATGAATTCACATCAAAGATGAATCAAGGCATGCGATGAACTCCAACAACTCTGCGCAAAAGAAGACAGCTCATTCTTCATGGAAGGAAGAACTGTGAGTATCAAAAGTTTATTCATGCATCTTTTGTTGCAAGTTACCAGTTCCTTGAACCATGTTAGAATGCAGGAACCACATAAAATTTGCTACAAGAACAAAATCTATGCTAAAGTAATCCTAAAACCATCTTTTCATTAGCATAGAGGAAAATTACAGAAGTTATGGACAACAACTCGTG
Source organism: Miscanthus lutarioriparius (assembly GCA_904845875.1). Lineage (NCBI taxonomy): Eukaryota > Viridiplantae > Streptophyta > Magnoliopsida > Poales > Poaceae > Miscanthus > Miscanthus lutarioriparius. The sequence goes on from CAJGYO010000012.1 coordinate 51,740,621, forward strand.
TTTCAAATTCATTGTATTCCCTCGGGTATGTGTCCATTAACATTTTGCAGGAAGAATGAATATAAGCTATGGCTATTCAAGGTTTGGTATGAACCTACCAAACCACCACTACAGCTGTGAAAGTGGATGACAAATCGACAGGCTAAGAGCAACATCAAACGACAACCTAGCATTAAGCTTTCCGAAGACTCAAGCTTGGATGCTGATGAGAAGCAGGATGCAACCCACCTTGTATTATCCAAAATACGTCTGCTCCCATAATCTCCGGAGACACCGATTCACACGTCGACAACAAGAACCAGGACAACAAGATACCACTACATCATGGTGTGCAATCTCGTGTCAACAAAATGTCATCAATCAGTGGTGGTCTGTTGACGGTGTCTCATGGAAATATGAACAACCATGGGTATAAGAAGACATCCCTAAGTCATCAGAGATGAAGCTTTCATGCAAATTACAATGAGGTACCTTCCTCGACTATCAAGATGGCTGGCGTATCACTAACAAACAAAGAATAACTCTCCGCCACGCCATTAGAGGACAAAGACAACCAAGGAGGAACTTGAGTTTACATCTCCAATGGACCCCAACTCATCAACCAAGAATCAATGAAAATCAAGAAAGGTTGATGGAAGAAGAGCATGCAATTGTCTGTATCCTCATCGGATGGTGCAAAGACAAAGCTTAATGTAAGAAAAGGTCCTGCTCAACGGACTACGAGCTCTCGCCAACAGGTAAATCAGATAAGCCTCCTTCAGGTATGTTTGTCACTAATCATTTCAATAAAATGAAGGAAAACATAAGGTATATCCAACCAAGCATTATGCAACATAAAATCACATTCACAGGAGAATTCTATCATCCAAACTTGATTATGCATTCTACAAAATTCAAGTATGGGGGATGGAGTTTTTCAAAACATCTCATGTCATGTTGCTAGTTTATCTTGGTCATCCCTACCTTTATGGTGAGCTCAACTTGTTAAATCTCTAACAAGTAAAAATTTAAATAATCATGCTCCTTTGGTTCACCATACATATTCTTGTTTCTACTTAAATCTCTTGAGCCTTTCAAGCTTCCTTGTTCTGTTATAAGTATGCTTTGGAATACTATTCGAACATAATCATTGGATCAAAACATATTTGTATAGAATTCGGTTATACATATAGGGAATGTTAGGAGATCATTTGTAAAAACAAATGAAGGTTTGAGGAATTCTTCAAAACAATTTCACACATCTTTGCCTTAACCTTGTTGAAAATTTGAAGTAGTGGTGAACAATAAAGGAACATTATTTAAAACATGGGATAAAGATTCTATGCTAATTAAAATATTAAAACCAACTCTGTTATAGCATAGATGATGACCTTCAGCTCTATGACAACACTATCCTTGCTTTGAATCATTTGTATACTCCTTCAGGTATATGTTATCTACTAATCCGTTGTAGAGAAGAAATAATGAGAGGAGCAGAAGGTCCGATCAAAATGCCAAGAAAGAACAAAAGACGGCATGATGGAAGAGTAAGAAAGAAGGAGTGCAACATATGAGACAAGATGCTCATGAACAGCTCAAGATGCAAGGAAGGAAAGGACCACCAAAAGTCGTCTACCCTTCATCACATGGTGTCATCATGCTTCAATGATGAAGGTAACATCTTATGGTAAGTGGTCATTGTTTTCCTCTTGATCTTGGTATGCACATAAATGAAGACACAAACATGTTCGAGTTATAACTTTGCTTGATCCAACCTAATTAACTCAACATGTCTTGTTCCTTAATTTAGTTCATAGCACCACTTTCTTGATCTCGGTCTTAACCAAATGAGCTAAAATGTTGCATATCTTATCTTTGGAACATGATAGTCATAGTCATGAAAAGTTTGATACATTATATAAAGATGGGCAATCCTTCCATAGGTTAAGTAACTCCACTCTTTTTGTCACAGTTAAAATGCTACATTCATGCTCATCCTTCTAATCTTATCACCCATGTTATAAATGAACAATGCACACAACATTAATCTTATCATAATTCAATGTGCCTGAGGCTAGAGAAGAATAAATAAGGTTTTGGTTCTGTTGGTGTTTTCCCACCAACAGAGCTCATGCACTTGATTTGTACCTTGTCTTTATGAGCAGAACACACTTCGAGTAAAGTGTGGGGGAGTCGATCCCCCAAATTCTACGAGTGGAAGTTCTGAATCGACAATAGGCTCTCAACCATTGATGAGAGGACAACTGTCATAAAAGGTACGTTATATAATCATGCACAATGGCAGGTAAGCATGGGTCATGAGATGGCCAACCTCCAGCAACAACAACAACAGCAAAATCAAAATTGGGAGGCTCTATTCTACCACCCCCACATCTGGCCACCTCGTTGCGCAACCACGACAACAACGAGCTTGGGGGCAAAAGCATCCCCCGTGTATGTAGATAAGTATTTCTTTTTCTTTTATTATTCTTAGTTTGCTTAATATATATATATTAGAAAAAAGATGAATAACTAAAAACAAAATAAAAAGTTATCTTTATAGAAATATAAATAGTTATAATGTGTGATCTAAAAAATGAAAACAAAATAAAAAGAGTGTCTAATTTGATTTAATTTCTTTTAAGAGCTAAATAAATAATATGGGACTCTTAAGATAATCTCTTAAAATAGAAATGATGAATAGTTGCTCTGTTGTAATTCTTTTCAAGTACCTAGTTTTTAGCCTTTAATTCTCCTGAGTTTTGAATTAGATTGTTTTGATATAAGAATTTACTCTGAACTTAAAACTCGTGGGTAGCATATGCTTGATCTCAGTCTAGGTAATTGACGGATATGATATGAGAAGGTCTGAGCTATTGTTTATCTTGTTCCAAGTGACACTAAAGTCCTGTACATTTATCTTTTGAATGACATAAAAATGACATGATGAGTTCCTGTATGACAAAGCTTGAGGGCCATACATGTTATTTAGGCTAGGAAAACCTCCAAATATATGTTGCTTGTTTTGCATTGATTTTTGTCAAGCTTTGTTGACCCTTATGAGAGGTTTGTCATGCTCTTAAAATCAAGATCACGTACACTCCACCCACATATGCACAACTCCTACACTGGGGATAGGTGCAAAAATATGTCTTCCATCTAGATCCACCCAAAAATGTTTTACTCCTACACTAGGAGTGAACACAAAAACATGCTTGTTAGGTTTTCCATCGACCAAATAAATGCTCCAAGTTCTTGTTGATATCTCTCTCAAAGTTCTGTTGCAAAAAAGAGACATGGGGCTATGCAAAAGTTATTCATAAAAAAGAGAAAGAAAAGGAAAAAAGAGTTGAGAAAAAATGGACAAGTGTCCAAAATATCTAAAATAATGGGTACTTAGATACCCGCTTGAAAAAAAGAGAGAAAGAGAGATGAATAAGATAGCCCATGTTCTCTAGCAAATGTTTCTAAGTTTCAAAAGAGAGATATGTTTTTAAGGAGCAAAGTGAAATTAGGTTAGCCACCATATATATATCCACCATACGTCCACACACATGCACATCTTGATTTGATTGTATGACTCAACTCTCTTTGAATCCGTTGTTTGACTTTACAATATATGCATTGCAAGTATGCTCTAGCTTTCTCCCTACCCAAGAACTCCACATAAGCCTTAGTAGTAGGAAGAGAAAAGGCATAACATCTTTATTGCCTTGGTGAGGATCCACAAATACCACATATATTGAGAGACTTGAGAGTGTCATACAATGGAATCTCTAAGTTTTATTTTAAAAACTTATAAAAACTTTGGAACAATAGTGGAACAAACAACTTGAGACATAGTGCTTGACTTGATTGTTCTGTCTTTCAATTACTCAAGACCAAAGTGAAGGCTAAGAAGCCCCATGGTTGAAGGTAATATGGGTAAGTTTGAAAGTCAGAACAATTTGTTCTAATCCGGAGAAGAATTTCGGATTGAACGTATCTATACTTTTGAGGAGTGAAAATATTGTAGCAACTCCTGATCCATTGCTAAATTTAGCTTTGCTCAGGGACTAGCAAATGTTAAGTGTGGGAGAGCTTGTTGATGGTCGTTAACATCAATAATAAACCATCTATACATCCTGCATATATACTTAATTCCATCACCAAACATAGGTATAGGGGTTTAAACTAATAAATTTCATGAGTTTTGGTGAATCTATGTTTTCAGCAGGGTTTATCTAGAAAGCCGTCAAGGGGGACCTATTCGGAATTCCGCCGCATAAAAGGTGGGAAGATTCTAGAAGACTTTAGGAGGCTCTCCACCGAAGCTAACCCCGAGGGGCTACCATGTGGGGCCAGGACGGCCCCACCTGTAGGTCGGCTGGCTTATGGGTCCCACCAGTCAGCCTCCACTTCAAAAGTTGGTTCCCCACCGCCATTGAGATCCAATCTTTGCCGTTTATTCAAGTCGGTTTGATCCGAGGGCTCAGGATTGATGCTCTAGCCTATATATATCAGCCCCTACCCCTCTCCCTTAATAGATCCCTGAAACCCTAATTCATATCCCTTATTCAGATCAACACACATTAGGAGGATTAGGTCTAGAGCTCTCCAATGTAGTAGATTACTAGCTCGGGAGTGAGGATCGAGTTGGACTCATGCTCAACTTCTAGATCTAGTCTTGGAGGCTAGGCAAAGCCTTGTATCTTCACTTCTACATCTTGTAAGACTTATTATCAATTTATCATATTCTTATCTACATGGCTATGCTGACTTTGAATATGTATCTTGCTTAGTTATGGTTATCACTGATTTTGTGTGCGGGTTCATAGAGCGCTTAGCCTGCTAGTTTACCGGTTACTCTAAGTAGCCAAGTCTCATGTAAGCATGGTGCTTATACGATGCTCTGCCTATGAGTGCACCCTGTTCTCTGGTTGGATGGCAGCAGTAGGAGGTGATAACTCTGTCTATCCTTTGTAGTCCACTCTGAATTGAGCAGGTTCTTAAATTGTAGGACCATAGTCACGTTAGTAGAGTTATCTATTGTGGGTGCTCTACCGTCTAAGCGGCATCCTGAAGTGCACAAGAGTACAGTTAGTCTTAGCTATAGTTGGATGTATATATAATTTGACCATGTAATAGGAATATCATAGGAATCTACCTCACCCGTTGTTCTCCCAAGTTTACTAGTTTACATTATCTTAGTGATCTATCCCCTGAGTGTCATTATGCTTTATTCCTATCATTACATTCACCCCTGCTTTAGCTATGCTGGTATGTTGGTTAGTAGACATTCCTTTGTTATCAAATAAATCTTTACTCCATTGTTTCCTTGTGGTAAAATATAAATAATGATACCTAGAATACTTCTGGTAAAATGCTACAATGGTATTCTGTGCGCTTGTGGAATCCTTCATATTCTATTTGCACTTAATAAATACCAATAGGCTTCAATCACCTTGAATGGCCCTTCCCATTTGCTTTGAAGTTTTCCATGACCAAAGAGCTTTACTCTTGAGTTAAAGAGTAGGACCTTGTCTCTAGGCTTGAACTCCTTGTGTTTGATTCTCTTATCATGCCATCTTTTTGTTCTCTCTGTGTAAATCTTGGATTTGTGATAAGCCTTTTCTATCCATTCTTCAAGCTCAGATAGTTGCATCTGATGATTCTTACCAACTAGATGGAGATCCATGTTCCATTTCTTGATTGCCCAATGTGCCCTGAATTCTAATTCAACAGGCAAATGGCATGTTTTTCCATATACAAGCTGATAAGGTGACATACCTATGGGTGTCTTATATGTTGTTCAGTATACCCAAAGTGCATCGTGAAGCTTGTACTTCCATTTCTTTCCCGTCTCATCCACGGTCTTCTATAGAATATTTTTGATTTGTTTATTTGATGTTTCAGCTTGACCGCTTGTTTGGGGATGATATGGAGTTGCAATGTTATGCTTGACTCCATATTCTGCCAAGAACCTTCGAAAGGTCTTGTGGATGAAATGGGGCCCTCCATCACTTATGACCATTCATGGTGTTCCAAAACGTGGGAATATTACTTCATGGAACATCTTCTTGGAGTGCTTGGAGTCGGTAGCTCAACATGGTAATGCTTCTACCCATTGGGACACATAGTCCATGACCACCAAGATGTATTCGACATCTCTAGACTTTGGGAATGGTCCCATGAAGTCGATGCTCCATACATCGAACAAATCCACTTGTAGGTTGTTCATGAGTGGCATTGCATCCCAAGAGTTGATGTTCACATGTTTCTGGCATCTAATGCATCTTCGACAAACTCCTTTATATCTTGGTACATCGTTGGACAAAAGAATCCACTTGCGAGATCTTAGCATGCGCATTGAAATGCTCCATAATGTCCTCCATAGGGTGATGCATGACACCTCTCGATGATTTTCATGGCTTCATCCATAGGGACACATCTCCGTAACAACCCATTGGCATAGACTCTATAAAGATATGGGTCATCCCACAAGTGGAAACGGCTTTGATGCTTGAGTTTCCTCGTGTCTTCCCCTCGGTGCAACATACCCTGCACTATATAGTTGACAATATTTGCATACCGGGATCCGAGTCTCATTACCTTGAGGAGTGTGCCATCCTTAGGTAGTCATTAATAGGTAACTCTTGCACATCCTTATGTTGATGCCTAGACAAGTGATTGGCCACCGAGTTCTCTACTCCTTTCTTATCTCTTATTTCTATATCAAATTCTTGAAGCAGAAGAATCCATCGGATCAACCGAGGCTTAGCATCTTTCTTAGTGAGGAGGTACTTAAGAGCGGCATGGTCTATAAAAACAATTACCTTTGCCCCCCACTAAGTAAGATCTAAACTTGTCTATTGCAAAGACAACTGCCAACAACTCTTTTTTAGTTGCGGCACAATTGAGCTGTGGCCCTGACAAGGTTTTGCTAGCATAGGATATTGCATAGTGCTTCTTATCTTTGGTTTGGCCTAAAATGGCCCCCATAGCTAAGTCGCTAGCATCACACATGATTCCAAAGGGCAGCTTCCAATCAGGTGGTTGAATGATTAGAGTACAAATGAGTGCCTTCTTGAGGATTTGAAAGGCTTCGTGACACTCATTGTTAAAAATGAAAGGCGCATCTTTGGCCAAGAGATTAGTTAGGAGTCTAGTAATTTGAGAAAAGTCTTTGATGAAATGCCTATAGAGCCCTACGTGGCCTAGGAAGGCTGAATGCCTTTCACATTCATGGCAGGTGGAAGTTGTTCAATAACTTCAATCTTCGCTCTATCCACCTCTATTCCATGAGCAGACAACTTGTGTCCTAGCACTATTCCTTCCTAAACCATAAAATGACATTTCTCCTAGTTTAGGACTAAGTGCTTTTCTTCGTACTGTTGTAAGACTTTATCTATATTCTCCATGCAATCATTGAAGGTTTTGCCATAGACGGAAAAGTCATCCATGAACACCTCCATGATTTTCTCAATCATATTGGAGAAAATAGACATCATGCACCGTTGGGAGGAAGCTGGAGCATTGCATAACCCGAACGACATACGTCGGTATGCGTAAGTTCCATACGGGCATGTGAAAGTGGTCTTACTCTGGTCATCAGGGTGGATTGGGATTTGATGATATCGGAATACCCATCAAGGAAACAAAAGAAGAAATGGTTCACGAGGCATTCTAGCATCTTGTCTATGAATGGCAACGGGAAGTGATCCTTCTTAGTGGCCTTGTTAAGTTTTCGATAGTCAATGCACATCCACCACCCGGTGATAGTTCATTGAGGAATGAGTTTGTTCTTATCATTCTTAATGACCATCATCCCTCCTTTCTTTGGCACGACTTGGACACGGCTAACCCACTCGCTATATGGCACGGGATAGATAATCCTAGCGTGCAAAAGCTTGAAGACCTCTTTCTTAACAACCTCTTGCATAACATTGTTAAGTCTCCATTGGGGTTCCCTCGATGGTGAAGAATCAGGATCGATGGGGATACGATGAGTGCAGAGAGTGGGACTAATCCCCTTGAAGTCATGGAGTGAGTAGCCTATGACTGATTTATGTCTTTCTAAGACAACGACAAGTTTATGGGTTTCCTCTTGGGAAAGCTTGTCACTTATGATGACAGGAGTTTCCCGGTTGTTATTGAGAAAGACATATTTCAAGCCAGAAGGAAGTGGTTTTATCTCTATTGAGGGTGGTGTTAGCACCTCTATTTGGTCTAGTTCGATAGGCTCTGCCAGCTCTACCTCTTCTTGAATCAAATTTTCATCTTCAAGAACTACGAGATGCCACTAAGACATCCTCAACGGGGTCTTTTTGGGCTTGGGTTCTACTATCACGTTGTTTGAGCGAGCAAGCGGGACGACGATAGGAGAATTTCCTAACTTAAAATTCAAGAGGCCCTATTTTGGTCATTCTCGAAAGAGTGTACCAAAAGGTACACCAATCAAGAGAGATGTGTCCAAGATGTCATAGATGTGAAAATCTAGATGGTACTCGAAACCTCTTATGCGCAAAGGGATAGATCTTATGACCCCATAACTTTCAAGAGTAACTCCTGAAGGAATTTTCAAAAGTTTATGTGATGGGATCAAGGCCTCATTAGGGCAAAGTTTTTTGGCTAAAGCCTTCAAAATGGCATTCATCACAACGGTAGGACTATAGTGAGCCTCTATGGTGGTTTCCTTAAGGATGCAAGATAGAACATCTGAGGGGGCAATGATTCGAGCTACCTCAGTGGATAACTCCACTTCTACCAACCACTCATGACTCATGATGGCCGAGAGTCCTTTGATGTGTTCCAAAAGGAACGACTCATTGTGTGGACCATCATCGTCCTCAGATGACACAAAATGTGCTAGAGGCTTTACTTGAACTGGTAATTTCCAGGCGTTACCAAAATCTTCAAAAAGATCTTCCCCAATTTCAAAGAGAAATGAGGAAGGATAGGGTTCATCATCCACTAAAGTGTGGTGTGTTCCCTCAACGGGGGGGTTCTTTGGCAACTGGATCATGTGAAGGATTCAAGGGAATTTCAGATTCGGTTGCATTTGCCTCCTCTTGTTGGTCGGGGCTTGGCTCGACTTCTTCAGGAAACTCGTTGAAAATGCCAGTGTAAGGTGTGTTATCAAGGATTTTCTCAAGGATGGCCTTCCCTCACTAATGGTTTTGTGTATGAATGAGCCTTCAGAAGCTATGTCAAGGTGGAGAGCAGCTTCCTTACTAAGACCAAGAAGGAAGTGATGTAGATGGACATGGACAGGCAAGGAAAGGTTTGGACCAGAGTTGATAAGGCTCATGAACCTAGCCCAGGCTACTCCTAATGTCTCCTTCTCCTTTTGTTGAAAGGTAAGAACTTCTATTCTAAGAGTGGCAATTCGAGAAAGAGGGAAGAAAGCAAGACAAAATTTATCTCGAAGTTCATCCTAATTTCCCTTTACTCCTCCTACGGTATGAGCATACCATTGTTTTGCTCTTCCATTTAATGGTTTCTTGTGTCATGCCACCAATAGTCAGGCAAGAGCACAATTGCTCAAATTCCTAAAGGTGGGTGTAAGGATTTTCATCTTCTTGCCCCGAGAAGGATTGCTCCCAAACCATGGCTATGAAAGCAGGGTGAAGATCATAGCTAGATGAAAGGATAGGATGTGATGATGGTGGAGGCTCCAATGATTCGCCCTTTGGAGCCAAAAGATGAATGATAGGTGTGGAATCCATGTGGAAAGGGTGAAGGTGAAGGTGATGGTGGTGAAAGGAAAAACAAGGATACACGGACAAACTTGGTTCAATCCTAGAACAGCTACCGTTCCCCAGCAACGGTGCCAGAAAGCTTGTTGGTATTTATTAACTTTCAGTGTTTTGGATCGGCGGGTCCTCAACCAACGAGTGAAAATGTACTGCATGTCCCTATCCCGGATGGTGATGCAAAGAGACACAAGGTTTATACTGGTTCGGGCAATAGGTGCCCTACGTCCAGTCTGGGAGAGCGATCTTGTATTCCTTGCACCGAGGTGCTCGTAGTAGGGGTTTACAAGCAGGGCGAGAGAGGGAGTTAGTCCCAGGTCTCTGCGTAGAGCGGCGTGGGTTGCTTGAGATGTTGATCTCTTGCGGTGAGGGAGCGTGCGTATTATAGAATGTTGCTCGTTGCTTGCGTGTGTGTCTATCTGAGCGATGTCTTCGTGAGTGTGTGTCTGTTTGTCCGTGTTGTTCTTTTTAGGAGCGGCCCCGGTTACCCCCTTTATAGTCGAAGGGAGGCACAGGGGCGGTACATGTGTTTGTTGCATGGCGCTTTGTGGGTCGAGGTGGCATGTCCGAGTCCTGCACTTGTCACTGTGGCGGTATGGTTGGTGGAGCGGTCTTGTCCTCGGTGTACTGGAGTGACACGCCGGTCACGCCCGATTCCACGCGACGTGGGGGCTCCTGTGGTGGCAGGCGCGCCTTCTTCCGTTGGAGGCGAGCTGGTTACTGTATGTTTGACCGGCGCAGAGTGCCAAGGCAGGGTTGATGCGATGGCGTGGGTACGCTGATTCCGAGGCTACAGGAGCTAGGCCTTGTGCGCGATGTGGGGGCTCCTGCTGCCTGACGTAGGGTATGACGCGTTCTGTGGGCGATGTGCCGGTCCCAGAGTGCTGACAACGTAGAGAGCCGAGGCCTAGTTGATGCAGAGGCTGGGCCATCGTGGGGGGCTCAGCGGGCACGAGTCCCGAGGCTATAGGAGCCCAGAAGCGAATAGCCAAGGCTCGGAGGGAGCAGTTGGTTTTTTATGCTGATTCCAAGGCTACAGGGGCCCGGACATGACTCTCCACACCGCACTGTCGTCGGAGCAGGTGGGGTTAGGTAGCACAGTGCCGCATGGGTGTTAGTCGTGGGCACAGTGTCGAGCACAGTGGCCGGTAACCCCTTCCCCGTCCTGTCCCGGATAGCAGGGCGCTGATGCGACTTCCGTCTCATCGGTTACTCCGCTGTACTGTGCCATCGTGCGGCTGACGTTGTGGGAGTGGTTCAGTGCTTCAGTTGGATGTGACGCTCCATCAGGGAGGTCGGTCAAAGCTGCGGCGGGGCTGATGCCGAGCCGGCCTCGAGCGAGACAGAGAATTGGTACCTCGTCCGAGGCCTTTCGGGTGGGGCCTCGGGCGAGGCGGAGAGTTGGTACCTCGTCCGAGGCCTTGTGGCGTGGGCCTCGGGCGAATCAGAGAATCGGCCGAGGCCTCATGGTTGTCTCTTGGCTTTGATATTTACAAGGTCTAAGCAATTTTTTTGGTTCTTACTTAGGGTACCCCTTTTATGGTATCCGATAGTAGCCCACAAGCCTCGGGGGGAGTGCGAGCACTCTCCCTGAGGTTTTGACGAGACTTGGCTCGCAGCAGCTCCCGTCGGGATTATGTTTTGTGCTCGAGGCCTCGGTGGGTGCGCATGAGCACACCTGCCGGGTGTAGCCCCAAAGGCCCTGGGGGAGTGGATTTACTCCTCCAGTGGCTTTTTTCCTATTAAGTGAGGGGTTTTATCGCATTTTCCGAGCCCCTGAGTGCGAGTTCGGGTCGCTGGGTCTTGGCTTGGTTGCAGGAAGAGCCCCCGAGCCTCTGTGCGGAGCAAGAGGGCGATCAGGAGTTTCCCTATCTTTTTTGGGTGGCCCTCGCACATCCTTTTCGTTCGGAAGGAGGGGTGGAGTATGTCAGGCTACTCTTGGTGGGCGCGAGCAGTGACACTTCTGGTGAGCTATTATTGGGTAAGTCCAAGTGGAGGCCCATGCCCCATTCGATAGGGGTCGGCTAGCGGTCCAGAGACGCGCTCCAAAAGTACCAGAGGGCTTCTCTAGTGGGTCCCTAGGCCATTCGGTTGGTCCCAGGGGCTCGACGCCTCCCTTCGGTGGGATCCCATTCAGAGACCTCCATGCCGGTCTCGGACATGACTTAGGGCATCCCAAGCTATCGCTTGCTTGGGCCTCGGCCATGTATGGGCTCGCCCTTAGTCATCCCTGACTCTTTTTGTCTTGGGGCGGCTGTCGAGACCCTCAGGGGCCCAGCCTTCGAACCCATGGACTATAACGGGCTCGGTGCCCAGTTCCTTAGTCTGAAAGGAATCGGCTTGGTTGCAGGAAGGGCCCTGAGTCTCTGCGTAGAGCAAGAGGGTGATCAGGAGTTTCCCTGTCTTTTTTGGGTAGCCCTCGCGCATCCTTTTCGTTTGGAAGGAGGGGTGGAGTATGCTAGGCTACCCTTGGTGGGCGCGAGCAGTGACACCTCCGGTGAGCTATTATCGGGTAAGTCCATGTGGAGGCCCGTGCGCCATTCGATAGGGGTCGGCTAGCAGTCTAGAGACGCGCACCAAAAGTACCAGATGGCTTCTCTAGTGGGTCCCAGGGCCACTTGATTGGCCCCAGGGGCTCGACGCCTCCCTTCGGTGGGATCCCATTCAGAGACTTCCCTGCCGGTCTCGGACACAACTTAGGGCATCCCAAGCTATCGCTTGCTTGGGCCTCGGCCATGTACGGGCTCACCCTTAGTTGTCCCTGACTCTGATTGTCCTGGGGCAGCTGTTGAGACCCTCGGGGGCCCAGCCTTTGAACCCCTAGACCGTAACGGGCTCAGTGCCCAGTTCCTTAGTCTGAAAGGAATCGGGTGGGGAATATTCCCTTCCCATCGGCTGACAACGGTGGGTGCGCCTTTTGAGGCGGTTTCTCGGGGAGACGGAACGACGCCTGCCGTTGCTTTGGTCGGATGCAATGCGATGTCTGCGGATGGGACGTTACTGTGCGCGCGCGGTTAATGAGAAAAAGGTGGACGCGTGGGCGGTTTAATCAGATCCGCTTTAACTGCGCCAGATCTGGAAAAATTCCCTTTCCCGGTTTCATCGCTCGACCATTACACCCCCTTCCCTCCCTCATAAATATGTGACGAGTCATGCCCCTATCCCTCCTTACCTTTTCCACCTACACTCGCGCTTTCTGCACTCGAGCGGTTGTCAAGAACAGCGGAAGAGAGCGCCGGGGAGAAGAAGGGAGAAGGGGGAGGAGAAGAGAGAGAGAGAGTAAGCGAGAGCACGTGTTACCGCCGTAGTCGCGTTCTCCCCCGCACTCATGGCTAGTGGTGCTGTTGTCCTCCTAGCGGATCCTTGGGGTCCGTCTGATGTGTCTGAGGAGACGCTGTAGTCGCTCATCGATGATGGTCCCATCCGCCCGGTCATCGACCCCAATAGGCTGGAGTGGATTGCTCCGGGGAGCGAGCCGGAGCCGAGGCCACGCGATGGCTACATCGTGAGCTTTGTGCCCTTCCACGAGCGTGGCCTTGGCGTGCCGACGGACCGGTTCATGCAGGCGCTCCCGCATTACTACGGCGTGGAGCTTCACAACTTCAACCCCAACTCCATTGCATAGGCGGCCATCTTCGTCGCCGTCTATGAGGGATACCTAGGCATTGCCCCCCACTGGGAGCTATGGCTCCACCTCTTCCGGGCGGGGCTCACCACCAAGCCGACGGGCACGGCGGGCACGAGAAAGGCGATGAGGGCCGGCGGCTGCACACTCCAAGTGTGCCAAGACCGGCAGCTCCTCTACATCCTGGCTCAGCTCGCGTCGCCCAACCATAGCTGGTACAATAGCTAGTTCTACTTCCGCAATGATGATGGCGGGTTTCCCCCTTATACCGAGCAAATCGTGGAGAGCCAGCCGGAGAAGTGAAGGTATGGCGTCGCGAGGGATGATCAGCCCAAGCTGGGGCCGCTCCTGGAGGCGCTAGAGAGGCTGCGCGGCCATAGCCTTACGGCAGCTATGGTCGTGGCAGCCTTCCACCGCCGGAGGGTGCTGCCGCTGATGGCTCGGAGGCAGCGCCTGTTCGAGATGACACCGGATGAGCCGATCGATGGCATCCGGTTGTCCGCCGTCGCCCTCTCTGATGAGGAGATTCTGCGTCGGGTGAGAGAGACGGTGGAGGCGCGGTTGAGGAGCAGTGGTCTGACCCCGTTCTCGATGCGTCCGTCGCGGGGGTACATCTCTCTGGTGAGTCACGCGCCGCTGCGGCTCCGAGGCCTTCTTGCTTCTTACGTTTCAGTCTGATCCCTTATTGCGTTTTGCCATTCCTACAGGGGATGTGGGATGTGCGAGCCTCCTCGCCGCCCATTCCTGAGGACGCAGAGTGGCGAGCCAAGAACAGGGCACACGCCGAGGCGCATAAGGAGCGGAAGGACACCGAGGAGGCAAGGCGTAAGAGGAAGAGCCTCGAGCGTGAAGAGCTAGAGAAACATCATCGGCAGCAGAGGCATGACGGTCTCCTGGAAGAGCCGTCTCCATCATCGTCATCGCTGGACCCTTCGAGTGACGACGACGAGGTCGAGGCGGGGCGGGGTCCCCTAGACCACCTCCCCAATGTCAGGGGAGCGGTGCACGAGGCATCGCAAGCTGCCCTGGACGTCTCTAGGAGGAGGAGAGGGTGTCTCGGGGCTAGCGACTGCCCACCCTGGGGCTGAGGCCGACACGCGCGAGGCACGGGCGTTGGGGAAGCACGCTGTCAGCCCGAGGGACCCAATGGTGGAGATGGGGCAGGCGATGGCGATGGGGCGATTCAATCGCCTCCGAGAGGGATGAGGGAGTGTCGGAGGTCGGGCAGGGCCGACCAGCACCAGCCGGACACGGAGTAAATCTCACCGCCGTTCTGCGAGAGGACGAGGGCGCAGATGCCAGCGGTTGTGTCCCGTTCGAGGTGAGTGTTTTGTCAGTGGAGTTTGTAGCATCTCCCGTTCGCCCCTTGGTCGTATGCTGACCTTGCGAGTGCTTTTGCTTTCAGCCGGAAGCGTCAGGCGGAGGCGCCCGCCCTGGCGCCACATAAGGCACTCAAGGTGAGCACCAGCTCCCCCGCTCAATGGGTGGTGGAGGCACATGCCACCATACAGCGTGACGTGGCGTCGGCGAGGGCCGACCTGAAGGAGTCGATCGCCCAAGGAGAGTCTGCCGAGGCGGCCATGGAGCAGGCGGGGGAGGAGGCGGGCTCCCGGGACCACCAAGGCTGAGGTGGTGGAGGCGGGCGCGGTGGAGCCGGCGGCCCAGGATGCAACGGTGGAGGCGGGGCAACCCTCGGTACCACCCCCGGTCCAAGACCTGCCGCCGTCGCAGGAGAGCGCCTAGGCGGTTTAGACAATCTCCTTTGATGATACTTCTCGGGGGAAGGAGGTGGCGGATGCTGAGGCGTCCAGCACCGCGGAGCAGCCAGTACCGACTCTTGCCAAGGGGAGCTCAGCCCTTGTCCGGGTCCAACTCGAGCCCCGCGGGTGGGATCACCCGCGTGTCTGATGGTGGAGCCAGGATGACCCTGAGGGGGAGCCTCTGTTCGCCCTTGAGGACATGACCGAGGGGGGGGGCGCTGGGGCTCCTTCGAGCAATTTCGCCAGCTGGCGGAGCGGTCGCCATGGACAGCGCTATCCATCGTGGCTGACGATCTGCCCGGGGTTGCCCAGGTGCGTGCTTTCTTTCCCGGTGCTGTGTCGTCTTTTTTTGAGTTTTCTCGCAGTACTTGACCCTGTTTTGCCTACCCAGGAGCTCGAGGCCTGGTCCCTCGGGAAGTTGATATTCCTCTAGCGGAAGAGGGATGTCTGGGACCAGCTCCGACAGCAGACGGATCTGCTTGCCGGTGCCAATGAGCTTCTATCAGCGTGGAGCGTGGAGGTGGAGGACCTCCGCCTTCGTTGTGCTGATATGAAGGTCGAGGCGGCCACGGCTTGGGAGCAGGCCGCCCCTTTGTCGGCGCGGATCGAGGAGCTGACCCAGGTGGCCAGCGAGCGGGACACCTTCAGGTCTCGGGCTAAAGAAGCGACGTCCTCCACCGAGGCCATCGTTGGGCAGCTAGGTGCGGAGCAGGCCGCGCATTTGCTGATGAAAGGTGCCCTGGCAGAGGCCCTCAAGGTGGCCGAGGCCTCCCGGGTCGAGGTCTTAGCCTGGAAGAAGAAGTGCGAGGGTGAGTCCTGTTAAACCGCGCCCCTTGTTTTATTTGTTTTTCTTGCGTTCTTAACCCCGTACCGCCTATCTGGGCACAGGGCCGGAGAAGGAGGTCTCCTGGGCAGCCGAGGCCTCTGTTAAAGTGTAGTCGGTGCTCGAGGCTGAGATCTGGGAGCACAACGCGCTGCAGAGCGCCGCCCATACTGCTTGCGAGGCCCTGGAGGTCGAGGGGGTCGATCCGAGCAGCTCCCTCAGGAGCCGCCTGACCGCGCTGAGCAGCCGAGTCCGTGAGCGGCTTCGGGGGGCGCTGCATATGGGCGACAAGCACGCCTTGGCCGTCGTCTCCTCGCACTACGCCGGCATCGACCTCGTGGCCGTTTGTGATGGTTACGTCGTGGCTAAGGATGACGAGGAGGCCGATGAGGAGGTCATGAAGCTGGAGGAGGCGGTTGAGGCCCCTGGCACGGCGCTGGCCAGTTTGTTCAAAGAGGAGGTGGTTCCTCCCACATCGTCCGCCGACGCTGGCAACCATGAGTTTTGACCTGGGCCAAAAGGGGTCATGTAAACAGATTAGGACTTATGTTATCGTATCATAACGCTTGTGGCCGTCGAGGCCTTTTAAAGTACTCGTGTGTTTACGCTTTTTTAATCATTTTTTATTGTATTTTCGAGCCTCTGCCCTCTGCCTCCTTTCTAGACAAGTCCTTTGCAAAAAACTTCCTCGGAGCCTAAGCTGCCCTTCGAGCGAAAGGTGGTGAGGGAGTTGCCGTAGCCCAGAGGCGTAGGTGGTCTCATGGCTCGGCCGGCCTTTTGGCCTCGAGGCGAACTTTCGGTCCTTAGGTTTTTTACAATCGACTTGTCAGAGTACGCGAGAGAGTTTGGCGTAGAATTTTTTCCAAAAATGACTAAAAATGGTGTATGCGGGACTTAGGGGTCCCCTTTTAGCCCCGAGGGAGGCTCGATTTCTGCAGAGGCGAGCAGAGTCTTGTTCAAGCCCTCACGGTGGGCACCTCTGCAGAGGCGGAGCCGAGTCTCCCTTATAGCGTTATCGTAACGCCGATCCCCCATTGATGGGGGATTTCTTGAAAAATTAGAACAACTAAAGAACGCTTCTTTAATGTATTTCGTGAAACAATGTATACAATGCTTGGAAATTTAAGGGTAGAAACGACGTAGTTGTTCTATGTTCCAAGCGTTAGTGAGGATTTCGCCCTTCTCGTTGGCTAGCTTGTAGGTCCCGGGCTTTAGCACTTGGGCGACGATGTTCAGGATTGCCATGAACTTGGCATAGCATGGGCGCCCTAGGATAGCGTGATAAGTCCCCTTGAACCCAACCACCTCAAAGGTAAGGGTCTCCTTGTGGTAGTTGGAGGGAGTGCCGAAGCAGACGGGTAAGTCAATGCGCCCGAGGGGTCACGTGCGCTTCCCCGGCACGACGCCGTGGAAGGGTGCGACACTGCCTCGGAGCCATGACTAGTCGAGCTCCAGGAGCTCTAGGGTGTTGGCATAGAGGATGTTGAGGCCGCTGCCTCCGTCCATCAGTACCTTGGTGAGCCGGGGGTTTGGGACATAATTGGGGTGGTCTTCCCAATCGAAGGTGATCGCCTCCCAAGACCAGTCGAGGTACTGGGGAGTGGCTACCTCAACCGAGAAGACCTCCCGGTGTTCCCTCTTTCGTTGACGCACCGTGAGGCACGCTGAAGGCCCGCCAAAGATCATGAAGGCATTGTGCACCTCGAGGAATCCGTCGTCCTTGTCATTGTCTCCGTCGCCAGCGCCCTTCTTCTTGGCATCATCGTTGGGGAGCCCGAGCTTAGCGTAGTAACGTCGGAGCATGGTGCATTCTTCGAGGGTATGCTTCACCGGGCCCTGGTGGTAAGGGCATGGCTTCTTAAGCATGTCAGTGAAGAGCCCGGGGCCGTTGATGGGGCCTCGGGGATTCTTGCGATCCACGGCTACGACAAGATCGGCCTCGAGGGCCTCTTGCTTCCCCTAGCGCCCTTTTTTCTTTTTCTTGGAGAAACGGGAGGCCGAGGCCCTAGGGGGCCTCGTCCCTCCGCTTCCCCTTGGCGCCGTTGTCAGGGAAGATGGCCCCGAAAGTCTCTTCGCCCGAGGCAAAGTTGTTAGTGATGTCGAGGAGCACGGCCGCCGAGGTCGGTACGTTCCAGCCTAACTCTCGGACCAGGTCTCAGTAGGAGGTGCCAGAGAGGAATGCTTGGACAATTTCCGAGTTGTCGACGCGGGGCAACTCAGTGCATTGCTTGGAGAAGTGTCGGATGAAGTCTCGGAGAGACTCGTTTGGCTTCTGGCGACAACTCTTGAGGTCCCAGGAGTTCCCAGGGCGCACGTATGTGCCCTAGAAATTCCCAATGAAGACCTTTACCAAGTCGCGCCAGTTGTGGATCTACAAGGGAGGGAGGTGTTCGAGCTAGGCTCACGCCGAGTCTCACAGGAACAAGGGGAGGTTGCGGATGATGAGCAGGTCATCGTTCGTGCCACCTAGCTGACAAGCCAGGCGGCAATCGGCCAGTCACAGCTCGGGGTTGGTCTCGCCGCTGTACTTTGTGAGGTTGGCCGGTTGCCAAAGCCGGGCAGGGAAGTGGGCGCTATGGATGGCCTTGCTGAAGACTCGAGGGCCAGGTGGCCTGGGAGAAGGACTGCGGTCCTCCCCACAGTCATAGCGACCACCTCGGTGTGGGTGGTAGCCTCGGGGCGGGCCCATCGTTGTAATGAGAACGCCTAATTTATACAAGATCAAATGCATTTGCTGTCCCGCTAACACGTTGACACACACATACTTTCACTCATATAAACCGGTAGTCCACCGAGTGTCCCAAAAGACCTCGGTAAATCAACATCACAACCAAGATCGCGTGATTAAGCAAATACACATCACATACACAGGGTTGCAGCGGAAATAATATTACAAATGGGTTCACAATTAAAGTACAAGTTTGAGTTTCAAAATCGATTAGTGAAAACAACATAGCTTTCAAAAGATTACATTAATATATGTTCCAAATACATTGCTAGCATAAGTGACATCATCCGACAAAAGCATATAGATGAGAAGTAACTATAGAATCACCGAGCCACCGGTGGTTAGCCAAACATCTTCACGGCCGAGAACTTCACGCAACATGGTGGGATAAACCACGAGTACGAGAAGGTACTCGACTAGACTTACCGTCAAACCCGAAATAAAGGACACCAAGGGTCATGCAAGGCTTATGAGGTGGGCTAGCTTGACAGCGATTGCATAAAAGAGCTTATGAAGATAGTGACCAATTTAAACTTAGCATCGAGTTTATCATCATTTACACATCCACTAGATTAGCTTTTTGTACTAGAGCACTCACTTATTAGGAGCAAACAATATTTAACCATAGCAGGTATAATAAGGTTGTCATCATCATATCATCATTTCTGAACCATTATGTTATTTAGTGTATCTACTTTGGAGATAAGCCCATCAAGTTCTCACTAACCGGGATAGATGGCGACTCGAATCGAATTACAACTCAGCTGAGGGGGTATTCCTAACTCTCACCCTGGCATACTTAGCAAGGGTAGCCGTGGGTCACCTTTGGAACAACTCAGGAACCAAATTCACGGGTTTGATCAGCGCCAGCACTCTCAGGGATTACCCTTCTGCCAGGACGATCAGGACTTTTAAATCACCTGCCCTTGGACTCACGCCTACGGCTCCCTTCCGAGGCGCACTTTATACTTATCGACTCCTGGCCTGAGGTGAGCTACTCAGCTTCGCGGTCGGTCTTCGGACATGGCCAACTAAGAGAGAGGCATGCGTTCAACATGAACAGGAAAGGCTCCAAGATTCAGTCCTTAATCGACACCGACGGAGTCACTGCAAACCGGCAAGCCTCCGTCCGGTCTTCATTTCAAATTAAGGCTGGTTCTTTTCCACGATAGCAAATATAGCCAACCGTGTCATATGTATCTTCCTATATCTCGTAGGTGACAGGAAATCACCTGACTTCTACCGTGTTTAAGCAGGGCTAAGCACTACACGAGCCTGAGCTACATAGGATTCAGGGTATCAATATCTGGACAAGGATTGGGTAACCAATGCAGCAAGTGTTTGCATCCAACACCTAAACTTAATGCAACAATATATATATGTAACAATAATATTGTAACTACATTTCAAAAATTAGGAGGCTTAATATGCTCCAGGGCTTGCCTGGGATCTAACACAAGTCAGTTTAGTTAGGTTGCACCATCCTGGTGACATCTCAGGTCCTAGCACTTGCTTAGTCCTTCCATCTTCGGGATAGATCCATCAAACATTGTCTTCGGGTTTGGCTCCAACATCGCATCCTTCACGTGGTGCATCTAGCGTACCTAGATGAGATACAATATGAAAGTGTATGAATACATGGAAGTGCAATAGACAATGCATCGCATGCAGTAAGTAAGACAAGCACAAGGTTATATTAATATGCACAAGCACTTCGCATTGCCTACTTTAAATATCGCACAATTTATCATCCCACGATAGCAAAGAAGACGACAACACCAAGCATGACACAAGTTTCCTAAGATCTCAGGTATTCTAACTCAACCATTATCAAAGGTATGAGCCACACTTAGCAATATACAAGCAAACAACTATAATTGGAATCTGTCAATTTCTGGACATGCAAACAACAGCTACAAGATTTAGCTATAACTGGAGTTACACAAATCCAAATGACTTACAAGAAGACATTTTGGAAATATTAAGAAATTGTCTACCATTCATTTTTAATCATGTTAGCATGATTCTCAAGTTAACTAAGTCAAATATACCCATTTACAGAAACTGGTCCACAATTGACAGAGAGCAATCAATTTTGTAACCCAACTTTAAACAGGCATAACTCACAAACCACAAAACCAAATACTACCAAATTTTAAAATAAGCTAGATACATGAATTATCTACAACTTTGTTATTATCACCAAAAGCTCATTTAAATCCTAACTAGATCAAACACTAGCATCTTTCAGATCTGCTCAGAATACAATCAAAACCTGATAGAAGACTTAAAAGTCATGTAACTCCTACACTATTTGGCCTATGACCTTACAATTTGAACACAAGCAAGATCATGAAATTTTATACAACTTTGGTATTCACTACAACCATAGCAAACATCGTTTACACCACGAAAATAATTGCACAAGCAAAACCCCAACAACAGTGGTACAGAAAACTGATAGGAACTTCAGAGAAGCATAACTGGAGTTCTAGATCTCCAAGAAACATGAACCATAACTTTTTCAAAAGCCTAGGA
This sequence comes from Miscanthus lutarioriparius, assembly GCA_904845875.1. NCBI lineage: Eukaryota > Viridiplantae > Streptophyta > Magnoliopsida > Poales > Poaceae > Miscanthus > Miscanthus lutarioriparius. Next base: position 51,761,808 of record CAJGYO010000012.1, read on the forward strand.
AGTTACCTACAACTTTCTTATTCTCATATTAAGATGATTCTTCAGTTAGAAGGGTCAATTAATCCAATAATTGCATCTCTATCCAAAACATAGACAGAAACTGATATGCCAATTTAAACAGCTATAATTGGAGTTATACATGTCCAATAAATGTGGTTCTAGACTTTTTAGAGAGCTTATCAAATTCTAAACAACTTTGCTGTAAACACCTAAAGCTAATTCTACTATTAAGAAGGCCCCACAATACCAACAAGGTAACCCTGTCAGAGTTTGGGCAGAAACAGCCACTGATATTTAAGCAAGTATAACTCAAGATCTACTTAACCAAAAATCATGATATTTAGCTTTTTGAAAATCTTAATAAAAGTACTACAACTCATGTATTATCATCAAGTCATGATTCATAACCTAACTAAGCCAATTAATTTAATCTTGCAGACCTATTCAGAATAGGGGTAAGGCAATACATGTAATTTATCATTTTTATAGATCTTAAAATATCAAGCCTAAAATACTGAAATTTTTACCAGACATCACTAATCACATCAGTAACACTCCAAAAAAAATTTAACATTTATTTGAGTAAAATAAATGCAGTTATAAAAAGAACAAGACATGACTAGCATTAAGAACCTAACTGCCTAAATCTATTTTTACAGCTAAACCTTTAAACTAAAACATGTAATATTATTGATCTAGTACATAGATAATTTCACAAGGATTCCAAAAGGTCCACATTTGTTATTTTAGGATTTTTCTACTAATTAATACGGATTTTCAAAGTGGAGCATTCAAATCTGTAAAAACCAGAGAAAAAGGGATCGAAATCTTGCATCGGGGCCCCTACGGAAAACACAAATTAAATACAAAAAAATTGATCCTTTTCGGCACTATTCACTGGAGTCACTAGTTCTTCACAAAACCCCCTGCCTTTTCCCTTATTGCCGCGCGAGGTCCATCGTCTTCAAACTCGACGCAGAGTCCAGCACAGCACGGTGGCCGGCCGGCGGCCGATTCGGCCGGCTGGGGAGGGGCTTCGGCGGCCACAGAGGGGCGGTGCTAGGGCTTGGCCGTGGACAGCCGTGGCCGCGCCTGGCCGTGGCCTTGGCCGGCTGTAGCCAGCAGTGGCGCCGCAACCGAGCAGCGCCCAAACGGCAAGCAGGGCAGTGGCAGCTTTGGCAACGGCAGCGACGAATTCAGCCGGAGAAGAGACGGCGGCGGAGGAGCAGCGTGGCGTGCCTAGGCACTACAGCAGAGGAGGAGAGGGAGCACGCTATAGCAGCGGCAGCTCAAGCTTCGCTCGGCGTCAATGGCGGCCACGACGAGCGAGAGGCAGGGAGCGAGAGGGCGATGGGAGGGCGAGCGAATGAGTGCTGGGCAGCTCGGGCGCTCAGTTTGGAGGAGCAGGGCGTGAGGCAGCGCGTGGCGCAGCACTTGGACGCGCGTCAGCCATGGCAGGAGCGCTCTGTGCATGGCGGCCACGCCCTAGAAACGCGCCGCCCATTGGGGCATTTTACCGAGCAAGTGGCGGGCAGCAGAGTAGGCAAGGTGGGGAGCCGATTTGGGCCGTTTGCAGGCCAAATTTGGACATGGGCCCAAAAGCAAAGTTGCATCCCACATAATGCTCTACAATTTCTATTTAAGGTGCACTGCCATAAGGGCTGTGGATTAGCGATTAACTGTGCTCCAAAGTGATAGTGTCAGCGCATTGATAACAGTCACGGGAGCTCGCCTTCGGAGGTCAAAACTCGGTCAAACTCAGTGCAACTTTTTGTATGCTCTTCTACATAATATAACCTTCAACTTTTATTTTTGGACCAACTCAAGTTGCTTAGCAAAATTTGGAGAACGCGGGATGTCAATGTCGATGTCAGTGAATTCCGGACTGCAAACACTGTCGGGTTGATTTCAGCTTTTCTATTAGACTTTGCGCCTTGTTTTGATCCATTTTGAAACCAAATCATGACTTGGTATTTTAACAAAGTTTGTTATAATCAAACTTTTATTCAACTTTCATTTTTGGTCAAACCTCATATCAGGTCCAGAAGTCAACTTTATTCCTCGGTCAACGCAAAGCCCTTTTTGCTAAAGAATCTCGGGTTTCCATGATTTTCGGATATTTTCTCCATCTTTGCTCAACATGAACCCTTCATAACTTTTGTTGTAGAGTTCAATTAGAGTTGTTGGAGCAAGGTTGCAAGGTTTGGTTGACGTCATAGGTTTCCATCTACTTGATAAAGTAATTCATGCAAAGATATGACTTATCATTTCATGTGACTTTTTGATTCCAAACTTCATGAAACTTTTCCACGGGTCTAGATGGATGCATGGGGATGTAATGTATATGGAATAAGCATGTTTAACATTACTCTTGCATAATCTTAACAAGGGTCCATATATAAGCAAATGTGCAGGGCCCAAGTTTAAGTTGGAGCTCCATCATGTAGATTTGATCTTGACACCTTGATTACCACTTGACATGTCATGTTTGAGCTCAAACCCATTGCTTAACTGGTGATAAACACCGGGGGTGTTACAGCCCTCCCCCCTTAAAGGAATCGCGTCCCGAGATTCAGTGCGAAACACTTTTAAGGGAAGAGAAACTTATCATCCAGTTTCCAACATCAGTGATAGTATTAGGCTACTTAACTTCAGAGTATCAGAGGGACCAAGTTGCTCACGACACTTTCTGATACTTGCTCTTCGTCGTAAGTTGTTGTCTAAAGAATTTCCTTCATTGGCATCTATAAAGCATCATTACATTGGAAGGAATCCAAGATAGCACTGTCCTAAGTACTTCATCCTCGATGTACAAAGAGTGATACAAACGTAGACTAAATACTTGTAGCATCTACTTCCCTAGTGGATATAGCACAGAACTTATGGACTTTGCACTAGATCACAGTCGGTTGACGGATATTCCTTGCAACGGTGCTATATTTGTTCCCAAGGGTTGAAAAGCAGTTCTCTACTAAAGTGGCTTGAGCACAACTTCTCGTAAAGGATGTGATCATAGACAGGGTAAACATCCTTTGAGGACATGAGAAGCTAGTTAACCAATATCCAAACTGATTGTAGCGGTGCACTCACTCATATTTCCACTGATGGAAAGCTACATAATGTTCCATGTGTGCAGAGCTCTTTCTCTGATAACAATACTGTATTACCTAAGTCTATTGAGTGAGCGGTGAATGTGGTAGCTGACTCTGTTGACTCAACGTTTTTGATGACCATTAATTAAGGGAATTCTCGTATCCCAGCGGCAACCGTTATCTGAGTTGTATCTGAGGCAACCCCTTGGGTAAAACACATGAAAGACACCTTAGGCATGTCAGCATTTGAGAACCATTGATGCAGAAGGATGTTAGCGAGGCTTGGAGGGCAACACAAGTTGCAAGTAATCACAAAACTAGGGACTAGTTCACTACCAAGCAGGTTACGTACAATTTGCCTTCGTGGTGCAGTTGCACAGCAAGTTGGGTTTACTTGCATCGCAGCAAAACCAGCTTTCTTAAGCTATATTTGACGTCGAGGCTTCCATTCTTAGGCCAATCAATATCTCAAAAACCATAATCCAAAAATCTATGGTTTGACACCTTTTCAATTACTTTTGAATTGCAAGGGCACAATTTGACTTCTAGAACACCTTGGCTGCTCACGCATTGCTGATCTAAGAGGGCAAAAACAAGGCACATAGGGGTGCAATTTATCTTCTCAAGGTTATGGAAGGTTGTCTAACAGCAATACTCCTACAAGTTGTAATTTCTTGGCATGAATTACAAACACAACCGTCTAATGCAAAGGATGCTCGCAGTCATAGCGAAATTGCAGATTCTGTATCCTTTTGTTTTCTATTCATATCTCCCAAACTACTGCTCCAATATGCACAAATTTTGGTGGGCATGTAGATCCATGGGTTTTCTAACTACTCACCAAAATTCAACTCAACCGGACACCGTTTGACCATCCAAACAATTCATCTACCAAAACTGCTCTGTTCTGAAATGGCAGCAAACCGAGCCGACAAGATATCTCTCAAATCCGATGTTTTACTCAACTAATACTCAAACTAACTTAAGACATTGAAGAGTCCTAAGCAAGGAATGAGATCACCAAGTTTGGGGTCAATCCAACTTCGTTTGAGTCACTAATCGTTGGCTTGAAGATGTTCGGTTCTGTACCTTAAAATCTAGACAGATTTCTCGTTCTTCTCTTTCTTTGCTTCATACATTGTGGTGTGTGTTCTATACTCTCGATCTCTTTGTATAGCAGCAGCAGCAGCTCCTTTCTCTAAGGATGTAGACTAAGATTTTCCATATATGATTCTCAGAAAACAACTTAAATTGTTTGATTTAGACAGCAACTTGCCTATGCACAAGCCTTAGACTTGTGACTATGCTTTTGGAACACAAAGCATACTCTTCATGGAGGGACTATCCTACCGAGATAAGGGAATGTCTCTTATTATCCTTCTATGCCTCATCCAATAGAATCCGGAACCATCCTTTGATAGCACCATATACATAACGATGCTGAACGAAACTAGGAACGTGCTCTCTCTAGCTCTTTACTTAGCTGATATAGCATCCAGCACTATCTGTGTGATTGTCCAAGATAGACTTGACTTGACAACATAGGGCTTGGAGAAGGAAGTAGTACTAGCATCGATGACCGGTTTTGCTGTTCGTTTGCTTAACATTGTTTTGTGAGCTCTGGCCTTCATAATTAGCAAAAAGTTATCACCTAGCCGAAGGTTAAGCTTCCTGCTAGTAACTAATCAGTTGTCTCTCAACACTAAAAGTTCAAAATCTTCACTCTTGCCAACATAGTTGTGATTGACGCATAACAGATGGCCGCCATCAAAGTCAGTGGGCAAGGGGTCACACTAGAGATGGTTGATCTCGACCGTGCGATTATCATGCACATAATAATCAAGACTTGGATAGCCAGGTCATAATCATAATGTGACGTTCGATTCTTCTGACTAACAACTCGTCCAACATTAAGTGTTGTGTGCCTTTCTGATCCAACAATGATGACATAAGTTGTTCACCAGGTGACGGACATCAATACTAGGACAACCAAGTGGAGTCACTTGTATACCACCTCTTGTAGTCTGTTAATGTTTATGTCGGTGACCAGTTCTTTAAAGGTTATCCTTTTTGTGACTTCAAAAGGAAGCTCTACTACTTTTGGTCTGATATATGGACCTTCAATAAGATATGGAGAGATAACCAAGGAAGAGCTCACATGAAAATAACACATCGGTGCAGTTCCGCAATGGATCATGACTAGAAACCTCGATACCAGCGTGCACCCAGTAGCACAACCATGCGTCGGCCACCCACAAGGAGGCCCTAGGTTCTGTCGCGGCACCGTAGATCACTAATCGTGGCACCATTACTGGACATACAACCAAAGTGAAATTTCCAGTGGCACCAATTAGATTGTAAGAACAAGCATTGTGCAAAAGAGGGATAGCAAACAAGGATAGTCACCAGGTTAGGAATCAACAAGGAGGCGGTCAGAAGATCAAAACACATCACAAAAGAACATAGCCTAATTGCCAAAGGCAACTAAGCAGGAGACTCTTGCTAATTTCCATATACGTCTTGTGTCCACCAAAGTGATTACTAGATAAAGATTAACATGAGATTTGGTCTTGTCGAGCAACAACATGAGATCAAGACTGATAAACATCCAGAGACTTGAAAGAGTTGGAGACAAAATACACAAGATTCGAGGGATAGAGCCATTACACTAACTAGGGATTGAGTTGATAAAGCAATGACATGATTTGTGAGGAAAAGGTTCCAAAGCTAGGATAGATAGCGATTAGCGTTGCACCAGATCATCTGTAAAAGAAGGAGCAATAAGATCTAACAAGGATTTTTGAGCAGGGTCCTCCCACACAGGAGCGGGACAACCATGAAACATGCAAGCATTCAAGGGAACTAAGCTTGGGCCTAAGGTCAAGCAAAGGCATAGATAAAGTCTTCGTAGCACAACGTTCAAGGCTAGCGACCACGTGTACAGGCTTAGGTTCCTAAGAGAGAACTTAATTGTCGACGACAATCCTGAGATTACCAAAACTTGGACGATGTTCTAGGATAGCGCTATTCAACACTCGTATGCTTACCGAGGATAAAAGGAGTGACAACTACGGCACTACCTAGATAACGAGCATCCACGCCTACATCATGATCTTAAGCGAGCATTTCGAAACACTCAACCCAATTAGCTTAAGCGACTATTACTAAGCACAAAGCTCGCACCTAACAAGTAGTCACCTACAACAACACCACTACACACAAACATGCGAACATGGTGGTAAAGTACTGTTATCTTTTATTTCCCTTTTTACTGAGTAGGTGGATATCTCTACAAAACAAGTTTTACTTACATTTAGCAATTTAGTTTCCAAAGGGGTGAACTTTTTGTTAACTATTAACTCGTCATCTATTTCCTTTGGAAGCCAACATACGAGGCAAAGCTAATCACACACTAACTTCAAGCATAGCTATTCAAGCAGCATGGGACAAGGTATTTTGGCTAGCTTCACACAGGGAAAATAGTGACATCACATTGATCACAAGTTACTTAGCATTAGAACAAGGTGAGGGAAGCATATTTATGCACAAGCACAATCATGATGCATGCTCGTCCTATTCGTCCTCACAAAATTGCTAGCCTAAGGTGGCAATCACGTTCTATGTCGGTGGCATAACACGTACTCTCTCGATATATAGCTAGTCGTCAGCTACATTCAATCTACGCATTCGTGGTTAGCGTACCTGCAGGCAAATTCATTGCAGCCCATCCCCACAAGAGATAATTAAGCACACAATGAAAGCAGTAAACTAAGATACTCTCCATATATACATCCCCCGATGTATATACTTCGATATCCATAGCTACCTGATAAATATACCCGCAATTAAGTACCTTCATATATACATGTATGTAACATGTAAATATTCCAGTAATCAAAGCTAACTCTCTCCTATACCGACAGTTGGATGGTCATGCTCTCACAACTCACACTTACCTGGGCATAGAGGCAATTGATCCATACACTACCATTCAAACGAATGGCATCCATACAATAGCACGCCGTATGGACGACGAAAGTAAAAACCCCCATGTTAGTACTTAGATAGCCACCTAATAGTCCTTAACTGGGCATAAAGGAGGATGTCGCTAGCATAGTTTTGCAAATTAGTTTTGACAAATTTGCCTGTAGCTAAAGTTTTAGTTAAAATAGGATTTTTAAAACCAAAACTTTGTTTTTAAAACAATGTACATGACAGTATTATGCTTAATCTTGCTCTGATACCAGCTGTAACAGAACCGCCCAATTTATACAAGATCAAATACGGCTGTCCCCGCTAACACGTTGACACACACATACTTTCACTCATATAAACCCGGTAGTCCGCCGAATGTCCCAAAAGACCTCGGTAAATCAACATCACAACCAAGATCGCGTGATTAAGCAAATACACATCACATACACAGGGTTGCAGCGGAAATAATATTACAAATGGGTTCACAATTAAAGTACAAGTTTGAGTTTCAAAATCGATTAGTGAAAACAACATAGCTTTCAAAAGATTACATTAATATATGTGTCCAAATACATTGCTAGCATAAGTGACATCATCCGACAAAAGCATATAGATGAGAAGTAACTATAGAATCACCAAGCCACCGGCGGTTAGCCACCATCTTCACAGGCCGAGAACTTCACCTGCAACATGGTGGGATAAACCCTGAGTACGAGAAGGTACTCAGCTAGACTTACCCGTCAAAACCAGAAATAAAGGACACCAAGGGTCATGCAAGGCTTATGAGGTGGGCTAGCTTGACACAGTTGCATAAAAGAGCTTATGAAGATAGTGACCAATTTAAACTTAGCATCGAGTTTATCATCATTTACCTATCCACTAGATTAGCACCTGTACTAGAGCACTCACTTATTAGGAGCAAACAATATTTAACCATAGCAGGTATAATAAGGCTGTCATCATCATATCATCATTTCTGAACCATTATGTTATTTAGTGTATCTACTTTGGAGATAAGCCCATCAAGTTCTCACTAACCGGGAGAGACGGCGACTCGAATCGAATTACAACTCAGCTGAGGGGGTATTCCTAACTGTCACCCTGGCATACTTAGCAAGGGTAGCCGTGGGTCACCTTTGGAACAACTCAGGAACCAAATTCGTGGGTTCGATCAGCGCCAGCACTCTCAGGGATTACCCTTCTGCCAGGACGATCAGGACTTTTAAATCACCTGCCCTTGGACTCACGCCTACGGCTCCCTTCCGAGGCGCACTTTATACTTATCGACTCCCGGCCTGAGGTGAGCTACTCGGCTTCACGGTCGGTCTTCGTACACGGCCAACTAAGAGAGAGGCATGCGTTCAACATGAACAGGAAAGGCTCCAAGATTCAGTCCTTAATCGACACAGACGGAGTCACTACAAATCGGCAAGCCTCCGTCCGGTCTTCATTTTAAATTAAGGCTGGTTCTTTTCCACGATAGCAAATATAGCCAACCATGCCATATGTATCTTCCTATATCTCGCAGGTGACAGGAAATCACCTGACTTCTACCGTGTTTAAGCAGGGCTAAGCACTACACGAGCCTGAGCTACATAGGATTCAGGGTATCAATATCTAGACAAGGATTGGGTAACCAATGCAGCAAGTATTTGCATCCAACACCTAAACTTAATGCAACAATATATATATGTAACAATAATATTGTAACTGCATTTCAAAAATTAGGAGACTTAATATGCTCCGGGGCTTGCCTGGGATCCGACACAAGTCAGTTCAGTTAGGTTGCACCGTCCTGGTGAAATCTCAGGTCCTAGCACTTGCTTAGTCCTTCCATCTTCGGGATAGATCCATCAAACGTTGTCTTTGGGTTTGGCTCCAACATCGCATCCTTCACGTGGTGCATCTAGTGTACCTAGATAAGATGCAATATGCAAGTGTATGAATACATGGAAGTGCAATAGACAATGCATCGCATGCAGTAAGTAAGACAAGCACAAGGTTATATTAATATGCACAAGCACCTCGCATTGCCTACTTTAAATATCGCACAATTTATCATCCCACGATAGCAAACAAGACGACAACACCAAGCATGACACAAGTTTCCTAAGATCTTAGGTATTCTAACTCAACCATTATCAAAGGTATGAGCCACACTTAGCAATATACAAGCAAACAACTATAATTGGAATCTGTCAATTTCTGGACATGCAAACAACAGCTACAAGATTTAGCTATAACTGGAGTTACACAAATCCAAATGACTTACAAGAAGACATTTTGGAAATCTTACGAAATTGTCTACCATTCATTTTTAATCATGTTAGCATGATTCTCAAGTTAACGAAGTCAAATATACCCATTTATAGAAACTGGTCCACAATTGACAGAGAGCAATCAATTCTGTAACCCAACTTTAAACAGGCATAACTCACAAACCACAAAACCAAATACTACCAAATTTTAACATAATCTATATAAATTAATTATCTACAACTTTGTTATTATCACCAAAAGCTCATTTAAATCCTAACTAGATCAAACACTAGCATCTTTCATATCTGCTCAGAATACAATCAAAACCTAATAGAAGACTTAAAAGTCATGTAACTCCTACACTATCTGGCCTATGACCTTACAATTTGAACACAAGCAAGATCATGAAATTTTCTACAACTTTTGTATTCACTACAACCATAGCAAACATCATTTACACCACGAAAATAATTGCACAAGCAAAACCCCAACAACAGTGGTACAGAAAACTGATAGGAACTTCAGAGAAGCATAACTGGAGTTCTAGATCTCCAAGAAACATGAACCATAACTTTTTGAAAATCCTAGGAAGTTACCTACAACTTTCTTATTCTCATATTAAGATGATTCTTCAGTTAGAAGGGTCAATTAATCCAATAATTGCATCTCTGTCCAAAACATAGACAGAAACTGACATGCCACTTTAAACAGCTATAATTGGAGTTATACATGTCCAATAAATGTGGTTCTAGACTTTTTAGAGATCTTATCAAATTCTAAACAACTTTGTTGTAAACACATAAAGCTAATTCTACTATTAAAAAGGCCCCACAATACCAACAAGGTAACCCTGTCAGAGTTTGGGCAGAAACAGCCACTGATATTTAAGCAAGTATAACTCAAGATCTACTTAACCAAAAATCATGATATTTAGCTTTTTGAAAAGCTTAATAAAAGTACTACAACTCATTTATTATCATCAAGTCATGATTCATAACCTAACTAAGCCAATTAATTTAATCTTGCAGACCTATTCAGAATAGGGGTAAGACAATACATGTAATTTGTTATTTTTATAGATCTTAAACTATCAAGCCTCAAATACTGAAATTTTTACCAGACATCACTAATCACATCAGTAACACTCCAAAAAAATTTCACATTTATTTGAGTAAAATAAATGCAGTTATAAAAAGAACAAGACATGACTAGCATTAAGAACCTAACTGCCTAAATCTATTTTTACAGCTAAACCTTTAAACTAAAACATGTAATATTATTGATCTAGTACATAGATAATTTCACAAGGATTCCAAAAAGTCCACATTTGTTATTTTAGGATTTTTCTACTAATTAATACGGATTTTCAAAGTGGAGCATTCAAATCTGTAAAAACCAGAGGAAAAGGGATCGAAATCTTGCATCGGGGCCCCTGCGGAAAACACAAATTAAATACGAACAAATTGATCCTTTTTGGCACTATTCACTGGAGTCACTAGTTCTTCAAAAAAACCCTGCCTTTTCCCTTATTGCCGCGCGAGGTCCATCGTCTTCAAACTCGACGCAGAGTCCAGCACAGCACGGTGGCCGGCCGGCGGCCGATTCGGCCGGCTGGGGAGGGGCTTCGGCGGCCACAGAGGGGCGGTGCTAGGGCTTGGCCGCGGACAGCCGTGGCCGTGCCTGGCCCTGGCCTTGGCCGGCTGCAGCCAGCAGCGGCGCCGCAACCGAAAAGCGCCCGGACGGCAAGCAGGGCAGTGGCAGCTTTGGCGACGGCAGCGACGAATTCGGCCGGAGAAGAGACGGCGGCGGAGGAGCAGCGTGGCGTGCCTAGGCACTGCAGCAGAGGAGGAGAGGGAGCATGCTATAGTAGCGGCAGCTCAAGCTTCGCTCGGCGTCAATGGCGGCCACGATGAGCGAGAGGCAGGGAGCGAGAGGGCGATGGGAGGGCGAGCGAATGAGTGCTGGGCAGCTCGGGCGCTCAGTTTGGAGGAGCAAGGCATGAGGCAGCGCATGGCGCGGTGCTTGGACGCGCGTCAGCCATGGCGGGAGCGCTCTGTGCATGGCGGCCACGCCCTGGACACGCGCCGCCCATTGGGGCGTTTTACCTAGCACGTGGCGGGCAATAGAGTAGGCAAGGTGGGGAGCCGATTTGCACCGTTTGCAGGCCAAATTTGGACATGGGCCCAAAAGCAAAGTTGCAGCCCACATAATGCTTTACAATTTCTATTTAAGGTGCACTGCCATAAGGGCTGTGGATTAGCGATTAACTGTGCTCCAAAGTGATAGTGTTAGCGCATTGATAACAGTCACGGGAGCTCGCCTTCGGAGGTCAAAACTCGGTCAAACTCAGTGCAACTTTTTGTATGCTCTTCTCCATAATATAACCTTCAACTTTTATTTTTGGACCAACTCAAGTTGCTTAGCAAAATTTGGAGAACGTGGGATGGCAATGTCGATGTCAGTGAATTCCGGACTGCAAACACTGTCGGGTTGATTTCAGCTTTTCTATTAGACTTTGCGCCTTGTTTTGATCCATTTTAAAACCAAATCATGACTTGGTATTTTAACAAAGTTTGTTATAATCAAACTTTTATTCAACTTTCATTTTTGGTCAAACCACATATCAGGTCCAAAAGTCAACTTTATTCCTCGGTCAACGCATAAAGCCCTTTTGCTAAAGAATCTAGGGTTTCCATGATTTTCGGATATTTTCTCCATCTTTGCTCAACACGAACCCTTCATAACTTTTGTTGTAGAGTTCAATTAGAGTTGTTGGAGCAAGGTTGCAAGGTTTGGTTGACATCATAGGTTTCCATCTACTTGATAAAGTAATTCATGCAAAGATATGACTTATCATTTCATCTGACTTTTTGATTCCAAACTTCATGAAACTTTTCCACGGGTCTAGATGGATGCATGGGGATGTAATGTACATGGAATAAGCATGTTTAATATTACTCTTGCATAATCTTAACAAGAGTCCATATATAAGCAAATGTGCAGGGCCCAAGTTTAAGTTGGAGCTCCATCATGTAGATTTGATCTTGACACCTTGATTACCACTTGACATGTCATGTTTGAGCTCAAACCCATTGCTTAACTGGTGATAAACACCGGGGGTGTTACAATCGTTGTCGTGGCACCATCGCCTGTTGACCACATCGTGGTCGCCTTGCGCCTGGGCGTCGTCAGCCGAGGTGGTCGGCACCGAGGGGGCCTTGAGGCGGTCGTGCATCGAGGGGGGCCTTGAGGCGGTCGTGGCACCGAGGCCTCTCTATCTTGTCGAGGCGGCGCCGAGGGACGTTTCGAGGTGTCCCCGCGCCGTCGAGACACGGGGCTTTCGGCCTCCTGTACCGCGGCGGTCTCGAGAAGGTCTCGGAGTTCACCGTGGACCCATCGCCCCTCCGAGGTAGATGGCTCGGGCATCGTTCGGAGTAGCATCGCCACTGCCGCAATGTTCTGGCTAGCGCGATTGAAGATAGGGGGTTGCTCGCCCCCTTCATCATTGTTGATGCGGTGGTAGACGTCATGAGCCCTCCGCCGGGCTGCTCTGCCATCACCGCGACCCCACTGCTCTCACTCGAGAGTGTCTCGAAGCTGCTGTAGAGGGAGTCGGTCTTGTTCGACCTTGGCCTGAAGCTCACGGAGCTGCTCCAAGTCAAGGCATTGAAGTTCCTCGTGGGCGGGGTTCTCATTCCACGTTGCCAGGGGTTCGATGCGCGAGGAGGTGTGGTGTCGCCTCGCCTCGCCAGAGGGCGGGAGCAATTGCCTCATATACGTCTTCATCGCCCGCTCTCGGCATCCTAAGCTCGACGATGAAGCACTCATGAGTGGGATCGTAAGTGCCTTCGTCATCGGAGTCGGAGTAGCCGAAGCAGTAGTCGCTCGCGGCCATGAAGCAGCGCATGGCTTTAGGGTCGCGAAGCCCGAAGAAGTCTGCTCTAGCCCATGCCTCGTCCTCCTCCGAGGAGTCAGCGTGGTGTGGGTCGAGGTTGTGGCGAAGAGGTCGAGGGCGAACCGTTGGTGGCGTCCTGAGGGCTCCGCATGAGCGAAAGCGTAGGAGGAAGCATAGGCGGCGGCGGCATTGCTCAACCCGAAGGGGTACGGGGATGGTGCCATCGTCGGGTTCCGCTCCGCCGAAGTCGATTCCACAGGAGGTGGCAGGGTAGAGCTTGATGGCAGGGCGTCGCTGCGCGCCACCAGCGTCTTTCCCTTGCCCAGGCTTAAGCTAGATAGGTCCCCAGCCAGGGACTCTGCGCCAATAGTTGGGTGTGGGAAACTAGTGGGGCGCAGAGCATTGCCCTGAACTTGCGCAGTGTTGGGGTGGTTCCGCTCGCGTCGTGCCTGGCAAGCGCGACGAGAGCGGCGGCCCGGGAGCCGCCTGCGCCTGGGCTACTGGTGCGTGATGCCATCGTCGGCCAATGGGGCTCTAGATGGGAGGAGTACTAGGTCGTACTCGTATACTAGAGACATGAACTCTAGGCTCCCGAACCAGATCACCGTGCCGAGACGCAGTCATCGTACGGGGTTTGCCATCCGGCACTTGTTGGGATGATTAAGCTAACACGCAGTATGCCACTACCTGGCGTGCCAACTGTCGGTGTTTTGGACCGGCGGGTCCTCAACCAACGAGTGAAAATGTACTACGTGTCCCTATCCCAGATGGTAATGCAAAGAGACACAAGGTTTATACTGGTTCAGGCAATAGGTGCCCTACGTCCAGTCTGGGAGAGCGATCTTGTATTCCTTGCACCGAGGTGCTCGTAGTAGGGGTTTACAAGCAGTGCGAGAGAGGGAGTTAGTCCCAGGTCTCTACGTAGAGCGGCGTGGGTTGCTTGAGATGTTGATCTCTTGCAGTGAGGGAGCATGCATATTATAGAGTGTTGCTCGTTGCTTGCGTGTGTGTCTATCTGAGCGATGTCTTTGTGAGTGTGTGTCTGTTCGTCGGTGTTGTTCTTTTTAGGAGCAGCCCCGGTTACCCCCTTTATAGTCGAAGGGAGGCACAGGGGCGGTACATGTGTTTGTTGCGTGGCGCTTTGTGGGTGGAGGCGGCATGTCCGAGTCCTACGCTTGTCACTATGGCGGTATGGTCAGTGGAGCAGTCTTGTCCTCGGTGTACTAGAGTGACGCGCCGGTCACGCCCGATTCCGGGTGACGTGGGGGCTCCTATGGTGGTAGGCGTGCCTTCTTCCATTGGAGGCGAGCTGGTTACTGTACGTTTGACTAGCGCAGAGTGCCGAGGCCGGGTTGATGCGATGGCGTGGGTACGCTGATTCCGAGGCTACAGGAGCTAGGCCTTGTGCGCGACGTGGGGGCTCCTGCAGCCTGACGCAGGGTATGACGCATTTTGTGGGCGACATGCTGGTCCTAGAGTGCTGACAACGTAGAGAGCCGAGGCCCAGTCAATGCAGAGGCTGGGCCGTCGTGGGGGGCTCAGCGGGCATGAGTCCCGAGGCTACAGGGGCCCGGAAGCGAATAGCCGAGGCTCGGAGGGAGCAGTTGGTTTTTTATGCTGATTCCGAGGCTACAGGGGCTTGGACATGACTCTCCACGCCGCACTATCATCAGAGCAGGTGGGGTTAGGTAGCACAGTGCCACATGGGTGTCAGTCGTGGGCACAGTGCCGAGCACAGTGGCCGGTAACCCCCGCCCCGTCCTGTCCCGGATGGCAGGGCGCTGATGCGACTTCCGTCTCGTCGGTTACTCCGCTGTACTATGTCGTCGTGCGGCTGATGTTGAGGGAGTGATTGAGTGCTTCAGTTGGATGTGACGCTCCGTCAGGGAGGTCGGTCAAAGCTGCGACGGGGCTGATGCCGAGCCGGCCTCGAGCGAGACGGAGAATCGGTACCTCGCCCGAGGCCTTTCGGACGGGGCCTCGGGCGAGGGGCCTCGGGCAAGGTGGAGAGTTGGTACCTCGTCCGAGGCCTTGCGGCGTGGGCCTCGGGCGAATTGGAGAGTCGGCCAAGGCCTTACGGCGTGGGCCTCGGGTGAATCGGAGAATCGGCCGAGGCCTCGTGGTTGTCTCTTGGCTTTGATATTTACAAGGTCTAAACAATTTTTTCGGTTCTTACTTAGGGTACCCGTTTTTATGGTATCCGACATTAACGCACACAGAGAAATCCGCAAGCGCATGTATACCGATGTAGCTTTCACCAAGGAGTATTCCAAGGTATCAATTTTCACGGGGAACGCGAAGTGAACTAGTAATGAATCAAGAACGTCCAAGGAAAGACTGAATGAAATGTTTTGTGGGTAGAGAGGGTCTCCTATGATTTTCTAAGATGAACTAATTAATCAAGGCTCAGGCTTACTACTCTCATTTACTTTGGACCAACAATACCTTTCTGACCCTCAAATGAAGTGAGAAGTGGTCGGGGGAAGGCTGCCAAAAAGCTCTACGAAAACATCAATCCTAACGTGGTGGATTACAAAGGCCTTACAGAGCTGTCACCTCTAGGGCTACCACAACTATCCATGGGATTAGGCGCAATCTTAGGTAAACACTAGCCTAGACACCGCGTCTACACTAATGATTACTACTCTAATTCAACGTTAAAACTAGAGCACTCAATGCAAGCAGAGATCAAGTAAATAAAGTAAAGTAAGAACTGAACTTAACTAAATAGAAAACTTAGAAATACTAGAGAAATAACCTGAATATTACTCGAGGATGAGCTGCACCCACAGAGATACAAAGTCGAGGAGGATCTGATAGGCCCAGCTCCTCCCCAGCTCTCTCCTCTTCTCTCTCCCTATTCTCTCCACTACAACTAGATGAGAGCCATCTAGAGAGACACTTCCACTACAACTATGATGAAGAGAGTGGAGCTCAAGTGTGTAGGTGTGTCTTACAAGTGAGGGAGAGGGGTCCTATTTATAGTGCTAGGTGGAGTAGGGGCTACTACAATGCCACGTTAGCGATCCACGTGATCCTTCTTCTCTACCCTTGGATGGAACCGACCACAAATCAACATAAATCAACGCATAGGATTGATCTTCATTGTGTTGACTTGAATGTGAAGAAGAGTGAGGCAGCTCGGATATCGGGTGGCACCAGCTAGGCGATAGGGTGAGGGCATCGGCCGGTGCCCCACTGAGGGCTGGGCCCTCCATCCTCTATGTGGTGGCCCTCCAGGTGGTGTAGAGCGTGGGTATGAGCATTTTTGTGAATTTGATCATCGACAGTTGGATGGTGGGACCATGGATCCTTGTACTTCCATTCTGGAGTGTTGATCAACCAACTGACTTGCCACCAAAGAATGGATTCACTTGGGAGTGTGTTGCTACAGATCAATGACATGGAGGGGAGCCAAGTGACGCCGAGCGGTGCCAAGTGGGCCCTGGCCCCCTTGCTGTGTGGAATGCCTTCTAGAAGCCTTGTATTGATGTGTGTTGACCATTTTTGCCCCAGCATACACAATATTCCAAGTACAAGTGGAACCAAGTAAAATCATAATATAAATGTTGCTTTTATCTTCATTTTATGCCAAAATGAACATCATATGGATGGTCATAAATAATGAATAAGGACCATCAATAGCTGCCACGCGTCTTCGTTCAAAAGGTTCCGACCGTTGCCACCAACGGTCAATGGATCATGAGCATAGAGTCACTATCGGATGCACCGTCAGACCGGCCGTTAGACCCACCATAGGGTGAGTCTGACACGGTCTAGAGAAGTCAAGAGACAATTGAAACAATCGAACGCTGTCCGACACTCACCGTCAGACCAAACCCTCGACCCGATGCCTCCACATGTCAGCACCGCGTCAAACCTCTCTTCTCTCATGCGAAGCAACAGTGCGCGCATCTGGTTCGACGTCACGGATTGTCTTAGTCCGACACTGCCCTGAGCATGCCTGAGAGCTAGGGTTGGTTGTCAGACCATCACCAATGGAATGACGCCCCCTCTGCCAGGGTCCGACACCTCTTGAACTTTCCCGAGTTGATCCACTTCAACTCACACAACTTCTTTGCAAATGTGCCAACACCACTAAGTGTACACCACCATGTACAAGTGTGTTAGCTTTTTCTCAAACATTTTTCAAAGGAATTAGTCACTCATTTCACCACGCCACTCGATCCTAGCAACGATGCAAAGTTAGATCACTTGAGTTTCACTAGATGACTGATATGCAAACAAGTTTGCCCCTCTTAACAGTACGGCCATCTATCCAAAACCTGGTCATGAACTTCTCTACACACCTATGACCAGTGAAATGAAATACCCAATAGGTTATACCTTTGCCTTGCGCACTCCATTCTATCTCTTCAAATATTGATGCAACACATCCACCAACCAATCACAAATGATATCATCCACTTCATATCATCACGTGACCATATTGGTTCATCGATCTTGACATCACTTGTTCTTCACCGTTGCCTTAGTCCATCGGTGCCATGTCTTGCTCAAGCTTCACCGTCACACGGTCCATTGCTCCAAAGCCTCCAACTTGCCCTTCACGCTTGCAACCTATCCATCAATCCAAGTCTTGTCTTGATCTTCTCCACCTTAGTCACATGACTCAATGTCATGTCTCATATGCAATGAGGTCCTTTATCACATGTGTGAGCCTTGCAACAAATCCAAGCCATCTTCCCCATCATGGCATGAGTTGCTCACACAAGTGTACCTATGGACTAATCACCTGTGTATCTCACACTTAAACTCATTAGTCCACCTAGGTTGTCACTCAATTACCAAAACCAAACAAGGACCTTTCAATCTCCCCCTTTTTGGTAACTGATGACAACTCTACAAAGATATGGAAATTATGCACTTTTGGATTCATGTTGCTAGCCCAAGCAATTTTACCATTTGTAAAATATTTTGGATAAGTACCACAACCCCAAATTGGTAGTATTAGCTCCCTCTACATATGTGCTATAGAGTTTGGTTCTAAGTTTGCACATATGCATGGATTGGAATTGTGGAGAGTAATTACTACTAATGATGCTAAGGTGTAAAGAATAAACCTTTGAAAGCGATACCAATCAGAGTTGCACCTTTAAATTCACCCTTAGCACCATGGTTAGCTAGATACCTCTTGGAAACAAAAACACTAGATACCCTGTGAAATCAGCATTAGGGGCAAGGTACTAGTATTACTTGAAAACATACCAAGTGTCTAGCTATCATCCTATGTATGCTAGTATTCAAATCATCGATCAAATTCTACAACTAGTATACACCACACAAGCATGCATTTTAAATTTAAAAACTTATGCAAATGCAAGCAAGCACATGAACATGCACATATCAAATGCAATCAAACAAAGTTCATGAGCTTGCTCCCCCTACATGTGTGCTTCTCTTGTCCAAGAATTTTGAGCCTTCTCCATTCTTCAATGTTCCTCCCTCTTTGTTCATGTCCAACTTCAACTTCTCCCCATGATGCGTATTTTCATATGTTTGTTCCAACTTCTCCCCTTCGTCATCAATTTCCATAAAAGGTATGTTTTTTATTGATACAAAGGATTGCATTGGGGTAGATGGTTGACACTTGAATCTTGCATTTTTTATGGACACCACTACATATATTGGAATGACACCACTTGTAGCCCTTGAGATACCTCATGTAGGATCTTTTTGACCTTGATACCAATCGGTGGGGCACCTCCCCCTATGTCATAGCATGGGTCATCCACTTGATAAACTTGAGCTCTTGTTAGTGAGGGAACTTTCTTCACTTAATGATCACTTAAAGTTGAGGATCACTTGTGGAACCACCATCTTGTATGATTGATACCACGTGTAGAAATGTTATACCACTTGGAAGAATTTTCTATCATGAAGCCACTTGTTGGTTTTGTCAATAAAAACCATTTCTTGAACATTTTCTATCTTCATGAGTACCACTTGTAGGATATCACTTGTAAGTTGATCTAGACATCACTTGTGAATTCTTCTTGAAAAATTGTTTGAGTCTAGATACCACTTGAAACAACTAAACTAGATATCTATTTGCATTGTTCTCTTGTGCTTCTACTCTTGTTACCATCATGAGCTTCTAATGTTGACTTGAAGTAAATTGATTTGCCTAAGCTTTCAAGTCTAGTTTGAACCCTCTCTAAGCTTCTTCACACACATTAAGCGGTTATCTTATCAATGTTGTACTTGTCACTTGTTGGCAATTCAAATTAAATCAAATACTTGGGTTTACTAGCTCATGAACAAACTCATACACTACAGCTAGATCAAATAATCATACAAGCAATAGTGGTAGGCTATGAATTTAAACATTTCATTTGTTATGCATGATCTTTTGAAGCATGTACTATATGCACTAACCACATACTAGTAAGGGATGAAATGATCATGCACATTACAACGATACATTTGCTATCTTGGAGTAGAGGATAGTCATTTCATTTCAATTAGCCTCCGCAATAGCAATGTGAAGTCCAATTTATAGCTTGGAGAAGACCAATATTCATAGATAGAGTCCATTCTTCACCTATATGAATTGAGAACCACTTAAGATCAAGTGCAGTAACTCTTGTTGTGGTTGGCTTGCTTTCTCTTTTGATCAATGCTTGCATGAGAGCACTAAATGTGAAAAAACACTTGAGTTATCATGACTAGCTCTCTTTTGGGTGTTGCTTGGTTTTCTTGATCAACCCTTTTGATTGCTTCAACTAATATTCTCAAATGTTTCTCGAATCACCACTTCCATATTAGCTTTTCAAGTACCACACTTGGTTTGCCTACACATAAGCGGCAAGCCCCTAGACTAGGGAGAAGTGATCTCTCTCCAAAGAACCATCCTTGATACTCACTTGAAATGACTTGATTGATTGATCCAAGTGATGGACATAACTTGATGAATAACCTTGAATCTTTCTTTAAGTCCTTTTCTTTCTACTTGTTCAAGTTCTTTTCTTTCTACCAAAAGATCTCTAATAATCACTAGAACTTAAACTCCATCTTCATCTTGAATTTGATCTTGATCTTCAACTTGAGTACCAAATATGTGCCAAATACACTTCACAATCAAATGGCCTTGAACTCTTTGCTTGTCATGCTTCTAGATCAATCTAAAACCAAAGTTAGGTATCTCAACCACTTATAATCATGTTTCCAACTTGAGGACCTTTCAATCAAAGTGACTTTTGATCAATCCAATAATTGTCACTTTTCTGGCAACTTCTGTACTCTTCAAAGAAAAATCTATATATTCCAATGTACAAATCCAATTACCACGCAATTTGGTGGAGATGTACTACACTAAGTAATCTAGCAGCTGTAAAAATTTGAGCTTCATTTGACTTCTATATTGCTACCAGAATTCATTTCTTCCACCACTGCTATATTCTAAAAACTGATGCACTATAGCTGACAAGATCCACTCCAAAACAAAAGCATTTCTTATCCAATTCTCATGAAATTTATATAGAACTTAATACCATAAGTCTAGAGCATGCATACCAAATTTCAAGCCAATACAAATAGATTTGATCACTCAAACATGGCTACAATCACAGCTCACTCAAATTTTATAATATAGGACAGATTTCAATACCTGAGCTATTCTTCATGAAATGTGACATAAACTTGAAACTAACTTGTTTGAATACTTTCACAAGACATAAATTCATTCAATCCACTTACTTAAAGTCATCTTATGAACTTATCCAATCAGTTCAATCCAAACTTGATTACTAATTATTTAATCCATTCAAACATCTCATAGCAAGCAACATATGCATATATATCAAATTTAATCAACTCATATGCACCCAAATGAATTAGATCAACTAGAGATATACCTTGGTTAACTCATGATCATCCAACTAGCAAGCTCCAACTTTCATATTTGCAAGCCATCAAATAATACAATAAATCATCCACAACTTGAATTATAGCACTTGTATGTTGTAGCACTTGAACTTCACTAATTCTTGACTTGACATTGGGATAGAATAGCACTAGGCTTCAATACTTGACTCAATATATGATGAACAATAAGAATTCCATTGAATCAAGCCTCCAATACCACGGTACCTACACACAATCATCCACTTTTTGATGGTACCCAAACAAGTTTGGGTCCTCTCAAGTTAGGTGCAAGAAACTTAGGCATTGCCTTAGTATGGATAGCATGATGTTTTGCAATAGCAACCAAAGAGGTACCATTACCATCCTTCCTAAGCAAAGAATCATCATTGTTAGTGGTTTTAACCAAAAAAATCTAACCGCCAACTATGATCCAAAAAGGAGGAAACTACATGTTTCTACACACATATACCTTTACTATTGACATAGTTCCACTTGAATTCCGGGATTACTATTTTGCAGGTCACATACATGAATACAAGGGAATTATAATCAAAATACGCCATTAGACAAAGCGTAATGCAGATCATACACCAAAGAATGAGAAGACGGCCCATCCAACATGCAAATCTAGGGCAAGCACCGACGTAGCTAGCACCTAGGCCCATCTAGGAGGCCACCTGCACAAGGTGGTGGCGAGGTAGGCCAGCAGGGGTGCGGCCACACCGCCCCTAGCTCCTCTCAGGACCACCTTGCACAGGCAGTGCATTTATGACACCTAGGGTCGGTTTTGAGTGGTTTCCTATTTTATCTCCCGCCAAACTGACCTCTAGCTAGTATAATATGAAGAGCTCCCTCTCAAGACACACCACACAAGAGCCTCTCTCCCTCCACACTTGTATTCTTTTTACCTATTTTTAGTTTTGTTGGAATTAGGCAAGAAGCTTCATTGGAGAGCTTGAACCTTGAAGTATTCTTGGTATGAATAATATGAAGAGTTCTCTTATGTTCTTACTCTCATTTTATCAATATAGCTATGTTATGAAATTAGAGTAAAGTTCTTATGTTATTCATTTAGCATATGAAACTTTATGCTTAATCTTTCATACAACATTGATGTTTAGACCAAGACCTAGATTAAGGTAGTGAGTTCTACTTTAATATTAGTTTTGGTCGTTATATTCTTGTGGGTTCGTCATCCGTTCCCGTGGCGGATGCTCTAGTAAGAGTACTCCTAATAAAGACGGAAGTTCCTGGCCACCGCTAGAGTAGTAACTAATAGCGTAGACATGGTGTCTATGTTAGAAGTTGTCATAGAACCGTCCAATTTATAAGAGCACAAGTACAATAGCAACCACCAAGGCAGTCAAACCATCACACTTGAGCCCATATAAATCCGATAGTCCGTCGAGTATCATGAAGAATCTCGATTCAACCAACATACAGGCCAAGATCGTACATGATTCAACATAACCAGTCACATGTTACATCACAGTTCACAAATAATTCTCATACATCGGAGTTCACATAGTTATTACAAACCAAGTTTAAAAGTAGCGGAAGCAATATAGTTTAGAACGACATCAACAGTAGTTCAGATACAGAGCCAGTTTCATAGTCATCTCCAGCCAAAAGCACAAGGGTGAGACGATATACAGAATGACCATGCCCATGGTCCTATTCCTCATCCACTGCAGGAGCAAAGCAGTTCTTACAGTAGTTGTGGTACATAACATTATCTACAACAATGGGAATAAAACCCTAAGTACGAGAAGGTACTCATCATCAACTAAATTACTAAGACACCAAGGAGTATGCACGGCTTTATAAGTAGAGCTGGTAGACATTATTTGCCTAAAAAGCATTAGTTGTCCAATATCTCTTAAATTGTGAACCACCAGTTATTAATCCTATCTCATACTAAATTAGCAACAATCCTTTGCCAAACATGTTGGTACCATTAAGTCAACACAATAATCACCATATCCAGTTGAGTTCTTTCATAATCTCATAACCAACACTTCCATCAATTACTACGATGAAGTGTACTCCTATCAAGTTCTTACTATCCGGGAGAGACAGCAATTCGAATCGATTCCTATCCAGCTGGGGAATTATTCCTAACACACACCCATACTTCCCCCGTCGGGGTCGCATTAGGTCACCTTTGGTACAACTCAAGTTCAATTGTGGGTAAGACCAGCGCCGCACCCTCACAGATACAACCAATCTGCTAGGAGGCTCGGGACTCTAACCCGCCCTTGGGCTTACGCCATTGGCCCTCCGCATATCCTTACTACCTCCAGGGTTCGCACTATAACTACTCGTGTCCCCAGCCTGAGTTAAGCTACTCGGCTTCATGGTCGGAATGACTTATCCGGCCAACTATGTGAGAGGCATGCGTTCAACATGATAGGATGACCTCCAACGACCGGTCCTTAAATGACACAGACAGAATCACAATGCTTACCACAACATAAGACTCCGCCCGGTCTCCAATTAATCAACCACACCAGGTTATGTTCCACGATAGCACAATATAGCCAACCGTGATCAAGTTATCGCCTATAGCTCGCAGGTGACAGGAAATCATTCAACTTCTATCAGTCTAAGCATAGCTAAGCATAAGGAGCGTTCCTGGACCTAAATAGGATTCAAGGTAGATATTTCTAGACAAGAAAAGGTAATATGCAGCAAGTGTTTCCAAACAACTCCTATCACGAAATGCATCAATACGAGTAACTTAGGTGACATTAATAAAATAGGGAGACTTATAATGCTCCGGGGCTTGCCTTTCACGAACGTGGCAGGTTGATGATCTAGGCACTCGGGAAGATGATCAGCTCCAGGCTCTCCATCTCCTGGAATCTCCTGGTGATGCACCTCTTGGCTCTCCTCTTGTGGATCAGCGTCGAGTTCCACCAACGTGATCTCCTCGGCTGCACCTATTGCATGCAAATGCATAAGTTCCATGAATGCATAAGGATCATGGATGCTGTGACATGGGAAGGTACATGCTGTGATAATGAGGTTAAGTTACACATGTTTACTGAGTAGGTGCATATGTCTTCTCTATCCACTTCCATTATTCTACACAAGACAATTTCTAAGCTATAGATAGCAGTTACAAGTTTAAATCATAACTGAAGTTCTACCCATCCAAATGATGTGATCTTGGACTTTCTGGAAAGCATATAAAATTTCCTACAATATTTATTTAATTACCAAAAGCTAATTCAAAATTTATGCTAACCAAAACAGGCAATCTTTCCAGCTCTATCCAGAAATTCTAGAGAACAAACATTTCGGGAGACTAACTTTAAATAGCTATAACTCCTAAACCATTTGGCCTTTTGCCCTGAAATTTTGACACAAGATAGAAGAAGATGTTCTCTACAACTTTGTTATTAACCATTTCTACAGTAACTTTATTTTGACTATGCAAAATACTCAATAACAGAATCTATCCAAAAGCAACTCTAAATCGAATTATAGAGCAATAATGTTTTCACTGCATATAAGCATTCAAAATTGGACATCACCAACTATACCAACAGTTCAGGAATATCAAATACACTCAAGAAAACATAATGGTCAAGTCCAATTTATTTATTTAATTGCCTTTATTAATTTAATTAGATAATTCGGTGAAATCGCAAACATATAACAAATGTGCACAATAAATTCTCAGAAAATTACAATAGCTTCCAAGTGCTCCTGGTAAACTACTGTAAAAATTTCATACCATTTGAACATGTATAACATTCTCTACAAAAATGACAAGCTAGCAAGGTTTATTTTTGTGAAAATAGTTAACCCTATAGAAAAGTATCAAACAATAGATTTTATATTTTTCTAACCTTCATCCTAGTGCCATAATACTGTACAAAAATTTGTATGGCAATATGTTACTTATTTTTATCCCAACAAATTTCCTCAGAAAACACCATTTATTAATAGATAAATAGAAAGACCCTACTCCAATCACGTTTACTGCAAGTTTAGTATTTTTCCTAGCTAGAGCATGTCAACACAAGGCCAGCAAAATTAGAATCATAATTTTATCACTTTCCTAGCTCAAGTTATATATTTTCAAAATTGTAAACATTCAAAAAGCACTTATCTAGCTACATTTTATTCACCTTGAAACATACCAGAAATAGTACATTTAATATTTTTATAAAATACTACACTTCATGAGGAATCTAAAAAAAATTGGTTCACCAAAATTGGACAGTCCTAGCTCTAGATATAATTTTCCAAAGTTAGTACAAAAATCTAGAAAAGAATAAAACCAAACCCTAACTGCAGTCGCTGACGCACGGGACCCACAGGTCAGCGGACCCCACTTGTCAATGAACCGAAACAGGGGAGCGAGTTTGACCAGCGCTAGCTCACCGACGGCGAGCTTTCCGGCAAAACCAACCCCACCATCGTGTTCTACTCAATAATAACCATATCCAGTTGAGTTCTTTCATAATCTCATAACCAACACTTCCATCAATTACTACGATGAAGTGTACTCCTATCAAGTTCTCACTATCCGGGAGAGACGGCGATTCGAATCAATTCCTACCCAGCTGGGGAATTATTCCTAACACACACCCATACTTCCCCCATCGGGGTCGCATTAGGTCACCTTTGGTACAACTCAAGTTCAATCACGGGTAAGATCAGCGCCGCACCCTCAAAGATACAACCAATCTACCAGGAGGCACGGGACTCTAACCCGCCCTTAGGCTTATGCCATTGGCCCTCCGCACATCCTTACTACCTCTAGGGTGCACACTATAACTACTCGTGTCCCCGGCCTGAATTGAGCTACTCGGCTTCGTGGTCGGAACGACTTATCCGGCCAACTATGTGAAAGGCATGCGTTCAACATGACAAGATGACCTCCAACGACCGGTCCTTAAATGACACAGACAGAATCACAATGCTTACCACAACATAAGACTCTGCCCGGTCTCCAATTAATCAACCACACCAGGTTATGTTCCACGATAGCACAATATAGCCAATCGTGATCAAGTTATCGCCTATAACTCGCAGGTGACAGGAAATCACCCGACTTCTACCGGTCTAAGCATAGCTAAGCATAAGGACCGTTCCTGGACCTAAATAGGATTCAAGGTAGATATTTTTGGACAAGGAAAGGTAATATGCAGCAAGTATTTCCAAACAACTCCTATCACGTAATGCATCAATACGAGTAACTTAGGTGACATTAATAAAATAGGGAGACTTATAATGCTCTGGGGCTTGCCTTTCATGAACGTGGTAGGTTGATGATCCAGGCACTCGGGAAGATGATCAGCTTCAAGCTCTCCTTCTCCTAGAATCTCCTGGTGCTACACCTCTTGGCTCTCCTCTTGTGGATCAGCGTCGAGTTCCACCAACGTGATCTCCTTAGCTGCACCTATTGCATGCATATGCATAAGTAAGTTCCATGAATGCATAAGAAGGATCATGGATGCTGTGACATGGGAAGGTACATGCTGCGATAACGAGGTTAAGTTACACATGTTTACTGAGTAGGTGCATATGTCTTCTCTATCCACTTCCAATATTCGACACAAGACAATTTCTAAGCTACAGATAGCAGTTACAAGTTTAAATCATAAATGAAGTTCTACATATCCAAATGCTGTGATCTTGGACTTTCTAGAAAGCTTATAAATTTGCCTACAATGCTTATTTAATTACCAAAAGCTAATTCAAAATTTATCCTAACCAAAACAGGCAATCTTTCCAGCTCTATCCAAAAATTCTAGAGAACAAGCATTTTGGGAGACCAATTTTAAACACCTATAATTCCTAAACCTTTTGGCCTATTGCCCTAAAATTTTGACACAAGATAGAAGAAGATGTTCTCTACAACTTTGTTATTAACTATTTCTACAGTAACTTCATTTTGACTATGCAAAATACTCAAAAACAGAATCTATCCAAAAGCAACTCTAAATCAAATTATAGAGCAATAATGTTTTCACTGCATATAAGCATTCAAAATTGGACATCACCAACTATACCAATAGTTCAGGAATATCAAATACACTCAAGAAAACATAATGTTCAAGTCCAATTTATTTATTTAATTGCCTTTATTAATTTAATTAGATAATTATGTGAAATAGCAAACATATACCAACTTTGCACAATAAATTCTCAGAAAATTACAATAGCTTCTAAGTGCTCCCAGTAGACTACTGTAAAAAATTCATACCATTTGAACGTGTATAACATTCTCTACAAAAATGACAAGCTAGCAAGGTTTATTTTTGTGAAAATAGTTAACCCTATAGAAAAGTGTCAAACAACAGATTTTATATTTTTGTAACCTTCATCCTAGTGCCATAATACTATACAAAAATTTACATGGCAATATGTTACTTATTTTATCCCTACAAATTTCCTCATAAAACACCATTTATTAATAGATAAATAGAAAGACCCTACTCCAATCACGTTTACTGCAAGTTTAGTATTTTTCTAGCTAGAGCATGTCAACACAAGGCCAGCAAAATTAGAATCATAATTTTATCACTTTCCTAGCTCAAGTTATATATTTTACAAAATTGTAAACATTCAAAAAACACTTATCTAGCTACATTTTGTTCACCTTAAAAAATACCAGAAATAGTACATTTAATATTTTTATAAAATACTACACTTCATGAGGAATCCAAAAAAATGTGGTTCACCAAAATTGGACACTCCTAGCTCTAGATATGATTTTCCAAAGTTAGTACAAAAATCTAGAAAAGAATAAAACCAAACCCTAACTGCAGTCGCTGATGTAAGGGACCCACGGGTCAGCGGACCCCACTTGTTAGTGAACCAAAACAGGGGAGCGAGTTTGACTAGCGCTAGCTCGCCGACGGCGAGCTTTCCGGCGAAACCAACCCCACCATCGTGTTCTACTCAATCACCCGCGTCGACTGGTATAGGTGGTGGCAGCGAGGATGCACCGGAGCGTGCTCGTCGCCAACCATGGCGGCATGGTAGCGCTACGTCCAGGTGCGCCAGCCATTACTGGCCACGGCAAAGCCCGACAAGAAGCGCTAGGGCTCCACGATGACTACGCGAGAGCGCAGCGACGCTGGCCGTCATGTTCCACGCCGGCGAGGCTACGGTTCGCCGTAGGGTCACACTTGAGGCAAGGCTACACCCTAATCAAGCTCTAATGTGAAGAAGAAGGAAGGTGCTTGGGAGCCGACCAGCGGCGAGCTCACCGTGAAGGTGGCCATGGAAACCGAGATTCCAATGAGGGCAAGAACGGTGAATTCGCCCTCACCGTGGCTTGCCTGGCCCTGCTACTACATCGAGGAGGTAGAGAGGAAGACAGCGCAGCTAACAGCTAGCTAGAGGTGGCAATGGTGCGGTGGCGAGGGCGCTAGGCGATGGCGGAGCAATGCGGTGGCGCGGCGAGCTCGGTGCTCCCGCTGTGCGCGCGAGAGAGAGTAGCAGAGAGGGAGAAAGCGTGACTAAGGAAGTGAAATGAGCAACGCGGCTTCTCCTATAATGCACGCCACCCTGCCGCGATGGGGACCCGACGCCGGCCAACGGCGGCCACGTGGTGGCCAAGCTCTGCCCTCGGTCGGTCATGACGGCCAGGCCGAGATGGCCATCAGGGCAACATTCGTTTGTCTGACAGCGCCAATTCGACCCTTCCAAACTCCTAAACCACAGCGAGTTAGCAAAAACTCTATTAATAAAAGTTGTAGATCTACATACTAGCTCCAACTTTGCTTAAGTGATCTAGGTCTAATTCGCAAAGGTTAGCAGGTTGCATCATCACAAAGTCAGGCACATCGAAACTGTAAACTCAATTTGACTTAGAAAAATTCCTTTCCAAAAACAGTACATTGTTGATTTTTGTGAGCTCTAATTGACTATGTTAGGCATAGAATTAGACCTTGACCCAAAAACAAAAGTTGTTACTATAATCAAGTACTACAGCTTTGCTTATGGGTGCACTGCCATGCAAACACTCTAGGCTATAGTTCAACTTAGGTCAAACATACAACTTGAAAATGGTAAATTACACTACAACTATGACTTAGAGACCAAACTAGCCTTAGTCATGAATACTAAATTTGTTCCATGTGATATTCTAAACATGTTTAAGGTACTCCTAGGGTTCCACAAATATTTTATACATTGGTTACATGTAAACCCTAGCATATGTAAGGCATTTTAGTGACAACACATGCAATATAAGCAAACATAGAGATAATATTTGAGATGCTCATGCCCATGAATGATCAATGATGCTTGTGCTCATGCAATGCCAAGGCTAAATGCATGCTCAACACCTAGGGTGTTACAAAAGTTACCTTCGTTTGCCTCGTATCCTCCGGTTGACGGGTAAGCAGCAGGTGGTGACAGCCCTTTTCGTCCTTCATAATCCCCCACATTCGGATACGTCGTAGAGCTACAGACCGGAGGTGCTTGGTAGACCCAGCATAAGACGGTGTCCGAAGTAAGTTTATGGTGACCAGAGCTATCTTAACTTAGGATCTCTACCCTTAGAAATTCATGGATTTGTATGATCATCTGCTCATCTTAGCATAGCTATACAAGATAAGCCTGCTCCTGTTTAGGTATATTCTTTTATTTTTTATTCTTTCTTTTATCTTTATCCTTGAGATTGGCTTGAGTGTGTGTGTCACACTATCCGCTATCTATCTTGGATTACCCCTATTACGGACTTTGGTCTACTATGTAGTCATGTTATCTTGTTCATATCCAAAGTAGAGACTTTTACACCATGCCTTCCTTTGGAAAAATATAAATGAACGATACCCGAATACTTCCGGGTGAAATGCTACAATGATATATCCGTGCGCTTGTGGAATATTTCTGCATGTGTTCAGAAATATCGTCACGGCGTTTCTGGTGGCATTGCTAGGAAACACAAATCCTAGTGGTGACGCTAAGAAACGCCAACAATCATCAATTGAAATAGGCTTAGGAGTGTTACCTAGGGGACATGAATTAACCTGTGTCTCCTTTCCCGGCATAAGTAGCAACTTCTCATGGATTGAGCCTTTTCTTCCTTCTCATTTGTTGCTTCTCGTTACCTTGCCTCTCATGAGTTGCTTGAGCCTTCTTCTCAAGCTTGGTAGGACACCACGAGGCAAAATGTCCCATATCTCCACATTTGAAGCACTTGATGTGAGCCAAATCTCTCTTCTTGTCTTGATTCTTGCTCACTATCTTGGTATTTTGATCAAGCATTGGATGCCTTGCTCTTCCACCCCTTCTTGTCTTCTTCTTCATCATCAAGTCACCACCATCTTCATGGTTGATCTTGATTTGCTCCTGAGGCTTCTTTTCTTGCTTAACTTGTAGCTTTATTTGAGGCTCTTCTTTTTTCTTTACCAATTGCTTGGTTGGGCACATAGAGGTAAGATGACCCCATGTGCGGTACTTGTAGCATTTGACATGCTTTAGCCTCTCTTCTTCTTTCTTCAACTTGAGCTTTTCTTCGTTGGGGAAACCGTTTATAAGATGTCCCACTTCATCACATGAAATGAGAGAGCTTTTCTTGTTCTTGCTTCTTCATCTCTTGTTCATATCTTCTCTTGCCCCATCTCTTGCCCTTGATCTTGCTCTTGTTGAATCTAATACCACTCATGTCATTACGGCTTTCTTGATGATTGACTTTGCTAGTCTTGAAACCGACGCCACTCTTGTTACCAAACTTTCTGAGTCTTCAACATATGCTCAAAGGTGACTTGAGAGTTGTAGCACCTCCCTAGCTTGTTGCTCAAATTCTTCACTTCATTTTTGAACTCATTGTTCTCCTTCAAAAGATTAGTCTCACAAGACAAGGAAGTAGAACAAGCATCTATATGTGAAGAACATGGCATAGCTAATAATTCATCACAAGAGGTGGATACATGCTTCTTGCCTACATCACAAGGGTTAGCAATATTATGTGATTGATTATTTGACCCATGTGATGAGCTCTCACTAATTTTAATTTTTCCATTGGAAAGCTCTTTAGTGAGAAAAGCATGGTCTTGTACCAAATTATCATGAGCAACACTAAGCTCCTCATGAGCCAATTTTAGCTCCTCATGTGAACAAGTAGTAACATAAAGTAGATGCTTTTGTTGTTCACATGTTTTCTTTAGAAAAGAGTTTTCATTTTTTAATTTCTCGGTTTTAACCATCTCTTTTTCTAAAGCTTTGACCATGCTACTAAATCTATCTAGAAGCTCCTCATATGAATCAAGATCAATCACATTTGCATTAGATACCTTAGTGTCACCTTGTGACATGACACAATGTGATATAGTGGATGAGCTTGTAGTAGCAATGTCACCCGAGCATGATCCATCATATTCACCATCAAGTGTGCATGGAGTAGTATCATCTTTTGCATCACTTGAGGCATCATCATCAATCTTGTCAAGTGAACTTGTGGTAAATCTTTCATTATGATCACTTGACCATGAGGTCGAGCAATCTTCCACAATTACCAAGTTGTGGTTATGCTCAACATCCTCATGCGCCTCCTCCTTGGGCTCATCATCATTGGAGACCATCCCATACTTTTTGTTGAGATAACTCCAAATCTCACGGGCAGTTTTCATGTCAATGATCTCTCCAATATGCAATCATCTAAAAAACTATACATGATGTTAGTAGCTTGGATGTCGAGATCTAGGCATTTTTCTTGTGCTTGAGTTAGATTATTTTTATCCAACACATGAGAAAAGACTACATCTACCATCCACCATATTTGAGGGCAAATAAACTTCAAATTGCATGTCATCCAATATTTCCACCGTGCAAAATGTGTGCCATAAAAAATGTGTGGACAATCAACATCTAGCCCAAAAGTCGCCATTCTCTCAGGTCGATGAAGACCACAATTGAGAGACCAAGCTCCGATACCATGTGTAGGGTCGAGATGACGGACTAGAGGGGGGTGAATAGTCCTTTCTAAAAAGTAATCACGCCGGCTAACCGAAACAAATGCGGAATTAAAACTATCAGTCTAGCCAAGACTACACCCTTCAATCTAAGTTCACAAGCACCTTATAAAGATTCTAATTAGGCAACAAAGGTGGTGGGCTAGCTAGAGCTCACCTAACCAATTCTAGGAGCAATGTCACATAAACCTATGTCGCTAGTACTTCAAGCACGGGGGAGCCCCTACACAACTAGAATGCCAAAGCATAAAGCCTAAGCTCACTAGCAATGCTCAATAACAAGACAACTAATGCCAAATTAGAGAGCGTAAATTACTTAGCTACACAAACTAATCAATGTGACTAACAAGATTACTCAAACCAAATTAGTCACGCAAGGGAGTTACTTCTACGCTACATAAGCAAGAAGGTAACTAGCAAGCTACACAACCTAACTAATTACAAGAGCAACTATACAAGCACAATGTATATGAAAGTAAATACAAGTTTGTATAACGAGGATGCAAACCAACGGGAAGACAAGGAAGACACGGTGATTTTTATCCTGAGGTTCACGTGCTTGCCAACACGCTAGTCCCCATTCAGACAAGCTACAAGGTTGCCGCCGGTCCTCTTGCTAGTGGTGACCTACAAATCACACTCTCTCACATGGAGTGCTTACCATAAGCTCTAGCACTTGACCCGATCGGACCGCTTGTAACCCTTCGCGTCTCACTCTACTAGAGTTGCTCTTGGCGGCTCCCGCGGGGTGAGCACAATCCCCCTCACAATCACTTCTCTAGAGCACAGCACAATCTTCTTTGCGTGCTTCGACGGAGACCACCACCAAGCCATCTAGGTGGCAACCTCTAAGAGTAACAAGCACCACTGACTTGCAACTCGATTACCTAGTGCCACTCAATGCAACCTCATGATGCAATCGCACTAGAATCACACTCACACTCAATCAGATGATCACTATCAAGCGTATGTGAGTTAGAGAGCTCTCAAGTACACCTACACAAGCCACCAAGGCTTAAGGGTGCTTAGCTACCAGCCCAAGGCCAGCCACCACTTCTATTTATAGCCCCATCAACAAATAAAGTCGTTACTCCTTCACTGGGCATAAAACGTGCCCGTTGGACCCTCAAATACAGGGCGTCAGACCATTCGACGCCTGGGCCCAACACCCTGCTCAGCCACTGCCGA
This sequence comes from Miscanthus lutarioriparius, assembly GCA_904845875.1. Taxonomy (NCBI): domain Eukaryota; kingdom Viridiplantae; phylum Streptophyta; class Magnoliopsida; order Poales; family Poaceae; genus Miscanthus; species Miscanthus lutarioriparius. The sequence goes on from CAJGYO010000012.1 coordinate 51,795,050, forward strand.
GCCACCATGCGTCCTCATTCAAAAGGTTCCGACCGTTGCCGCCAACGGTCACTGGATCACGAGCACAGAGTCACTATCGGACACACCGTCGAACCGAGCATCGGACCCACCACAGGGTGAGTCCGACACGGTCCAGAGAAGTCTAGAGATGATAGAAACCATCGGACCAAACCCTCGGTCTGATGCCTCACGTGTCAGCACCGCGTCAAACCTCTCTTCTCCCGCGCGAAGCAATAGTACGTGCATCTGGTCCGACGCCACGGATTGTCTCGGTCAGACGCTGCCCTAAGCACGCCCGAGAGACAGAGTTGGTCGTCGGACCATCACCAATGGTCCGACGCCCCCTCTCTGCCAGGGTTCAATGCCTCCTGAACTTTCCCGAGTTGATCCACTTCAAATCACACAACTTCTCATTTATAAATATGCCAACACTACTAAGTGTACACCACCATGTGCAAGTGTGTTAGCTTTTTCTCAAACATTTTTCAAAGGAATTAGTCACTCATTTCACCACGCCACTCGATCCTAGCAACGATGCAAAGTTAGATCACTCGAGTGGCACTAGATGACCGATATGCAAACAAGTTTGACCCATTTAATAGTACGGTCATCTATTCTAAACCCGGTCATAAACTTCTCTACACACCTATGACAGGTGAAATAAAATACCCTATAGGTTATATCTTTGCCTTGCGCATTTTATTCCATCTCCTCCAATGTTGATGCAACACATGCACCAATCAATCACAAATGATATAATCCACTTCATATCATTGCATGACCGTATTGGTTCATCAATCTTGACATCACTTGATCTTTACCGTTGCCTTCATCTATCGACGCCAAGTCTTGCTCAAGCTTCACCGCCACGCGGTCCATCGCTCCAAAGCCTCCAACTTGCCCTTTATGCTTGCAACCGGTCCATCGAGCCAAATCTTGTTTTTATCTTCTCCGCCTTAGTCATATGACTCAATGTCATGTCTCATATGCAATGAGATCCTTCATCACATGTGTGAGCCTTGCAGCAAACACAAGTCATCTTCACCGTCATGATATGAGTTGCTCACATAAGTGTACATGTGAACTAATCATCTGTGTATCTCATATTTAAACCTATTAGTCTATTTAGGTTATCACTCAATTAACAAAACCAAATAAGGTTCACTAGGCGCAGAGGGAACACAAAAAAAAGATTGGGCTGCTCGAGGGGAGCTTTCCCAATACTCCTCCTAGAGGCCGAGGCATAATTACTGCCAATAATTCAGGGCATGTTTAGTTACCCCAAAACCTAAAAAATTTTGCACAGTATCCATCACATCGAATCTTGCGGCACATGCATGGAGTACTAAATATAGATGAAAAAAAAACTAATTGCACAGTTGGGTGAAAAATCGCGAGACGAAACTTTCGAACCTAATTAGTCTATAATTAGACACTAATTGTCAAATACAAACGAAAGTGCTACGGTAACCAAAATCAAAAAAAAAATGGATCTAAACGCGCCCTCATTTGACTGCGCAGTTAGCCTCGATGTGTCCCCGGCATAAGCACACGCGACACTTAATAGGGGCCTTGCAACGCCACCGTGGATGACTACTGGAGAGACATCTAGAGCAAATCCTGGAGTGGCTTTCATCAGGGCGATTTTCTGACTAGGCCTCGGGCTCCAGGGTGGAATTCAAATTCAGGTCAAGGGTCAAAGAAGGCTGACTCAGCTGGCTCTGGGGGCCAGATGGAAGCACGTTGGAACAAGCAGGAGGAACAGAATGAGCCAGATTTGGAAACTCCAATCGTAGCATTGGCACCGGTCAAAATAGGCCAAGAAGATTGCGCAGTTTTAGAACGAAGAACAGAGGGTTCAGGGAACTGCAGGCGGTCAAAGACCGATTTATGCAGTCGAACAGCATGGGCACCAGTCAGAGGAAGCAAGAAAGGATTTGTAGTAGCTTTGACACTTTCTCTTCATTGGGGCTTGGCCTGATGCCACGAATGATCTTCCTCTGCCAGGTATTTTCGCAGCTCAGACTGCCAGTTCGGACCTCCATTGTTCCACAGGTGGAAGAATAGCTTTATACTGAGAGCACTCATAGGAACGAAGCTTATTCAGGAAGTGACCAACCAGATTGGACGCAATAGAGAACCGAAACACGAGAATCCAACTACAGGACTTGAAGTTCCTCAGCAGAGCCACCAACGATGGCCTGAAGGATCAAGCCAACAGAAATCAGGGAAAGACGGAACCGGCAACGGCCAAAAGAAACCACCAAGAAAAAGACCGAGCCAAAACGAGAGATGGGGAGCTTGAGGGAGCGCCAGACATTACGCTGGAGTTCCAACCTCGGGTTGAAGTTGAGGCCAACGAGCTCCATCAGTAAGCTAGGAAGGCTAGCGGCAGGAGCAGGAAGGACTCACCGGGGGTTGAGGCATTACATTGAACACGTGTGAAGCATCTCCCACGGTAGCTCCCTCATGGCGTCGTGGTGGCTTGCCCGGCGTGAACAACGACCCTAGCGCGGAGGGGCTGAAGGCGACCTTAGCGTGGGCATTGGGAGAAGCCATGCCCAGACATCTACCTCTCCCACAGTCCCACGTCGATGAATCTTCAGCAGGGAGCTGTCTCCGACAGCGGCCTAGAGGTGGAGCAGTCGAGCATCGATGAATCTTCAGTAGGGGGCCCACTCCGACGGTGGCCTAGAGGTGGAGCAGTCGAGCACCGAGCCCGGGTCGGTGGCCTAAGGCGGGGGCGGCGAGGGGGCGAGCTGCCTAGGTTCATGTCACACACTCCTGTCATGAGGTCTTGCCTGAACTGAACCCACGATCAACGAGATTGTGAACCTTGTTGTCTACTCTAAGGACTGGCTTGTTGACTTCACCACCTGTAGTCTCAGCCAGTTACCGGGCCTGCCAAATAGCAGCTTGACACTGACATTGTGATGCCCAACAGGGCTCCTCTTCTTTCAAAAAATAAATAAAAAATGCATTGGGAAGTTTTACTAAATTTCCCGGTTTTTCTTTGAAATATTGGCTTGAGATCTAAGTCAGTTCAATTTTATTCCAAAATCAAATGAAATTCTAAAATATTCTTTTACGATAGGTACCCTCTTCTTGGCAGGTTTTAGACATAACACATACTCTGTCTGTTCCAAAAAGAAAAGTGTCGTATTTACTATGAATCTGAACAATTATCCAGATTTATTGAAAAAACAACACTCTTTTTGGGACAGAGGGAGTGGAGGTTTAAAACAGTATCTGCACTAAGGCACTTGCACTGTGATAGTTAAACGCATATACAATACAATGTTAGTTAAAGGCAACCCTATATGTATACAACCACTCACCCCTATAATTAAGTACACGCATAGTCTACTTATACAAGTACTTTCAATAGATTAAATCAATAGAATTTGAGATTAATAAAACACTATTAGTAGAGCACATTAAAGTTCCCAAATAAATTTGTGGTGGTAGCAAAAGTTCATAATAGGAACTACAGTATGTAGCTTCCGACAGAAAAGTTTCGCCTTATCTACGACAGTTAAGGATGTCACAATAACTTCTCATTCCCCTTTTGAAGTGCAATTCAAACCTGATAAGCCAATTTAACCAAGTTAAAATATGTTTGGACAATCATATGGTACTCTTGCAGTGGAATATTCGAACTTAATTCACAGTTATAGTTTGACTGAATATACAAATCACAAACAAAGCAGGCTGTGCCCAGTATTCCTATCTCAGCCATGTTGTGAGCTAGCAAGCAGTTCTTCCAACTCTCCGAGATTTCTGGGGTCCCAAGAATAGGAGATGTGAAAAAGATAATGTATCTAGAAAAACCATAACGTCTCATAATTTGGTACGGAGAAAGTAGTAGTTTAAACTTTAAACTTAGGTCGCGTTTGTTTGCTTCCGAGAGAATCATGACGCAGACAATATTTGCAGACGTTGAATTCTGAGCGTCTGGTTAGATCATGCTGCCTGGCCAACGAACACTTTAGTTAGGTACCATCACCACACCCACCCAAGCAGCACCGAGAGAAGATTCCTTGTCATCCCGGGGTGCTAGTTTAAGCTCTAACCAAGCAACTTAATTATGTTTCAATCATCGTTGCGTGCTGCTGTCAATCAAGAAAGAGAGAAAGCAACGTCTGTGGCATTGTACTGTATCCAACAGGGCACATTGCACACCAGCTGCCATCGGATAAAATCGGATGAACGGTCTGATCACAATAGGATTGCCCGTGCCAAGAACGTGTTACACATCACCTAGGTACAAGTACAGTAGACTAATAATTCAGAAAAAAAAAAGTACAAAAGGAACAAACGAAAAATCAGTTGAAACAGGGGAGCGGAGAGTCCATGAGTCCTGGCTTGAATCTTGATGATGATTCCCTTCAGGAAAACTCTAGGTCCTCTTCCCATGAGCTTATCAGTCATAATCAGTCCTACTTTTTAGCTATGAAACAGTATTTTTATCTCATAATAAATTAATCCTACAAATCAACCGCAGTAGTAATAAATCCTGTCGAACAAGACCATATAGTCCAGACTTTTACAGTCTATGAACAGAAACAGGGTATGAGCATTAGCAGCAGCTGGTGGACCGCCACGTGGATCGGATCATGAGATCTGGATCGTCGCTTTGGGCCGGAAGCGTTCCTTGAGAAGAGCCGCCATCATCCAAAGCTTCACGGAGGCCTTGCCGATGGCTGCATCTCCTACCTGTTGGCTCACCTGCACGTACAATTGCAACAACAATCCACACAAACGATTAACGACTAGCTAGTCGATCTCCATGATTAACCAAAGTCAAAGGCTCTTGTCAGTTAGCTAGCTAGTTAACCAAAATCCCGTTACATGCATGCACGGTGCACAGCAAGCAATACCCTGAGCGTGAGCGTTGACACGACGCGGTCGGGGCCTGACCGGCCGACGCTAGAGCTCTCCACCCGGAAGCACGCCAGCGACTCGACGGCCACGCAAAGCGGCGCCGCCACGCCGTCCTGCCACTCACACTCCACCGGCCCTGTTCGCTTGTCTTAAATTTGGTTTGTTCGACTTATTTTTTCAGTCAAAACAGTGTTTTTCTCTCACAACAATTCAGCCGAACAGTATTTTTCAGCCAGTTTCAGCCAAAGTTCAGACCAGCGAACGAGGCCACCATCACGAAGAACCTGCCCTCGCCAACCTGCGCCACGCCCACGTGCGTGTAACACCCGAAAATTTGCTCTTTCTGAAATAAAGTTTGCTCATAAAACATAGGAAATAATAATTGTTCATTAAAATAAAATTCATCATAGACTTTAGAAACATGGATGTGCATACATGTCGGTGTATTTGATTTATTGCAATGAGTGGTTGGGTCCAAAATTCAAAATGAATTCAAAATGCTTTTGAAAATGAAATTAAAAATGGCTTTGAAGTAAAAGAAAAGAAAGAAAAAGAGAATTGGAAAATAAAAGAGTTTAAAAGGGTTGTAAAATTTATTTTTGGAAGCCTACCAAAATTTTCCATTTTTATTTGAGTTGAAAAGTATATTTGAAACTCTATTGTAATTTGCATTTGGTTCATAATTGAATTTGATTTTGAAAACAAAATGGAAAATGGAAAAGCTGCTCTCTCTATCTCCCTCATCTCTCTTTTGGCCCAGCCCGGCCTGCTCCTCTCTCCTTTCCCGCGTGGCCCGCTCGTCTTCTTCCCTCCTCCTTCTTGGGCCGGCCCAATTGAAAGCTGCGAAGAAGAGCGCCCCGCCTCCTCTCCCTCGCTCTCCCTCGCTGACACCCTGGCCCCGTCTTCTTGCCTCGCTGACTAGTGGGACCCACCTATCGGACGTTTCCCACCTCGCACCGTCTCCTTTCTCCCGTCCACGCCGAACTTTGCAGCCGCCGCTGAGGAAGTCCGCCACCGCCACGTCTTCGCATTGTGCCGTGCACCCCACGCCACCCCGCCTCATAAAAGTCGAGCCCCGTGTCCGCCGCCTCTATTCCGAACCCTAGCATAGCCGCTAAGCCATCCTGTGCCCTAGCGCCGCCGCCCGAATCTCATCGAGAAGAAGCCGACGTCGCCGCGTTGCTTAGCTGCTCCTCCATCACGGTAAGAGCATCCCCGAGCTTCACGTAGAGTTCTCGAACCCGAAGAGCCCTTTATCTCCCTCATTTTGGCTCTGTTTTGGCCTTCACCGCGTTGTCGTCGCTCCGCCGCCGCCATTGCTCGTAGCCAGCCATCTCTGCTCGATCTTAGCTACTGTAGATTGCAGAGTCGAGTTCATCATCGTCTTCTCTTGCTCCCTGTGCTTTCCCCACGTCGAATCCTGTACTCTAGGGCACTCTTCGCGCTCGCCAGCGAGCTCCTCGCCGCCATCAATGGAGCTCCTGCCACGTCTGGCACTGTTCCGGTCGGCCGACTCTCCTCTCTCCCTCCCCTCTTCTAATCTAGATCATCCATCTTTGATCCAACGGCCCAAATTAGGAGATACCCCTTCGGCCGGCAAAATTTTCAAAAGAGCCCCTCCCCTTCATTGAAATCAACCCGCAGTCCAATTGTGTTCTTAATATTTAGAAAGAAGTCCCTATTTCTTCTGTTTTCACCCCTACCTTTTCATGGAATTGAACCCGTAGTCCTTGGGCGGTTTAAAATCAGATTTTATTTATTTTAAATTCGAAAATCAAGTTCCATCTATTTACAAAATTGCCACTATCTTCATTAGGCCATAAAATCTTCGTTTTAACTCCGATTTGACCCATTCAATTTGTGTTAGATTCATAATGGAGTAATCTACATGTTTATCTTACTGTTAAATATATTTTCAACTTTTGAAATTCGAGGTTAGATTTAATCTATTATTTTATTAAAGAAAATCTTGTTTAATTTATAACTTTTTTGTTATAGCTCCGATTAGAGTGCTTTTCGCGTCTGTGTGTTCGTAGCAAGACATAGATTCGTTTTATAAACTTTTCATCTTGATTTTATGTTTGGTGTACTATTCTAATTTAGATCTATTGTTTGCTTCGTGTATTATTGCATGGATGCTTGTGTGGTGCTCTATGATCATGTCCAGTCGGTGAGCTTTGCGTTGGTGATATAAAAGTAGTGAGTGATCTAGAAGAAGTCCTTTGGAGGTTATAATTCAATAGAAGAAGGATTTGAGTTTAAGGCAAGTATAGCATGCGATCTTACTTATTGTCCTATACACCTTTAATCATTTAATTCATACTGCATGTGTCTACCTTGACTACCACTAAGGATTTTCTAGTACTTTATACCTTGTGCCTTGATACCTATGGGGTATTGCATTGGGTAGTATGATGTTAGTGCTCAACTACAACCATGATCTTGTAACTTGACTAATGGTATATGCAATAAACACTAAAAGATGATTTTTAACAACATGGAATCAGGGGGCTAGAGCATTGAGCTATTTTATGGTGTTCTAGATTTCTCTCCCTAAGGACTTATCTGTAAGTGATCATCCGGAACTTATAGTACAACTGTGAGGGCTACATGGCTCTGGCTTTAGCTCAGTATGAGAACTTTTCTAGCTTGTTAGTGGTTACCTTTATTGGCATAAGAATGGCTTGACGAATCGTGTATAGTGCGGCCTCTGTCCCCTTATGTATAGGCTGCGCGTCATTGTGCCATCGGGAAGGGGGGCTCTATATCTGTTTGCCAAGTGAATCTAATGGCCATAACTTGTTAGACGAACCTTTGAAAGGCTTCATAGTGAACCCTATCGACCTTCCTTAGAAATGGGTCAAGAGATTAGCTACCTCGAGCGAAAGGGTAAATCATGACTCACAGTAAAAGTGTACAGCCTCTGCAGAGTGTAAAACTGGTATATCAGCCATGCTCACGGTCACGAGCGGCCTTAGAACATTTACAGAATAGATGAACATTAATGGTTAATGATGATGAACACTGATGATACTGATAATAAAGATGCTCATTAATGAATACTATTTATGCTATTCATTATTCATGTTTACCTGATCATGTGTTTATGGGCTTATGATAACTTTGTTGCCGCCCTATTGCTAAAATCATGACTCAATAAAAGCTAATCACAGTTAAATCAGTGTCAGTCTTTTGAGCCTCATGAACCCTATGTTATATTTGTTGAGTACGACATGTACTTACGATTGCTTTATTTTTCACATATTTAGAAAAAAATCCCGGATGGGTAACATATTGCCTAAGTTTGGAGGAATTAGGCTTATGATCAACCAGTCAGTTGTCCCTATGGAATTAGAGTCTTCACCCAAAGATCAGAGTTGTCTTTCCGCTGTTTGCTATCTAAGGTTATATTCTTTATACTAAGTACATTATATATTAAGCATTGTCTATTGATATTACCCTTATTTGTAGCTATATGTGAGATTTGACTTCTTGGGCTCATATATGGTGTGTATCTAGTTTTGTTTTTAAAATCGGGTGCTACAAAGTGGTATCAGAGAAATGCTGACGGTAGAATGCAAGCCTAGTAGAAACTGGTCGTTCTAAGGTTTAGAAGTTGCTACAAAAACCCTTGCTCTATGAACCTTGATATTTTTTTCTCTACTATATCTCTATCCTTGTTTTTCATCTCTACCTTAGTGCTTATTTTGAAGTCTTTGTTGTCATCTTTACTCCTTGATTTGATATGCTTTTAGAACTATCCCTCATCACCTTCTTGCGTAATCTGAAGATGAGTCTTAGGATTGTTACCCCTAGTACAATGAGGACGATAGTATTGCAAGTTGAGTCAATGATTGAATTGTGCACCTTTAGTGCTTTGTTGAATTGTCATTATGCTTTTGCTTGTTTTGAATCTTTGTAATGATTGCAATGATTTGGTTGGGTGTTTCCACAATTTCATTTAGTTTATAGGCCTAAGGTATAAGGATTAATAAAATAAATAGTCGGGTTTTGGTTCTCTCCTGTTTTCTCTATCGTGCCTTCGGAGCAACCTATCTTTATCAGTTTATATCTCTGTCTTTGGACTACCAAAAATCATGACAAAATTTTGGACAACATTAGACTTCAATATCTTTCTCTGACCACAAGAATCACCTTGATAGCTATGTTGGTTATGGAGTTGTGAAAATCACAAGATGATACATCGATGTTGTCTAAAGCCTGGAATAGTTTCTGTTGTGCAATGCTTTCGACTACATGAACTGCAGAATTTGGAAAAGTGTTCTATAAGGACATTGTGGAGAATTTGATAAGCTTTCCAACAATATAAACGGTAGCTCTATTGGATTGACAAAATGAGAGTTATAGCTATTTTACTGCACTATTGTTTTTTCTGCTCGCGAGGAATTTCAGATTTCTTGTTCTTGCTCATACACGAGAGTATCATTGGGATGTCAGAACGTCTTGATACTAGTTAGCTCATCTGGAAGAAGATGCAAGCTACCCTTTTTGTGTCCCCTAGTTGATCTTTTCTTAAGGGGGGTAGCCAAGTTGAAGGATTTGTAAGATGAAGCTTCTTATATTCTAGCGCTTCATTTGAAAGTATCAGTTATCTCTAGGGTTTGGTCTTCTCTTGTCTCTATTGCCATCAATCATATCTTGTTATCTCTTGAATCTACAATTAAGGATGTTATGAATGGCTGAGTTCTAATTCATACATATTTAAAATAGATGGTTGCTACCAGGAGAAGTGCTTCGCATGATGACCAAAGGAATCTTGCCAATTCTAATCCACCGCCACCTAATCTCCCATCTATAGAGCAAGCTTTGATGACGTAGACTCAGTTAATATAGACTATTGCTCAAAGTGTGTTGAACCACCCACATCAAGCACCACCTATTGACAACCGTGGTGAATTTATGAAAGGACACCCACCGACATTCTCTCATATAAGTGAACCACTAGAAGCTGATGACTGGCTTAGAGCTGTGAAGCGACAGTTGGACATAGCTCAGTGTGATGACCATGAGAATGTGCTTTTTGCGTCCGGCCAACTCCAGGGCGCAGCACAAGACTGGTGGGAGTCTTACCAGTATGGATATCCCAACAATGCTGGATAGATCACCTGGAAGGAGTTTAGCGAGAGTTTTAGGTCCTACCATATTCCGTTAGGTGTGGTAGAACTCAAGCAAGATGAGTTCCACAACTTGAAGCAAGGATCTATGACTGTGTGTGAGGATCGTGACATGTTCACTCAATTGTCACACTATGCTCCAAGAGAGGTGGATAGTGATGCTAAGAAGCAAAACGCTTTTTAAAGGACTGAATGATGGTTTGCAACTACAGCTCATGACCGTGGTGTATGCCGACTATCAGACGTTGGTGGACAGAACAAATGTAATTGAGAACAAGCGTCGAGAGATGAAAGAGAAGAAGAGAAAGCTTGACATTCAGCACTAGTTAAGAAACACTCATCTTCGTTTTGCTACACAAGCAGAATATCAGTCATGCCCTATGAATTTGCTTGGGAGTACAGATCAGGATCAGTATCCGCAACCCAATGATGAAGTGTAGCATTTTAGTTCTCATGAGCCATGTCTGTCACCTCCTACTATCACCTTGATGAAGACAAATACTTCTACTAGTGAGGAAGATTATGATTATGGTGAAATTGAACACCATAAGAACGATTGTCTTGAGAAGCTTGCTAAAAGTAATCAAAGCCAGAATCAACGACGGCAGGAGCTAGAACAGAATGTCCACAAGGAGCATGGAGGTACTATCTACTTGGGCATAACAAGTGACATTTAGGTGGATCACAAGAATCTACCGGACATCTTCACTAAGTTGGTATTGAGCTTGTGTTATCCTCGTTGGAATTAAATTCATTATGACTTAGAAAAGTGCTATCACTTCGAGGAGCAAAGTCATGGCTAATGCCCTCTTCGCGATCGCCAGCGAGCTCCTCGCCGCCATCAATGGAGCTCCTGCCGCGTCTGGCACTGTTCCGGTCGGCCGGCTCTCCTCTCTCCCTCCCCTCTTCTAATCTGGATCATCCATCTTTGATCCAATGGCCTAGATTAGGAGACACCCCTTTGGCCGACAGAATTTCCAAAAGAGCCCCTCCCCTTCATTGAAATCAACCCGCAGTCCAACTGTGTTCTTAATATTTAGAAAGAAGTCCCTATTTCTTCTGTTTTCACCCCTGCCTTTTCATGGAATTGAACCTACAGTCCTTGGCCGGTTTAAAATCAGATTTTATTTATTTTAAATTCGAAAATCAAGTTCCATCTATTTACAAAATTGTCACTATCTTCATTAGGCCATAAAATCTCCGTTTTAACTCCGATTTGACCCATTCAAGTTGCGTTAGATTCGTAATGGAGTAATCTACATGTTTATCTTACTGTTAAATATATTTTCAACTTTTGAAATTCGAGGTTAGATTTAATCTATTATTTTATTAAAGGAAATTTTGTTTAATTCATAACTTTTTTGTTATAGCTCCGATTAGAGTCCTTTTCGTATCTGTGTGTTCGTAGCGAGACGTAGGTTCGTTTTATAAACTTTTCATCTTGATTTTATGTTTGGTGTACTGTTCTAATTTAGATCTATTGTTTGCTTCGTGTATGATTGCATGGACGCTTGTATGGTGCTCTATGATCATGTCCAGTCGGTGAGCTTTGCGTTGGTGATATAAAAGAAGTGGGTAATCCAGAAGAAGTCCTTTGGAGGTTACAATTCAATAGAAGAAGGATCTGAGTTTAAGGCAAGTATAGCATGGGATCTTCCTTATTGTTCTATACACCTTTAATACTTTAATTCATACTGCATGTTTCTACCTTGACTACCACTAAGGATTTCCTAGTACTTTGTACCTTATGCCTTGATACCTATGGGATATTACATTGGGTAGTATGATGCTAGTGCTCAACTACAACCATGATCTTGTAACTTGACTAATATTATATGCAATAAACACTAAATGATGTTTTTTAGCAACATAGAATCAAGGGGCTAGAGCATTGGGCTGTTTTATGGTACTCTAGATTTCTCTCCCTAAGAACTTATCTGTAAGTGATTATCCGGGACTTACAGTACAACTGTAATGGCTACATGGCTCTAGCTTTAGCTTAGTATAAGGACCTTTTCGAGCTTGTTAGTGGTTATCTTTATTGGCGTAAGAATGGCTTGACGAATTGGGTATAGTGTGGCATCTGTCCCCTTGTGTATAGGCTGTGCGTCATTGTGCCATCGGGAAGAGGGGCTCTACATCTATTTGCCGAGTGAATCTAATGGCCCTAACTTGTTAGACGAACCTTTAAAAGGCTTCATAGTGAACCCTGCCGACCTTCCTTGGAAGTGAGTCAAGAGATTAGTTACCTCGGGCGAAAGGGTAAATCATGACTCATAGTGAAAGTGTACAACCTCTGCAGAGTGTAAAACTGATATATCAGTCGTACTCACGGTCACGAGAGGCCTTGAAACATTTACAGAATAGATGAACATTAATGGTTAATGATGATGAACACTGATGATACTGATGATAAAGATGCTCACTAATGAATATTGTTTATGCTATTCATTATTCATGTTTTTTTATCATGTGTTTATGGGCTTATGATAACTTTGTTGCCACCCTATTGCTAAAATCATGACTCAATAAAAGCTAATCGCAGTTAAATCAGTGTCAGCCTTTTGAGCCTTATGAACCCCACGTTATATTTGTTGAGTACGACATGTACTTACCCTTGTTTTATTTTTGACATATTTAGAAAAAACTTCGGATAGGTACCAGATTGCCTGAGTTTGGAGGAAATAGGCTTGTGATCTAACCAGACAGTTGTCCCTGTGGAATTGAAGTCTTCACCCGAAGATCGGAGTTGTCTTTCCACTGTTTGCTATCTAAGGTTCTATTTTTTATACTAATTACGTTATATATTGAGCATTATCTATTGATATTACCTTTTTTAGCTATATGTGATATTTGACTTTATGTACTCACATATGGTGTGTATCTGATGTTTTGTTCTTAAAATTAGGTGCTACAGTACGTCGCCTGGCCCCCCGGTCCCCCCATGGCGCTGGCGCTCATTCTTCTTCTTTGGCGTCGGCCTACACACCAGCTGTGGCGTCGTTTGAGCCTACATTTACCGTTGCTGCCTCTATCGGCTAGTTGGCAACATCGCCCAGCCTCCAAAGGTCGCTGACCTCCACCTTGAGCTTCCCTCGTATGCGCTGCGGAGTTCTTCACGTACACCACTGCGTCGTCGATGATGGACGCCTTGTCCATCTGCATGTGTGCGACGATTGACATGAATCAAATGTGTATGTGTCGTGGAAATCATGTAAACCATCTATCGATCGAGCTCCTCAACGAACGAACAAGCTCCAAACTAGCTCCAACTCCATCCTGGAAGAGGCGGACGCCTGGCCGGCTTCGGCAGTCTGGCGTTGCTCACCGCCCTCGCTGCTTGAATTGCGCTGCGATCCCCTTCCGGCTCTGTCGCGCCATTGGTTTTTTACTTAGTACAACCTTACTTCCCCACCACTAGTTGATAATTTGTGTTAGGGGGAATTCCCTGTGTGCTATTAAAAAGATCGTAATGCTCCTGTGTGCCCCTGAAAAAGTTCAGCGGTCTTCAGCGCCACTGCTCCAACTTTTTCGTGCCCTCCATGCCACTTCCGTCAGTTTAGGCTCTAACGTCGTCAAACTGCAGGTATGAAAAGACGAAAATACCCTTAAGTCTAAATATGTTATTAATTTTTTTGAGCATCTTAGCGATTTTTCAAATATAAAAACTCAAAACTAGAAAGTTGTGAATCTAAATGAGATCTATAATTTAAATATAAAAAATTATTTTATTTAATTTCGTAAAAAAATAATATGAGTTTTTTTCTAAGATATATTAATCATATCAAATCAAATTTTTTGCGATATTTAATTTACACTATAGGGCATTTTATTTTCTCACGACATCAGCTAGCTTGATTTACAAGCATAGAGCCCAAAACGATTTTAAGTGGCATGGAGGGCACTTTTTAAAAGTTGGCATGCAAAAAATGGCAAACCAAGACCGCAAAACTTTTCGGGGCACATGGTGGCATTTATGATCTTTTTAATGGCAATAGGAATTGTCTCGTTGTGTTATGTGTTCCTCCATGATGTGTATGGCTCCTCGCCGTGACCATCAATGGAATTTGTAAAACTTTCCACTCCCCACTTCCACTTAATGAAGCACGTGCCAATGCACGTTTTTGAAAAAAAAACTAGCTCCAAATGGATCGATGATCGGAGCCTAACCTTTGTGATGTTGGGACGAGCGACCTAAGCTCGTAGAGCTTCTCCTTCATGCGGACCCTCCACTTCCGCTCCGACACGATGGTCTTGGACCAGTCCCTCCTCTTCCGCGTCACACCGGACACGTCATCGCCGTCCTCGCGGTGCCGGTGGTGCGGCTCGGAGGCGAGCTCTCCCTCCCCGGCGCCGCCTTGCTCCCCAGAAGGAGGGCTCGCGTCGTCGCCGTCCAAGGATATGCTCGGTGGCAGACCATCTAGGGAGCCACCATTGTCGTTGCACTGCCACTACTGGTAGTGATGCTCGTCGCCCATGATGCCAGTGCCATTGACATCATCACCATCGGCCTGGCCACCGAACAGCTCCTCGCCCAGCTGCATGAGGCCCTCCACCCACCCGCTGTCATCGGTGGCGCCGACGTGCTCGACGAACAACCCGCCGTTTGGGAAATGAGCGGGGTCTTGGCCGCTGTCGACGGCAAAGAAGCCCGAGCTGCTGGGCATGAAGTGCTCCAAGTGCAGCAGCTGGCGCAGCTGGTGCTCCATGTCCATGCTTCAAGTTTCAAGTAGTGATGGTGCTGATCTTGTTGGAAAAGGGTAGGAAATGCTGGTGACCTTGGATTGGAGGCCAAGACCGCAAATGGCGAGCTCGTTATATATATATAGCTCTAGTCTGAAACGGGCTAGGATAACCGGAATCCATTTGTGCCGTCCTCTCAGTAACCACTCAACAAAGACACGATTAATAAATTAAAATAGTTAAGAAAGAACCTTGCTAATAAATTATTGATACTTCTAGCAACTTCTCTGTAACTGAAACAGGTTGCCATGAAGCAAGCCGTCAGCCTATTTATACTATATATCCAAAAAGAAATCCTTGGCGAATTACATAATCAGTAGCCGGCCCGGGATGTTCAAATTAACTAGAAACAGACTCCTCTCTGAAGTATATATAGTTGTGAGTTCATCAAGTTATACTCCCTCCATACTGGTAAAGAAAGTCGTTTAGGACAGCATTTAGCATATCAAGGAGTGGTTAATTATGGTGTATTTTTTCCTGTTTGCCCTTATTAAATAGAGCTACGGGTATTTCCAGTACAACAATCGTTGGCGGATGGATTGGTTAGTGCGCTGTGGCATGAGACTGGAGTAGCAAGGTTCGAGCCCTATTTGGCCCAATTTTTCCATGCCTGATGCATGATTTTGCATGTGCATGGCACTGTGCGGTTGGGCGCTCCGGTTTTTGCCGTTCGTGATTTTGCCTCTCTTTTTTTGCGACCGTTCGTGATTTTGCCTGATGCATGATTTCTGCTCTCAACTTTACCGATGTGTTCTAGTGCTCTGTCTTGGCATCTTTCTTTTTCATCTACTACTTCACGGTCGTCACCACACCAGCACGCCAGCAGAGCCAGCGTACGAGTAGCGCTTGCGGCGGCTGCGGCACCAGCCATGGGCGACGAAATATCTCCGTGGACTCCATAGCGCGAGCGAGCGAAGAAGGCAAGGATGGGGAGATGAGCGATCGAGCGACGCACTGAGTCACTGACTGCGGCCGCAGCGTCGCGATTAACGAAGCAAGGCGAGCGTCGCGATTAATGAAGTACAGGGAACAAGGAGCCAGGGGTAAACGCGTCCAAAAGAGTGTTAACAGAGCCAAAACGACTTGATTTGTGCAAATTATCTAAACCCCTAAAACGACTTCCTTTCCCGGTATAGAGGGAGTATATAGTTGTGAGTTCATCAAGTTATTTAACAATCAAAAGTTGCTGAGCGCTAATTATCCATTCCTTGGAGCTTCGCCGAGTAAAACACGGCGGCAAATAAAGCAGCTGTCCTGACTAAAAAATAAATAAACAGCTACTCCATTCATTCTAAATTATAAGTCGCTTTGATTTTTTTGGTATATCAATTTTGCTATATATCTAGATATAACATATGTCTAGATACATAGCAAAATTTGTATACCAAAAAATCAAAATCGACTTATAATTTAGAACAGACGGAGTATCAAATAAAGCTTTCAAATTTCTTCAAGTGGTTCCATTTCTCGCACTTAAGAGCTTTTGGTTATGGGTTGCTAGAATATTCTAGAGAAGGGCATCCAATTATTATTTTAGTAAAATACTACTCAAAATTATAGTTTACTAAATAAAAAAAGGCATCGACATCTATAATATCTAATTAGTTTGCTACTTCTTCATGAAATATATTTTCATATATAGTGTATTTATTTCAACTAGTAGATGTTAATAGATTTTTTTCCTAAAACATGGTTGTAGTTAGAGAAAATTTAACTTAGTATAAAGCTAAAATTAACTATTGGAATGGAGTGAGTAAATATTAGGCACTCAAAGTGATTCAGTGGATATCCTTATGCTTGATAATTAAACTGAAGTCTATGCATCCTTGTAGATTTCAATGATTATATTCCGAACACAGGACAAGGCACCCGAAAGGATCAAGATGCCCAAGAGGAGGTGAATTGGGCTAATTCCAAAATTCTTTGCAATAATTAAACCCTACACTTAGCCCACTTCACCCCTTGTGCCTAGAATGTGAAGCTATAGATCTACCGCACAAAAGTTTAACACCCTAAGTTCCAATCCTACTCTAGCATGGCAATTCTAAGAATGTAAAGACAAGAATTGAATTGCTCAAATGTAAATGCTTAAAGTAAAGAGAGGAGAAGAAACGCGGCGATGTTTTGTCGAGGTATCGGAGAGTCACCACTCCCCACTAGTCCTCGTTGGAGCACCCGCGCAAGGGTGTAGCTCCCCCTTGATCCGCGCAAGGATCAAGTGCTCTCTATGGGTTGAGTCTTCGACACTTCATCGCAGTGAATCACCCACAACCGCTTACAACTTGAGTTGGGTCATCCACAAGCTCCGTCGGATGATCACCAAACTCCCAATCACCACCAAGCCGTCTAGGTGATGGCTATCACCAAGAGTAACAAGCAAGAACTCTCACTTGACCACAACAAGCCTAATGAGAAGGGTGAATGCACACTTGCTACTCTCCTTGCACTAATAAAGCCTTAATCTTGGATTCTCAAATCTCAATCACCTAACTAGGCTCTTACTCTCCTAAGCACTCTCAAGGGTGTTTCTCAGCTGTTGAAATGCACAAGAGACCTCCCTTGGATGAATAGAGGAAGTATTTATGCCCCCTCATTCAAAACGAACCATTAGGAGGTGAAACACCACTCTGCGGGGTGACTGGACGCTCCGGTCAGTTCTCCCCGCCACATAGCTGTTAAGTTGTGACCAGACTCTTACCAGCTTCCGGTCAGCACTGACCGGACGTGTCCGGTCACAAAAACTGATTTCTAGAACCTTACTGATGTTGACCGGACTCTAGCACCCAATGTCCGGTCACTTCGCTGCTCAGCGTCCGGTCAGTAACCGGAACCTGACTAGCATCCGGTCAGCACTGACGAACGTGTCCGATCAGGATTCTCCCTCTTCGGAACCTTACTAGAGTTGACCAGACTCTGGCACCAGCGTCTAGTCACATTTCACTCAGCGTCCGATCGCATCTAGATGATTTTAGCTTGATCAAATGAACTGACCGGACTCTACTGCCAGCGTTCGGTCAACATTTGACCCTCCATTCACTTCTAACTCGAAATCATATGTGAATGAAGATTGCTCCAATTGATCTTAGGGCTACTTAAGAGCTACCTAGTGCTAGATTTGACAAGTGTGCACCACACCTAACCCACTAGACTCACCTGGGTCAAGCTACTAGTCCATACCCCCCTTAATAGTACGGCCAAAGGAAAAACAAAGTCTTAAACTACTCTAAGTGTTTCTTCAACACCAAACGACACTTAAAACTAGTCCATCCTTATCCTTGTCGTCCATCCTTTGAAAACCGAAACGATTTCCATCGTAGGGGCATGACAACCATGATTACCCAATCAATTGCCATTACCATAACCTAACTTAATTGCCTCTGTAAAACACATGTTAGTCATAGTAATCATGTATTGTCATTAATCACCGAAACCCAACTAGGTGCCTAGATGCTTTCAATCTCCCCCTTTTTGGTGATTGATGACAATACAACCTCGAGTATATAAAAGAGATGAGGTTTTCAACATGCTTGGTTCATATAAGCTTTTGATAATAAGAACAAAAGAGTTAGGCAAGCTTATATGACCCAAGCCAACATGATGTACTCAATAGATATGAAATAAGCATGAGTACGGGAAATAAAGGTCATTTGCGTCGGAGTAAAAACACGGAAGCAAGGCAAATGAGCATAACCAAGTGACATGACATATATAAAGATCAAAGTAGAGAGCACACATGTCACATATCACATAAATATCACATTCACACTTATATAGTTCAATGCATGAAAGTAAACAAGAATGCATAATAATGTATCACACATAAAAAGCCAAATGAAATAAATGAGCTCCCCCTTAATATATTGCTCCCCCTATGTCTATCATACTCGATCCCTCTCCCTCTTTGGCATCAAGCGCCAAAATCTAAGAGTCGGTCAATGGGGCTGGAGTAGACGAGTCAAGCGCTGAGGTGCGATGAGCGATCTGGAACTGGGTAGCATCATCCTCTGATCCGGAGCTCTGAGCTATCTGACCCTCTGTCGCTGGAAGTGACGCTGAAGCGGTCTGGGTCTGCTGTGGGACTGGTGCTGCCTGTGACTCTACAGGTATCAATGTAGCGGGTGGCTCTGATGATGCAACTGATGAAGAGAGCGTCTCTATAGTCCCAGTGACTGGAGCAATGGTGGAAGGTCCAGGGATACATAGCTCTAGCGGTGTAGGCTGCCCTGTCAACTCGTTGAAAGTAGCACCGAGGCTCCTGGAGACTGGGATGTCTATCACAAGCATCGAGGAACTCTATGCTGGTGTGAAGCCCATAACAAGAGGTGTGAATCAAGGACCCTGGGTTGGCACTAGTGAAGCAAACCACTAGGACACCTGCTCTGTCGGTGAAGCAAACTGTGTAGCTGGCAGTCCTTGACTTTGAAGCTCACTGGGTTGAAAAGCTAGAGTCACTGTAGTGGTGGTAGGCTGACCAAGCTAAGGTGTGAGCTGTGGCGGTGGAGCTCTAATAGCAGTGACAACATGCTGCATAAATCCAAGTAACTGCAGCTGAATAAGGAGTTGTTGCTGCTGCATGGCCTACTGCTGCTACTGTATAGCCTGCTGCTATCACTAGAACTCATCCTATCTGGCCTGAACCTGTGCTAGTGCTGCTGCTGTCTCCTGCTCCTGGCGAGCCTGATCCTACCTCATCTGCTCAAGAATAGCAAGTAGAGCGGGGTCTGTCTATGGTGACTATGGTGGAGCTGAGCTGGAGCCATTGGCCTCACTATCATGTTGTCAAGGAGGCATCTGAGGGATAGCCTGATAATCATCATCTGAACTATCGCTGGGGTCGCTCTCGACCATACCCTCCTGCTAAGCATCTAGCTGCACCTCCTCAGTCGTTGCAATGCCCTTGATGATCTCATCCTACTGAGCTACAGTCTCTAGCACCTTTGGGTGATGGTGCGGCTGGCTAGGTGTCCTCGCTCTACTATGATGGAGCATCTAGGTCATGTTATATGTAGGGAACTCGGTAGTAGCACCAGAATATTCTGCCAATATCACAGGAGGCCTCACTATAACTGCCTTGTGAATTAGAAATGTAATCTAGTGAGCATACGGTAGCTGCCTTTGACCTCTAAATCCCTCTACAAGTGTATCCTCCATCTTAGAAAGAATGAGATCCCATATATCAAATAATGTCTGCTGGATCAGGGAGTTCAGTAGCCACAACTGAATGCAAGTCAATCCCTCGCGATATCCCATCCTCGGTAGCAGGGTCCTCCTCATGATAGCATCAAGCAGTCTGGCTATAGGAGTAAGATCCCTAGGTGTCCTGCTCGACCCCTCACCGAATGGCTCTGTGAAGCAAGGTCGGATGAGATCTGTGGGAGGCACAAGACCACCGTGAGGGCGTCTAGGAGGCTCTGTGTGACCATAGCAAACCTCGTGTAGCCGAATAGATGACTCCTGAAGCCTGAGAATCTCTCTGACCCTAAAGCTCATAAGCCTGTAGTCACGGCCTCTGAATGCAAAGTGAATGAACCTGTGACCCGGGTCAATCCAAAGTGTAGCGTAGAACTCACGAACTCATGATGGAACATATATGCCTGTCTGTCCAAGTAAGTCAGTCAACCCTGGCAGGTAAGAGAGATGAGGGCAGATCTGCTCTCCAGCTACTGCTACAAAGGCCTCAATGGAGCAAACCCTCTATGACCTGAATGCAACCACTGTTAAGATATGCATTATAGAAATCCTCCTATAGTGGTGTATAGAAACCCTCTGAAGCACGCTCATCCCTCCTCGGCGAGAACTAGTCCTCGAACTGCACAAACCTGAGCTGCTGCACCTGCTTGGCCGTGGCGGCCCTCAAGTCCAGGTGAGTCACTAGAGGCAAACCCTGTGGTCTAGGAGGCAGACGAGAACCCCTCCTCTGTGTCTCTGGCCTCGGTGTCACCTGGGTATAAGTACGACTAGAGCGGCGTAACTGTGGCTGAGGTGCCAACTCTGTCTCCTCGATCTGCTCTGCCTCCTGAGTCTGCTTTGTCTGCTCTACTAGATAAGTCTGCTGCTGTGGCTCCCCCTGAGGCTGACTCTCCTCCAAAACGACACGGTGTCCCTCAAGCATGACAGTCCTAGCTAGACTACCATGACGATGCTCAACCTGCTCAATGGCTGCCCTCTGTGCTGGTGAAAGCTGATCTGTAATGACAACACCACTCCGAGCACCTCCTCTCTCTGCACGCTCAGCGGCGGCTGCAACTACTGCTGCTCTCTCAGTATCAACATCTACATACTTCCTCTTCTTTGTCGCAAGCTTCTTCGCCTTGCCTTTCACCTCAGCAGGCAAGCAAGGCAGAGGCCTCGGATCCTCATCACTTGGACCACCTTCGGCGTTCTTGACACGTGCCATTGCTGGATCTGAAAAGAACAACTGTCATTGACAAGAAACAACTACCAACTATCACTTCCGAGTCTTGGCCTCAATCCGTACTCGCGAGCTTGGCCCCAAGTTGACTAACAACTATCAAAGTGACCTCAAATACACCGACTCGCTGCATGATGAAATAGATTGGATATATGAATAATTTCAATATACATCTAGAGATATGAAACCCTAAGAACCAAGCAATAGATACGAAATCAGAGGCGATGGCTTGCTGCCTGACGAAAACCGGTGATCCGAAGAGCAAAGGAACGGAATACGAGGGCACCACCAGGAAAATGCCTAGGGTTAGGGTTCCAGCGAGGCAATGCGGTGGCCGAGAATGCAATGAAGGCACGATAATGGAGTCTCAGGTGGCGGCACTGGTGCTACGGGCGCATTGGAGCAGGACGGCGCGGTGGAGCTTGGCGATGCTGCAGTGGTGCGGGCACGATGGCGCGGGGTGCAGTGACGCGACGGCGTGATGGCACGTGGAGCAGAGGCGTGGACACGGCTGCACTGTGGAGGAGGCAACGGCGGCGCGGGAAAGGTTGGCACGAGCGCGGATGTGGATGTGGCGGCTAGGGCTCGGGTAATGTTAGCGAAATCATGGCGGATGCGGGCTTAGGTCAAGGCGCGGCATGATTATATGGTGGCTCCCAACGTGATAGATAAGGAAAGGAGAAAGAGTCCTAGAACCATACGATTTCTACTGACCGGATGCTCCGGTTGCAATGACCGGACACTGCCACCCAGAGTTCGGTCGACAACATAGAGGACCAAAACCTCCCAAGTCACGACCGGACGCGTCCAACCACAACTGACCGGACGCAGCCAGAGTCCGGTCGATCCTGTCTTCATCTTCTTCGCTTGATCGGACGCAGGATCACCTTCTGACTGGATGCAGGAAAGGAACTATTTCAGCGTCTGGTCACTCCTTCTCAGCAACGGTTCATCTCCTGTGAACTGACCGGACACAGGGAGCAGAGTCTGGTCCAGCGTCCGATTACCCTTTTTCAGTAAATCTTCAATGTTCCTTCGTGCTGCCTGTTCCCAATCAAGTCCCAACTTCAATAAGACCCAAATAAACATCAATTGGGATTAATGTGAGTGACCTCTCTCAAACCCTCAAATTTTTCAATGTATTTGCCTTAGGCTATAATTCCTTTTTTTAAGAAAATAGGCAATAAAAGGGTGATTGAAGAGAAACAACAAAACAACATATATGCATATGCAATGCAATACTTGAAAGTAATTCTAGTTGCTTGTCAAGTTTGATCCAAGGTTAAGCTTCTTCATACGCTTTTCGGCGGTTATCTTAACCATGTTAGACAAGCTCTTAATGCATTACCAAGAAGTAAACATGTTGTATGGTATAATGCAATGCAAGGGACAACACAAGCTCATTTTCTAGTGAAGTTACTAAAATCAAGCACATTGAGCTCATTTCTCAATAAACGAAATGTAGCCTCATCTAGCGGTTTAGTGAAGATATCCGCCAATTGATCCTCAGTCCTTACACCTTCTAATGAAATATCATTCTTAGCAACATGATCTCTAAGAAAGTGATGACAGATATCTATGTGCTTGGTGCGAGAGTGTTGAACCGGATTATTAGCAAGCTTTACCGCACTCTCATTGTCACACACAAGAGGTATCTTTTCTAGAACTACACCATAGTCTAGCAAAGTTTGCTTCATGTAAAGTATTTGTGCACAACAAGCACCCACGGCAATGTATTCCTCTTCAGCGGTGGACAAAGCCACACTATTTTGCTTCTTGGAGGACCAAGACACAAGTGATCTACCAAGCAAATGGCACCCTCCGGATGTACTTTTCCTATCAACTTTATAACTGGCATAATCCAAATCGGAATAGCCAACTAATTCAAATCTAGCTTCTTTGGGATACCAAAGGTTAATGCTTGGTGTGTGCTTAAGGTACCTAAGGATTCTTTTAACGGCAATCAAATGAGCTTCCTTAGTATTAGCTTGAAATCAAGCACACATACACACACTAAACATGATGTCGGGCCTAGATGCGGTTAAATATAACAAGCTACCAATCATAGAGCGGTAAAGAGTTTGATCAACCGTTTTACCTTCCTCATCTAGGTCGAGATGTCCATTAGATGGCATTGGTGTCTTGATTGGCTTACATTCATCCATATTGAACCTCTTCAAAAGATCCTTGGTATACTTTTCTTGAGAGATGAAAATCCCTTCTCTCATTTGCTTGACTTGAAAACCAAGAAAGAATATAAGCTCTCCAATCATTGACATCTCGAACTCCTTCGACATCAATTCACCAAATTCTTTACAAGAATCTTCATTTGATGATCCAAATATGATATCATCAACATATACTTGACAAATGAAGATCTCTCCATCAAGCTTCATGGTGAATAGTGTGGTGTCGACCTTCCCAATGGTAAAGCCCTTCTCAATGAGGAAGTCCTGAAGGCGTTCATATCATGCTCTTGGGGCTTGCTTAAGCCCATATAGCGCCTTGGACAACCTATAAACATGATTAGGATATCTAGGGTCTTTAAACCCGGGAGGTTGATCAACATAGACTACCTTATTAATAAAGTCATTTAAAAATGCACTTTTAAAATCCATTTGATATAGTTTCATTTCATGATGTGATGCATATGCAAGGAGGATACAAATGGCTTCAAGTCTTGCAACCGATGCAAAGGTCTCTCCAAAATCCAACCCTTCAACTTGAGAAAACCCCTTTGCAACTAGTCTTGCCTTGTTCCTCACAACAACGCCTTGATCATCTTGCTTGTTGTGGAACACCCACTTTATTCCAATGACTCTTGCACCTTGTGGTCGCTCTTCAAGAGTCCAAACTTCATTGCCGGCAAAGTTGTTCAACTCTTCATGCATGGCATTTATCCAATCAGAATCTTGAAGAGCTTCTACTACATTCTTAAGTTCAACACAAGAGACAAATGAGTGATGTTCAATAAATGAAGCAAGTTTTTGAGATTGAGTCATTACACCCTTTGAAGGACTCCCTATGATGAGATCTTGTGGATGAGCTTGTAGTAGAGGTGTATTTCTTCTATCAACCACTTGAGGGGGAGGTTGTGGAGCATCAACATCTTGTGCTTGTACCACCATTTGATCATGGGAGACATGAGTATCTTCATTTTTTACTCTCCCATCTTTATCACCATCTTGTGGCACATTTGATGAAGAAGATGTATCAATCACTTGTACATCATCGTCATCATCTTTAGGCTTGATGTCTCCAACCGGAATATTCTTCATAGCCTCCCTCAATAGTTCATCACCTATATCATCAAGATTCTTATGTGCTCCTTGGGAGCCGTTAGATTCATCAAATTCCACATCATATGTTTCTTCAACCAAGCCGGTGGCATGATTAAATACTCGATATGCTTTGGACTTTGATGAGTAACCAACAAGAAAACCAATATCACAATGTCTTTGAAACTTCCCTAGGTGTTGTCACTTCTTGTAGATGTAGCATTTGCAACCAAACACCCGAAAGAATGAGATGTCCGGCTTCTTCCCATTGAGCAACTCATAAGGTGTCTTGCCAACAAACTTTTGAAGGAATAGGCGGTTGGATGCATAGCATGCGGTGTTGATGGCTTCCACCCATAGAGCTTCGGGTGTGTTGTACTCATCAAGCATTGTTCTTGCAAGTGTAATGAGTGTCCGGTTCTTTCTCTCTACTACACCATTTTGTTGAGGAGTGTATGTTGCGGAGACCTCATGCTTGATTCCAACTTCATCACAATAAGCTTCAATATTTGTGTTGTCAAACTCTTTTCTATTATCACTCCTAATCTTCTTGAGCTTCACTTCAAACTCATTTTGTGCTCTCTTGGCAAATTTCTTGAAGCATGATGCAACCTCGGTCTTGTCATGAAGGAAGAACACCCATGTATATCTTGAGTAGTCATCAACAATCACAAGACAATAAAGATTTCCTTCCAAACTCTTGTATGTTGTTGGTCCAAATAAGTCCATGTGAAGGAGCTCTAGCACTCTTGTTATTGACATGAAAGCTTTAGTAGGATGAGTGTTTGCAACTTATTTGCCGGCTTGACATGCACTACAAAGCTTGTCTTTCTCAAATTTCACATCCTTCAACCCTCTCGCCAATTCATTCTTCATAAGTTTCTTGAGTGAGCTCATCCTAACATGAGCAAGTCTTCTATGCCATAGTCACCCAAGTGATGTTTTGGTGAATAGGCATGTCTTCAAGTTAGCATCTTCAAGGTGAAATCCACTAGATATAGGTTGTTGTATCTAAATCCCTTGAATATAACTTGATCATCATCTTTCTTAGATACAACCACTTCCTTCCCGATAAACAAACATTGGAAGCCAAGATCACACAATTATCCAACGGATAGCAAGTTGAAACTCAAAGAAACAACATATAGCATATTTGAAATAGAGTGATCATTTGATATTGCCAATTTACCCAATCCTTTCACTTTGCCCTTTGAATTATCTTCAAATATAATTCTTTCTTGGCCATCTACTTCTTCATCTAATGAGATGAACATACGAGGATCACCGGTCATATGTTGTGTGCAACCACTATCAATTACCCAATGACTTCCACCGGTCTTGTAGTTCACCTACACACAAGAGATCAAGCTTGTTTAGGGACCCAAACTTGTTGAGGGCCCTTGACTTTCTCTACAAGTGACTTTGCAACCCAAATTTTCTTAGGCCTATTCTTGTTGGGAGGTCCTAAAACATGACTTTCATTTTTCTATTAGAGTCCTTCCTAAGCATATAATGAGCATTGAAAGTAAAGGGTCTAGCATGCTTGGGCAAGGGTTGTGGTGGTGGAGTTTGACACTCATGGGCAAAGTGACCTTCTTGTCCACACTCAAAACACCTCTTTGGCTTCGGCTTGTGTTGTTGTTGTTGAGCTTGAGCCTTCTTCTCTTGATTTGTCTTATACCCAATTCCACTTCTATCCATCTTCATGACGGTGTTCATAAGTAGCTCACTTTGGAGAGATTTGTCTCTAGTGAACTTGCTCAATCCAATCTTGAGATGTTCTTTCTCCAACTTAAGCTTCTTGTTCTCTTTTTTGAGTGCATCATGATTTTTCTCATTCTTGAGTCTCTTGTTTTCTTCTTTGAGCTTCTCATTCTCAAGAATCAAATCACCATCATGATCAAGAGTCTCTATCACTATAGTGTTTGTGGTTGTTAGCTCTTTAAGATCTTTCTTGAGCTTCTCATTCTCATTCTTGATCTTGACATACTCATCATAGTTATCGAACTCAACCACTTGCTTGCCTTTGCTACTAGATCCTTGCTCAATGCTCTCAACAATTAAATCATCACATGATGTAGCTATATCAATCTTAACAACATCATTAGTAGCATCATGTGGCTCATTGGATAAAAACTCATGAGAGATAACAAGATTATCATGATTAACCTTGAGGTTGGTGTACTCTTCTTTTAGCATATGGTAGCTAGTGATGAGCTCATTATGTATCCCCTCAAGTTTATTATATTTTTCTTTAAGCTCTTTCTTAGAAGATTTGAACTCCTTGAGTTTGGATGACATAGCATCATTTGTTTCTCTAAGCTCAACACTAGCCTTTTCCGCTATGTCACATTTAGCTAAAAGAAAGTCATTCTTAAGTTCTAGCTTTTCATTCTTAGCTCTTGACTTTCTAATGATCTTAGTGTATTGATTTAGCAATTTAACAAGATCATCATATGAAGGTGATTCAAATTCTTCATCATCACTATCACTGTCATCATTACTAGCATGTTCATCACCACTACTATCATCATCATTTGATACCTTTCGTTCACCCTTGGCCATAAGGCATAGGTGTGTAGAGGATGATGGCGGTGGTGTCGGTGAAGATGATAAAGAGTCAATCACAATTGCGGCCACCTTCTCATTCTCACTATCATCATCGGATGAGCAACTTGATTAATCAATGTCTGTGAGCCAATCACCGATAATGTATGCCTTGTCATTTTTCTTCTTCTTGTGGAAATCCTTCTTCTTGCCATCTTTCTTCTTGTATGGCTTGTTTTTCTTCTTCTCATCTTCATCTTTATTACTTGAGTCATCTTTCTTACCCTTGTACTTCTTCTTGTACTTGTCTTTCTTGGGCTTGGTGCATTGATGTGCTAGATGACCAAGTTCTCCACAATTGTAGCAATCCATCTCAGAGATTGGCTTCCTTCTATTGCTAGTGAAGAACTTCTTTTTCTTCCCATTAAACTTGATGCCATTCTTGTTGAGCTTCTTAAGCATCTTGGCGGTTCTTCTCACCATGAGAGCAAGACTTGCATCATCAATTTCATCATCACTTGAGCTCTCATACTCAATTCTTGCTTTACCCTTCTCTTGGCTAGCCTTGAATGCCAAGTCTTTGTCTTTCTTCTTGGTAGAGGATGAGCCATCTTGTGGTGTGATGTGCATGTACATTTCATGAGCGTTGATCTTTCCCAAGATTTGAGTTGGTGTAGCGGTGGAAAGATCACCTTGATGAAGCATGGTCACAATGTGTCCATATTTGTCAATAGGGAGGACACTCAAGATCTTTCTTACAACATCGAATGGTTGCATTTGTGTAAGTCCGAACCCATTGACTTCCTCTACAAGAACATTCAAGCGTGAGTATATTTCATTAGCACTCTCTTTAGGAAGCATATCAAAAGAATTAAGCTTTTTCATTATGAGATGATAGCGTTCCTCATGCTCGCTCTTAGTTCCCTCATGGAGCACACAAATATCCGACCATAGTATATGGGCGTCCTTATGGTTCCTCACCCGATTAAACACATCTTTGCAAAGGCCTCTAAAGATGGTGTTTCTAGCCTTTGCATTCCATTTTTCGTAATTCACTTCATTGCCTTAAAGGTGCGTGGGATCCCTAGGTTTTGGAAAACCTTGAGAGGAGGCTCTAAGAATTCCAACATCTAGAGCTTCTAAATACGCCTCCATGTGGATTTTTCAATAAGGAAAATCATCTCCCTCAAAGATAGGAGGAGGTCCATCCCCATGGGACATCTTTCTCTAGGCGGTTAAGCCTAAATACGTAAGCACGAGGCTCCGATACCAATTGAAAGGATCAAGATGCCCAAGAGGGGGGTGAATTGGGCTAATTCTAAAATTCTTTGCAATAATTAAACCCTACACTTAGCCCACTTCACCCCTTGTGCCTAGAATGTGAAGCTATAGATCTACCGCACAAAAGTTTAGCACCCTAAGTTCCAATCCTACTCTAGCATAGCAATTCTAAGAATGTAAAGACAAGAATTGAATTGCTCAAATGTATATGCTTAAAGTAACGAGAGAAGAAGGAATACGGTGATGTTTTGCCGAGGTATCAGAGAGTCGCCACTCCTCACTAGTCCTCGTTGGAGCACCCGCGCAAGGGTGTAGCTCCCCCTTGATCCACGCAAGGATCAAGTGCTCTCTATGGGTTGATTCTTCGACACTCCGTCACGGTGAATCACCCACAACCGCTCACAACTTGAGTTGGGTCATCCACAAGCTCCGCCAGATGATCACCAAACTCCCAATCACCACCAAGTCGTCTAGGTGATGGCGATCACTAAGAGTAACAAGCAAGAACTCTCACTTGACCACAACAAGCCTAATGAGAAGGGTGGATGCACACTTGCTACTCTCCTTGCACTAATGAGGCATTAATTTTGGATTCTCAAATCTCAATCACCTCACTAGACTCTTGCTCTCCTAAGCACTCTCAAGGGTGTTTCTCAGCTGTTGAAATGGGCAAGAGACCTCCCTTGGATGAATAGAGAAAGTATTTATGCCCCCTCATTCAAAACGAACCGTTAGGAGGTGGAAACGCCACTCTGCGGGGTGACCGGACGCTCCGGTCAAGGTGATCGAACGCTCCGATCAGTTCTCCCTGCCACAGAGCCGTTAAGTTGTGACGGACTCTAACCAGCGTCCTATCAGCACTAACCGGACGCGTCTGATCACAAAAACTGCTTTTCTAGAACCTTACTGATGTTGACCGGACTCTGGCACCCAGCGTCCGGTCACTTCGCTGCTCAGTGTCGGTCAGTAACCGGAACCTGACGTCAGCGTCGGTCAGCACTGACCGGACGCGTCCGATCAGGATTCTCCCTCTTTGAAACCTTACTGGAGTTGACCGGACTCTGGCACCTAGCGTCTGGTCACATTTCACTCAGCGTCCGATCGCATCCAGACGACTTCAGCTTGATCAAATGAACTGATCGGACTCTACTGCCAGTGTCCGGTCACACCGGGACCAGCGTCCGATCAATATTTGACTCTCCATTCACTTCTAACTCGAAATCATATGTGAATGAAGATTGCTCCAATTGATCTTAGAGCTACTTAGGAGCTACCTAGTGCTAGATTTGACAAATGTGCACCACACCTAACCTACTAGACTCACCTAGGTCAAGCTACTAGTCCATACCCCCTTAATAGTACGGCCAAAGAAGAAACAAAGTCATAAACTAGTCTAAGTGTCTCTTCAACACCAAATGACACTTAGAACTAGCTCATCCTTAACCTTGTCGTCCACCCTTTAAAAACCAAAACGATTTTCATCATAGGGGCATGACAACTATGATTGCCCAATCAATTGCCATTACCATGACCTAACTTAATTGCATCTGTAAAACACACGTTAGTCATAGTAATCACGTATTATCATTAATCACCAAAATCCAACTAGAGGCCTAGATGCTTTCAGCACCAATCAATTAATATTCGGTTGTCCTTAAGCTAAGTTGTACACATCCAGTAGAGTTGTCTCCTTTATAGAACAAGCACGGTTATTCTTTGTGACTTGGTTTCCCCACTTGTCACGTTTGACGTATACGATGCTTAGAACAACCGTAGCAATTCCCTACCTAGTAATAATACTATAAATTTCGTCCCCTACATGAGCAGAGAAAAGTTTACTCAAAAGGGCATGTCTCAACGAACTATCACAGTGAGCTATAACGACAGGGTTACCTGAAAAGGAAACATATATGCCACGTGGCGAGGTGATAAAAAAAATTTTGGAACGAAGGCAAAGTGATAAGATGGTAAAAGAAATCCTAGAGATGAACGTCACTCCTTATGTTAAAGGCCAGTGATTATATATGATTCGGTAGGTAATCAGTAGGGTTCTTTTTGTTTGACCATTCCCCTGACCTAACTTCCATCAGTATATGCCAGGCCCAGGATGACTCTCTGAAACCAACACTGATGCTTGCAGAGTTGCTCTATACGCACCAATTTGGAGTTGGTAGCTAGTAATTGTATTCAGTAATATATCCTTGATGTGTACCTAGCTGAGAAGGCATTATGCAGACTGGCCACTAAGACAAGACAGAACTGCAGCTAAACTACACTCATATCATTGTCACCCTGACCCTTTTTTTGTCTAAACAAGCATAGGGATCAAGCTAAATGTAGGTGGGGAAAACCTGTTTGCTTTTCTGTTGAATCAGCATACAATCATTTGTGCCAACATGAGGTGCGTGGGGTCACACCGTCGCAGTGCAAAATGGTGCAGAAAACTAAGATCTCTTTGAAGACCAAAATGTTCATCTGGCTGATTTTACAAGATGGAACAGATAATCTCGTCGAAAGAAATTGGCATGGTGATGAAAGTTGTGCTTTCTATAAATAGAAAGAATCATGGATCATTTACTCTTTCAATGCAATTTGGCTAAATATGTTTGGGAGCCCTATGTTTGGAATATAATTGCTTACGTGTTTGAAATTGGCTCTTTAGCAGTTCTAGCTGGACAAGGGGCAACAGAGATTCATCTCTTAAGGTTAAAGTTTGAGTGCTCTAAAAGCTTCCGCACAGTTGGAGTGGCAGCAGTATGTTAGGTTCTGTGGGGAGCCAGAAACAACATATGCTTAATTTGAAAACAAAAGGAGTAATAAATCTCCTACTGAGATTGTGGGCTTGGTTCGTTGGTTTATTTCTTACTAGGCAGGTTTGCAGCCATCAAGGACACTCTGGAGATGGCGCCACTCTAATTTCACGCTCAAGCAACTCAAGATGGGAGAACGCTAGAAATTCAAGAAGGGGCTGCCGCATGCATGAGCGGGAAAGACTCTCGCTGGCTGTTAGCATGACGAGTGTGAGGTTACTGATTACAAAACTTGGTTTTGAGGCGATGCTATACGTTTCATCGTCACAGAGCCCTTGGTGTCGATGTGTCCCATCCTTCCGTTCTAAACTAAGGAGTAGGTGTTATAAACTTGAACTGTTGGCCGTTCCTATAATTTCGCTGCAAAAGTAATGAAATTGAGGCTCACCTATTTTGAAAAAAAAACATCGTCTTTTTTTTTTACTAAATATTGAGGGTGCCTCGTATTTGATAATTATTATGGAAAACAGGAGCTAGTACAAAATGATAACTTGATACAAAACAAGCTCCAAATAAAATAAGAGCAGATTAAAGATCAAATCAATCATCTTCTTCCGATAGTTTGCTGCTCGCCAAAGCTTGTAAATTGCACTGAAACAATAGCAAGGGAAAAGCACACCTGCAAACATCCTTACCATATAAAGCTTTAAAGAAATTGCAAAAACCACTCGTTACTGGCAACGAGATCTAAGACTGATTGAAATATCATCGTCCGCTGGAAACCCTAAGAAACAAAGTCTTGTGATTCTTCATTACCAAAACAGAGTGTCGAAGAAACAAGTTCTACTACAGAATAGAATGAAATAGGAGGTTCAACTGCCGCATCGAAACCCGGCCAACTACTTCACTTGATAAACACACCACCTACCAACACACTTTAAGAGAACCAACATATATGACAAAACAAGCTCTCAATGGCCTATCACTGTGCTAGATCAAAAGTCGTCGAGGTATGGAGAGACTGAAGAGAACTTATTACAATACATCATCGTCGCCACTACCTTGTTGATCCCACCAAAAAACAATTATAGATGAAAATAAGACCTACAAAAATAAATGTATTTTTAGGGAAGGCTCCCCACTCCTCTAGACCTTGGCAAGGTCACAGAAGCGAGAGAGGAGGGGAACCTCGGGGGGATAGGAAGAGGCCCACAGGGCGGTGGATGGGGAGGCGGCGCTTGTGTTGTGTTTTTAGCTGGTGAGATTTCAAATGAATGGTATATTTCTTTTGCTTTGTAGGTTTTACATATGGTTATACGGTGGCTCCGTACTTGGACTATTCTCCTAAATCTTACCACATAGGATTTTATTGTAGTGGCATAGCAGTAGTTGTAGATGGCCAAGGTGTTTTTCATTAAGATATTGAGCTCCTTTTTTAGGTTGTGTGCTTGCAGAAGCTGGAAGCAAGTTCAGAATTATATATTATAGCAACTCGTAATATTCATGAATTAATAAAGTCCTTCCTTTATAAAAGATAGTAAGATTTAAAATATTTTTTTCTCTCTCTCTAAAAGAACTGCATGACAGGGCTTGGGAGAGTTCTAATAAGCCTGCATTCAGAGGACGTAGCATAAGCCTATCGCCTAGATGGGTTTTGGGTCTGTTTCCAAGTGAACCAAAAGAAATTTATAGTAAATAAAAGCCAAAATAGAACAAGTTGTATACTAGAAAAAATATTGGAGAATCAATATAGGTTGCAACTGCGAGTAGAGCTTATTTCATCTCATCAGTTGCAGCTTGACATATGCTTCTAAAATTCTGAATTGGGCTTCCTGATAATCGTGTTAGTTAGGGCGTTACCATCGTCAGCACATTATATTATCCTTAGCATAAAGGTTATGGATTATAGGCCTAATAAAAGGTTATGGATTATATATACTAGCAAATGATAATGCTGAGTCACACTGTTCATCTAGCGGCTCTGCGTAGTGCTCTAATACAAAAAGATGAGATTTTATTTGGACATGAAGCATTGCTGAGTCGTCACTGTTCAATCTAGTGGCTCTGCATTTTTGAGACTTCATAAATTGTTGATCAAGATGCAAGGACGCTATCATTCATGCCGCATCAGCGGCGACACATTTTTATATAGGGCAGGTTGTCATCACCACACACTCAATTCTGGTCACAGCACTTAATCATAAGCATGCACCTCCGACCGAGTCAAAATATAAAGTATACACCTGAAGTACTGTGTCACTACAACTTAGGTAATGGAAATAATATGGTAGAACCTGAAAGTAGCACAGAAATGCTGGTTTTTGGAGATCTGACTACTAAATCTTTGGTTATTGACGCATATGCTCCTTCCGTCCTAAAATACATGACCTTTTTTTTTATTTTTAGACATCTTGTTTGATTGTTCGTCTTATTCAAATTTTTTATATAAATATTATTTTGCTACGACTTATTTTATTAGAGATACTTTAATAATGACTTATTTATTTTATTATTTGCATAAAAAACTAAATAAAAAATGGTCAAATATGGTATCTAAAGGTCCAAAGCATCAGCTATTTTAAGACGGAGGGAGTATTACATAAAGAGAATGTATGAGGTACATAAAAATTTATAAAAAAACAATGCTCATTTTTGTTAAATTAAAAATATTACAAATTGTTATGTATGACTCATAAATTATAACTGCAAATGAGAGAGGAAAGGGGAAGGGAAAGGAGGACGAGAAGGACAAGGACAAGGAGACTCTGAACTTGCTCATTTTTGTTGCTGCAGTACTTGACCCATGATTCAAGCTATCTTAATACATCAAACTAGCCATTCAGTATATAGTGAAGAAAATGGACCAAAAGTTTGGGACGTTGTTAAAGCTTGTGCTCATGACTTGTTTGAAGAATATTGGAACAAATATGCCCCACCTAATGCAACAACACCAACTGATGATCCCCAAGAACCAAAACAAACCCAAGGAGGTAGGATGAAGTCCCTAATTGCCAAAAAGACTGAAGCTACATGTTGGTGCTGGAAGTGGCAGCAACACACCTGAAGATACTAAACCTAAAGATAACAAGTTTGACATTTTAGCATGGTGGAAGATTAATTTGTAAGGTTCTCAGTGTTAGGCCAATTGGCTCGTACTGTGTTATCAATTCCGGTTTCAATTGTCGGGTCAGAAGAGGTATTTAGCGCAACTGGACGAATACTTGATGACTTTAGACCTCTCTCCGCTACTACAGAATTGGATATCACTGCCGGCCTCATCACTGCTGGATTTTAAGAAACCGACAGTGATAGTCCATCATTGCTGGTTTTTGGCTAAAACCGACAGTAATAGGATCAACCGACACTAATATTCGGGTCTTCACTGTCGGTTCATATCACTGTCGGTTTTAGCCAAGAACCGACAGTGATATTGAGTCATCACTGCCGGTTTTAGTCAAGAACCGACACTGATATTATCATTGTCGGTTCGTGGCTTGAACCAATGAGATATGCTGCAAGAAAACTTCATAAGTTTCTCATATGATGTCCGATTAAGACGAACTTTATATCAAAGTTGTAGTACTCGATGAGACCTACAACTTTATAGTTTAAACTTTTTTAATTTGAGATCGTTTAGATGTCCAAATATTTTTTATTTGAAATCATCTATCTAACGAAAATTAGGTTTGATTTCTCAAATTAAAATTTTGAATTTTTCAAATGACCTTGGATGGAGAAACGCCCAAAACAAAAGTTGAAGATCTCGAAAAGTTATGCAACTTTGTAGTTGACAATTTTTTCATTTGAAATCATTTACTAGTTTAAAATGTTGTTTGAAATTAAATTTTAAAATTGTTGAAGAACTCTGATTTCTCTTTTTAATCTCTGGCTAAAACTTGTAATTAATCTTTCTCCCTCGTACTAACTTCAAATTTGATGATTTTTTTCCTAAAAAAATTTAAAATCATGCTCTATCAATTTATTGTGTTCTTACAGCTATTATTTTATTCATCTTTTCATGTGACTGTATTTTATCTATTTGAATTTTGAATTTTAAAAAATAGCAACTTCAAACGTCATTTTGGAACATTAAATGATTTCAGCTGAAAAAGTCATGAACATAGAAATTGTAGAACTTATCAAGATCTACAACTTTTATTTTAGTCATTTCTTCATCTGATAAAGTGGTAATGACATTGTTCAT
This sequence comes from Miscanthus lutarioriparius, assembly GCA_904845875.1. NCBI lineage: Eukaryota > Viridiplantae > Streptophyta > Magnoliopsida > Poales > Poaceae > Miscanthus > Miscanthus lutarioriparius. The sequence continues at coordinate 51,830,284 of CAJGYO010000012.1, forward strand.
AAAATTTATGTGTCTCTCTTATAGTTTCATAAACTATAAGGGGATATTTTACATTTGTGAATAATGTTACTACCATAATATCGGATGAATAAATTATTAAATGACCAAAATAAAAGTTGTAGATCTCGAAAAGTTATGAAACTCTGTAGTTGACAACTTTTTGATTTGAAATCATCTTGTCAGGGAAAACTACGTTTGAATTTCTAAATTTTGAAATTTAAATTTTGTAAACGATCTCGGATAGAGAAACTACCAAAATAAAAGTTGTAGATCCTAAAAAGTTATAAAATTTTATAGTTGACAACTTTTTTATTTGAAATCATCTTATCAAGAAAAACTACGTTTGAATTTTCAAAAATTTGAAATTTGAAATTTTTAAATGGCCTAAGATGGACAAACAGCAAAAATAAAAGTTGTAGATCTCAAAAAATTATGAAACTTTGTAGTTGATAACTTTTGATTTGAAATCATCCTGTGATGGAAAACAACGTTTGAATTTCTCAAATTTGAAATTCAAATTTTATAAACCACCTCGGATGAAGAAACTGCCAAAATGAAAGTTCTAAATCTCAAAAAGTTATAAAACTTTATAGTTGACAACTTTTTTATTTGAATTCATTTAGGATCCTAAATACTTATTTTAAAATCAGATAAACATAAAATGGTTAGGACGAAAATCTCATTTGACACAAACAACTTGCAGGTGGAGTAGTTAGGGGCTGAAGACATGAAGTAGGAGGTCCGTGTGGCTGTCTAATGGGGCATCTCCGGAAATTAAAAAAAATCCTTATTTTTTTAGCCTATTTTTTGGATTTCCTAAAAACCATATCAGTGTCGGTTCATAAGAACCGGCAGTGATGTCAACCCCATGTCACTACCGGTATGCCACTGCCGGTTTAAAATCCAGCAGTGAAGGGGGATTTTGAACCGGCAGTGATGTCGAAAACTGGAGTAGTGCTCAAGATTGGCTGTGAAGGTCCACTCCCATTAATATCCAGGAAGATATGTAGCAACTAGCTAAAGTAGAGAGAGGTAATTAAGCTAATCTTGTCATGTTGTTCATATTATTTGTAATGAAATAATCACTAATTGTTTCATCTCAATTTCAAAGTTTATTGAAGAATATGTTGATGGGAAAGGTAATGCAAGATTGATTCCTCTATTTCACAATCACAAGGTGGAAGCAACGCAGTAGCAACACCAACCACCACTTCCTAAATATGGTGAATTCACTGAGTTGTTGCTAACTTGCTGTAGTACTTGTGAGCATAAGACTTGGTTTAATTTTGGAGAGTGTGGATAGCTTGTTGAAGTACTTGTGAGCATAAGGCTTGGCTTTGGAGAGTGGCTGATGTTAATTAGTTTCTGTTATTTTCCAAAATATGTGTGGGGAGAGAAAGAGGAGGAGGAAAATAAAGAAGAGAATGGTGAGGGAGGAGGAAGAAAAAAGGGCTAGGGGCAAAAACAACATTTCACTCAAGTCAGAAATAAATATATACTTCAATGGATTTAGTATCTTCTAGCAGTTTGTTCACAAACCATAGGGTTCATTAGCCAAGTAGACTTTTTTCGATGTCTGCTGACAACATGACATCACTTTCTATGTCCCATAGCAAATTTTCTAAAAAAACTAAAATCATTCAAGAGATAACAACTAATGTCATAATTTGCATGATGATACAAGCTTTCATGATATCCCTCACTGTTTTTGCATCCCAAAATCAAGTTGTGACCTAGACAATGGTGAAATGGGAATGGCGAACTCCAAAAGCTCACTCCACATGCTTGGTACTTCTTGTGCTTTGGTGAAATATTTCCTCTTATTGCCACATATGGTTGTTATATAGACTTCATAAATGTGGCCAGCCTAGGTATAGACCATCTCCAGGCAGTATCCTATCACATGATCATGACTATTTATGCTATATGGTTCACATGAGGAGTTTGACTTTCAGGTACCTTCACTAATAAGAGAGATCTATGCATAATGTTGATATCTTTGTGAGACCCAGGTAAACTAAGAAATACGTGCATATCCACAAATCATTATTGGAAGCAACATCTTTTGAAATCATTGTAGGCTCCTGCATACGGTCCATGTACATACTTTACTATTCAAAGAGACAATTCTTCCACTTTCAATGCATGCAATCTATGGAACCTAGCATACCAGAAAAACCATTTTACTCCCCAAGAGCAAGTAATCGAGTTGTATCATTCATTCATTCTCATTAGGTGATCCTACTCATCTTTAAAATTCCAACTACTGCAATGGCAAACCTTCGTACAATCTCAATCACAATACTTCCTCTCCAATATGAACATACTCATATGTAGCGTCCATTGGTACTCCATAGGTTAACATATGGACTTAGTGTTATGGTGACTCTAAAGTACTCCAAGTGTATTTGTTGCATTTCTCTTTTGCATGAAGTAAATATCTACAACATGCCTTATGTTGTAAAAAAAGATATGAGACCAAACAAATAATACACCCATAATATAATGTACAACATGCTTTTAACCTAAGCAATCGAATACACACAAACCTCTGATGGACCATCGTGTTTTCATGCATGTGGAATGACTTCATACAATTCAAGCAGCGAAAAGGATGAAATAGTTATCATCACCCGATGACGATTCATCCAATTGCATTTGTGAAAGTGATTTATGACGGATCATACCCTTCAGTGACCTAGTCCATGACATCTTGTGGATCTATACCATGTGTATCACTAAGAAAAGTAGCGAGGATAGGGCTTAGCCTAACTTGAAGTATACTACAAGAAAAGGCTCCAGCTAGATATGCCTCTAGATATGAGGACTTACTGTAATAGGACTAGGAAACAAACTCTAGGAGGAAAAGAATCCAACATAGAACCCTGCCTCCATGACTATATGAGGGCAGGGCTCAAGATATCATAATAACACACCCCATAACCTCATCAAACAACAACGTCCCTCAACGTCCTACGTCAAGCCTCGCTAGGACACACTACAGATGCATGGACACCCCTCAGGGACACCATACATCCACATATCATACAATCCCTCAACATGGGACTAGGGTATTACTTCGGCATGAGGGCCTCAACCTATATAAATTTGTGTCTGGTGTTACCATCAAGCTCCTAGACTGATGCATAATCCTATAATCATGCCGGTAACAAAAACACCAACACAACCACTCCGAGCTAGCCACATCCACACTTTGGCTGCCCTCGCTGTTGCCAAGGACTAGCCAACACATGGAAGGTTAGGCTCTCGGTGGATGCAAAGGCCCATCTCAGCTATTATTGCCGGCGCATGGTTGAGAAAATGTATGGGTCACACACAATAAATTGGTGGACCCACATATTTGTTTTTTTATTTATCAACAAAAAATTAAGAACTACCGGTGGATGGCAAATCATTTGCTCCCAACTCTTTTTAGTTGGATGAAAATCTCAGTTTTTTGGCAAGCATCTTTTTTAAAAGAGTTGCTCTTAGTATTCGATCTTCACCACTTACCCAACCCACTACAGTAAAACACAAGGCATATGAGTAACTCTAAGGGCACCCACTACAGTAAAACACAAGGCATATGAGTAACTCTAAGGGCACATGTAAATCGACTCTAAAACAATTTAGCCTCTCGAAATAGAATAATAATAACTTATCTCAAGCTGGCTCTCTTTTTTTAACATTCCACGCGGCATTAGGCTCGCAACGAATGGAAGTGGCATCACTTTGGAGCATATCACAGAACACCCTCACAGCATCCGGGCCCCAAAATTCATTTGAGCATTTGGAAAAGCACCCACTAAAATAGATTAGCCGCAAAACAGCAATACCTCCTTGGAGAAGATGCAGAGGCGGGCATTCTGCACCAAACTTTTGATAAGAAGGTTCTGGAACAGTACATGGTGAGTTGTGGAGTGGCAGTTACCGAAAAGGAAAAGGAACCTGGAGAAATTAGACACGACATGGTGCATGACCTCATCAGATTACATACAAAAATAATGAATTTGTGGAAGGAGCCTGCCTGAATGGCACCTACTACCAGAAAGCCAGAAACGAACGAACATTTCAAATATACATACCAAGGACAATGAGAGCCACATATATTAAGAAGAGGGAGAAGAACATATTAATTACGTATTGGGCGCCATTGTTTATCTTCTTCGATTCTCAGCGGCTCCATTGATTACTTATATTAAACCTGATGCTTCTTCTAAACAACGGGCCTTCCTTGTTGCATAATAAACAGTGAGCAAGGGAGGAGGGGTGCATGAAGTGCTCTGACCCAGCCAGCACAAGCGAAGCTCGTGGAGGGGCGCCCGGGGCACGGGCACACCACGCACCGGCGCGTCTGCAGCGGTGGCTGCCAGGCGGCGAGCTGCGGCGGCAGGTGGGCTTGCTTCTTGGAATTCGGAAATGGACGGTCAGGGGAGGAGCCACTTGGCAGGCAGCCGCGGCAAGCCTGCGGATTTCTTTTTTATTTCAAAAATGGTAGTAGATCAGACAGGCGTAGTCGGTAGTAGTAGTAGTTCGCATAGTGGGAGTATATTTTTTGAAAGAAGATATATTATCAGCTGATAGACTTGTACCTGGCTTCCTGAATCCTGATTGAGGGAAAAAATCAAATTAAGAAAATCCTTGTTTGGGCAGGCGGAGCTTGGTTGTCGTAACTGGCAATACAGTCATCAGATTAGTCTCCATGTAGCATTGTGCATTGTGATGAATTTTTAAGACATACGACTAACAACCGAGGTAACGATGAATTTTTGCAGCAGGGGGGGGTACACCTGAATCAGAGATGTAAATTTTGCGTTTGTTTCCCCTCCTAAACTTTAATTCCTGTCAGATCGGATGTTTAGATACATGTATGAAGTATTAAATATAGATTAATTATAAAACTAAATGCATAGATTAAGACTAATTTGCAAGACGAATTTTTTAAGCCTAATTAGTCCATAATTTGACAATATGGTGCTAAAGTAAACATGTGCGAATAGCGGCTTAATTAGGCTTAATAAATTTATCTCGCGGATTACTGAGGACTTTATTATTACTATTTGAACACTCGATGTGACACCGATGCACAGCCACAATAGGTTCTGGGACAGGTATAGACTCTGACATTGCCTGTTCTTCCACATGAAAATTATTTATAGTGGACAAGCTTAACGGTTTGCACCTCCTCAAGTTTAGTTACTTAAATCATCTCATAAATTTTAGTCACCTCTGTTTGGTTTGGTAGGCTAAAAAAGACTAAAAGATGCATTTTAGTCAGGGTGTTTGGATCCAAAGTAACTAAAAGATAAGGCAGCCAGACTAAGGGGGTGTTTGTTTCCCTACTAAACTTTAGTCAGCTAAATTTGTCATATTTAGTCACTTTTCAACAAACACTATGACTAAATGGACTAAATAGGCTTTAGCTAACTAGTCACATGGATAGTGCTAAATAGGACTAAGGGGGTGTTTGGTTCACTCTCACCTCCTAAATCTAGGACCATTTAGTTACTTTTTACCCAAACACTTTAACTAAGTGGGTTTTAGCCAACTAATCACTCAAATATTGTTAAATGGGTCTAAATCTCACCTTTTAGTCAGACTGCCTCATATTTTAGTCACTTTGGAGCCAAACACCCTGACTAAAAAGGGACTAAAATTCCTCTTTTAGTCCACCCAACCAAACAGGGTGACTAAAGTTTAGGAGCTGGTTTAGATAACTAAATTTTAGGAGGTGCAAATCAAATAGATCCTAAACCTCACCTTTTAGTCACATTTAGTCACTTTAGAGCCAAACATCCTGACTAAAAGGGACTAAAAGGCCTCTTTTAGTCTCTTTTGGTCATCCAAACAAAATATCCAGTGACTGAAGTTTAGTCCATGGTTTAGCTACTAAAGTTTAGCAAGGAAAACCAAACAGGACCTAAAAGGTGAGGTTTAGTCCCATTTAGCAATATTTAAATGACTAGTTAGCTAAAACTCATTTAGTCCCATTTAATCAAAGTATTAGATAAAAAGTAACTAATAGAACTAGATTTAAAAGGTGAAGAGTGAATCAAACACCCCTGAGGCATGTTTGGATTGAATTCTAAAATCCAGGTTCTAGATAAAAATAATCTCTGATGTTCCTTAAATTTTGTGCCTATGTGTTAGAATCCTCTGTAACGCTAGAGTGTTTGGACGAGATTCTAGGATTTTAAGATTTTTTCTATTCGGACTCTTATAATCCCTATGGATCCGAACGCTACCTTAACTGCTTAAGAACGCAGTGAAACTACAAAACTAACTATGTGCTAGAATTATGTTACTTGATCCTGTAAAAATCTTAACTAGTAAGACCATATGAATACACAATTAATTGAAACTAACTTGGACTTACAGAATGGGAGATGCCCCCAAGTGTCTCGATCAAGGACCTCTGACCGCACCGCACGACGATGCAGCTGTGTTGTTATTGATGTTGAGGAGAATCAGCGTCCCTGTGGTGGTAGCGATAGCTCATGGTTTTCGTTTTCGACCTGTAACCAACTTACCATGCCACCTCGATCGGTAGACTAACTCACACTCTTTAGGTAACGGGAAAACACCTATATGCTGGCTGCATAGGTTGGGTCGGGCCTGTTCGTTTGAACTTATCAGCCGGCTTATCAGCTAAAATCTATAGTATTTTTCTCTCATAACAAAACAGTTTTAGCCGGCTAAGAGTTTCAGCCGGCTGATAATATCAGTCGAACAAGCCCTTTGGGACGCTAATTTGTCGCTGTTGAGAGGTGAGTTAGTTACGCGCGGTGGGTTCAAGACTCTTTTACTGCATGAAAAAAAATTAGGACACAGATTCTTAATTAACGGAGAGACTCGCGTTTGATAGAAATCTAGATTCTCCTAAATAAAAAATGTTTCAGATCCAAATTTTCTATAGAAGCTTTTCGCTGCTGAATCAGAATCAATTCGTGAAGCCGTTTGACTAGCTCTGTGGCCCACTAGATTTTCAAAACTACTCCCTCCGTCCCTAAATAATTATCATTCTCGCTTCTTGAGAAATAACTTTAACTAATTTTATATTAAAAAGTATTAGTATTTATAGTACATAATTAATATAATTAGATAGATCGTTGAATCTATTTTCCTAATAAATTTATTTGGAGATCTAAATGTTGCACATATTTTATATAAATCTAGTCAAACTCATGGCATAAAAACTCAAAATGACAGTTATTTGGGGACGGATGGAGTAGAACTAGAATAAAGAGAAATCAGGGTTTTAATGTTTCTCTGGAGTAGTACAAAAATAAGAATCAATTCTAGGTGATTCTCACCGGAACATTTTTCTTTGTTGTGTTTGGAAGCAATCCTAATGAGAATCTGAAAATTTCTTGCTGTCAAACGCGTCCATCGGTCAAACGTATGCCTATGTTAATGGTTTACAAAACCAGGCATCTAAAAAGACCGCATCTCGTCTATTTAGCCTTAGCAGTTTAGGACACTCACATCTATTAATAAGTTAACAGAGACAAACATTTTCAGACGTCAGTCAGGCATTCTAATTATGCCATCTCTAAAGAGTGATTAACAAAGTCAGTAGTCTTAAATAGTTGTATCAAAATTAATTCATATTGAGTCAGATGAAGGTCGGGCTTGGTGCAAGCGGTAGAGTCTTACCGCCTGTGACCGGAAGGTCCCGAATTCGAGTCGTGGTCTCCTCACATTGCACAGGGGAGGGTAAGGCTTGCCACTAACACCCTTCTCAAAACCCCACACAGAGCGGAAGCTTTATACACTGGGTACGTCATTTTTATCGAGTCAAATGAAGACAAATTTTATATTAAAATCATAGAGATCGAAGTGGTCTACGACTTTATAGTTGACAAATTTTTAATTTTAAACTATTTAGAGTAACAAAAATTCACTTTAATTTATCAGGTTTTAAATTTTGATTTAAACATCTTTTAATGATCTAGGATGTTGACATAGTCTATACCAAAATATTAGATCCCAATGTGATATAGAACTTTGTACTAGACAAGTTTTTTTCATCTAAAGTCTTTTAAGCCCCAAATATATGTTTAAAGTTCTTAGTTCTTAAAATTCATAATTTTAAAAATTTCAAAGAACATAAAATGTTGACATAGTCAATACCAAATTTATAGAGGTTGATGAGATCTACATCTTTCTAGTTGACAGGATTTTTTTATTTAAAATTATTTAAAGCTCAAATATTCATTTAAAGATATTATATTTTGAGGATCAAATTTTCAAACGATCACAGATAGTGTGCGACTAACACTTTCCTTGGGACCAACACGACGTGCGCGCTGGCGTAATAATATTGTGGAGAGATATAGACTGTTTTAGTCTAACTAAAAACTTCCATCTTATTTCGTACTGTTCTGCCGCAAGGGAACACAGTTCAACGTCAAACGTCTGGTGCAAGCGTCCACGGCCTCCCAGGTCTCGGCCAGTGCGCTTCTACTTACAGTGATCAGCATAACTGCTTAAGGGCATCGTCGCACTACAAAACCAACTATGTACAGCACCCAAAGGTTCCTTCCTGCCAATGATTAGACTCGTGTAGCTGTTAGATCATAAGATGAGAAACGATTATCGTTTCCTAGCACGCTGCTGGACGTCAAACCGGTAGTCATCTTCGAAGTCATCAATGTCATCTTCAATTTCGTCAAGAATAGATTGGTTAATCTTCTTTCTAGACACCCTCCTGTGCTTCTTCAGTTCAAGACGAGGCTCTGCTTGCTTCACCCCCATGACACCTGTTTTGTACCTGAATCAAGATGGATGCACTTTATTATCCGGAACATATGTCCTGAGATTTAGCATCCATAAGGGTAGAAACTCTGAGTATAAGAAACTAATCTCAAGAAAACGATGGCAAACTTTGTTTCTTTAGTCTAATACCATTCGTATATGTGGGTATTTGTGAATTGTCACTATGACTCTGCATTATTATATAGTACTGAAGACCAAGACATTTTCTGGAATGTATGTGCAATATATGCACAAAAAAAAATGACTACATGGCCAAATCTTTTGTCAGGATCTCTTCTACAACTGGTTAACAAGAGTATGGTGCTGGGAAAATAACATCCCTCCATAAAATTCAACCATGGCAGGACAGTATAGCTCATTTGAATAGTCACCATTGTGATAGGCATCGCATGCGCAGAACAGAATCATCATCATATGGTAAACACGTTACAATTACCAAACAGTAGCTCACCTAAGAACTTTGGCAGATTTCATACACCAACATTCTGGTTTTCCTGGGTTCGCTTTATCAATCATGGAAGGAACAAACTAACGCTTCCTAATGCTAGGTTTTATCCTTGATATGTTGTGCCAGAGCTGGTTATTTGTTTACCATAATTTGCACTAGTACTGTTATACCAGTTTGTTAAGTAAAAGAAAGTTACATCTATTACAAAGTTACCAGGACATTTGCTTATGCAAGTAAAATGTCTAGGGAACTAAATTTCAACATCTACAAAGTTAACTATGTGACTGCGACAACAGGAGAGAATATTATACCATCTAGGCTCTACCATACAAGATAATGCTCATAAACTATGCCTTCGTAGCATACCTGACATCACCTTCTCTTTTTGTTCCAAATGTTCGTAGCTGGATTTCTTCTCTAATTTTGATCTCATCAAGCATCTGGAGATAGTATGGATACCTTTCCCACTCCCCATTCACAACACATCCATGCTCACCCAGGTGAACACAATCATTAAATAAGCATTTTGTGGGCTCATTCTCTTTCAGCGCTTTTCTTATCTGGAGTATCAAATAATATTACTAGTAAGAAAATGATATAATAAACTGAAATACAGCCTTAACAGCGCCACGTAGAGAGCAGGCAGAGTGGCAGACACTACAAATAAGAATTTAATAAACAGGACACGATACAAAATAGTCAAAATGAACCTCAGGAAATGTTTCTGCAAGACTCTTTTTTGTCACTTTCATCAAACTAGGGTGGTTAAATCCAGGAGTATCAGCAAGGAAGCCTCCGCCAGCTATAGGAAGCAATGAGACATGCCGTGTTGTGTGCTTCCCTTTACCACTTTTCTTGGACACAGTTCCAACACGTTGTTCACCAAACCATTTACTATTCTGGTGAATGATAAGCACAAGAAAAATAAATCAGTATCCACATCAAGACAGATTCTAGATTTTACTACCACTAAAGTTGTGAAGCATTGCAAAAATGAAGTAAAAGATATCAAACAAGCGATATCCAGTTTGTAAGGTGCTCTGAGAAAGCGAAGAACATGTAACAGACCACAGTGCACATCTTTGGCGAGTTTTGTCCAACTAACCAGATCAACTTGCAGATACAGTACAGTACCAATCAATTATCAAGTTAAAATTAGTCATCGGATCCAAATCGGATGAACTAATTCATGCACTATTAAGCTAATAAGCCATTTACCACGTACTAAACTATTAAGTTATGTGATGAAAGAGGGCATTTTTATAGAAATGCTAACAAAACAAAACAAAACAAAGAAATTCTCAGTGCATTATAAATGCAAAGTAAAGTTTCAGAAATGATAAAAAAAATCAGGAAAATGGAATAAATGATGAAATGACTATCACCTGTTCAACCAGTTTATGTATTGGATCTTCTTCTGATATGTCCTGGTTACACCTCAGTGCATTGATCAGGCTGGACTTCCCAACGCCGCTTGGACCAACAACTACAGTTGTTTGTCCTTCCAACATCTCTTCAAGAGCAGTAAATCCTGATTGCTTATCAACACTTAGAAACAGTGGATCATAACCCCAACTCTTCAACCTATCTCTCCAGTATGCTATTGTCTGCAGTGCTAAAAAGCAAAGAATATCAGTCGACCATATAACATAAACAGAACACCAAAGAGCGCACACTACAAATGCAATAACTACATATCTTACATTCAAATTTGAAGAACAGCAGAAGTATTGCAAACAGACATGCTATGTGTACAGCTTAGAATATCGATATCGGGCAAATAGATGGGGTTTGAAAATGATACACATATCTTCGGGTATGTATTATGTAGTCTCTGACAGTGGATGATAGGACTAGGAGTCCTACCGGAGTTGCTGCGGAGGTTGTACGGATGGAAGAGGGGAGGTCGAGGTCTGATCTCTCGGCGATGGCGAGGAGTCGTGGCTGCGAGACGGCGGCGGCGTTGCTGCTGCTGCCCTAGGCTAACATGAGGGAGAAGGCAGGGAGGAGGGTCACATAAGGCCCTTGAGGCCAGGCAAATAATGTTTGCCTTCCTTAATCCCACAATAATGTTTACAAGATATATATATCCCCTCTAAGCAATCCTGTTTTAAGAAATAAATATCCTATTTGGGGAAAATATCAAATAATAAAGCATAAGGATAATTGGGCTATTAGCCCATCTAATCTAGGCGCCATCTATTGATCGGGGCGCCACTTAGCCACGCCGGCGCCTAGCATATTGGATGCCGGTCATCATATCTCTCCCCCCCTCGACAAACAGCTCGTCCTCGAGCTGGAAGTTAAGGTAGAGATCCTTGAACTCCTCGAGTGGCTCCCAAGTAACTTCATCTTCTGACAAACCGTGCCACTTGATGAGGACCTGCCAAGCGCCCCGACGAAGCTGAGCACGGAGAGCATGTTCAGGGGCCAGAAGGAGATGACCATCCAGCATCGCTGGAGGGTCACCCCCCTTGTGCGGCTTCAACAGCCCCACATGGAAGACATCATGAAGGCGAGCACCCTCGGGCAGCTGAAGACGATAGGCAAACCGTCCAATGCGTTCAAGCACCTGGAATGGCCCAGCATAGTGAGGGCCAAGCTTACCTTTGGCCCGGGGTTCCAGGGACCGTACTGTGCGGTGGAGGAGCAGCCACACCCAATTGCCCACAGCAAACTCAACGTCGCGATGAGAGGTGTCATAGTACTTCTTGGACAGCTGCTGCGCCTGAAGGAGACGCTCGCGAACTTCAGCGAGAAAGGCATCATGGTCGCGAACGAGAACATCCACCGTGTCGGTACGGGCAGTCCCCGCTGTATACGGCAGGAGAGGCGGTGGAGGCCGACCGTAGACCACCTCAAATGGAGTGGCACGCAGGGCGGAGTGGAAGGATGTATTGTAGCAGTACTCCACCCATGGCAACTGTTAGAATATAATTGTAACACATAAAGCCCATATTGGGCGTAATGGCCCATCGCCTTGTATACATTGTAACCCTAGCCTATTAGGCTATATAATGAAGGTCACCCCCCTGATTAGGGTGTGCGGTGTTTCTTTACATGGTATCACGAGTCTCAGGGCCCTAATTTTGGGTTTCCTTTCCTGTCTTCCGCTTCCTCCTCCTGCGGCGCCTGCTCTAGGGCGGCGCCCTGCCACCACGGGCGCGCTCGCCTCCAACCCCGCCGCCCAGATCCGCTTGTGGCGGCTCCAGCCATTGCCAGCGCCACCTGCTCGATCGCGCCGCCCCTGCCGCGCATCCGATCAGGCTGCGCCCCGCCGCCGCTGCCGCCATGACGTCCTCGTCAAGTGCCTCCGCCACCTCCGGCGTCCTTGGCTCCCACTCCTCCGGCGCTATGGGGGGGATGCTCTTTCTCCTCCCTTCTATACCGCCTATGCCTCCGTCAACGTGAAGCAGCACGTCCCGATCTCCCTCAGCCTCAAGCGTCCCAACTACTCCAAGTGGAAGGCGTTCTTCACCGCCCTCTGCGCCAAGTACGGCTGCTCGGGCACATTGATGGCACGGAGGCGCGCTGGTGACCCCGTGGTCTCGGTCTCGGCCCGACGCCGCATCCGTGGCTGGATGTGCTGACTCCGTCGACGACGCCGTCCTCGATCTCGCCATGGAGGAGCCCGATCAAGACGCGCGCTACCAGACGTCTCCATCGAGGCCTGTTTCTTGAGCAAACAAGGAGTCTCGTCTTTGTTGTCCTCGGACATGAGTTCCACACCATGTCCCAGGCGACCCTCTCGTCGGCGACGCCGCCGCCCCAGATGAAGCACACGCCGATGCCCTCCGGGAGGTTGGTCACGCCATCTCCCGGCCCCACTCGTGCTCAATCTCTGCGCGGCATCCACCCCCGCCCGCCACCACCGCCGACATCATCACCAACACGTCGCCGCTCCCGACTTCAAGATCGCCACGAACATGCTCGCGTCAAGGAACTTCGTCTTCGCACCGAAGGCGCGGAGGCTTCGGCCTCCGCCCTTGTCGCCTCCACCACCTCCTCCTGCACGTCGCCGTCCTGCCGGTCCACCCCTTCTGCGACCTCCAATCGTGGGGGCGGTGGCAAAGGCAAGGGGGGCAAGGGCAAAGGTGGCAGCGGCGGCGGCAATGGGTGGTAAAGACAAGATACTCCACCCATGGCAACTGTTAGAATATAATTGTAACACATACAACCCATATTGGGCGTAATGGCCCATTGGCCTTGTATACATTGTAACCCTAGCCTATTAGGCTATATAATGAAGGTCACCCCCCCTGATTAGGGTGTGCGGTGTTTCTTTACATGGCATCACGAGTCTCAGGGCCCTAATTTTGGGTTTCCTTTCCTGTCTTCCGCTTCCTCCTCGCCTGCGCCTGCTCTGAGGCGTGCGCCACCGCCACCGCCCTCCACCCGCCTTGATCACTTGCCGCCCAAGGTCATTGGCAAGGCCCTGCCATTGCCAAGGCCTGCTCCGATCGCGCCGCCGCCACAGATCCGATCAGTTGCGCGCCGCGCATTGCCGCCGCCATAGCGTCCTCGTCGGTGCCTCCGCCACCTCCGGCGTCCTTGGCTCCCACTCCTCCCGGCGCTATGGGGATGCTCTTGCTCCTCCCTTCTATGCCGCCTATGCCTCCGTCAACGTGAAGCAGCACGTCCCGATCTCCCTCGGCCTCGAGCGTCCCAACTACTCCAAGTGGAAGGCGTTCTTCACCGCCCTCTGCGCCAAGTACAGGCTGCTCGGCCACATTGATGGCACGGAGGCCACGCGCCCGGCTGACCCCACGTGGTCTCAGCCCGACGCCTGCATCCGTGGCTGGATGTATAGCTCCATCGACGACACCGTCCTCGATCTCGCCATGGAGGAGCCCGATCAAGACGCGCGCGCCCTGTACGTCTCCATCGAGGCCCTGTTTCAGGCAAACAAGGAGTCTCGTGTTGTTGTCCTCTGACGGGAGTTCCACACCATGTCCTGTGCGACCTCTCCGTCAGACGCCGCCGCCCAGCCAGATGAAGCACACCGCCGATGCCCTCGGGAGGTTGGTCACGCCATCTCCCCGCCCGGCTCGTGCTCAATCTCTGCTGCGGCATCCACCCCCGCCGCCACCACCACCGCCGACATCATCACCAACACGTCGCCACTCCCGACTTCAAGGCGCCACGAACATGCTCGCGTCAAGGAACCGTCTTCTTTCGCGAAAGGCGGAGGCTTCGGCCTCCGCCCTTGTCGCCGCCTCCACCACCTCCTCCCTGACGTCGCCGTCTGCCGGTCCACCCCCTTCTGCGACCTCCAACCGTGTGGGGCGGTGGCAAAACAAGGGGGGCAAGGGCAAAGGTGGGCGCGGCGGCAATGGCGTGGTGGCGGAAGAATGGCGGTGGTGGCGCAACCAAGAAGATGGCGCCACCAAGGCGTTTTTCGGCGCCGTCAAGCTCCTCACCGGCCGGTCCTTGGGTTTGCTACAACCCTTGGCCGCCTGATGGCCTCCTCAAGAAGCGATGGGGTGCACCACCCGTGCCTCCTCCACAGGCGCACACTGCCTTCGCGCCCCCCCAGTTCTCCACCATGGCCGATTCCCCGACGTACGGGCCTCCAGGCGTCTGGGATCAGACCGGCCTGATTACCGCCCTCAATCAGATGGCGGTTCAGGGGTTTGCCCCTTGGGTCATGGGCGGTGAGCGACATCCCACATGTCCTCCAACGACGGTATTCTTTCTCTCCGTCTCCCATCACCACCGTCTTCCATTACGATGCGACAGCGGGCAATCTATTCTGTCCTTAGTCGTGGCACATCTTTTTTATACAAATAGTCGATCGTTCTTTTATCTTGATAATGTTCTTGTCGCTCCACAACTCACTCGTAACTTTGTTATCTGCTCGATGACTTACTTATCGCGACAATAACTATTGATTGAGTTTGACGCCTCGGGTTTTTCATTAAGGATCTCCAGACCAAGACGGTCCTTCTTGATTGCAATAGCAACGGGATCTCTACACCATTCCACATCACATGCCCATGCCTTCTCGTCCATCACGTCGTCGTCGTCGTCTCCCGAGGCTGTGGCACTCCCGCCTTTGGTCATCCAAAGACCATTGCCGTCGTCAACACTCTACATAAGCTATCAGCTATCCGTTGTAATAAAGCATTTCACAAGATCATCATGCATGCATGCCATTTCGACAAACATGCTAGGCTGCCTTTTGCTAGTTCGGTTTCTAGTACATCAGCACCTTTCGAACTTGTTCATTGTGATGTCTGGACCTCTCCAGTTTCGAGTATTTCTGGCTATAAATTTTATCTTGTGATAGTTGATAATTATACACATTATTGTTGGACATTTCCTCTTCGCCATAAATCCGACGTTCATGAACACATTGTTCGGTTTATTGTTTACGCACACACGTTCAGTTTTCCCATGCGTTGTTTTCAGCGAGATAATGGCACCGAGTTCCTCAACACCGCCACCGCCACCTTCTGGCTAGCCAGCGGCATCCTCCTCCGCACTCGTGCCCCTACACATCCGCTTCGAATGGCAAAGCCGAGCGAATGCTTCGCTTGACTTTGAACAATCTTTGTTGAACGCTTCGATTCATGCCGCCATGCCTACCTCCTATTGGGTCGAAGCTCTCTCCACCGCCGTATTCCTGCTCAACCGGCGGCCATCCTCGTCCATAAATAACGGTATCCCATATCATCTCCTCCATCACAAGATGCCCGACTACTCCATCCTTCGGGTTTTTGGCTGCCTGTGCTACCCAAACCTTAGTGCCACGACTCGCCATAAATTATCTCCTCGTTCCGCGGCGTGTGTCTTCCTCGGTTACCCTCCTTCTCAGAAGGGCTACCGGTGTCTTGATCTCTCCAATCGCAAGATCATCATCTCACGCCACGTCGTTTTCGATGAGACTCACTTTCCGTTTGCGGCCTCCAAGCCCCACTCGGCTTCTTTTGATTTTCTGTTATAGGACTTACTCCCCGCGCCTGCTCCGTCCACCTCGGACTTTGGGCACACACCGCCCTTGGAAGATGCCGGCGACCCCGTCGGGCTGGACCCCGCCATCCTTTGGCATGGCGCCGCCATCTACGGTGTCCCCAGGCGGCCGCCCGGCTCCTTCGGCCAAGCCTCGAGGCGCCCATGGCCGCCCCTGCACCGTGGCCCGGCACCCTCGCGTCTCGCAGTGCGGCGCTCATCGCACTACCGCCGCCGTTGTGCCGCCACTGACCTGGGAGGCGGCTATGGCCTTTCACGTATACACTCGTCGTCTCAAGACCGATCCACGCCACCGCGCCTCCTCCAGAGACGACGCGGCAGAGGTGCCGCGGGCACTGAACCCTCCACCACGGAGACTCGATCCGGACGGGCTCCTTGCCGCGCCCATCAGCGCCATGGCTACTACTCATGGCGTCATCACCCACAGCTTCTCCGCGCTCGCCAACTCTCGTGCCATACTGGGCGACCCAAATTGGCGGCGGCGATGACCGAAGAATACAAGGCGCTCATGGCCAATGGCACCTAGCGCCTCGTACCTCGACCGCCGCGTGCCAATGTCATCACAGGCAAGTGGGTCTTTAAGCACAAGTATCGTGCTGATAGCTCTCTTGCTCGTCATAAAGCCAGGTGGGTAGTCCGTGGTTTTTCGCAGCAATACGGCATCGACTACGACGAGACATTCAGCCCGGTTGTCAAACCGGCCACCATCCGCGTCGTCCTCAGCATCGCCGCTTCTTCCTCCTGGCCGATTCATCAGCTGGACGTGAACGCCTTTCTTCACGGCCACCTGACTGAGACGGTCTACTGTCAGCAGCCGCCCGGCTTCATCGACTCGGCCGCTCCCCACCATGTCTGCCTCCTGCAAAAGTCCTTGTACGGACTCAAGCAGGCGCCCAGAGCCTGGTACCAGCGGTTTGCCAGCTTCGTCCAGCGGTCTGGCTTCACTGCTTCGACCTCCGACACGTCTCTCTTTATTTACAAAGAGGGCGCCGACATCGCCTACTTGCTGCTCTACGTCGACGACATCATCCCGGCAACCTTCTGCCGCCGCACTTTTTGGCGCATCACCGGGCTCCTTCACTCCGAGTTCGCCATGACAGGTCTCGGGGATCTCCATCACTTCCTCGGGATCTCTGTCACACGGTCCTCTGGCGGCCTCTTCCTTTCCCAGTATGTCTACGTTGTGGATCTCGCTCAATACATACCGGCATGACCGAAAGTGTCACTCTATAGCGACCCTCGTGGACACTCGCGCCAAGCTCTACACTTACGGACGGCGCTCCGGTGGAGGATGCTACCCAGTACCGCAGCCTCGCTGGTGCTCTCCAGTACCTCACGCTGACTCGTCCGGACCTCGCCTACGCCGTTCGGCAGGTGTGTCTCTTCATGCACGACCCGCGCGAGCCTCATCTGGCGATGCTCAAGCGTGTCTTGCGGTATGTGAAGGGCACTCTTGTCCACTGGGCTTCACATTGGCATTGGCGGCATCGACAATTTGACCGCCTACTCCAATGCTGATTGGGCTGGCTGTCCGGACTCTCGGCGCTCCACTTGAACTCATGTGTCTTCCTCGGCGACAACCTAGTCTCTTGGTCCTCCAAACGACAGACCACGGTTTCTCGTTCGAGTGCAGAGGCTGAGTATCGTCTTTATTCGCGCACGCCGTGGCTAAGACTTGTTGGCCGTCGGTTGCTTGGGGAGCTCCATGCGCCCATCTCTTGGCGACGGTTGTTCATCGTGACAATGTCGTATTGTCTACATGATCGCCAATCCGATTCATCATCGTCGCACGAAGCACATCGAGATAGACATTCACTTCGTCCGTGACAAAGTGGCCTTTGGGACAGTCCGGTGCTCCACGCCCCATCGTCTCATCGATTCGCGGACATTATGACCAAAGGGTTACTGTCACGATTGTTTATCGATTTTAGGTCCGATCTTTGTGTTCGTGTACTCTCCCGCTTAGGCGAGGGAGGTGTTAGAATATAATTGTAACACATACAGCCCATATTGGGCGTAATGGCCCATTGGCCTTGTATACATTGTAACCCTAGCCTATTAGGCTATATAATGAAGGTCACCCCCCTGATTAGGGTGTGCGGTGTTTCTTTACAGCAACCACTCAACCCACGCACGAGGCCGATCACCGGTGACGTAGCGAAGATACATAGCCAGCACCTTGTTGACGACCTCGGTCTCCGCCTGGGGGTGAAAGGTCGTGCTCATGCGCGATGTGACGCCCCCATCTTGGATAGATCACGCCACACATGACCTGTGAACACCGGGTCTCTGTCACTGACAATGGAGGAGGGAAACCCGTGGAGACGCACGACGCCGTCGAAGAAGGCACGGGCGACAGACGCAGCGGTGTAGGGGTGGCCGAGGGCGATGAAATGCGCATACTTGGAGAAGCGATCGACCACCGTGAGGATGACAGATTTGCCATTGACCTTGGGCAGGCCCTCGACAAAATCCATCGAAATGTCAGCCCAAACCTGGGATGGCACGTCGAGGGGCTGCAGCAGATCCGCTGGTAGTAGAGCTTGCGTCTTGTTCCGCTAGCACGTGCTGCACGTACGCACGAAGTCCTGGACTAGAGTGCGGTTACCCGGGATGAAGAAGTCACTCTGGAGCCGCTGGAGCGTTTTCTGGACGCCCTCATGTCCAGCGGCATGCGCCAGTGTGATGGCCTGGTGCGCAAGTCATCATGGGCCGGCACATAGATGCGGGACCCATGTAGGAGGAGGCCTTCAGCAAGGTGCCATGGCTCACCGAGCTCGCCATCCTGAAGTTGCTACAAGAGACGGCGGGCATCGTCGGCGGTGGCCATGGCCGCTCGAATGTCGTTGATGAAGCGAAATGAGGGTCTCGAGATGGCGTGCGCCCCGGCGTCGGTTGCAATGGCGTTGGAGTCGCGACGGGACAGAGCGTCAGCCACCGTGTTCAACTGCCCTGGGCGGTATTCCATAGTGAAGTCAAAGCCGAAGAGCTTGCTGATCCATTGATGTTGCGGCACGGTGGAAAGGCGCTGATCAAGCAAGAACTTCAAGGCGAAGTGGTCAGTGTGGACGAGGAAGATGCCCCCAAAGATATGGGTGCCAATGACGCACGGCCTGCACAAGACCGATCAATTCCCGCTTGTAGGCCGAGAGCTACAGGTGACGAGCGGCTGTAGAAGGTGAGCGGTCCCCCATCTTGAAGGAGAGCAGCCCCAAAGCCGGCGCCGGAGGCATCGCAGTCGACAGTGAACAACTTGTCGAAGACGGGCATCTGGAGGACCGGCCATGTCGACAAGGCACGCTTGAGCGCCTGAAAAGCCGCCTCAGCCTCCTCGGACCAGGAGAAGGCGTCCTTGCGCAAGAGCCGGGTGAGGGGCGCCGCGATCGTGCCGAAGTCGCGGATGAACTTGCGGTAGTATCCCGCGAGGCCGAGGAAGCCGCGCAGGCCACACGCCGAGCGCGATGTAGGCCATGATGCGACGGCATCCACCTTGTCGCCGCCCATGGCGACGCCGTCGGCGGAGATGACGTGGTCAAGGTATGCGACCGAAGGCGTCCCGAAGGAGCACTTTGAGCGCTTGAGGTGGAGACGGTGCGCCCGGAGCGCGTCGAGGACGAGGTGGACGTGCTGTAGATGTTCGGCCCACGACGAGCTGTAGATCAGTATGTCGTAGACAAACACAAGGACGAATCTGCGCAGGAACGGCCGAAGGACGTCGTTCATCAGGGCCTGGAAGGTGGCCGGTCCATTGGTGAGGCCAAAAGGTATCACCAGGAACTCAATGTGGCCGTGATGCATGTGAAACGCCGTCTTCTCGATGTCCTCCGGGTGCATGCGCACCTAGTGATAGCCCAATCGAAGGTCGAGCTTGGTGAAGAAGCGGGCGCCATGGAGCTCGTCGAGGAGCTCATCGACCACCGGAATGGGGAACTTGTCCTTGGACGTTTTGTCGTTTAGCGCACGGTAGTCGATGTAGAAGCGCCAAGTATTATCGGCCTTCCGCACCAAGAGGACGGGAGCGGGGAATGCCGATGTGCTGGGCCGAATGACGCCCTGAGTGAGCATGGCCTCACACTGCCACTCCAACTCATCCTTCTGGAGCTGCGGGTAGCAGTACGGCCGAACGGTGACGGACGCGGTACCGGGCAGCATGTGGATGCGGTGGTCGTGGGGGCGCGCTGGAGGCAGACCGCACGGCTCCGCGAACACGTCGTCGAACTAGCGGAGGAGGCGGTCCAGCAAGGGCTGGTCTAGTGTTGTAGCCACCGCACGGGCCGCTGGTTCCCGAATGTCGTCGCAGGGGGGAGCCGAGGCCCTTCCACAAGATGCGCCGAGAGCCCTGCGTGAAGGCCATGCATAGGTCCTCGAAGTCCCAGAGGATAGGATCGAGTGTGCGGAGGAAGTCGACGCCGAGGATGACATCAAAGCCGCCCAGGTTGATGCCGAAGCAGCTGATGGAGAACTCTTCCGTGCCGATGGCCAGCGCCACATCACGGGCGACCGCTTCACAAGGCAATCGGTCCCCGTTGGCCACCAAGACCCTCATGGTGGGATGCGGTGCTCTGGACTGGCGTAGGCGGCGCATGAGGTTGGCGTCGATGAAGTTATGCATGGAGCCGGAGTCGAGAAGCGCCACGAGGCGGTGGCCGTGGACGAAGACAGGCAGGTGCATGGCGTTCTCCGTCCGAATGCCGACGATAGCGTAGAGGGAGACTGTCGGCTGGGCTGCTGCATCATGCGCAGCCTCAGGAGCAGCAGCCTCCTCCTGGAAGGCAGCCACAGTCGCGACCTCCGCAGGGACCTCGTCGTCGAGGAAATCGACCGACTCCAAGTAGAAGAGCCGCTGGCACTGATGGCCGCGGACATAGGGCTCGTCGCAATTGTAACAGAGCCCCTGGCGACGCGCTCCAGCTGCTCAGCCGGTGTCAGCCAACGGAAGGGACGAGTCGGTGCCAATTGGCCGGCCGCTGGTGGTGGAGCGGACAAAACCAGGGGGGCGCCCGAGCCCGCTGGTGCTGTTGTAGCCGGCCAGGGAGGCGCTGGTAGGCCTAGGCGCTGTGGTGGTCATTCCCCACGCTGGACAGGGGGCAGCGTCATGGCTGCGGCGCGGCACTCGAAGGCCCGCGCCAGATGCATGGCCGTCTGGAGATCCTGAGGCTCGCGCAGCTCCACGTCAACCTTGATATGCTCCGGTAAGCCACCCACAAAGAGTTCTACCTTCTGGGGGCGGACAGGTTGCGGGCATGGCACAGCACCACATTGAAGCGGTCAGAGTAGTCTTGGACCGTCGACAGGAACGGCAGTCGGGCGAGCTCGAACAGGCGGGTGCCACGAACCGCCGACCCGAAACGGAGGTTGCAGAGCTCCTTGAAGCGGTCCCAGGTAGGCAAGCCCTCATCCTGCTCGAGGGCGTAGTACCAAGTCTGTGCTGCGCTAGTCAGATGGTATGACGCCAGCCAGACGCGATCCGAGGCCAGGGTGCACTGACCGCGGAAGAACTGCTCGCAATGGTTCAGCCAGTTCAGGGGATCCTCGGCGCCATCATAAGTTGTGAACTCCAGCTTGTAGAAGCGCGGAGGAGCCATGCCCTGGCCGGCTCCGTGGACGGCCGGCTCGAGAACGCCACCCAGGTATGGCGACGCGCCAGTCGGGCCGGCACCGAACATGTACGGTGAACTGCCACCATAGAGAAGGGTCCCGTCCAAGCCCCCGTAGAAAGTGCCATCAGTGTGGTGGTACTGGTGGCTCGGCCCACCGAGCTGGGGCGCGGCGCTGGTGGTGGCCGCCGACGCAATCGTCGCGGTAGGGAAGGGCGGCGCCGTGGTGAACATTGGACCGATCGTTGGCACAATGACGTAGGACGTGATCGGCGAGGGGGACGGCGGCCACCGCATCTGATGGATGGGAACCGAAGTTGTTGCCTACACACCCTGGGACGGCAGCGCCGTCGTTCCGTACCGCGGCATCCCATAAGGGAAAACTGGCGGCAGGGAGGCCGTGGCCGATGGTGGCGGCTACCTCTGTGTCTCCACGCTGGCAAGGTGGGAGTAGATGTCGGCGACGGAGCGAGCAAGATCGGCGACCGCCTTGACAAAGAGTTCAGGAGTCGACGATGAAGGTACAGCCGGCGCCGAAGAGATGGGTGGCGCAGACGTGGTGGCCGGCAGCACAGAGGTGGTGGCAGGCGGTGGCAAGATGGTGGTGGGAGAACCTGACATTTCCGATACCAGATTGATAGGACTAGGAGTCTTACCAGAGTTGCTGCGGAGGTTGTACGGATGGAAGAGGGGAGGTAGAGGTCTAATCTCTCGGTGACGGCGAGGAGCCGTGGCTGTGAGACCTGTTGCCCTAGGCCAATGTGAGGGAGAAGGCAGGGAGGAGGGTCACGTAAGGCCCTTGAGGCTAGGCAAATAATGTTTGCCTTCCTTAATTCCCACAATAATGTTTACAAGATATATAAATCCCCTCTAAGGAATCCTGTTTTAAGAAATAAATATCCTATTTGAGGAAAATAGCAAATAATAAAGCATACGGATAACTGGGCTATTAGCCCATCTAATCTAGGTGCCATCTATTGATCTGGGCGCCACTTAGCCACGCCAGCCATATTGGATGCCGGTCATAACAGTGGACACAAGTAAAAGGGTGGTGTGCTTGCATTTTGAAGTTTTTACCCATGACAGCATCAAAGTTAATGCATTTCAGCATTTCACACGACTGCATACAATCCAGGTGACCTTTTGTGCATCTAAAGGAGCATGTCCCCAAACATATTTACAGTGTATAGGTGGAGCAACTGGTGAGTTATATAGAGTCCAATATTTGCACCATTAGTGTCATTATTGGTTATTTGATTGACAAAGGTGCCAATAATAGCACCTTCGAGCAGGAATTAATCTTGGTTGATAGACATTTTTTCCTTGAGATGTAAAAAGGAATACGGAAATCTGGCCGTTGATACTGATAGTAATATTGGTGTGAATAAAAGGTAAAATCCTGATGGTAAGCCATTTTTCCTGAGCAGCCAAAACAACTATACCTTAAATGCACCCAGTTTTTGGGATTGAAATTGGTTTGCCATGGCACTGGCCCTTCCTGTTCCAACACAACCATTTTTTCCGGCCACTTCACTGAGTAGCTCACAACAAATTGTGGAATGAATTAGAGAATCCTTATCCACAAATCACAGTTCTTATAATCTTATCTCAGCTACAATGCACTGCAATCCAGCCAATCTGATTTACAGCTCATACAGAGATGAATAGCAATGGAGCAACCAATTGGAGTGGGCGGTGTTCACATTACCTGTTCGTCGACGAGCTCGACCTTGTTGAAGACGAGCACAAACGGGATCCCTGTGGACTCGGCCTCGACGAGGAACCGGGTGAGCGTGGCCGGCTCGGACTTCGGCTGGTCGAGCGAGAAGAGCACTACGAGGCGGTCGACGTTGGCGACGGGCGGGTCGGCCACCTCGGACCTCCGCTCGAAGACATCCTCGATCATCCCGCGGCGGTCAGTCCAGTCGACCGCCCCGACGAGGACGCGGTCACCGACGAGCACGCGACGGCGGATCTTCTTGAGCAGCGCGCGGACGACGCAGAGCAGGTCGGAGCCGCGGTGGTGGTCCAGCCCCGGGGCCGCGGCGTCCACGATGACACGCATGAAGTTGGCCTGCGAGGCAGCGACGAGACCCGTGGCCTGCGTGTGGAGCAGCTCCTCGGGAGGTGGGGGCGGGAGGGACGCCGCCAGGGGGAGGAGGCGCGGGTGGAGCGAGGAGTGGTGGTGGCGGAGCGGGAGGGGAAGGGGGATGGGGCGGTGGTGGAGAGGGAGTGGGAGTGGGAGGCGGAGGCGGGGCAGCGCCACGGCGGTGGAAGGGAGGAGCGGCATTTCGCCACGGCGGTGGAGGGCCTGGAGCGCAGTGGATAGACTGGTGCCCCCGCGGCACTGCGCGGTGTGCACACGGCTAGGGCTAGGTATGGCAATCTAACCGTTGGTTTCGTAGCCGATGAACGTGGGTACGGGCAGAAAATTCATCCGCGGGTAAACGAGGATCGGGTAGCCATAGAGATGCAGGTAAGATAGGGGGTGGAATGATAGTACCGTTGTTATAAATTATGATCCCTACAGTTGATAATCCTGACACAGTTAACTCAGTTCCGTCCCATCTCTCTTTGTAACGTGGTATATAAAATTATTTTCAAGGCCTTGTTTAGATCACCTTCAAATTCTAAGTTTTTTCATCCTCTCTCCGTCACATTAATTTTTGGACGCATGTATGGAGCATTAAATGTAGATAAAAAAATAACTAATTACACAGTTTGGTTGTAAATCACGAGACGGATCTTTTGAGCCTAGTTAGTCCATGATCGGACAAAGTTTGTCAAATACAAACGAAACGTGTTACAATGTCCAGGTTGCTAAAAATTTGCAATCTAAACAAGGCTCAAGATGCTTTCACACAGACTTAAAGGCATCTTGTCAGAGATAATCAGTGATCATCAGAGCGCTTTTATGCTGGAAAGACTAATCACGAATAATATTTTATTGGCATATGAACGTATACATACAATGAAGAGGAAGAAGGATAAGAAAGAGCTATGTACTGTAAAACTGGATATGCATAAGGCTTATGATAGAGTGGAATGGTCCTTTCTGGAAAAGATAATGGCTAAACTTGGGTTTGATCAGAGATGGATTAAACTAGTTATGGCATGTGTTTCATCTATCGGATGTAGTGTCCGATTTAGTTCTTTTGAGACAGAATTTTTTTCACCAACGAGAGGGTTGTGTCAAGGTGACCCTTTGTCACCATATTTATTCTTGATGGCAGCTGAGAGTCTGTCCTGCATGTTACGAAAAGCTGAGGAAAGGGGTGAGTTGGAGGGGGTGAAAGTTTGTAGAGAAGCGCCAACAATTTCCCAACTCTTATTTGCAGATGACTCGCTTATATTGATGCAAGCAGACAAAAAGAATGCTGATTGTCTAACATGCATTTTGAACAGATATTGTGCAAGCTCAGGACAAAAAATTAGCGAGGCAAACTCGAGCATTTATTTCTCAGCAAATACAGAAGTTGAAGCTAAGATAGAGGTATGCCAAGTTCTAAATATCATGACAGAATCTTTGAATGATAAATATTTGGGACTGGCATCGATGGTGGTAGTTGACCGTAGTGATTGCTTCTATCACTCGATAGATAGGGTGATGACCCGTATAAATGGGTGGAAGGAGAAGACACTCAGTTTGGGAGGAAAGGAAATTCTTATTAAGTCCATTGCTCAGGCCATCCCAGTTTATACGATGATGGTTATTAAAATTCCAAAAACACATATGCAAAGGAATCACAAATGCTATCTCGCAGTACTGGTGGGGGATGACGATCAACATAAGAGAATTCATTGGCAGGAGTGGTGGAAGATATGCTTGCCGAAAGGTAAGGGTGGTATGGGATTCAGGGATCTCTAGTCTTTTAATTTGGCAATGTTAGCCAAACAAGTTTGGAGTGACCCAGATTCACTTTGTGCCCGAGTCCTTAGAGCTCGATATTATCCTAATGGTAATTTGATGAAGGCTAGAATAAAGAGTGGGAATTCGTATACTTTGCAGAGTGTTCTAGTGGGGCTTGATTGTTTCACACAAGGTTATATATGGAGAGTTGGGGATGGCTCCTAGATAAATATTTGGGAAGATCATTGGATACCAAGAAGTCGCAATCCGAAAATTCAAACGGACAGGGGAAATAATTTAGTGTCTACGGTTGATGAGTTAATCAATCCAGTAGCGTCATCTTGGGATGTAGACCTGGTGAAAGCTATCTTTTGGCCGGTGGATGCCTACCGAATTTTGCAAATTCCTATCACATATGGAAGAGAAGATTTGGTGGCTTGGCATTTTAATACAAGCGGCCGGTTTTCTGTTCGGTCGGTCTATCATTGTCAATGGAATAGCAAGTTTGGACAGAGATATGATCAAGTGCAAGCATGTACTGTTTCAAAGAACCAGCTGTGGAAGAATTTGTGGAGATTGAAAGTACAAGGGACATTCAAGATTTTTGGGTGGCGGACGCTAAAAGATCTTATGCCTTGTCGAGCTACCTTGGCTAATAGACATATAGGGGAATCAGTAACCCTGGGCAAAAATAACAGAGAACCAAAAACTAAACCGAAAGAACCAAAACCAAAACCGAACTAACCAAAACCAAATATTTCGGTTCCTAGTTCGGTTCCCAGTTCTAAGCATTGTTCGCCTAAACGGCCGTTTAGCCCGTTTACACACCGTTTAAATGCTACACGGTGGTACACCGTTTCCGTTTAATCAGTTGTTTTGACCGTTTAAACGGCCGTTTTTCCCGTTTAAACACCCGTTTTGCCCCGAATAATGGGCTAAACGGTAGGTGACCGACTGTTTACCGTTTAACGTTTAGGATAACATTGGTTCTAAGTAACCGAAATAAGTCCGATTAGTTCGGTTCTTGGGCTCGGTTAACCGAAATAACCGAAGTAATGGATGAGGCCTAGTAATCACAAAGAAAAGGCCCATCCCAACCAACCTTTTGTATATATACAAGCACCCCAAACCCTAAAGGCCCAATGGCCCACTCCACTCATCCCTCCCAGTCGCCACCAGGAGTACTCCATGACTCCTAGGACCCCAGCGGCGCCAGCCCTCCTCGCGCCTCGTCGCGCGCCCTTCTCCTTCCCTCCTCCCAACCCTGTTCCCGCTCCTCCCGCGACCAAAGTGGGACCGCGCCCCACTCTGCTGCTCTTGCTCCTTCCCTACCACCACGAGCCTACGAGCTGTGCCTACCACCATGAGCCCGCAAGCTGTGACCAATCGAGCTGAGGAGCAAGGGGCAGCCTAGTGCCTCCTCTGGCAGGTTCGCGGCAGCTCGTAGCGGCCGTTGGCTAGCGCATCTATGGTCTCTGGAAACAGAGGCAAATCTCCCCCTTTTTCTGTGATTTTTTTGCTACTTGTGTAAATTCTTGGTTAGTTCGGTTGGAACCGGAACCGAACCGAACTAACCGAAACCAATTTTGCTCGGTTCCAAGATTTGTGAAGAACCGATCGGTTCCTATTTATAGAGAACCGAATTTGTGTCAAAAACCGAGGAACCAAACCGATCGGTTTCGATTAACCGAATGCCTAGGGCTAGGAATCAGGAGGATGTCCAGTTTGCCAAAATGGAGCGGAAGACATCAAATATATGCTTTTCACGTGTGATCGTGCAAGAGAAGTCTAGAGATCGCTTGGCACCTGGGAGAGATTACAACACTCCCTTGCCACCGATCGGTCAGGTTCAGTAATCATCGAAGATATCATAAGAAGAGAAGAGCAGGTTGATGCACTAGATGTGGGATTGGCTGAATTAGTCCTTGCCGCTGGATAAATGGGGAGATCATCCAGCGACCCTCAAAATCAGCTATGTCCATTGCGATGTTAACAAAGAATTATAAAGCAGCAATGAAGAAAAGTTCACAGATACGGTAGGGATGGATGAAGCCTCCAGAAGGAAAAGTGATGGTGAATGTTGATGTGGCCTTTAATGAAGATGGGGGGGGGTGCGGCAACGTGGGAACAATTATAAGGGACAATACCAATGGAGTCCTAGTTGCTTCCCACAGCTTTGTGCCGCACTTAGTAGATTCACCGATGGCAGAAGCCTATGCTTTGAAAGAAGGGTTGATGCTTGCACAACACATAGGGTGTAATCGACTAATTATCCAATCAGACTGTATGGAGGTCGTTCAGACAATGAATGACGGAGGTTTCATGGCAAAATTCGGCAGCGGCTTTATACGATGAGTGCATTACAATATGGAGCGGGTTTCAGGACATAACAATTGAGCATTGTAATAGGCAGGCAAATCAAGCGGCACAACTTAGCAAGAAGAGCGATGCAGTCAAAGCAAAATTGTACTTGGGACGACGAGTCCCCTAGTTTTATCCTTGATCTTCTTTGTGAACGATGTAACTATCTTGATTGAATAAAGTCTGCCGTATTGTTTCAAAAATAAGATGTGAGTATAAAATTTTACCTATGAATACTTGACGAGTATCCATAATTTTAAAATAAAAAATATATAAATAAATATGTCACCTTTTTAATGCCTTAACCAAAACACACCCCCTTAAACACGAAAACCTAGGGAGGAATAAAAGCTTGAAAGTGGGTTTTTTTTGTTGGGGGGCAAGCATAATCACAAAACCAAAGCTCCTCTAGTTGCCTACATGCTATTTCAGAAACCATTGAAGATTCAAATAACTCCAAGCTAGGCACTAGAAGACAGAGTCTTATTATTAAGAATAATCTAAATTTGGTTTTATATTTTTCTAAGCTTAAAAAGATTGCAATAATAATTGGGGTTTTATGTTTTTAGTTACATAACTTTTCAAAAAAAATGGTTGACTTTTTTTAAAAAATATCATAGAAGTTTTTTAAGACTATTTGACCTCTTAAACTATCAATGCAATCTAATTGACATCTCGCAGTTGACATGGCATTATGTAGGCTAAAATCACCATCAGAACCAGTTAGAGGTATCATTTGTGCGCTATTAGACAATTTGAGATGTAGGATATTTGATTTTGTTACTTCGAGATAGAAAAACAGGTGGTATTCAATAGTTGATGAAGGTCAAATAGGCTTTGGCCTTTGAAATCAGGAAAAAGTGCATTCTTACTCTTGAATTGTCACCGTAGTCTGATTTTCCTCGTCAAACTTTAAAATCAGATATCTTATCCCTCTAGACTCTCAAAACCATCTAAAGTACCTCCCTACCCTAGTTTGAAATGGTTTTGAAGGCGTTTTGTCCTTTTTATTACAGAAACCTAGTTAATACTTGATAATGGTTGTATAAAAGGGCAGACCCAGTGCCGGAGGCTCCCACATGAGTGGTGTCTGGGGAAGGGAAAAACCGAGGCAAGCCTCCCCGCAAAATCTACGGAGAGGCTGCTTCGAACCCGTGACCTGGTGACTCAGTGAGACAGCTCTCACCACTGCACCAGGCCTGCCCTTAGAAAAAAAATCTCTAAGTTTCTAAAAAATACAAAAAGATAGATTCCGATATGACAAATCCAAAAAAAGGTTTAGATATCATGAAAATGTCTCTAGTTGCTTTTAAAAAATACATTTAGCTCTAGGAAAATGTAAAAGATATCCAAAAATTCCAAAACCTTCTAATTGATATCTAAACATGTATTGAAAACTTTTTGCAACAAAAATATACTACACAACTAGCATGAATGCATCGGCTCTAAACAAATGTTTATACATCGATTAGAGTTTTGGAGTCTAGATTTTAATGGATACTTTTCCATTTGCCTTGAGCTAAATTTATTTTTTTGAATTTTCTAAATATGCTTTCATGAGCTCGGAATATTTTGTTACATTTTTCTATCCAAATCTATCTCTTGATCTTTTTGAAAATTTTAAAGCTTAAAGACATTTTTTAGCTCAAAGGGGACAAAACCGTCCTCAAAATCAATAATTTGAATGGCTATAGTTTATGAACTTTTTCTTAGTTACTCATACAGTCATACTCTATTTTGGCCCGGCCCATATCAGTACAGAGGCCCGATCCATATACTTCCACGAAACCCTAGCACCTCCTATATATAGTTTCTCTCGTGCCACTTTCTCGAGCTTCCCCTCACGCACGCCGCTGCAGCAGCCGCCGCCGCTACCGTCCCGCACCTCGCTTCCTCTCCCGTCGCCGTGATGGTACGCCGCTTCTCCTCTTCCTCCCATTCTTCCCGTGACCAAGAATCTGCGTACGGTGGATGCCTAGTTCTGGGCGTTTGTTATTATGTGTCGCGCGAGATCCTATTGGTTGACTTGGTAGTCCAGCAGCTTCAGCTCGATATGAATTCGGAGGCTTTATACTTTAGCTTTCAGGATAGGGGCGTGCCAACAATCATGCTTTGGATCAGTCGTGTTTCCATGGAAATTGAAGGTCTTAGGGTACCCAAATAGGCCTATGTGAAACTAATGAGGTGGTATTGTTAGCATGACAGAAACACTAGAATTCTGTAATAGCTTGTGCTAAAAGTGCAATTTGTTGCTAGCCTGTTGGTAGGGTCGTGCGAGTAGTTAGATTTTGCTAGCCTGTCAGTAGCCTGGATTGTGCAATTTAGCGTTGCACAATGCCTTTTGTGAAGTGTAGGTTTGGAGCAGTTGCTACCTCAGGTTTGCCATGGTGAGGTGCCCAAAACCTGCTACGCTAAGGGTAGGAAGCAAACTATTTGCCTACAACCTGTTTGTACTCCACGTTTGAGTCCTAGATAGGCTTAGCCCTTCAAATGCTATTGGTGATCATACATTAAATGGAAACATGTTGAAGGCAGTGGTGTACTCCCTCCGTTCCAAATTGTAAGATGTCTGTGCTTTTCTAGAGACATAGCTTGTACTATGTATGTAGACATAATAATGTATATCTAGGTGCATAGCAAAATCCATGTATCTAGAAAAGCTGGAATGTCTTACAATTTGGAATGGAGAATGTATTTTATTAGCCGACTCCTAATGTCAATTACTTGTCACTTCTGATTTTGCATGGTCTCAAAGATTTGGTTTTGACCATTTGCTACAACATTGTATCTGTAAGAAATTTTTGATATTGTAAATACTTATTATCATAAATCTGGATGTATCAATATAGCATCGCCAACCTAGATGCTTAAGATATCTTATTTGGTAGATTTTAATTATAATGTTTACCAATCATACACAATGGTGACAAGTATATGTGAATGTGCATAGTATTTTATCAGCTTTTTGAGGTGTGCTCTATGTTTGGTTTTCATCATGAGTGCTTATGCAAGTTCAAGCATATTGGAAAAATACATTGTTGGTTTAGTATAAAGACAAACTAGTTCACCAATTTGGATGAAAAATAAAACATTTTTCATAAGTCCAACTTGGTCACCTGACACCTTTGCTGTGTAATCTGAAGCCCCTGTGCTGCACCAGGCAGCATGAAACATGAAAGTAGTATGCAGTGCTAAGTTTAGCCCTTGAATACCTCATGTAATCAGTGGCTTATAATACCCTTTTTTTCACTTGTGTTGATTTTAGTTGTTATTCCTTTATTCAGATGTATATAGGGTAATTTTTCTCTTGCTGCTATTGGAGAGTCAATAGCGACTAGCTGAACTGTATGTTTTTTAATGGTTTACTTATCTAATAATGTTTAAGTAATTATATTTTTGCTCTTGTGTTAACTGTTAACCTACCTGATTGGTACAATCTTTTATACTGAATTATTGATACTAACTTTAGTCTTGAAGTTACAGTTTTACAGTTACCAGTAATATTGCCTTGAACAATTTTAGTGAGCAGCTGTGTAATTTATTATGTTTTTATAATGCCTATGCAGACGAAGCGCACCAAGAAGGCCGGCATTGTTGGCAAATATGGTACATGCTTAATAAATATGACATTTCCCACATTTGTGCGTCTGGAGTATGAAGTTAACCTTGCAAATTACAATGTTGCAGGAACCAGGTATGGTGCTAGCTTGCGTAAGCAAATCAAGAAGATGGAGGTATCTCAGCACTCCAAGTACTTCTGCGAGTTCTGTGGGAAGGTATGTCACCTGAGTTTTCTGTTTTTTGATCTGTTATACTGCAAGCTGTCTTTACGTATTGTCACCAGTACTATGATGTTATGAACTGTAGGCTGCAGATTGATTTTGAGCACAAAAGCAATCGTTCTTGAATATATTTGTTTGTTTATTCTCACATTTGAATGGTTTAGGCATGATTAGCAATTTGTTTCTAAGATAGATGTGAACTACTAGTTGCCCTAGTGTCCCACATTTGCTGTGTTGTCTTTCCAGTTTGCTGTGAAGAGGAAAGCAGTTGGAATTTGGGGATGCAAGGACTGTGGGAAGGTCAAGGCTGGTGGTGCTTACACCATGAAGTAATTCTTTGGTGACTCGCATCTTGCGTCCCAAAACCATAATTTGTCAAGCATGATTATAATTCTGTTGTGTATTTGCAGCACTGCTAGCGCGGTCACTGTCAGGAGCACAATCCGTCGTTTGAGGGAGCAGACTGAAGCATGATAAAGCTCTTGTTAGGCATATTGGGGTTCTAGTTGCATCACACTTTATTGGCTGTTTGGCCGAGATAATGCTCCAGCGTTTTTGGTTTATGCTCTAGGATCTCTAAAAGTTGGGTGCTAAGATTTGTACTTGGTTACCATTGTGAATTTCACAAGTGATATCTGATCCTATTCCTGTCTTAATGACGTCAAAATTGGTTGTGGTCCCCCTCAAAAAAAAAAAAAATGGTTGTGGTCCACCCTTTGGTTGTGTCATTGGTTTGCAATTCCTTTTTCATTAAAAATTCTACTTATAATGCTGCCTGTTCTCATAATCAAAGAGATCTTGACTGGCCTGGTGGTTGTACTAGGCAGCGTCACAAACTCACAATGCACCAGTGCAATCGAACGAATTCAACCTTCTATGTGCACATCGACACTGAATCGTCAGATATCCTGTTTAGGCTACGCTGCTCTTCCACAGTTCCACTGCGCGTACTGTGTGATTATGATTGTTGAACTTCAAAAGTTCGGTGATGTGGTGTTACCGTGGGATCTTTCAAGTTCAGCTCACGACGCGTAGCACCTCGGTTAGCTGAATTTTTAGTTGTCTACATGTGGCAGTATTGATAGTCTGCTAGCTGAATTTTTTAGTTGTCTAAATGTGGCAGTATTGATAGGCTGCCATCTTCAAATCTTCTGAGAACCTTCGCCCTGTTCGCTTGGACTTGTTTGACTGATAAGCTATGGCTGAAAGTATTGTTGGCTGATTTGGTGTGAGAGAAAAATACTGTTCGTTGGGTGAAAAAGTATGGCTTATAAGTCAAACAAGCCCAAGAGAAGGCGCTTGACATATGGCACTAGGTCAGTAGTGATTGTTGCCTTTTTTTTGCGACAATGATTGTTGCCATTTGATGTACATGTTGCATCGGCCCCTCTGTCATAGAAAGTTGTTGTACACGTCAAAGTTTATCCTAAAAAGTTGGAATTACTATTTTATTTTTAATTAGAAACTATTATTTTAAACTTGTTTCTCATAACTTTAGCTCGAGCCCTCCCTGTAATTGCACCGCCCCGCGCCGTACCTCGCCCTAGTTGACGCCTCTGACCTGTCACCACGATAGTATGACATTTCTCTTCTCTCGTCCTCCCTCCGTTCTTCCTCATGCCGTCTCTTGATCTCTTCTACCGTCCCCCCCCCCTCCGTTCCTCCCTGTTTGTCCTCCCTCCATTCCCCGCATGCTAGAGTACTTAAGTTCTGCGGGTTTGCCTGCATAGATCTGGGGCATACTAGGTGTCTCCAAATATAGTTGGCCCAAGGCACCGCATGACAATCTCATTTTGAACACAACTTTCCTGGTATGGTATGGACAATTCATTGTCCTTGCTAGATAGTCCGACATGCTAGTACAAACTCATCTCAACCACCCAAACCTGTCCTTTTAGCTCTGTTGGACAGTCCGACACCCATGACGGAAGATCCGACAATTGTTGAACCATACCAGTCTTAACCAGTCAGAATTATGCTGGTGATAGTCCACTAGGACAAGGTGACACCTAGCAAATATATACAGTGAGCTATCCGTTGACACCCTTCCCGACCCCATATGCTAGGCCTCACTTTGACCAACTCGCACATGTCAAACGGTCCGCATATCACCCACGGACAATTCATCAGAACGCATTGACACCTTCACCCAAAACCTACCAGCATGTCTCCCTCTTCCTCCCCACGTTACACACACGCACACACACGCACGCGCGTGTGCACATACACACAACTGGTGTGCAGAACATAGACGCCCTGTTAACTTGAACTTATCAAACATGGTACAATGTTTTTCTCTCACAACAAAACAACATCAGCCAGCTTATCCATCAGCCGAACAGGACCAGAGAAGAAAGAAGAATAAGGAGGAAAGAAGAGGAGAAAGGTTGCCCCATGCTAGAGGACCTTGGTGACTGAGCTCCTCCATGCCCTAAACCTTGCTAAAGTTGGAGTAGGCTATCTCCAAGACATCTTCCTTAAGTCCATGGTGGTGCCCCAAGGTCTACTATAAAGAGGAGCTAAGATGAGTTGCTTGACCTAGGCATATCTTAGAGAGTTAAGAGTGGTGCACACTTGTGAAAGTTGATACAAGCATACTAAATAGCGTTGGTAGCGCCTGCAATAGCGGCCCTCTACTGCTACTACTATAAGGTAGCGGATCAAAGATACTGTAGTATGTTGGAACTAGCGGCCGCTACAACACTTAGGATTAGATTATTGCAAACCGCTATTGCTGTTGTTTGCTCACTATTCACTAGGTTGATGGTTAAAATGATGATGTTGATGATTCCAATGATAATAAAAATATTAAAATAGTAATTTAGACCATCATAATGAATGATGAGATGATTAATGATATCATTTCAATTGATATGAGAACTTAATGATAATTTGTCTCCACATCTCTTCTTTATATCTTATTCATTTAAATGCATTTATTCGATAATGTAATAATTAACTAAAAACTTCTAATTATTTAAGTAAACATGATATTACTAGTGGCATGGCATATGTTCCAAACATTAAATATTCCACTATAGCATCTGCTATCCGTGATCCACTATACAAACATTAATCCGCTACAAAACTGCTATCTACTATTTATTATCAGCATGGCTTATCAGCCCCAGCTATGGTAGAATGTTTTTCTCCCACAACAAAACAATATCTAGTCGGCTTATCAGCCGCAAAAACTATCAGCCGAACAGCTAGATTACCTTAGATACAAGGTACCTAAAGGATGGCCCAGAAATGACAATGATTTGATTAATGACTCAAAGAAGATGAATTAGAAGTCTGAAGTCAAGAACACCAATTAGAGCATTTCCTAGTGACACCGCAGCATTTGTTCAAGGCCATCGCATCATCCAATGATATTGTGTAAACGCTGTTCTATTTGGTGCACAATTTTGTTTTTTTATCATTGTATTATCCGGTGATGGAAGTTTGGCTACAACAGACGATCTGGTGTTCGCTCGGCGCCCCTTGTGCCGTGCCATTAGTCCTCACGCTCGCTCAGCAGTTTTTTTTTTAAATCTCAGTCGGGTCATTTCTTTAAAGTCTGACACACAGTGACGGAACCAGAAATTTTGATTAATAAGGGCCGGACAAACATGATTGCATCTCATAAGTATGATAAGTATACAACAAATGCATGTCTCAGCAACTTTTTTAATACTTGTACACATGTAGTTAGGATTCATAACGGAAAATCATAATATTAAGATCGAAAATCATAGTAAATTGATGATTTACTATACTATGTATTAAAATATTTACTGGATATTAATATTTTTTCACTGTGTTAGGGGGGCCATGGCCCCTGCCAGCCCCCCTTGGTTCCGCCACTGCTGACACATTCGTTGTAAAGTTTTATAAAAGTCTGGTTTTGTACAGTTCTGTTTTGTTTTCTACTTCAGTATAACAAATAAACAAATAAGTAACAGTGGGTATCCGAGAACAAAAAACATTGCTCGAACCTCCAATGCAAGCGATCAGTTATGGAGCACCAAACAAAACCATAAGCTGAATATTTGGTTTGTCCTAATCTTGCCATGCATAAGCTCAGTCAGACCACAATTTCACATAGTTGTTTAGTTGACTAATGCTAGATCATGCCAAATAGCAGCTACATTCCAGAGTCTGTGGCAATGAGCAACCAAAGAAGCCCCCATTCATATGCAGATTGTAGTACAACACCCATATTTCGTATTGGGACTTCTCGATAGAAACATTATCCAAGTAATTCCTTCATGAAAGAAAGAAGAAACAGTCAACATTTCAAATGCTTCCACTCTACTTTTTCCGAAAGAAAGCTCTATGCTTGAGCAAAAGCACATCTATGCTCAAAAACATGTTGGTTTTGCAAACATACATTATTGTTGTGGAAGAGCTATCACACATAAAACATGGGAATAAGAGCCATGGTATTCACTAAACACTATTAGGCATTAACACTAACAAAACAATGAAATGATAATCTGGACTTCGTTTCAATCAAAACAATAATACTGGAAGCAACTTCCAAGCACAACCTGAAAGTCCCTACCAACAGATGTCCACAAAGAAAATCAAGAAAAACCAGGGCTCCAAATTGTCAAACCACGTCAAGATTATCCCAATCATGGTGTGAGTTTCTCTAACCACGTCAAGATTATTTCAGCTCCTTTATCCCACGAGCAATCTAACATCATGTCATGAGCTACACCTTCCACACATACTGGTTGCACTCCGTAAAATCTTGAAGTTTCATAAAGCCCTTCAGAATCCTAATTCCAGAACATAAACAGATTAACAAGGAAGGAAACAAATTGTTTCTTATGTACATTATACAGGAAAGTAAAGCAGTCAAGCAGGTGTACCACCATGCTTGCAGGTAAGTCAGTAGAAGGGTTAGTTACATTGTAAATTTATTGTGGAGGGAGAGAGCTGAGGGGAGGTTCACTCACAACAATGAAATCATTTCTTGCACCCATGACAAGAATTTCTGTGGTACTTTGTGGCACAGAAGGTACAGGCAATGATGCATTTAGCTTCCGTAAGTCAAACAGTGGCAATTTTGAGCTCTCCTTCATTAATGCTTGGTACCTTTAAGACAGTGATGCAGTATGTTATGTTGTGACTGAAGACACAATGAGAATGCAATCCATAAACAATAGGTTCGCCAAGAGTTCTCCATGTCCAATTTCTCATACATAAAAATAATAAAATCATTGATTTGTGGAAGCAAAGGTGAAATATGACAACAGAAGGAGAAGCACCTCATGCAAAAATAAACTATGAACACCCCTCTAGTTATGATGGCTACTACTACTGCAACTATCACTTAGGATTACCACTACTACTATAGGCCACTCCTCTAAAATAGCATGAATTGATGTCCACAAAAAAAGCTATAGGTATTAAAGGTGGCATGGTCCAAAGAGTCATTGACTCATGGAAGCAGGATATAACCACAATTCAGAATAAATCACTCACCCATTGACTACGAAACTGAAGGTACTGTTGCATCCAAGGTACCATAGGTGCCAAGTTCATGGTGCTAAAGACTATAACCTCATTTTCGAAAGAATATATTAGAGTGCAAAATGAACTGCCAAACATCTCATTACCTTAACACAAGTTCATCATCCATTTGTGCTGAGAAAAATGTTTCCTTACAGAGCGACAATGAATTTGCATATGCTTTTGCAGCCAAGCTGAGAGTCACCTGATAGAAAGTTTATTAAGATTTTAGATATGTTCATAAACTACATAACTAAGTAGATACATGAATATTAACAGAAACCTTGCAAAGATAAGTATGAAGAGAAATGTTATGGCTTCATTTCTAGTTCGGTACATGTGTATTAAACATCAAATCATGTAATCGCTTCAGTTTGTGGGTGACCTTAATGATGCCAGTAGTAATATGTTGTCTATGAAGAGAAACAATTATCAACAAGGACACGTAAAATACTGAGGAAAAAGGAAACAAAATTGACCAAAATATAAGGGTGGATAATTCAGAACATTTAAATAATAATTCAAGATAGAATTCGAGAAAATTAAAGGAATATGATTATTTGTAGAATGGTAAAAGAATGGGCATTTCTCATTTATAATGGAGATCAACTGGTATTTTTAGGTCTAAAACAGAATAAAAGTTGGAACAATATATTTATACTAGACGAAACAACTGCAAAATGAGGTTAGCTCAGCAGAATTCCAACACAACCAAGTGATAGATCTCAACAAAAAAGTGTAATAATGCAGATCCATTTACCTTGACTGCAGCTATTGGTTTAGTAAAAAGGTAACGCCATACCAACCCACTGTAGATAAATGATACAAAGGAGTTGCATGATGACGAAAGTCAAATAAAGATGGCAAATATGCAGTAGTGGATGTGAGAATGACCTGTTTCCTGAGGGAGGCACAGAACATACAAGGACAGCACCAGCAAGCTTTGGATGCAGAAGTGCTGAACCAATAATAAAAAAAAGTTACATCAGACAGATTTTGGATGTACTTATCAGTTGATGAGGAATAAAATATATTTTTTACTCTTCTAACTATACAACTGAATAATTTGAAACAGGAGACTTGATCATTACATATTACGTTTTGTAGGTAACCTAACATTGCAACACATATGAAAACAAATCACATCTTTGGGATATTATAGAAGAGGACTGAAGAGGATTTATAGAAATGCAGGTGAAGTATCTTGGATTTATCCTGTTTAACTTGTGTTTGTCATCCGCAGACAATTATAGAGGCACAGTTTGTGTATATTTATAGCATACTGTATAACCTCCGGGTTTCAAGCTCTCGTATCTAATTGGTATATACAATCTAAGAAGCAGACAGTACATCAATATTTATGCGTATCAGTCAACAACCATGATTCCTGTTTCGCTTAGCGTGTGTGAAATATAACAAATGACCAATTAGACAGAACAACTCAACTCATGAGTGAAAACAGTGAAAATAGGCAAATAAGAAACTTAAGATCCTCTGGGAAATAGCATCAGTTGTTCCCTCCGCATTTGACTTTATGACTAATCATATCAAGACAAAATTGCTCACTATGCTAAAGTATCTCCAATTAGTTTGATGTTTTGGCCCCAAGGCATGAAATCCATTTGGCAAGGGATTTTGGAAGTAGCAGATCTATGTAGCTGAAACTTTTAAGCTTGTGAATGATGCAAATTCAGTTAAGATGGAACATAAACATGTTAAACATGCAAAGAAATCTTTGAGGGATTATGCCTTGCAAGCATGATGTATATTGCTGCACAATCAAGCCTCCGAATGAATGTCCAATTAGTACAGGTGGCAAGGGGAGCTCCTTCTGGATGAAATCAGCAATATCACCAGTATGTGTCTACTGCAAGTCAATAAGATACTGGGGGTAAATCTAGTGAGACAATGAAGTGGGCCAGCTCTACAGAGTGAAGTATAAGTATTATAGTGCAATCTTTGGCTTAAACACGTTAATTGTCATGTGAGTTAGTATGTGACGGTGCTTGAAACTTCGTTCATAGTATATGCTTGATATTTCTCACTGTATTTCTTCAAATCATAGATTTATAGTGTTCACTAAATG
Source organism: Miscanthus lutarioriparius (assembly GCA_904845875.1). NCBI lineage: Eukaryota > Viridiplantae > Streptophyta > Magnoliopsida > Poales > Poaceae > Miscanthus > Miscanthus lutarioriparius. The sequence goes on from CAJGYO010000012.1 coordinate 51,869,663, forward strand.
ATGACATCGGGACAAGTCAGTTTAAAGTGGTAAACAATCTAGAACCATACTTAATACTCCATAAATTCCAAATTATAAGACGTTTTGGCTTTTTCAGATACATTGTTTTTGCTATATATCTAGACATGTGTATATCTAAGTCCATAGCAAAAACTACATATCTACGAAAGCTAAAACGTCTTATAATTTAGAATGGAGGGAGCAGTATGTTGCATTCAAAGTTACACCCCAGTATACATTTGTCACACATTAATGAGTACTGGACCAGCAATAAGAATTAATTGACAGAACAGCATCAAGTAACGGAAATGTAGAACAGTTGAGACGATTTGAAACAGTCCACTGAAGCATAAAACTAATTACCTCAAGAGTGCCTGCCACTACCTCCTGTGGAACACTGCTTTCACCCTGCAAAGGTTGTCACCGAAGCAGCTAATGTCACATGGTCTACAAACAGATACTGGCAACTGGGCGATGCAACAGGTCAACTGAACTGTCACATGAACGATGCACCGACCAATGCAAGAGGATTCAAATATTCAGATAAAATGCTACACACATAGACTAATCCAGAGCCAGGGATTTGTAGCTGCTGCATTTTACTACTGAATTATGAGTAACGCAACCAGTTTTTCTGAGGGATGAAAAACACAACCTAGTGATGCATTTCGTCATTTTACCTGCGCGCGGAGGCTGAGGGCGTAGCAGGGGAACCCGGCCCGCGAGAAGAAGGGAAGCCAGTGCTCAGCCCAGCACCAGGCCGCGTGGAAGCTCCCGTGCACGAACACCAGGGGCGTGCGCTCTTCCGCCGCCGGCGGGCACTGCGCGATGACCTCGAGGTCGAGGCCGCACGGCAGGCGGTGGAAGCGGCGGGACTGGCCCTCTTGCAGAGCGTAGGCGCAAGCGGGGCGAAGGAAGGGCCTCGTTGTCCTCCTCCTCGCCGTCCGGGCCTGCGCTGGCGCCGGCCGTGAGGAGATGAAGAAAGGAGGAGCGCCGAGGGTGGCGTTGGCCATGGAAGGCGCCAATCGGATGCAGAATGATGGAGATGTGTTTTTTTTTTTAATGAATGATGGAGATGGGTGGACAACTGGACATGGAACAGCGGATAGATATCGATAAGAAAAAAGTGCAGAGCAACGCGATGGGCTGCGGAAGAGCTAAATAAACGCTCGCCCCAAATATAGAGTAACGGTTAGCTAAGCCCAGTACCACCCTGCTCGCTTAAGCTCTTTTACAGCCAGCTGCTGCTTCTTGCACAATAAATTGCGGTTTTCCTTCAGGCGCGTGAGATACGTCCGGACACTGCTCCGGTTCGCAAACTCGCCTGCCCCGTCACATAAAATCAAATAGAATTGCATCCACTGCACCCCTGCTCCCATTCCCCACCGCGCCCTGTTAGCCCCCACCGCGCCCTGTCTGAGAGAGCACGAAACACTTTAAGTGCAACATCGCAAATTATCTAAACTATGTAGTGCAGTGCAACGTCGAAAATTATGTGCTGCAATATAAAAAATTATATACTGCAACATCAAAAATATGTGCTGCAACATCTCAAACACTAGTACTGCAACATCACAAAATCAACCATTAAACATGGGAATGAAAACATCTCAAATCACCTTTTAGTGTTGCAACATATGAAAAAGGTAATTTTAACAATTAAAATAGCTTGTCACAACACTTAGAAAAAAGTTAAAACTCACACGTTGCAATATTAGGGAAAAAAATACAATCCCAATATTAGAATTCCCTTTCTGCAACACATGAATCACCTATTTGTAACATTCAAAAATCACCTGTTGCAACATTTCAAAAATTCCCTTACAACACGGAGAAAACAGCAAGGGGTTGGGTTCGAGGTGCAGTCTGCTTTAGCCTAGGCCCGTCACCTTCAAGTTCATCGGAGGGAGGAGGGAATAGGACCTCGGAGCTCGCCGGAACCCTAGTCACCGCCGCGTCTCTTAGATCCAGAGGAGGAGGAAGAGAAGGAGGGCTCAGATCTAGAGGAGGAGGAGGAGAGATCAGATCAAGAGGATGACCGACCTACCTCGTCGGAGGCGCCGCCGTCGTCCTCGTCTCTGGTGGGGGAGCGGGAGCCGGGTCGCTAGGGTGTGGGGTAGCAATGGAGGTCGCGGAGGGGGGAGGGAGGAAGTGTGGGCGGGCGGGGTGGCAGCGAGCTAGGCGCGGGCGCGGCGTCCGTCCGGGGCGTTAGCAGACCTGGAGTGCGGCGCGGGCGGGACGGCAGTGAGTTGGGCGCGAGCACAGCATAGGATGGGAGAGGCACGAGCGTTGCGGGAGTGAGCGGTCGAGGAAAGGATAAGGCGGTGTGCAGCATAGGTGGGCGGGTCCGGGCAGGTCGGGTCCGTGCGTCCGCCCGCTGTGTATCATTATTGAATAAACTGTGAGAGAATTTTGGCAGCAGCAGTTGCAGCACAGTTGCCTCCTTTCTCCTGCGGCTCTTTCCTCAGCAACAGCAGGGCGGTTTGGCTGGCACCCATGGCGGACGCCCAAACCCTGATATGCAAGTTCCCAGTGCCTCAGCCGACAAAAGCTCAAGCAGGCAAGGCTTCCGCGGCTCCGTACTCCCATCCTCACATATCGCGTTTCTTTGTCCGCCTGAACTCAAGCAGGCCTGGACTGATCACCAACATCAGGGCCAGCAGCAGGTACTCAGGCTGACGATCGGCCTAGATGCGAGGAATCCAATCCGTGTATTTTTCGTCTTTGGTTTGTACACAATTTGATCTCCCTGGTTAGTGATTGTAGTCGTTTAGCAGATTATTCATATTGGTAACTGATATAGTCATACGTTTTTCTCCTAATTTAGATGTTGAAATTTTATAATGTTACCTAAGTAATATTTATCTAGTGTTAAGAAAAAGAAGAAGAAAACTATAAGATCAGTTTACTCAACCAAAATAGGTGCTATCTATAAGCAAAGATTTTAAATCTACAACTATAACCAGAGATAGCTGCCGGAGAAGACAACAGCTAGGAGAACAAACTTTTAGCACTAAGTAGGGGTGTTTATTTTCACCTCCTAAACTTTAGTCGTTGTCCCATCGGATATTTAGATACATGTATGGAGTATTAAATATAGACTATTTATTAAACTAAATACACAGATTAAGACTGTTTTGCGAGACAAATTTTTTAAGCCTCACTAGTCTATGATTTGACAATATGGTGCTACAGTAATATGTGCTAATGATGGATTAATTAGGCTTAATAAATTCATCTCGCGAATTACCAACAGATTCTGTAATTTGTTTTTTATTAGTATCTGAACACCCCATGTGACACCTTCTAAACTTTAGTCCCTGAATCTAAACACCCCTAATCCTAGACGCTAATAGCTACGTTTAGCTCGAGATAGCCGTCGAATGGGCTTTTATTTAGCTACGGCTACAACACTGCCAGCCCCAGAAACTGGCAAACAGCTGGCCCAGGATGCCTCTACCGGTCCACCCACATAACCCTAAAAAAACTCTCCCACACTCTGTTTGCCTAAAAAAGGGTTAATTAATTGGATTTATGTCATTATAATTTTACCATTTTTGAAACACACCATTACTATTCAAAAAACTATGCCAGTGCCATTGGAACTATGAAGATGTTAGAAATACGTCATTATATATGTCTGGAGACGATTTTAGGCCCACTGTCAGGCATATGGAGTGGTCCCGTTATCCATATGGACAAGATTGCCCCCTTCATCTTTCTCTCTCACATCCACAAACACATGGGGCCCACTCGTCAGCCTTCCACACGTTCTCCCTCCCCCTCTCTCTGTTGTCTTCTTCGTCTCTGGTCACCTGCTGGCAGCGGGGGCACGACTCGGTCGACCACACGCTCGCCTGGCTGTAGTGCAGTAGTGGCGCGGTGGCCCACCTACACGCAAGCCCGGCGGTGGCGCCGGAGCCCGCGTGCGCTCGCCGACAATGGCGCGACCGCCTCCTTGTCCTGTGGTGTCATAGCAGCGCGCACGCATGTTGGCGGTCTCTATAGACCAAATCCGACCGCCAAATAAGTCAAAAAAGAGGAGAAATTAGCAATCTTAATCACATATGCATTTACTATTAATTAAGTTCCACATGTATTTGGAGAACATTATTTTACAGGTCACAAACACAAATACATGGAATAATTCACCGAAAGACGCTTTCCGATACTGATTTGCGTAAAGGAACAAGGAAGACGCCCACCAAATCAATTCAAATGGGGCAAAACCTCACGGGGAAGCAATCCTGGTCCAGCCCACGGCCTACCAGGCGAAGGCGGTGGCGAGAGACCACGGTCAAGGGGCGGTCGACCCCTAGGGACGCCCGACCCCTTGCCGACGCTGCTCAGCCCCTCCTTGCTGTGGCGGTGGCATGGAGCCATGCTAAGGCGGTGGGAGCCGGTCCTCATGCCAATTATAGCTCGTAGCACCGCCTATGCTCCTGTATAAGTAGAGGGGTACCCTGTGGCAGAACCTCCTAAATTATAGGGCCCACATGCACCTGTCACTGTCCAACGACCTTTGACATTTATGCATATGTTACCGATAACTTAAGAAGACTGTCGGGTGTCCTCGGAGAACCCCGAATCATCCACGATTCCGAGCGGGATCACATTACTGAGTCATTGCAAGTATTACAACATTTATCCAAATATCAACACAGAGTAAATCAATGAAGTCTTACAATAACTTAGTTTACAAAACATTTATTTCAAACCTTACAAACTAAGTTCGATTATTAATACAAAAGCGTAGTAGTGGAGTGGCATTATAATATATACAAAACACACAAATATATGCCGCCTAAGGGCCACACATTACTTATCATCAACGCCATTGAACAAACGGTCATGCAAAGACGATCCAAAACAGATCGCCATGAGCCTCACCGCAACAAGGGTCAACAAACCACGAGTACGAAAGTACTCAACAAGACTTAACCGAAATGAAAACCGATAAGACTCGGGAATGCAGGCTCAGGGATTCAAGGTATGGCTTTAGCAATAATCAAAGTTCTTTTGCTTAAAAGCACTTTAACAAAATTCTTTGTATCAATAATTAAAATCTCATCAGATCATATACAAAGCTGACACGATCCGTAATAAGATCATGAAACTTCATATCCAACACTTTCTCGAACCATTCTCGAGTTCCAGTTATTAATCTACGATGATGATCAGAGAATTGAGTCTCCATAACCGAGGAGCAACGACGATTCGAACCGATTATAAACCCAGCTTGGGAATTCCAGACCACACGACATATGTAGGTCCCCGACCTACATATATCAACCTACCCTTGGATCCTCTGAAACAAGAACGGGTCCGCGCCACCCGAGAGCACAGCACACCTCAAATCCGGCCACATTCCAGCCACGAGGGTACACGCTACTCCGCCATCTCTCCACTCCCGGTCTGTGAGTAGCCATTCTCGTAATAGAATCGCCAAGTTTAGGCTTACCGGAGTATGTGGTTAGTACTACAAATTCTCAACTCACACAGGTCAACAGCAGTGCGGACCTTAAATCGAGGCAGCAGAAGAACCGCTCACAAGACCTCCATGTCTTGTGGCTCACACACACCAAAGTCCGCCTTGGGTCTAGATTTATTACTCCACATTCCCATATCACATGCTAACATAATTAACCAATGTTCCATTTAAAACTCGCAGTGGTGTGGTATCACCCAACTACGATCGGTCTAAGCGAGCTAAGCATAACTAGGCATATACGATTTTTAAGCGGGTAACAAAGTAGATATGGAACAACAAGGTTGATAATGCAACAATTAGGTTTCCACTTGACTTCTAATCACTTAATGCAATATTGAAAAGCAAAAGCGAAATCAATTTGTAAAATACAAGGTAAGGTTATATGCATCCGGGCTTGCCTTCGTTGGACGGAAAAAATCGGCTCTGCGACGTTTCACACGTCTTCGATCCGACTTCAACAGACAGATCAACCTCCTCCGCAACTTGATTAACTACCATGCGTTCACCTTCGTTTACTACACGTAGTAACATTGCCATGTTTACATGATGTGGAATATGAAACATGATGCTCGATGATGGACACAAAAATAAATAAATTGGATACAATTTTTTTTTTCGCAGTACAGTTACAAACCAAATTAACCAAACCATATTCGTAACTGATGTGACCACGCTAGCACCGATCACTTTGGTGAACTCTCCGACCACTATGGTGAACCACCCGACCACTATGGTGAGCTATCCGACCACTATGTTTGAGCTATCCGACCACTATGGTGAGCTATCCGACCACTATGCTTGAGCTATCCGACCACTATGCTTGAGCTATCCGACCACTATGCTTGAGTAACCGACCACTATGCTTGAGCTATTCCGACCACTAGGGTGAGCTATCGAAGCAAAGATCGTCGGTGAGGGAGAACCATGACTGCGGCGATCAAAATGAGTAAACAACAATCGACTAAAGACTACGACATCAAAAGCGAAACCGTAAGTACACCGACATGACAACGGCTCACCGAAAAGCTCGCCACGATGACACGCCTCGCCAAGCGGTGAAGTTCTTGACCTCGAGGAAGAAAAAAACGTGGACAAATGAGTTCTCGGCAATTTCAAAGCGATCAAGGCTAGTCATTTGGATTCGCAAGGAAAAGACGGAACTAGGACGGCCTTTACCGAGATGGCAACAGCGCTAGGGAGACGATGCGAGCTTGTTGGAGCGATGACAACGATGGTGGTGAAAACAAAGGAAGAAAAACGACGATGACGACGTCTTGGTACTTATAGCGCGTAGCTTGAAGCTCAAGGAAGCCATGACGGAGCTATTCCGTGCGGTAGCGACATCAAAGACGGCCACGACACGCCTAGAACGCCGAAGAAGGAACGACGGCAATGTAGCTTAGGCGGTGAACACTGCTCACAAAAATTACAAAATTGCCATACGCCAAAAATTCACAATTTACTCTCAAATTTTTCATAACTCAAAAATCTCCAAAAACAAAAGTTGTTCAAAATTGAAAGTTCTACAACTTTGCTTCTATAACCATCTCCTATTCGGCCTACATTTTGAAATGCACACTTGAATTCAAAACGGGGACATTTAAAGAATTACGCCTTTTCAAATTACTTCAAATTTTACCAAACAAACTTTGAATTTAAGTCAAACAATACAATTCAACACATACCACATGAATATAAACTTGTTTTTAGTGTATGCATCTCAAAGTTTTCACCAAATGCCAAATGCTTTGCAATGCATATGATGACATGTCAGGTTTTAGTATTTTAAACACCCGAGGTGTTACATACCCCCTCTCTAAAGACACACCACATTGAGCAACACCTCACTCTCTACTCTATTTAGTTTTACCTTTTAGTTGTATTAGAGCAAGGCAAAGCCATCTTGGAAGGCTTGGCTCTTTGGAAGAAGAGATTCTTGGTATGAATATCAATATGGGTTCATCCAAAGTCATGTCTTCACTTTATTATGGTCATACTTATAAACTAGAGTATAGTTATTATGTTATGATCTTGATATATGAACTAGTACAGAGTTTATTTGTCATGAGAATAGCACACTTAACTTTATGCTTAAACAATCATATAACTTATATAATCGGAATTAGAGCTAAGTTGAGGTGGCGGTTCATCATGCCGTCAGGTGTGCCCAAGTTCTTTACTTGTCGATCCATAGGGTCAGGGCTCGAGGGGATTTGGGTAGTTTCTGTATACGCAAGCGTGGTGCTTGGATATGAAGAGACAGGTGAATGCATTGTCCTTCTCTCCGGTTGAGGGGTAGGCGGCAGCTGGTGATAGCCCTGTCCGTCCTTCGTAATCCTCCACGTTCGTTTAGGGTGTAGGAGTCTAAATTATCACATGAGGTTGTTGGCAGACCAGTACTCGGTGGCCTCCCGACCTGCTTCACACTTAGCCCTAAAACTAATTATGTAATTTGTATGATTATCAACTAATCTTTGTATTACTACACTAGACCAATACCTACTCGACTTAGAATTATTCTTTTATCCTTTCTCTTTCTATTTTATCCTTTAAGGAATGCCAAGTGTGTGTCCACTATCTTAGAATTACTATTCTTACCCTGTTATAAGCATTGGTGTAATTGCAAGCATTATTGTTCATGTTTATATCCATACTAGACTCTTAATCAAATGCCTTCCTTTAGGAAAACATAACGATACCCTGAATACTTCCGGGTGAAATGCTACAATGATAGCTCTGTGCGCTTGGGATTAATATCTAAAATTGTTAAGAAACTATCTAGGCTATTTCTTAGTAGCATGGCTACACATTAGTTATGTTGCTAAGAAGTACCAACAAGGTATTTTGGGCGCCATTGCTGAGGATGGATTCAAACCCCGTACTTAGTAGTGACGTTAAAAAATATCAATAAGCATTTCTAGCGCCATTGCCGGAGAAGGCATATTGATTAAAGAATCTAGTAGGATATGTTCATGATAATATGCATGTAAGGTAGGAATTGTTTATGTAGGCTAACTTCGCTTGTTTTCTCATGTTATGGGTGAAAACAGGGATATTGTATGACCGGTTACGACATGCCGAACAACTACATTGAAAATCCGGAGGCACTCTGTGGCAGAACTGCCTAATCTAATGCCTCCCAGGAGTACTTGTCTTCCATTAGAAACTAAGTACTCAAGGGAGGGCACCAAATTACGCCATTCCGTCGGGCACACCCCGAGGGAGAACCTAAAAATCCATATTTTTCCATCAAGATCACAAATGAGAGAATAAAGCTTACATCATTATTAGCCATTTCTTACATCACTTTTTATGTAACATCAGAGTATAATATTTATTGTTTATAATAGTGGAATATAATCATGTTATCAGAGTTATGAACACTTTAATTTAATAGCGGAAATATAAACATGTGATTAGAATTACAGCAGGAATAAATATCTATTCATGACATGATGGAATATTGATATATAAACACTAACAACAGATTATAAAACTTCTATTTATAAAACATTTAGTGAGAGTTATAAATAAAGACTATGATTGCAGTGTAAAGGAATCCTCTCTGAGCCCACCAGGAAGAATCCACACACAAGAGTCAGCTTTAGCATCCACCGGTCAACTGCAACAGGGGGAAATAAAACCCTGAGTACTCAATTGTATTCAGTAAGACTTACCCGATAAGAGGAAAGAAAAAAAGACTCCAAGGATATGCAAGACTATCTGGCTGGTGGGTTTATTGCATTTGCAGGAAGCATTACTAAGCGTGTATCCTTATATTCAATTTTTATTAGCGGTCGCATTAGTTCATTAGCTAAGCATTCTATGTAAGCACCTGTGCTACTTTCAAGCAGGTGGTAAGCAATCATATTTCTTTTTACCATCTTTCATCTTTCGGTTCTTACTACGATGCTAGAGTTTAGACAAGTTGTACCGGAATGCCGACGATTCGCTAATCAATACCCTCAGCCGGGTACCCCGAAAACACATGCCCCGCTTGTACCCCTGGCATAAGTAGGACCAACCCACTACCCTCCTATCACGGGGTCTAGGTCCTCGTCCAAACTAGGACTCCAAGCCTCCACCCCTGAGTCCCGGACTCAGTGCGGTGCAAGGACCTCCTATACCCAAAAACCACCCTGACAGTCGGTTCGAAAAGAGCCGGAACCCATAACAAGAGAGTAACAAGTCTTCCCTAGGCCCATACCCAAGTATGTGCTCGGGATAATAAATCTGTGACTTGCCTATCGTCCAATGCAACGGCCGGTCCTTAACTGACACAGATAGGGAAAATAGTGTAACCAAATTATGCCCCATTGGTCATAGGACACAACCTCTTACACCCACCAATATCCAAATCATGTTCCTGCCCGGTCTCCATTTTCCTTTCCACCATTTTATATATTCGAAGTGATAATAATACAGTAATATATTTCCTATCTCTCGCGAGTGACAGGCAATCACTTGACTTCTATCGGAGTCCTATAGCATAGCACTCTACATGATCCTATCATATATGCAAGTGGGTTTCATTTAACTCCTTAAAACTTAATGCACAAATATAATTTAAAGTGCAGAAAAGTAGGGGTTATGCACCGGGGCTTGCCTAGGTAAGATTTAATCAGAAGTTAGCTTTCCTTCATGGCGACACGATCTCTAAAAGCATCATTTCTCCAGCAACTCCCGATGACTCCATGATCCATCGACGTCCCTATTATGATATGCAATGCGAAGCAATGCAAAGACGTAATTAATTGACTGAAATCGTGACTCGTAAAATACGATTTATGCCACTCAAGCTAACAAGCTAGTTCTAACGACGACCGTACTTAGGCTATGTATCCATGTTGTCAAATAAGACGTTATTTCCCAACAAATGTTTTAGTTATACAATCCCAAGGTGTTTCTTTATTCCATTCTATCGATTTAATCATTATTCAAAATAGGGCATCATTATCTATCTAGCAAACTAATTATTCTAAATCTACAAAAATTACAGTGAGTAGGTAATAATATTAGTAATTTACTGTAAAATTTTCAGAGTCAACCCTATCAACGATTTCTCACGGAAATTCCTACAAGTTCACCTTTTAACAATATTAAGCATGTTAAAATAATTAGAGCAACCCTAAAAACATATCGAATCTAAGCGAACAAAATACACTATTTGATAGATCATGATTTTAGAAACTCAACAAAACTAGTTTGGCATTTTTATGATTTTTCTTTGATTTTCTATGAATTTCCAAGCATTCAACCGATTATTAAAATTACAAAACACCGAAAAAGAAAACAAAAGCTCCTTGGGCCCGAAGCGACCTAGGTCAGCCTGGTTCAGCGGCCAAGGTAGCCCAGACGGGCGGGGCATGCGCGCGGGCATGAGCAACCCAGCGTGGCGGTGACAGACCGGATGCGTAGTCACGGGTGCGGGTGGCCCAAACACGCAGGCAGCGGCCCAACGCGGGGACGGCCCAGCGCGGATGAGCCCACAGGCGCGACACGCATTTTGTAGAAAGAACCCCGCGCTTTTCTCTATTCAACCCGGGATCCACAAGTACTATTCATTTGAGTCACGTATTTTACACCTAGAACCCTGTATTAGTTTCTTCTCACCTTTTTTTTTACCTTCTCTTCTTCTACGAACAGAGAAGCAGAGGAGCACCGGTCAGCGGTCAATCCCAGCCGGGAAGGACACAGCGACGGCGGAAAGCCCACCGACGAGATGCACGAGAAACCGGTCCAGGGCGGTGGTGCGTGAAGGGGACCGTGACGCCTAAGAGAGGGGAGGTGAATTAGGCAACTTAAAAATCTACTTCTGAACTATGGCATCTTTTTCTAACCTTAGCAAAGCCTATACAAAAGATAAAACTATCTAAAGGTGCAACTATGATTTTGCTAATGTGTTGCTATCTCTACCACAAAAGGAGTAATATAATCAATGTAAATGCGGAATCTAAAGAGTAAGGTAGAGATATGCAAACTCCCGTCGATGACTCCGGTATTTTTACCGAGGTATCGAGAAGCGCACAAGCTTCCCCCTAGTCCTCGTTGGAGCCCCTCGCAAGTAATCCCTTGCAAGGGCCAAGCTCCCGGTCGGGTAACTCCGTGGATAGCCTCGGGCCTTCCCCATGCGCAAGTGGGTCTCCGACGTGCCTTTCGGCAAGCCTCTCCCGGATGCTCCCCGCCGTCTTCACTATCAAGCTTCCAACCGAAACGTCGCGGGCCTTGTTCCCTCCGGTACACAGTGGCGGCCACACCACAAGCGCAGTTGGTGTGATCTCGTAAGACTACAAGCTCCTCTGATGTACAACAATGGTGCTCGCAAGCACCGAGTGGTAAGAGGTATGCAAACCTCATTAAACAGTAGGCCTAAACCTAGAGCAAGCGCATAAGCGGTGGTCTAATCAACCTAAGCACTCTGTAAAGCACCTACGCTAATCACCTAATGAACCACTAATCACTATACAAGTGGGGATCACTAAAATGGTGTATCAACACCCTTGGTATGTTTTCTTAGCTCCACACACCTTATTTGGTCGGTTAGGGGTTGTATTTATAAGCCCCACTGAGAAAGTAGCCGTTGGGGACAAAATCCCACTTTTCTGCTACTGATCGGACGCTGGAGTCGTCCTGATCGGATGCATCCGGTCATCCTGACCGTTGGAGCCGCGAACAACTGATCGGACGCTGCGAGCGTCCGATCACTTGCCACCGGACACGTCCGGTCGCACGTTCGCCGCTCTAGAACCTCTCTGTACTCGATCGGATGCTGCTGTCCTACGTCCGGTCGGTTTGCCACCAGCGTCCGGTCTAGCGTCCGGTCGCTGCTGCTGTTGCCAAGCCTCTGATCGGAGTGTTCGGTCGCTTTTCATCAGTGTCCGGTCCAGCGTCCGGTTGCTGCTGTGAGCTCGTTTCTTCTCGATCTTGCATGCGGCTTGGTTCCTATTTTCATGCTTGGACTTTGCTTTTATATCTTGGTTCTTCTCTTGTGCTCCTAAGGTCTTGCTTGAGGTGTTGATCATCGGATGATCACGTCGCCTTTGTCCAAGTCATGTCTTGCATCCCATTGAACTATAAAACAATCACTTGCAAATTCATTAGTCCAATTTGGTTATGTTGGTCATCAAGCACCAAAATCCAAAGTAAATGGGTCTAGGGTCCATTTTCCTTACAATCTCCCCCCTTTTTGGTGATTGATGACAACACGACCAAAGCAAGCAAATAATAAAATTTTGAAATTTAAAAACTACCTACTTGCTAGGATGCAATGCAAGGGGCAAGATTATATGATGCTAAAAGATACTACTTGTAAGACTATATAAAAACTTATCTTACCCTTGCAAATGTCCCCATGTGGTATTATAGATTTAAGCCTTGCTTCCTATAAATTCTCCTCATTCCATAATCTAATGCATAATCCACTATCCTCCCTTTCTTGGACCATTACTACAAATTAATGCTTGCTTTTGGTCCTCTAAATTCTCCCCCTTTGAAATCAAACACCAAAAAGAAAGACATTAGTAGCACAAGGGAGGGTCAAACTTTGTGATCCTTTGTATGTAGAGTGGAATATGTCATAAAATTTGACTCTCACATTATATAGATTAAGCTCCCCCTAAATATATGCATACATATGGTAGAAGACAAAGCTTATGCATAATTGGCAAATTTTTGCTTAAGGGAATTTAATCTATATAATGCATGGAGAAAGCATATAAATATTAAAATGAAATCAACATGATGATATCGGTTTAGAAATACCACATGTGGAAACCAATTTGATTTCTACCACTTGCAATAGGTGGTGGATAGTTAAAGTATGATGCTTAGCTCCGGGACTCCATTTTCCTTGCAATGAGACTACTACACACATGATAAGCTTGAAAAGATGTTAGTCTCAGAGCATCCAACTTGTAGTGTAACCTCCCCCTAAATTTGTGCACACAAGTGTGGGATACTTGTAGAAATCATGCACATTGATTTTAGAATTAATAATACCACTTGAAAGATGACATCTCATGAATGTGAGAATCATTTTCAAAGATGATATTCGGGAGAAAACATCTACAATTTGGACTTTGGCACATATTGGATGAACAATTGAAGGACAAGCTATATGCCGTGCTCCTAATTTTAAACCATGTAGGTTTGCTCCAAGGGTTAAGCATGAAACCGAGCAAGCCTACCATAAGATATACCTAGTGTATGCATGACAAAAGATATAAGAATTCAAATGCAAACCTAGGAATGAAGAGTAACTAGATGCTAAAAAATACCAATTATAGGAAAATTTAAATCTAATACCAATTGAAGTAAATTGAATCTAGTTATCTAACATGGGAAGAGGAATTTGGGTCCATAGTATTCACTAACCCACTTGGCAATGTCTTTGTCCATCATGATGCACCCCATGAAATGCATCCAAACTTTGCCAAGTCTCCAAATTCCCCGAAGTCCATTGGACTTCTCACTTCCCTTTCGGGATCCAAACCTTCTTGGTGCTCTTCATGTTGGAAATGATCTCCTTTGGCACCCAAAAGCGTTTGACCCCATTGTTGGCTTGCTTGTTCACCTTGATGGCCACCACCTTGTCATTTTTCTTTTTCTTCAAGAGATAAGATGTGGAGGCCTTCTTGTCCACCTTGTTGGTGTAGGTGTTGGAGAGCTTGCTTGTTTGCTTCTTTTCTTTCTTCTTTGCTTCTCCCCCATTCTCCACCTTGCATTCATATAACTTGTGACCTTCCTTATGGCACACGTAACAAACCATGATTTGTCCTTCATCAAGCTTCTTCACTCCCTTGACGGTGTTATCTTGATGAAGTTGGGTCTGCTTCGCCTTGCCTTTCACTTGAGTCAAGTCCTTGGTGAGGCGAGCTACTTCTTGCTTGAGTTGCTCATTCTCCTTTGCAACCTCTTGTGTGCATGTATGTATAACAACTTTCTCAACACAAACTTGATTGCACAAAGGTGAGTCTAAACATAGATCATTACAAGAAGTAGAGGTATCCTTTTTAGACATGTTAAAGATAGAACTTTTCTTTTTAGATGCCTTGGTGGGGGTTGTACTAACGGCTTCAAGATTAGCAACTTTATTAGTTAGCTCATCACAATGTTTGCACATGGTTTCCTTTTTTACAAGCAAACTTTTATAAGCATCTTGTGAGCTAGCTAACTTTTCTTTTAATTTTTTATTTTTCTTTACAAGTTGCTCATTATTTATTGTGCATTCATTTATTGTTGTACTAACCTTAAGTTGCTCAATTTTTGTAGATAGTTCAACATTGAAATTATCAAAGTTCTCATATTGTTCAAGCAAAGTTTTGTATGCTTTTTGTGAACTATCTAGCTTTTCTTTTAAAATTTTGAGCTTCTTTTGTTGACTAGTGCAAACTTTAGCATATTTAAGATTTTGTTGCACAATTTCATCATAAGAAGGCATATCATCATCACTGTCACTCTCACTAGAGGATGAGCTTTCGTTACCTCGTGCTATAAGGCACACATGAGAAGAGCTTGATGATGAGTGCTTGCGGCCTCGCCTCTTGTGATGGTGTTCTTCTTCACTTGAAGAATCATCCTATGATCTTATTGAGGTGAGGGCTTGGTTCTTGCATGCCTTCTTCTTTGTCTTGGGTGTGGGCTTGTTTGGACAAACTTCCACAAAGTGCCCTAACTCGTCGTAACCATAGCATCCTCTCTTTCTTTGCCCATTTCTTTGATTTGTGAAAATGAGATCTTAAATTTGGATGGGCACACCCTTGACATTGAGCCTTTGGATCATCTTGTCCACCTTGTTGATTAATTTGATTGATTCTTCATCAAGGTCGGAGGTGGAGGAGGAAGATTGATCATCACTTGAATCTTCATCATCATCATCATCGTCCTCATCTTCTTCTTCATCTTCACTTGAGGAGCTTGAGCTTGAGCTTGTCTCAACTTGCTTGCCCTTCATCTTCTTTTTCTCGCTACATGTGAGAGCTTTGCCTTTGCTTGATGAAGAAGCTTCTTCTTGACCCATCTTACGTGACATTTCAAATGCCACTAACTTGCAGATGACTATGCCAGGGGTCATGGTGCTCAAGTCCTCCATATTGTGAAGGATGGTGATGATGCTTGCATATTTCTTTTGTGGTAGCACGGAGATGATCTTCCTCACGATGTCCGCATCATCTAGCTTTATTAATCCTATTGAATGGAGCTCATTGATAATTAGATTGAAACGTGAATACATATCACGAATAAGCTCATCATCATTTATTTTAAAGGAATCATAATTTTATTTAGCTAGACAATGTTTTTTCTCACAGACATTACTTGTGCCGTCATGGAGCTCTTGGAGTTTTAACCAAATTTCATGTGCTGTATTTAAAGTGAATACTTGGTTAAACACATCCATGCTAAATGATTCAAACAAGCAATTCTTAGCTCTAGCATTGAAATGCATTTCTTTTTCATCACTCTTTGTGGGTTTTTTGGGATTCTTGATGGGTTTTATCCCATCACGAGTGACTCTCCATACACCCAAATCAACCACCTCAAGGTGGCAAGCCATTCTAGCCTTATAATAAGGGAAGTTAGTGCCGTCAAAGTACATAGGCCTAGAGGTATCAATCCCAACCACTCTAAATGGCGTCGGCTCAATGACGGTTAAGCCAAAGGTCCAAATTGAGCCAACCGGCTCTGATACCAATTGAAGGGGACCATGATGCCTAAGAGGGGGGGGGGGTGAATTAGGCAACTTAAAAATCTACTTCTGCACTATGGCCTCTTTTTCTAACCTTAGCAAAACCTATGCAAAAGATAAAACAATCTAAAGGTACAACTATGGTTTTGCTAATGTGTTGCTATCTCTACACAAAAGGAGTAATACAATCAATGTAAATGCGGAAGCTAAAGAGCAAGGTAGAGATATGCAAACTCCCATCGATGACTTCGGTATTTTTACTGAGGTATCGAGAAGCGCACAAGCTTCCCCCTAGTCCTCGTTGGAGCCCCTCACAAGGAATCCCTCGCAAGGGCCAAGCTCCCGGTCGGGTAATTCCATGGATAGCCTCGGGCCTTCCCCACGCGCAAGTGGGTCTCCAACGTGCCTTCCGGCAAGCCTCTCCCGGATGCTCCCCACCATCTTCACTATCAAGCTTCCGTCCAAAACGCCGCGGGCCTTGTTCCCTCCGGTACATGGTGGTGGCCACACCACAAGCGCGGTTGGTGTGATCTTGCAAGACTACAAGCCTCTCCAATGTACAACAATGGTGATCGCAAGCACCGAGTGGTAAGAGGTATGCAAACCTCACTAAACACTAGGCCTAAACCTAGAGCAAGCGCATAAGCGGTGGTCTAATCAACCTAAGCACTCTGTAAAGCACCTACGCTAATCACCTAATGAACCACTAATCACTATACAAGTGGGGATCACTAAAATGGTGTATCAACACCCTTGGTATGTTTTCTTAGCTCCACACACCTTATTTGGTCGGTTAGGGGTTGTATTTATAAGCCCCACTGAGAAAGTAGCCGTTGGGGACGAAATCCCACTTTTCTGCTACTGATCGGACGCTGGAGTCGTCCTGATCGGATGCATCCGGTCATCCTGACCGTTGGAGCCGCGAACAACTGATCGGACGCTGCGAGCGTCCGATCACTTGCCACCGGACACGTCCGGTCGCACGTTCGCCGCTCTAGAACCTCTCTGTACTCGATCGGATGCTGCTGTCCTACGTCCGGTCGGTTTGCCACCAGCGTCCGGTCTAGCGTCCGGTCGCTGCTGCTGTTGCCAAGCCTCTGATCGGAGTGTTCGGTCGCTTTTCATCAGTGTCCGGTCCAGCGTCCGGTTGCTGCTGTGAGCTCGTTTCTTCTCGATCTTGCATGCGGCTTGGTTCCTATTTTCATGCTTGGACTTTGCTTTTATATCTTGGTTCTTCTCTTGTGCTCCTAAGGTCTTGCTTGAGGTGTTGATCATCGGATGATCACGTCGCCTTTGTCCAAGTCATGTCTTGCATCCCATTGAACTATAAAACAATCACTTGCAAATTCATTAGTCCAATTTGGTTATGTTGGTCATCAAGCACCAAAATCCAAAGTAAATGGGTCTAGGGTCCATTTTCCTTATAATCTCCCCCCTTTTTGGTGATTGATGACAACACGACCAAAGCAAGCAAATAATAAAATTTT
The DNA here is from genome assembly GCA_904845875.1 of Miscanthus lutarioriparius. Taxonomy (NCBI): domain Eukaryota; kingdom Viridiplantae; phylum Streptophyta; class Magnoliopsida; order Poales; family Poaceae; genus Miscanthus; species Miscanthus lutarioriparius. The sequence goes on from CAJGYO010000012.1 coordinate 51,887,325, forward strand.
GAAATTTAAAAACTACCTACTTGCTAGGATGCAATGCAAGGGGCAAGATTATATGATGCTAAAAGATACTACTTGTAAGACTATATAAAAACTTATCTTACCCTTGCAAATGTCCCCATGTGGTATTATAGATTTAAGCCTTGCTTCCTATAAATTCTCCTCATTCCATAATCTAATGCATAATCCACTATCCTCCCTTTCTTGGACCATTACTACAAATTAATGCTTGCTTTTGGTCCTCTAAATTCTCCCCCTTTGAAATCAAACACCAAAAAGAAAGACATTAGTAGCACAAGGGAGGGTCAAACTTTGTGATCCTTTGTATGTAGAGTGGAATATGTCATAAAATTTGACTCTCACATTATATAGATTAAGCTCCCCCTAAATATATGCATACATATGGTAGAAGACAAAGCTTATGCATAATTGGCAAATTTTTGCTTAAGGGAATTTAATCTATATAATGCATGGAGAAAGCATATAAATATTAAAATGAAATCAACATGATGATATCGGTTTAGAAATACCACATGTGGAAACCAATTTGATTTCTACCACTTGCAATAGGTGGTGGATAGTTAAAGTATGATGCTTAGCTCCGGGACTCCATTTTCCTTGCAATGAGACTACTACACACATGATAAGCTTGAAAAGATGTTAGTCTCAGAGCATCCAACTTGTAGTGTAACCTCCCCCTAAATTTGTGCACACAAGTGTGGGATACTTGTAGAAATCATGCACATTGATTTTAGAATTAATAATACCACTTGAAAGATGACATCTCATGAATGTGAGAATCATTTTCAAAGATGATATTCGGGAGAAAACATCTACAATTTGGACTTTGGCACATATTGGATGAACAATTGAAGGACAAGCTATATGCCGTGCTCCTAATTTTAAACCATGTAGGTTTGCTCCAAGGGTTAAGCATGAAACCGAGCAAGCCTACCATAAGATATACCTAGTGTATGCATGACAAAAGATATAAGAATTCAAATGCAAACCTAGGAATGAAGAGTAACTAGATGCTAAAAAATACCAATTATAGGAAAATTTAAATCTAATACCAATTGAAGTAAATTGAATCTAGTTATCTAACATGGGAAGAGGAATTTGGGTCCATAGTATTCACTAACCCACTTGGCAATGTCTTTGTCCATCATGATGCACCCCATGAAATGCATCCAAACTTTGCCAAGTCTCCAAATTCCCCGAAGTCCATTGGACTTCTCACTTCCCTTTCGGGATCCAAACCTTCTTGGTGCTCTTCATGTTGGAAATGATCTCCTTTGGCACCCAAAAGCGTTTGACCCCATTGTTGGCTTGCTTGTTCACCTTGATGGCCACCACCTTGTCATTTTTCTTTTTCTTCAAGAGATAAGATGTGGAGGCCTTCTTGTCCACCTTGTTGGTGTAGGTGTTGGAGAGCTTGCTTGTTTGCTTCTTTTCTTTCTTCTTTGCTTCTCCCCCATTCTCCACCTTGCATTCATATAACTTGTGACCTTCCTTATGGCACACGTAACAAACCATGATTTGTCCTTCATCAAGCTTCTTCACTCCCTTGACGGTGTTATCTTGATGAAGTTGGGTCTGCTTCGCCTTGCCTTTCACTTGAGTCAAGTCCTTGGTGAGGCGAGCTACTTCTTTGCTTGAGTTGCTCATTCTCCTTTGCAACCTCTTGTGTGCATGTATGTATAACAACTTTCTCAACACAAACTTGATTGCACAAAGGTGAGTCTAAACATAGATCATTACAAGAAGTAGAGGTATCCTTTTTAGACATGTTAAAGATAGAACTTTTCTTTTTAGATGCCTTGGTGGGGGTTGTACTAACGGCTTCAAGATTAGCAACTTTATTAGTTAGCTCATCACAATGTTTGCACATGGTTTCCTTTTTTACAAGCAAACTTTTATAAGCATCTTGTGAGCTAGCTAACTTTTCTTTTAATTTTTTATTTTTCTTTACAAGTTGCTCATTATTTATTGTGCATTCATTTATTGTTGTACTAACCTTAAGTTGCTCAATTTTTGTAGATAGTTCAACATTGAAATTATCAAAGTTCTCATATTGTTCAAGCAAAGTTTTGTATGCTTTTTGTGAACTATCTAGCTTTTCTTTTAAAATTTTGAGCTTCTTTTGTTGACTAGTGCAAACTTTAGCATATTTAAGATTTTGTTGCACAATTTCATCATAAGAAGGCATATCATCATCACTGTCACTCTCACTAGAGGATGAGCTTTCGTTACCTCGTGCCATAAGGCACACATGAGAAGAGCTTGATGATGAGTGCTTGCGGCCTCGCCTCTTGTGATGGTGTTCTTCTTCACTTGAAGAATCATCCTATGATCTTATTGAGGTGAGGGCTTGGTTCTTGCATGCCTTCTTCTTTGTCTTGGGTGTGGGCTTGTTTGGACAAACTTCCACAAAGTGCCCTAACTCGTTGTAACCATAGCATCCTCTCTTTCTTTGCCCATTTCTTTGATTTGTGAAAATGAGATCTTAAATTTGGATGGGCACACCCTTGACATTGAGCCTTTGGATCATCTTGTCCACCTTGTTGATTAATTTGATTGATTCTTCATCAAGGTCGGAGGTGGAGGAGGAAGATTGATCATCACTTGAATCTTCATCATCATCATCATCGTCCTCATCTTCTTCTTCATCTTCACTTGAGGAGCTTGAGCTTGAGCTTGTCTCAACTTGCTTGCCCTTCATCTTCTTTTTCTCGCTACATGTGAGAGCTTTGCCTTTGCTTGATGAAGAAGCTTCTTCTTGACCCATCTTACGTGACATTTCAAATGCCACTAACTTGCAGATGACTATGCCAGGGGTCATGGTGCTCAAGTCCTCCATATTGTGAAGGATGGTGATGATGCTTGCATATTTCTTTTGTGGTAGCACGGAGATGATCTTCCTCACGATGTCCGCATCATCTAGCTTTATTAATCCTATTGAATGGAGCTCATTGATAATTAGATTGAAACGTGAATACATATCACGAATAAGCTCATCATCATTTATTTTAAAGGAATCATAATTTTATTTAGCTAGACAATGTTTTTTCTCACAGACATTACTTGTGCCGTCATGGAGCTCTTGGAGTTTTAACCAAATTTCATGTGCTGTATTTAAAGTGAATACTTGGTTAAACACATCCATGCTAAATGATTCAAACAAGCAATTCTTAGCTCTAGCATTGAAATGCATTTCTTTTTCATCACTCTTTGTGGGTTTTTTGGGATTCTTGATGGGTTTTATCCCATCACGAGTGACTCTCCATACACCCAAATCAACCACCTCAAGGTGGCAAGCCATTCTAGCCTTATAATAAGGGAAGTTAGTGCCGTCAAAGTACATAGGCCTAGAGGTATCAATCCCAACCACTCTAAATGGCGTCGGCTCAATGACGGTTAAGCCAAAGGTCCAAATTGAGCCAACCGGCTCTGATACCAATTGAAGGGGACCATGATGCCTAAGAGGGGGGGGGGGTGAATTAGGCAACTTAAAAATCTACTTCTGCACTATGGCCTCTTTTTCTAACCTTAGCAAAACCTATGCAAAAGATAAAACAATCTAAAGGTACAACTATGGTTTTGCTAATGTGTTGCTATCTCTACACAAAAGGAGTAATACAATCAATGTAAATGCGGAAGCTAAAGAGCAAGGTAGAGATATGCAAACTCCCATCGATGACTTCGGTATTTTTACTGAGGTATCGAGAAGCGCACAAGCTTCCCCCTAGTCCTCGTTGGAGCCCCTCACAAGGAATCCCTCGCAAGGGCCAAGCTCCCGGTCGGGTAATTCCATGGATAGCCTCGGGCCTTCCCCACGCGCAAGTGGGTCTCCAACGTGCCTTCCGGCAAGCCTCTCCCGGATGCTCCCCACCATCTTCACTATCAAGCTTCCGTCCAAAACGCCGCGGGCCTTGTTCCCTCCGGTACATGGTGGTGGCCACACCACAAGCGCGGTTGGTGTGATCTTGCAAGACTACAAGCCTCTCCAATGTACAACAATGGTGATCGCAAGCACCGAGTGGTAAGAGGTATGCAAACCTCACTAAACACTAGGCCTAAACCTAGAGCAAGCGCATAAGCGGTGGTCTAATCAACCTAAGCACTTCACAAAGCACCTACGCTAATCACCTGATGAATCACTAAGCACTATGTAAGTGGAGATCACTAAAATGGTGTATCAACACCCTTGGTATGTTTCCTCAGCTCCACACACCTCATTTGGCCAGTTGGGGGTTGTATTTATAAGCCCCACTGAGAAAGTAGCCGTTGGGGACGAAATCCCGCTTTTCTACTACTGACCGGACGCTGGAGTCGTCTTGATCGGACGCGTCCGGTCATCCCTACCGTTGGAGCCGCGAACAACTGATCGGACGCTGCCAGCGTCCGGTCACTTGCCACCGGACGTGTTTGGTCGCAAGTTCGCCGCTCTGGAACCTCTCTATACTCGATCGGATGCTGCTGTCCTACGGCCGGTCGGTTTGCCGCCAGCGTTCGGTCTAGTATCCGGTCGCTGCTGCTGTTGCTGAGCCTCTGATCGGAGCGTACGGTTGCTTTTCATCAGCGTCCGGTCGCTGCTGTGAGCTCGTTTCTTCTCAATCTTGCATACGGCTTGGTTTCTATCTTCATGCTTGGACTTTGCTTGATATCTTGGGTCTTCTCTTGTGCTCCTAAGGTCTTGCTTGAGGTGTTGATCATCGGATGATCACGTCACCTTTGTCTAAGTCATGTCTTGCATCCCATTGAACTATAAAACAATCACTTGCAAATTCATTAGTCCAATTTAGTTGTGTTGGTCATCAAACACCAAAATCCAAAGTAAATAGGCCTAGGGTCCATTTTCCTTATAGCGCGGCCACGATGGGGACGCGGAGCGGGTAGGTGCACAGACTGGGTGGAGCACCACGGCGGCATCTGCAGTAGGCGATCGGCGCGGACGACAGCAGGGAGCGCCATTGGCTGTAGGACACAACCTCAGAAGTTAGCTTTCCATCATGGCGACACGATCTCCAAAAGCATCATTTCTCCAGCAACACCAGATGACTCTACGATCCATCGACGTCCCTATTATGATGTGCAATGCGAAGCAATACAAAGACGTAATTAATCGACTAAAATTGTGACTCATAAAATACGATTTATGCCACTCAAGCTAACGAGCTAGTTCTAACAACGACCGTACTTAGGATATGTATCCATGTTGTCGAATAAGGCATTATTTCCCAACAAATATTTTAGTTATACAATCCCAAGGTGTTTCTTTATTCCATTCTATCGATTTAATCATTATTCGAAATAGGGCATCATTATCTATCTAGCAAACTAATTATTCTAGAGCTACAAAAATTACAGTGAGCAGCTAATAATATTAGTAATTTACTATAAAATTTTCAGAGTCAACACTATCAACGATTTCTCACGAAAATTCCTACAAGTTCACCTTTTAACAATATTAAGCATGTTAAAATAATTAGAGCAACCCTAAAACATAACGAATCTATGCGAACAAAATACACTATCATATAGATCATGAGTTTAGAAACTCAACAAAACTAGTTTGGTATTTTTATGATTTTTCTATGATTTACTATGAATTTCCAAGCATTCAGCCGATTACTAAAATTATAAAACACCGAAAAAGAAAACAAAAGCTCCTTGGGCCCGAAGCGGCCCAGCTCGGCTTCGGTTTCAATGCCAAGGCAGCCTAGACAGGGCAGGCGGCGTGGGGCATGGCATGAGCTGCCCCGGCTCCGACAGACCGACCCAATGGGCACGCCGCATCACGGGCGCGCGGGTGGCCTAAATCATGAGGCAATGCCAGCACGGGACGGGCGCGAGAGCGAGCAAATGATTTGCCCACGCATGGCGCAGGCGCGATGGCGGCAGGCCGGCCCAGCGCGAACGAGCCCATAGGCGCGGCGCGCATTTTGCAGAAAGAACCCCACATTTTTCTTTATTCAACCCGGGATCCACAAGCACTATTCATTTGAGTTACCTATTTTACACCTAGAACCCTGTATTAGTTTCTATTCACCTTTCTTACCTTCTCTTCTTCTTCTACGAATAGAGGAGCAGAGGAGCACTGCCCGATGGTCAATCCCGGCCGGGAAGGACACGACGACGGCAGAAAGCCCACCAACGAGATGCACGGGAGCACACGCAGCCTCGGGCCGGCCGCGGCAAGACCTGAGCCGGCCCCAGCAGCCCGCCCATGCAAACCGTGGTTACGGCAAGCCGGTTGCGGCGACGCCAGCCAGACAAATGGTTGCAAAGGCGCTGCGACGCTAGCAGGGCGGCTCCTCAGCATCGGGTGACATGGTGTGCTCGCGTGCGTGCGGTGGTGGGAACGGCCACGGCCGGCGTGATAGTGGTGCGGCCACGATGGGGTGCTGCGGATAGGAGGCACGGCGACAATAGGGCACTACGGACTCGGGCGCGCTCGTGAGAGGGGAGGAAACCGGTCTGGGGTGGTGGCACGGCCACGACGGGGACGCGACATGGGGAGGTGCGTGGACTAGGTGGAGCTCCGCGACGACATCAACAGCGGGCGATCGGCGCGAACAACAGCAGGGAGCGCCAGTGTGGATGAGTAGCGCGCTTGAGGTGCACCTTGGTGGTAGCGGGGCATGGGAGGAACCACGGGGTGCAAGGAGGAGCAGTGCTGTGGGGCCGAGGGGATTCGTGCTCTCGCGAGGGAGGACCGGCGACAGCGGTGCAGCCATGGCTATGGCTTGGCTCAGAAGAGCAAGTAGAAACAAAGGCAGAGAGGGCAGAGAAAAATGGCATGGAGAAAAAGGACGAGGAGACCTGAGCGAGCTTGGCAGATAAAGGCGGAGCAGTCTGATTGACAGCGACCATGAGCACGTGGCCCGGTCGGTGATTATAAAAGGTCTTGACGCGATGCATTGAATCGTAGCAACAGGGTCCGAGCGGGGTACGTCGACTAGCGACAGAGCATAGGAAAGTGAGAGGAGACGGTGTGGGCAGGGACAGAACCACACGCTCCCTTTCAGACGCCCCTGCGTAATGGACCTATTAAAGGCGTGGGCTCCACTGCATTAACAAAATCTCTTCTTCACTAGATGACCAAGGCCATTTGGACAGCGGACGCAAGGACAAAGTAGGACAGGTGCCAACCAAGTTGAGACGAGGCATGTGAATGCACGAGACGACCGCCAGGCAATGTGGAAAGACAGCAGTGGAAGGGGAAACAAGTAGCCGGTAAGGCCAGCAAGCTCGGTCCTATCTCATAACGCATGCGTCGTACCAGCGAGGTAAGTGAGCTGAGTGGCTAGTGACACTTTCGTTATTATTTTAAAAACTAACAACATCACATTGGCACTCGAACAAGCAAACCAACATATTCACGATGTTCATCTCTTACTGATGATATGATTTTTCCTGTTTATATTTTATCTTATTTTGGCTTCCAAAAATTCATTTTCTAAACAACTTTATGCACTAACAAGCATAACTAAAACTCTAAGGTTTTAATATTTAGCAAATTTTTACTTTCGACAATTTTTATTATAAAAATTGTTTTTCATGCTTAATCAAATAAACAAGCCATTCACCCTTTTATTTGCTATCAGACATTTTTAAGCACTAGTCCATACGTCATACTAACTTGTAGAAACAGAACATCTAGGAACTAATTAACCCGTTGTTCAATATAATTTGCCAAAATGACACTTTTAAACATAAGTTAAAATTTTAAAATCCGAGAAAATCATTTCGGTAAATCCTCTTAGGTCTAAATCTCGGTGTTAAGCAAGCTCGTAACACCAGAGGTGTTATAACCAACCCCCCCTAAAAAGAATCTTGTCCCGAGATTCGAAGCAAGAACCAGAAGAGGGGGAAAACACGATTACATTTCGTAGACTAGAAATTACACGAAAGATTATGCGACTTCAAATACTAAACCACACGGGGGTTTTGGGATACATGGTTAAGAGCAACCTAGTACAACCTAGTACAACCGAGACTTAATCTAGAAGTCGAGATAGGCGAGGGCAATGGAGAAACAACAAGATAATGATTATCCAAAACATGGCGTATGACCAACAGATCCAGAAATAGGAGACTAAGAAGTCAAACATCGTGAACCCTAAGACTAAATTAACCGACGGTAGACTTGAACTTCTTTGAAAACTAGATCCTTTCTTCTCAGATTACACCATCACCTCAGGCTGACGAACCTAGCTCCACAATAACGACTGGACCTCGTAGCTCTGCTTTGGATTCGAGAGGATGGGGATGAACAAGAAGAACAAGGATCAAGGGCATCTTATAGTGATGAACGGAGGTGGGGCGCAACACACCGAAAGTGGAGACGGTGTGGATACAATACATAGATGAGTCATGCTATGGGGATAAACTCGGCCGTGGTGCGCTTCCTATGCGAGCGATAGAGAGAGGATAAGGAGAGGAGAGGAGAGGGTTCGCTCGATGAGGCAGGTGTGCGGGCGGCCGTGTCCCCAAAAGGAGAAAAAGAAAGTGGGGAAGGGGGTCCGGTATGAGGGATGAGGCGCGGGAGTCGAGAGCCGACTGGATGCCGGAGAAAAGAGAAACGCACAGTGCACAAGGACGGCTCTCATCAATAAAATGGTGGCAAATCAAAGCTGGGGGAGGAAGGAAAACACAAAAAGGAATGCATACCATGAAGGTCTCGGACATGCTTTCCGCAAAAATAGATTTATTAATGAAAAGACTGGAGGAACGGGCCCAAGAAAAAGACGCCATGGTGGGCACCATCCAGGCCATGGACTCACACATGACGTGTGAAGTTTGTGGGAACGTTGGCCTTTCGGGGAATGATTTCCCCGAAGCCCGCAAAGAAGCTGCGTTCATCAACAACGGGTTTCGCCAACCAGATCCACCATTCATTGACAAGAAAGAAGATCCTGGCCACCTGACAATTACATGCTCAATTGACCTGCATGTCTTCCATAATGCCTTCTGCGACCTTGGAGCAAGCATCAACGTCATGTCTAAGATAGTATATGATAAAATACTAGGTGGACCTTTGTCCACTACACATTTTCGACTACAGATGGTGGATCAATGTTCACAAAAACCTAAGGGATTAGCTAAGGATATTTTGGTGAAAATTCAAGACACATACATCCCCACAGACTTCGTTGTTTTCGACATGGGCCACAATAGGGAAGTTCCCCTCCTCCTAGGAAGACCATTTCTTAACACTACAAATATAGTTTTACATGTGGGATCAGGGCATGTTAGCTTTCATATTCAAGGGCAAACAATGAGATGCCCATTTAATGGATTTAACATGCATAAATATACTAAAAACAAACAACGCAAGAAACAGCCACATACAAAGGTCAAACAGGTATTACAGATAATAGGATCAGCATCCACACCCACTTCTCCGGGTACGGACGAAACATCGTCAAGCAAAAAGTGAAAGGAGAAGAGTCCTGCTCAACGGACTTCAAAAGGTGAGCCCTTACAGAAGGTAAATCGGTAGTTATCCTTTACAATTATAATTTGCTTAAAACCTCTATATAATAAAACTATAGACTATACTTTAAATTATGCTAAAATAAAAACAATTAGTTCACCTTTCATATATCTTCACTTGAATAAAACTTGTTTATCCTACCATGTTCTATATAAAGTATGTTTTGGTTTGAAATATGGTTTGTGATCAATCATACTTTTATAGGCTTTTTAAATTAAGCATGGTGCTTTGGTTAATTAGCCTACCTTGGTCAAACAAAACTTGAAGTCTAGTTTGATCATTGAATCAAAATTGCTGAGTGTAGATTTTGGTTGGGTATTTAGACTAACCCCTGCAGGGAAACAATCAAATCCATAAGAGTAAGTCATGAATGGAGACAAGGTCAAAACCTTTTGGTGAACCCAAAATAATATAGTGTGAATAATAAATAGCTATAATAAAAAATTCTTGAGTTTTTGCCTCTGTAATATAATAAAAGCAGCTGAAGGACCATAGTCGACAAAGTAGCTTGGGGGAGGACCCCGCAGAGGTAAGTAGTATCTTTTATTTTCCGCATTTTAAATTTTTGCATTATTTATTTTCTGCATTCATTTAATTATTAGCATTTAAAAAATGAAAAATATAAAATCAAAAAAAGTTATATGATAAAAACAACAAAAAACAATTATTTTACTCTCATATGTGATTTAAGAATGTTTAGTTTCTCTCTTGTTGAAATAATGAATAGTTGCTCTGTCTATAATTCATCTGTGCCTAAGCTGTAACTTAGTATTCCCTAAGATTTAAGTTTATTGGCTAAAAATGTCTCATCCTAAAAGCTTGACACTTGTGGGTTGCAAAAGCATGATCCTTTTCTAAGTTGTTGAAAGTTATGATATGGTAAATAGAATATGCTATGACTTTATTCTAAGAGGAACTTGACATCCGGAGTTTTCATCTTAAAAATGCTAAAATCAAAAGTATCTCAATGATTATGAATTCCTAGCACGACCATATGACATGATTCAAATACAAACGTTAGTCATATGCTACTTACATTCACATTGAGTTTTGTCAAATTGTTGTGACCCTTGTAGAGATTCTAGTCATGCACCCATGATCAAGACTCACATACACCCACAAATAAAATGCTGACTCTTACACTGAGAGTTACGCAAAAATATGTTTTTCGTCCACCTAAAATAAAAACTCCATTCATTTGCCATGAGTCTTTCTCTCTAAAATTTTCATATGCCAAAAAGAGTATGGGGCTATACTGAAAAAAGAGAGAGACATATGAAGCTCTCAAAATAGCAAAAGAAAAGAAGAAAAATAATAGAACACATGAAGGTTCCAAAGTATTAAAAAAAGAGAGATAGCCCATAATTCTAAGGCAATTATTCAAAAGAGAGAAAATCATGATCAAAGGAGTATAAAAAATATTAGGAATCACTTTTATATTCCACACACTTGCACATCTTGATCAAAGTGTATGACTTGCATCTCCTTGGATCCGGTTTTTGACTTAGCAATATATTTGATGTAAGTATACCTCTCATTCATACCTACCTAAAACTCCACTCAAAGCTTTTTAGAGATAGAATGAAAAGAAGGTAAAACAAATGCCTTGGTAAGGATCATACACATTGAGCGATCGAGTGAATCATTTGAGGAACTTACATTTTATTTTTGTAAAACTCATAAAACCTTCAGATAGAAGGTTGACCAAAGATTGAATGGTTGGTAATTCTGTTAAATCCGTTCTATCTTGCAACCGCCTAAGACTTGGAAAAGCAATAAGCCCCACAGGGATTAAGTTAAAAGGGTGGATAGAATGCCAAACTTATTTAAATTGAGGAAGAATACTTTGTTATAGACATGACACTTGTAAATTATATTCGTCATTGTAGCAACTACTGATCAACAACCAATAACTAAGCTATTTGCTTAGGACGAGCAAAAGGTTAAGCTTGGGGCGTTTGTTGGCGGTCTCTATCGATCAAATTCGATCGCCAAATAAGTCACAAAAAGAGGAGAAACTAGTAATCTTAATCATATATGCATTTACTATTAATTGAGTTCCACATGTATTTGGAAAACATTATTTTGCAGGTCACCAACACAAATATATGGAATAATTCACCGAAAGACGCTTTCCGACGCTGATTTGCGCAAATGAACAAGGGAGACGCCCATCAAATCAATTCAAATGGGGCAAAACCCCATGGGGAAGCAATCATGGTCCAGCCCATGGCCTGCCAGGTGAAGACGGTGGCGAGAGGCCACGGTCAAGGGGTGGTCGACCCCTAGGGGCGGCCGACCCCTTACCGGTGCTGCTCAGCCCCTCCTTGCTGTGGCGGTTGCATAGAGCCATGCTAAGGCAGTGGGAGCCGGTCCTCATGCCAATTATAGCTTGTAGCACCGCCTATGCTCCTATATAAGTAGAGGGGTACCCCTCTCTAAAGACACACCACATTGAGCAACACCACACTCTCTACTCTCTTTAGTTTTACCTTTTAGTTGTATTAGAGCAATGCAAAGCCACCTTGGAGGGCTTGGCTCCTTGGAAGAAGAGATTCTTGGTATGTATATCAATATGGGTTCTTCCAAAGTCATGTCTTCACTTTATTATAGTCATACTTATGAAATAGAGTATAGTTATTGTGTTATGATCTTGATATATGAACTAGTGCAGACTTTATGTATTATGAGAATAGCACACTTAACTTTATGCTTAAACAATCATATAACTTATATAATCGGAATTAGAGCTAAGTTGAGTTTGTGGTTCATCGTGCCGTTAGGTGTGCCCAAGTTCTTTACCTATCGATCCATAGGGTCGAGGATTCATGGGGTTTTGGGTAGTTTCTGTATACGCAAGCATGATGCTTGGGTATAGAGAGACATGTGAATGCATTGTCCTTCTCTCCGGTTGAGGGGTAGGAGGCAGGTGGTGACAGCCCTGTCTGTCCTTGGTAATCCTGCACGTTCATTTAGGGTGTAGGAGTCTAAATTATCACATGAGGTTGCTGGTAGACCAGTACTCGGTGGCCTCCCGACCTGCTTGACACTTAGCCCTAAAACTAATTATGTAATTTGTATGATTATCAACTAATCTTTATATGACTACACTAGATCAATGCCTGCTCTGACTTAGGATTATTCTTTTATCCTTTCTTTTCTATTTTATCCTTTGTGGAATGCCAAGTGTGTGTCCACTATCTTGGAATTACTATTCTTACCCCTGTTATAAGCATTGGTGTACTTGAAAGCATTATTATTAAGTTCATATCTATACTAGACTCTTAATCAAATGTCTTCCTTTGGGAAAATATAAATAATGATACCCTGAATATTTTCGGGTGAAATGCTACAATAATAGCTCTGTGCGCTTGCGGATAAATATCTAAAATTATTAAGGAACTATCAAGGCTATTTCTTAGTAGCATGGCTACACATTTGTTATGTTGCTAAGAAGTACCAACAATGTATTTCTGGCGCCATTGCTGAGGATGGATTCAAACCCCGTACTTAGTAGTGACGTTAAGAAATACCAACAACGCGCTCGTCCGACAGCAGCTCGGCTAGCCAGACACGGCAGCACCCCGCGTGCTCGCGTGCACTTGCCGGCCATGGCATGAACAGCTTGCTCGTTCCGTGGCATCGCAGCATCGTGCACGCGCTCGCCCAGCAGTGTTCCCCTGCGGCACGTCCGCGCCGCTGCGGAGATGCGCCTCCAGCTGGCCGGTGACTGCCGGGCGGCCGCACCACGGGGGCTGACCATGGCGTCAGGGACCGCACCATCGGGCAGCTGCGCTGGCTCCGCAGCCTCGCTGCGCACATATAGAGGAAAAATAGGAGCACGGAGGCACATGGAGGCCGGGAAGGTCATGGGCTAGGTCCTCACCACCGGCGAGACCTACATCGGCTGAATCGACCAAGGTCCCATGCGCGTGCTATCTCCATGATCAGACTGGGCACTTTTAACCAAAAAACCGTAAATTGAACCGAACCGAACCGAACCGAAATTACAGTTTTTTCGGTTCTCGGTTTTGGTTTCGGTTGTAGGTTTGGGTTAGTTCGGTGTTTGCTACGGGAACCGAACACCCGATCAAAACCGAAGTCATGGCCGCATCGCCTCTCTAACTTCTCGTCCTCGCCTTGTTCTAGGCCTAGCCCAGGGCCCATCACGTGGACAACTAAAACCAGCGGCCGAAAAGGCAAAAAGCAATCACGTGGCCCTTTGTCGCTTTCTCTCCATCCGCATCTCGTTCCTCATCTTTCTTCATTCTCTCAAATCTCGATCTATCCACACAGCCATTCTAGAGTACTAATTCATGAGCACAAGGCGCAGGCTTGCTGCTTGTGGGTTGAGGTTGCATATCACGCAAGCACAAGTTACCTACGGGCTATGGCAGCTTGCTGTGTGATGTTCAATGGCTCGCGGCGGCAGGTTACAGAGGGCATCAATGCAAGTCTGAATGGCGATGCCGTGGTTCGAGAGCATGCTGTGGTGGCCGTGGGCATTGTGGAGCCATTGGTGGCACGAGCAAACACATCGATGTGGCGCAGCGTTGGTCAGGTGAGTGGCGAGGACCGGCGTCGTCCCCGCGGGCGAGCTACGCTACACGCCTGACGACCCAGCAGTGCTCACCCAGTTCTGGATCGGTGAACTTCGGTGAAAGCCGAAAGCCGAACCGATCAAATCGAAACTGAACTACTCGATTTCTCAGTTTTCATTGCACCGATCGGTTTCTAGTTTTCCTCAAACCTTAAGGTTTCTTGCACCGAACATCCGAACCGAAGTATCGATTTTAACCGATTGCCCAAGCTGAGTCCATGAATAGGATTAGGGAGAGGACAGAGGAAGGGGATGACACATTGGGCTCGCCGAGAAGGTTCCGTTCGCTTCGCTGAAAAAACAAGCCGATACACTGTTCCGGCTGATTTGTTGCGGGAGAAAAACACTGTTTCGGCTGAAAAAATAAGCTGAAAAAGACGGATTATAAGAGAAACGAACATGGCCTAGTGAGATAGAGTGGGAGGGGTATTTTGGTCCTTAGAAAAATATAAAATTATCTACGTATATAATGGCATATTTTAGCTTTCACGAGAATTATAATGGCACTAGCATAGTTTTTGAATAATAATAGTGTGCTTCAAAAATGGTGAAATTATAATGGCACAGATCCAATTAACCCCTCAAAAAAGTGGCTGTTGCTGCTTTCGGTTCCGGCCGTGACGTCAGACCTTTGACTGGAGTTGGCCTACGACGGTGACTTCAACGGACTTTCACCAGCGGCAGCGACGATGGTGACAACTGCTTCAAGCAAACGTGGCTTGCGGCGGTAGCTTCCAGGCTCCATTGATGGCAGCCGATGGCCATCGCTTTCAGCGAATGCGGCTATTGATGGCCAATAACACCGAGTTAGACCATCAACATTTCACCCAAAAGCAAGATAAAATCACATCACATGCACCCAATTTACTTTATAATTCACCTAGTTCCACTTGTACTTAGAAAAGTATTTGAATACAGGAAATTTGTACAAATTTCATCAAACACAAGTGCAAAAGAGGCAAGTGGACGTGGCAGGGGCCTTGGGCCCACCTGGTGTGGTCGATCGATGCCACATGGCATCGCCCGATGCTCCACCTAGCCTTGCCACGTCACTGATCCCTGGGAGAGCCAGGTGGCACACCTAGGAGGCTTCCCCCGCCGTTGATCTACGTTGGTTTGATCCGAAGGCTGAGGTGGAGCTCCCTTGGATCCTTGGGCCCACTGTCATCCACTTAGAGGTGACACATGGTCAAGAAGAGCATTAAGTGGATGACCAAGAGGGGAAAATTCAAAGCATCTTTTAAGGAGTTTGCTGAGGCTTGCGGTCTTGACTATGTCTTGATGAAGGGAGGTGTGCAGATGAAGAGTCCTCCAGAGTTGGAGGAGGATGAAGCTCGTAGGTTCCACAAGTTTGATGACTCCAAGTTCATGTGGAATAAGGGGATAAGGAGAGAGGCACATTTGCTAAATGGTATGCTGCATTGCACTGTGATTCATAGCTAGGATGAGAGTAGTAAGTTTATAGATTAAGCGTGTGAAAGCCCAAGTTTGGTTTTGGTTAATTGATGAAACCTATTTGGACAAATCCTTGCATCTAAGTATGTGATAAATAGGATGGTCCAATCCAAGTGAAGGAGCTAGGTTCCACTCATCGATGGAGATGGCCACATGAAATGAAGTCCATGGTGGTGGTGTGGACATGTGATGATGATCAAGCTCCGGACTTTGGAAATGAAGAAAGAGAAAAACAAAATGGGCTCAAGGTAAAGGTGATATTCATAGGGCCATTATGTTTTCGGTGATCGAGACACTATAGAGAATGTGATCACATTTAGAATAGATGGTCGTACTAAGACGGTAGGCCTCATCCCTCTGCTGGATGGCCTGCACCCTCTGAGCATGGGCAGCCCGTGTCTCGACCTGTGCTACGTTCCTATCTGGAACAACATTCTCCATCTGAGTCTAGAGGGCTCCTAACGCTGTATAAGCGTCAGTAGTGTCCCAAAGAGCCTCCCTAGCTGTCTTCTTGTGCTTACACACACACACACACACACACACTTCTTCAGCCTTCGCTGTACTTTCCTAGCTTCCATAAGTTTGTTCACACAGATGTTATAAGACTCTTGCTAGAAATAGCGGGTGTCTTCTCAGGCATAAAACATTTGCATGACAACGAACATAGCCCTCATAGCAGGACTCGAGCTCTGTGCCCGCTTGTCATGGTCCCGCACCACAGAAACACAGTCATGCTGTCTCCAAACTGCCATAGCTGGATCCACTTGAGGAATAGATCCCGCTGCACTATTGGTGAGTGAATCATCATGCTGCTGACAAAGTGTGCTCAAGATCTCAAAGGCTGCCACTTGAGCGCCTTCCCAAGGGGTTCTTTCCACAGACTCCGCTTTCCAGCCCTGGTACTGTGGTGCCCGTGTACAAGAAGGATGGACACTTGCACCTCAAACCATGGTTCCTCCTGCACATGCCTCTGTGTCCAAAAGTATTGGGGCGGCTCTATGTACCCCACAAAATACAACACTTTCCAGAGCGAGGCAGGTGTGCCAAAGATACCCAAGAATGCCTTGTTTCCTTCTAGCGGGTAATATGCTGCCATCTGTAGTAAAATGGTGCAACTCTTGTGAGAACAATGTTATAATAGCAAAGATTACTTACCGGATAAGAAACTTATAAGGGAAGGAACAATGCAAGTATGTAATGAATGATTTATCATGATGCATGCACGTTCCATATGTGCTCACAAACTTAGGAAAAATTAAAACTTCTAGTGAAATACACAGTGGCATACATATGTTCTCTCATAATATAACGTAACTAGTCAGGCTACAGTTTCGTTGTTAGCGTACCTGTACAAGAGTTTCATTTCAGCCTAATCCCACAATTATATAAATATAGAAATAAAAATCTGAGCTCTAGGTTGAATACTAAATACTTTCACACATATATATATATATATATATACGAACACCCCTCTATCAACGAATGGCTAGGAACAGAAATAAGATCTGTTGCTTTATGACATATCCCACGTCGCACACCGCGCCCGCTCCCCTAATAACTTTGTCTGCGCAGCCCACGAACGTGGATAGTCCAACTGCCTAGTAGGGTTTATCATGATTAGGGATTAACTGTGCCTTCATCTACTAGAGGCGATGGCCGGCCGCATACTCCTGGTGTCATCTGCCGATCCACACCATCCTCCTCCTCTCTCCGATATCTTCCTCCAGTGGGCAACTTCCTTCCCTCAACCACATTGTTCAGATCCGGTGGCGGTGAGTATGCACAAGGAGGCGATGGGATCTGATGGACGATACCACAACCTCCGTCGTTTGATCCAACCTAGACCGAGCCTGCATCTCCTTGTGAGTTCGAGCATCAGGTATGATCTCTCCCTTCCTCTTAGTTTATTAGAAGATTATTGGTTCTATATTTTTTAATACATCACGTTGCGAACAATTTCTGGCACCTACTGTGGACAAGCTGAGAATGGCGGCAGCCATGCCAACTGTATCTACCTCGTCTCCCATATTGGACTCTGTCAGCAACATGACGTTGTTCCTCTGATCTACAAGGTCACGTCCAATCTCCCCTTTTCTGATTCTTTTTTGTTTATCGGCACAATAATCTGTCCAATCCTCCCCATTCTAATTCTTCTTCTACCAGCACAACAATCTGTCCACTATGTTTTCGATAGAATGCTTCCCAGAGATAAAAAAAGTTTCACTAATTTTTGTGATATGATTGTATGAATGTGTGATACTCTGGAGATTATCAAACAAGCCATGTTATTAGGGAATCTAAGAAAAAAACCAGTCAGAAGAAATTTACTTGTCTTCCATATATCTGAACTCACTCAATTTTTTTGGTCCCAGTCTTCTTGTTTTTAGGCAACAAACTGGATGGTGCACTTATGGAAAATCCAATATAGGCAGGGTGAATAGCTTAGGAATCATATGATTACCACGTGAAGGTGTGGACAATGGAAGAAAAGGTTGCCTTCTGCTATACCATTTTTTGTTAAGTATACCAGTCTTCTTGTTTCTGCTATACCATTTTTTTGTTAAGTATTAACAACCGCTGATTGATATCCCAAGTTGATATTTTTGTACATCACTGTAATTTTGATGGATATGGTGTTTCTAGCTTGTTCTGACTCCTCAATGGATTAGTTCTTCAGTTCTGAAATTAAAGAGTATTTGGTAATAATTCAGTTACGCTTACTAACGGGTGATGTTATCTTTTTTGAACTTGTGCAGACAAAGGTAAATTTTCTAAATTTTGTATTGTGATTCTGTGATATACAACTATGAGCTATGAGGAGGTGACTGAAGAATAGATCTAGGAAGGTAAAGGTATCCCTTCTTCAAGTACGTACACAAGTTCTCTGGCTATCTAAAAAATTTCCTGACTTGTTTCTGATGACAAGTAAATCCCATGTATAGGAGATGATACCCTTGTTCAAGTACGTACAAAAGAACAGATCTAGCACATCCACCAGTTTCAATTTATTTTTGCGTGGCTTTAATGGTTCTAATTTAGCTCAGCTTCTTTTATGTCAGGGTTGTTGTGTCACTGTAGAAAAAGGGTATTAATGAAACCTTAATTCTAGAAGAGCTGCCAGGAACAGGTATATATACATTGGCTCAGTTATTTTCCTTCACCAAGATTTGTAAATTCATGGGAAAATCGCATATTTTTCCTAAACATGTTCTTCGCGAAGCACTCTATATTTTCATGCAGGACGAATATATGATATTTTGGATGTTCAAATGATTGAAGGATCAAGAACAAGATTTCCCCTCAAGATTAGTTGTTTAGGACTGAAGTTAACACTTATGTACATTTATTTTGGAACTTTGTAATTAGTGAATCATTGTATACAATTATAGAGTGCACCATTTTCTTGTACCTATAAAATCATTTACATACTTTTAGTTAATTAATATTATCTTAAGTTCCAAAGATATTTTTTAATATTTCTGGTTGCTGGGTGTAAGATATCCAATTAATTTATCAAGCTATTAATACTATAAAAATAACATATATATGATTTTAATAACAAATTCTAAAACCATGCGTCATGTTCTACTAGCAACATGTATATACATTGCTACATATTCGTTGTTAGTGCTAGCAACGCTTGCATACCCCTCTTACCAACACATATATATGTGTTGCAATTGATCCTTGCAACGCCACTTTAAGCAACGCATGTTGGATGCGTTGGTATTGATCCTACCAACACTTATTCAGGCTTGTAGAAATGCATATATGCGTTGCTAAAGGGGGTGTCCTTTTGTAGTGTTCCGTATCAAAGTTACCCGAACGTAAATACGTTCCATATATACATATAAATATGCATATACAGCCGTATCAAACCTAACCCACAATTAAATACCTTAGTATATATATATATATATATATATATATACTTCAGTATCAAAGCTACCTCTCCCCTTAGACCGTACGCTCACATCTTACGGTCATGCCACTCATCATCTTACCTTGGGCGTAGAGGTATTTGATCCATACATTATCACTCAAGTGAATGGCATCCATACAATAGCATGCCATATGGACGACGAAAATAAAAACCCGCATGTTAGTATTTATTTAGCCACCTGAAATCCTTAACTGGGCATAAGGAAAATGATCACTGGCACACCCTAGATTCAAATTTTAGATTTGAACACCTATTTATATATAGCTATAAGTTTGCCAAAACTGGTTTTGTAAAAAAAAAGACTTTTGTTTTAAATACACATATGGCAATAATGTTAAATCTTGCCCTGATGCTAGCTGTAACAGAACCATCCAATTTATAAGAGTACAAGTACAATGGTAGCCCACAAGCCATCGCACTATCATACTTGAGCCCATAAAAACCCGGTAGTCCGTCGAGTACCATGAAGGGTCTCGATTCATCGCCAACATACAATCAAGATCACACATTACTCTACATACATGCCACATGTTATATGGAGTTCACAAATACATTGCCATACATCAGAGTGCGATTAAAGTTATTACAAACCAAGTTCAAATAAAGTAGTAGTGGAAGCAAAGTAGTTTTTAAACAACATCAAACACCATTATTCAAATACTTGCAAGTCCATGATCACAACCCACAAAAGCATTATAGATTAGATATATAAATAGAAGTGCCTTGCCCGGGGCCTACTCCTCATCCATAGCGGGATAGAAGCAATTCTTACAATATCCATGAAAGACTGTGTTACTTGCAACAAGTAGGAAATAAACCCTGAGTACAAGAAGGTACTCGGCTAGACTTACCCATCATAAACTAAAAATAAAGTGACTCCAAGGACCATGCAAGGCTTTACAAGTGGAGCTAGCTTGACAACATTTTGCATAAAAGCTACTAGTTGAGCTATACATTTTATAATTCGGTTATCAAGTTAGTTAATTATAGCTATTCATCTATAGATTAGCAACTAACCTATGCCAAACATGTGGTATATCAGTAGTGATAGAACAATAGTAACCATAGCAATTTATTATTTCATTTTCAGAACCATTCCACTTGCCATTATCACTACGATAGAAGGAAGCTTAGTCAAGTTTCCCACTATCCGGGAGAGATAGTGATTCGAATCGATTGCAACTAGTTGGGAATTTATTCATAACACGAACCTAGGTCTACTAGCCACGGTAGCCTTAGGTCACCTTTAGTACAACTCAGGTACACATTTCATGGGTTCGATCAGCACCGCACAATCAGGGACTCTACCGATTGCCAGGACGATTAGGACTACCCTGCCCTTGGGCTCACATCCAGCTCCCCACACATCCTTACTACCTCTAGTGTGCGTACTTTGATAGAACGAGGCCTGGCCTGAGTTGAGCTACTCGGCTTCGTGGTCAGAATGAGTTATCTGTCCAGCTACGTGAGATGCATGCGTTCAAAATGACCAAGGACCAACAACGATGCGGTCCTTAATCGGCGCAGATAGAATCACATGAGTCAACTTACAACATAGACTTTGTCTGGCCTCGATTTATAACATCCCATGGTTCTTTTATACGATAGCAAATATAGCCAACCGTGGTTCAGTGTCCACCTATATCTCACAGGTGACAGAAAATCACCCGACTTCTACTAAGCTAAGCATTGCTAAGCAGTCATTCGATCTTGGACCTACATAGGATTCAAGGTATATTTCTATACAAGGTAGTTCTACGCATCAAATGTTTCCAATCAACTCTTATAACCTAATGCATCAAATATAAAGGACTCAAGTGATATTTTATAAAACATAGGAGACTTATAATGCTCCGAGGCTTGCCTTTCAAGAAAGAAGTAGGCCAGTGATCAAGGCACTCTGGTAGTTCTTTTGGAGCTTGCTCCTTGCCTTTGGGAGCTGCTGGCTGTGGTGTCTCATGATTACTACTTCGGGCAATCCTATATGTGTGAGCATGAAATAAGATATCATGGATACATAGATAATGACATGGATGATATGGTATGATAGAATGCATACTAATAAGTGTCCTTAAAAGTAATGTATTAAAGTGATAACAAGATAAATTTTCTTTTACTGAGTAGGTGCATATCTCTTCTCTAGTAATTAAACAAATGTCCATTTAAGCATTTTCTGGAGTACAAGATAGCTGCCACTTGTTTTGACTATAACTGGAGTTATACACATCCAAATAATATGGTTGTGGACTTTTTAGAAAGCTTATGAAATTTTCTACAACTTTATTTTAATCATCTTAAGGTGATTCAGTAGCTATCTAGGTCAAACAATTTAATCTTTTAGATCTATCTAGAGGACAAGCAAATCTGATAGCAGACTTCTAATAGTTATAACTCTTAAAACAATAGGCCTATGATCATGAAATTTTAGGACAAGTATGATGAGTAAGTTATCTATAACTTTATTATTAACAAGTTTTACAGGAAAGGTCACTATCATCATGAATTTCTCAACACAACAGAAACTACTCATGCAGCCATTTAGTTGAATTATAAAGCAATAATTAACTAGCTACCTATAACCAATTACTTCTATGCCCAACTAATAACATTAACAGATCATATGCATCACACGCACCACAGAAAATATTATGGTTAAGCCCAAATAATTTACTTATGTGCATTTATTAATTTCTTTATATAATAGGGTGATTTAGAGGATAATTATTTCCAATGATCAATAAATTCGAAGAAAATTACAGTGGGTTACAAATGACCCCAATAGTCTACTGTACAAATTTCATGCTATTTGGATAAGTTTAGCCACCTTTACAAAAATGACAAGTTACATAGGCTTATTTTAGCAAAAATAGTTTAGCCTAGTGAAAAGTGTCAAACAACATATTTCATATTTTTATTAATTTCATTCTGGCACCATAACACTGTGTAAAAATTTGCATGACCATAAGTGATGTATTTTTACCCCATTTATTTTCACTAGAAACAAGTAATTAATCAAGGTTAAATAGGAAGACAATATTTCAAGTATGCCTACTATAGGTTTAGTATTGTTCCTAGCTATAGCACGTCAATGTAATATTTTTGTACTAGCAAAATTGGAATCACAATTTTAGCACTTCCCTAGCTCAAGTTATGCATTTTATAAGATAGAAACTAATTTAAAAGCACTTTACTAGCTTAATTTAATTCCCCTAGAAAAATACCCCAAACAGTAGGTTTAATATTTTTGTAAAATAGTACACTTCATGATGAATCCAATAAAATTTGGATCACCTCATTTGGATACTCCTAGCTCAAGATATGATTTTTGAAAGATTGCATTCAAATCTAAAAAACAAATAAAACTAAAACACCACAACACTATTAAATGCTACGTGCACCCGGTCCAGTGCACCACAGAGGCGCTGGCAGCTGGGCTGCACGGTCAATGGACCCCACGCATCAGAGACATAGGAGTAGGTCACGGTGTTTGACCGGCCATATCTCGCCAGCGGTGAGGTCATCGGCGGCGAGATTGCCACCGACGTGCTCCCCTCGAAACCCCGCGTTGACCGGTACCTGTGATTGACTCAGCGCATCACCAGAGCGACCTCGCCGGCGAGCATGGTGGCTCGGTGGCGGCGGACCCACCATCTCTAGCAACGACACGACCAGGTGAGCATGGCTATAACGTCAGGATGACCTACCAGAGTTCTAGGGCTAGGTTACGGCCATGGCGAAGCAGTGGTGAGCTCCGACCATGTGCATGGCGGCATGAGCACGGCAATGGCGAGGTCACCATTCCAATGAGATGGTGGTTAGTGATGGGTCTCCATCTTTGGGGATGGTGCTAGGGTTCATGGCATTATGAAAACACACGCTAGAGTCTAGCTACGATCGGCTACGGCGAGCTTGAGCTCGCGGCCAGGGCTAGCGCACTTGGTGTGGTGGCGCGTTCCCGCATGGCGGCGGCGGTAGCGGTTAAATAAACGACAATGTGAGCATCTATGACCTAAGATGATGATGAACCCATGGAGAATAAGGTAGGAGGAGCAGTGGATATGGCTGGCCACAGCGACGCTCCGTGGCCATGGCGGCGACGGCGACGTGAAATGCCGCTTTACCTTGGCTCGAATAGTGGCAGTGGTGGGTCGGGGAGGTAGAGCGGCTCACGACGAAGCTATCCATGTGATGGATTGACGGAGCTACAGGGGTGGTGGTGTGTGAGCACGGCGGGGGCACGTGGCAATGGCGACGGTAGCGCGGCTCGGCTGTGGGAGAGCGAGAGAGAAAGGCAGAGCGAGAGAGTGGGAATGGGAGAGAGCAACAGCTGTGCCTCCCTTTACTCCCTCTGCTTACCACTCTAGCTAGGCTGATGCTGGCGAGCGGCCACCATGGAGCGCACACAGCCTAGTAGTGGTCGGCCACGACGCGCTCGGTCGGCCGATTCAAATCGGCCGTCAGGCCGACTGACAGTGCATTTTCACACCGTCATTACTCCTAATCCATGGTGATTTAGCAAAAACATCATTAATAGAAGTTGTAGAGCTATGTGAGTACTACAACTTTGCTTTAAGAAGCATTGCCAATTTCTCACTAGTTTTCAAAATGCAAAGGTCCAAAGTAGGTCACATTGAAACTAAAAACAGCTTCTAGACAACAAATTTGTCTCAAAACATCATTTTATTGATTCTTGTGGGCCCTATTTGACCATGTTAGGCACTAATTAGTACATGACCCTTAAATAAAGTTTGTTACCCATGTCAAGAACTACAACTTTTATTATGGTTGCACTGCCATGCAAACTCTCTATGCTATAGTTCAACTTTGGTCAAAGTAGGATCTTAAAAAATGACATTATGAGTAAACTAGGACTTAGAAGCAAATTTGGCCCATGTCATGAAAACAAACATTGTTCCATTTACCATCCTAGACATGTCTATGGTGTTTTTGTGACCTCACAACCATTTCTTGCATTGGTCACACATGATCACAAGCATATGCATGTATATAAGCAACATCACATGTGATAAAGATAGAGTGAATGAGATGAAACTTCATATGCTCATGCTCATGAATGCTTGGATGATGCTTGTGCTCATGAAATGCAAGTGCCAATTGTATGCTTAATACTAGGGTGTTACAGCCCCTCCCCCGTTATAGAAATCTCGCCCCGAGATTTGTATGACATACCATTTTTCATAAAAGGCAGGATAAACCTCACGTAGATAATCCTCTCATTCCTAGGTGGCATCTTGTTCGCTGTGGTTATTCCACACCACTTTGTAGAACTTGATGAACTTACTCTGGGTGACTCTTTCCATTTCTTCCAAAACTTGGATCGGTTTCTCTTCATAAGTCAAATCTGATTGGAGCTTAATATTGGCGGGTTCAATTGCTTCATCTGGTATGCGAAGGCACTTTTTAAGTTGAGAAACATGAAAGACATTGAATATGGCTCGCATCTCTAGAGGTAACTAGAGCTTGTAAGCTACCCTTCCACTTCGCTCGATGATCTTGTATGGGCCTACATATCTTGGTGCTAGTTTTCTTTTCACCCTAAACCGTTGCACCTGTTTCATGGGTGATACCTTGAGGTATACGTAGTCACCCACCTCAAATTCAATAGGTCTTCTTCTCTTGTCAGCATAACTCTTTTGCCTAGACTGAGTAGCTTTCATATGTTGTTGGATAATACGCACTTGCTCTTCGGCTTCCATGACAAAATCAATACCATAGTATCTCCTCTCTCCGGGCTCAACCCAATTCAAAGGAGTTCTACATTTTTGACCATACAAAGCCTCAGAAGGAGCCATCTTGATGCTCCCTTGATAACTATTGTGGTAGGAAAACTTGCTAAAGGTAGCCACTTTTCACACATGCTCTCAACATATCTTCTAAGATTTGATTTACTCGCTCAGTATGCCTAGAGGTCTGAGGGTGATATGTTGAGTTTCGAACGATGTTGGTACCTAACTGCTTGTGCAAGTGCTCCCAAAACCGAGTAGTGAATTGAGATCCCCTATCTAACACAAGTGTACTTGGTACCCCATGCAAGCGTACTATCTGAGCTATGTATATTTCTGCATACTAATGCGATCGATAGTTGGTTCTTACGGGAATGAAGTGCACAGATTTGGTCAGACGGTCTACAATTACCCATACCGAGTCAAAACCCTTTTGAGTGAGTGGGAGTCCAACAATGAAATCCATGCTGATCTCCTCCCACTTCCATCCTAGAACAGACAAAGGTTGGAGCAATCTGATAGCCTTCAAATGATCAGCTTTGACTCTACTGCAATTATCACACCTAGCGACATAGGCGGCGATATGTTTCTTCATCTTGGTCCACCAAAAACAGGTTTTCAAATCTTGATACATTTTGCTACTACCCGGATGGATGGACAACTTGGATGAATGAGCTTCATCTAGGATTTGATTTCTAAGTTCACGGTCTTTCGGTACCACTAGTTGGTTTTTGAACCATAGCGCACCTCTTTCATCCAACCTGAAATGCTTGGTTTCCTATTCCTTCATCTTTCTCTTTATGTGTAACACACCTACATCTGTCTTCTATAGTTCTATGATTTAGCTCTCAAGTGAACAACTAATAGTGATGTTAAGTAGCACAACGGGATGCAATAGATTAAATCCATCTTCCAACAAGGCTTCTAAGGTGTTACAATGAGATTTCTGACTAAGTGCATCTGCTACAACATTGGCTTTTCCTAAATGATAGTGCACTTCCAAATTATAGTCTTTAATCAGCTCTAACCATCTACGCTGTCTCATGTTCAGTTCAGGTTGAGTGTAGATGTATTCGAGACTTTTGTGATCAGTGTATATGTGACATACATTCCCCAACAAATAATGTATCCATATCTTCAATGCATGGACAACTGTGGCAAGCTCTAAATCATGGGTAGGATAGTTGACTTCATGCCTTCTCAACTATCGAGAAGCATATGCAATAACTCAACCTTCTTGCATAAGCACACACCCTAACCCTATACCCGATGCATTATAGAACACATCAAAAGGCTTTTCAATATCGGGTTGTGCTAGAACAGGAGCAGTGGTTAGCACGGTTCGTAGAGTGTGAAAAGCAGCCTCACACTATGGAGTCCAATTAAACTTTTCATCCTTCTAAAGTAATCTAGTCATGGGCTTATCTATTTTAGAAAAGTTAGGAATGAAACAACGATAATAACCTGCTAGCCCTAGAAAACTCCAAACTTCATGAACCAAAGTCAGGGCCTTCCAATCCTTGACCTCTTGTACTTTAGATGGCTCTATAGAGATTCCATCTTCAGAAATATATGACCTAATAAAGGTACTTCCTTTAGCCAGAATTCATACTTGCCAAACTTTGCATACAACTTATGCTCTCTCAGCCTAGACAAGACAACTCTCAGATGCTATGCATGATCTGCCTCATTCTCAGAGTAAATCAGGATATCATCGATAAACACGACCATGAACTTGTCAAGCTCGGGCATGAACACCAAATTCATCAGGTATATGAAATAGGCAGGAGCATTTGTTAGTCCAAAAGACATGACCAAATACTCATACAAGCTAGTGGAGAAAGCTATCTTAGGTATATCCTCTAGCCTGATCTTAATCTGGTGGTAGCCTAATCTCAAATTGATCTTAGAGAATACCTTTGCTCTTGCCAATTGATCAAACAAAATATCAATACGAGGCAAAGGGTACTTGTTCTTAATGGTTATGGCATTGAGCGGCCTATAGTCCACACACATCCATAATGATTTGTCCTTCTTCTTCACAAATAAAGCTAGACAACCCTAGGGAGATGAACTAGGTCGAAAGAGACCTTTGTCCAAAACTTCTTATAGCTAAATTTTAAGTTTGGCTAACTCATTCGGTGGCATCCTATAGGGTCTTCTTGAGATAGGTGTTGTACCTGGCACTAACTCAATCTTAAACTCGACATCCCTATCTAGCGGCAAACCAGGCAACTCATCTGGGAATACATCTGGAAACTCACAAACTATAGGAATATCACAGAGATTAGTGGTTTGGATGGCACAAGATAAGTTTTGAGGATCAAAACTTCTAGGAAGTGGCACTAGGAAAGCACCATACCCTTTAGGTTCTCTCAACATAATGGTTTGAGTGGATGTGTCAATATGAACTCCATGCCCACTCATCCATTTCATGCCCAATATCACATCTATGGTTAATCCTGGCAATACTATAAGATCCATAGTGTACTCTCGCTCCTGTATGGAGATGACTACATCTCTGACTAATTGGTTTGTGGAAATAGTAGCCCTAGCTGAACTTATACTATAACCACCCTTGTCTACCTCAAGTATTTTCTGATCATGCTTAGATGCAAATGTCTGACTCATAAATGAATGCGAAGCTCCAGAATCAAATGAAACAATTGCAGGGTGCTTGTTTACAAGAAACATACCAGCAGTCATGACTTCCCCTGGAGGAATGTATAGTGCACATATCCAGGACGTGCCTTAGGATTGGCTTGCTTTTGATTACCCTAGTTTTGATTCCCATTCTTCTTGGGATAGGGGCATTCCTTGGACCAGTGACCCATCTAATTGCAATTGAAGCACGGCTGGTTACTTCTTGGCCCTGCTGAGCTTCCTTGGCCTACGTTACCCATGGGTAGGGCAATAGTGACTACCTTGTGAAATACCTTCTGAGGTCGGCTAGCCTAGGTGTTCTTCTGAGGAGGCCTAAACTTAGGTGCTGTAGGATGGAATTGTGGCCTAGCTACCACTAGAGCTCTGGAGTGAGAAGACCCTAAGGCACCTGCCTCAGCTGCCCGTTTGCGGCCATTTGCTACCTCATGTAGGTTGTTCTGGTTTTCCTATGTTAGGGCATCACTGACAAAGTCATTGTATGTAGCACATTTGGAGTTGGCCATTATTTTCATCAACTTAGTGCTGAGGCCTCTCTTAAAACTTTCAATCTTCTTTACCTCTGTATCAACAAATTCTGGGGCATAGCGTGTAACACCCCACTAATAAGCATTGCATTTGGCATTATGCATTTCATGAGCACAAGCATTAGCCAAGCATTCATGAGCATGAGCATATGAAGTTTCATTTCATTTACCTTCTCTTTATGACATGTGATGTTGCTTATATACTTACATATGCTTGTAATCATGTATGACCAATGTATGAA
Source organism: Miscanthus lutarioriparius (assembly GCA_904845875.1). Classification (NCBI taxonomy): domain Eukaryota; kingdom Viridiplantae; phylum Streptophyta; class Magnoliopsida; order Poales; family Poaceae; genus Miscanthus; species Miscanthus lutarioriparius. The sequence continues at coordinate 51,915,996 of CAJGYO010000012.1, forward strand.
ATTGTTGTGAGGTAATGAAAACACCTTATACACAACTAGGATGACAAACGGAACAATGTTTATATTCATGACTTAAGCCAATTTTGCTTCTAAGTGTTGGTTTACTTTGAAATGCCATTTTCATGCTGCTAGATTGACTAAAGTTGAACAGTAGTTTAGAGAGCTTGCATGGCTGTGTGACCTAAGTAAAAGTTGTAGTTCTTGTCATGAGTAACAAACTTTAATTAAGGGTCATGAGCTAATTCAGTGTCTAACTTAGTTAAATAAGGCTCATAAAAATCAACAAAATGTTGTTTATAGACTTGGGAAAATTTGCTAAGTCACAAGCTGATTTCGGTTTCAATGTGCACCACTTTGGAGCATTGTAACTTGTAAACCAGCTCGAATTAGGCCAAACTCATTTAAGCAAAGTTGTAGATCTCCGATAGCTCTACAATTCATATTAGGGAAGTTTTTGCTGAATCGAGCTCGTTTGGGAGTTACATGTACACGAACTTGCTCTGTCAGTCGTCTGTTGTAGGCCTAAAACCAGTCAGGATAGCGCGACGTCATGGCCGATAGGCCACAGGCCGCATCCACCATGTGGACACCATACGTCAGCGTCGGGCCCACATGTCAGGCAAGGGTGGACATCAAAGGGAGCCGTGTCCCCGCTCGCTCTCCACGCATGCTCACTCACTCCACCTCACCTTGCCTCGCTCTCTCGCTCGAAGCCGAGCGGAGCAAGCCACCGTTGCCACCGCACGCCTCAGTCACACTCGCACGCCAACCACCCTGCACCACCGTCCAATCCATCTCGCCCACAGCTCCTCTTTGACGTGCTTCACCTCACTGAGTCACTAGCACCACCATTCGAGCAAGGGAAAGGTCAAATTGCGCGTCGTCGTCGCTGCCATGGCCACGAAGCATCGCTGAGCTCCGAGCTCATCATGGCCAGCCTTATCCACCACTCCTCCAATCTCTCTCTCTCTTGATTCATCTTCATCGTAGGTCCTAGAAGCTATAGCCATAGCTTGTTGAGCCGCTACCACGTCACTGGTGCTAGAATGCGAGCCACACCACCATGAGCAAAGAGCACTGTCCCATGCATGTCACCGTGGCCGTGCCTGTCCAGTCGTTGTTCTCTCTCGTAGTTAGGCGTTAGGGTTTAGCCTTAGGACGGCGAAGCTCGCAGGGAATATGGACACATGCTTGCGTCACCTTTCTCGCCAGAACATCACCATGCCGCCACCATGCTCGCACCACCGTGCCGCCATGCACATGGCCAAGCTTCACCGCCGCTCCACCTTGACCTAATCCACGCCGTAGAGCTTCGCTAGGGTTTGTAGATGCCGTAGCAGTGCTTGCCTAGCCATGCCGTCGCTAGGGACGGCCAGAGCACCACCGTGCACCGCCGCTAAGCCACCATGCTCACCGGAGAGCTAGCTTTGGTGATCCTCTGAGCAAACCAAGGTACATATAGGTGTGGAATAGGATGGGGAACACGTTGGTGCCAAACTTGTCGACGATGACCATGCCGTCGGTGAGCTTTTCACCGGTCAAGCCGGTGCTCTGCTCTGTCTCTCTATCGCATGGGACTGAGTTGACCATGGGGCCCAGTCGTTAGTCGTAGCGGGGTGTATACACCTGGTGCACCTAGCTGTAGCGCCCGATTTGAAATTTGATTTTCTTTTTTTTTTATAGATTTAGTTACAAACTTCAAAAATTCATATCTTGAGCTAGGAGTATCCAAATGAGGTTAACCAAATTTTGTTAGATTCATCATGAAGTGTACTATTTGATAAAAATATGAAATCTACTGTTTAGGGTATTCTTCTTAGAGAATGAAATTGAGCAAGATAAGTGCTTTTAAATTAGTTTATATCTTGTAAATTGCATAACTTGAGCTAGAAAGGTGATAAAATTGTGATTCCAATTCTGCCGGTCTTGTGTTGACATGTTCTAGCTAGAAAAAATATTAAACCTATAGTAGGCATACTTGAAATATGGTCTTCATATTTAATCCTAATTAATTGCTAGTTTCTAGTGAAAATAAATGGGGTAAAAATACATAACATATGATCATACAAATTTTTACATAGTATGCTCAATCTAGGAGGAAAGTAAGAAAAATATTAAATCTATTGCTCGACACTTTTCACTATGCTAAACTATTTTTGCTGAAATAAGCATATGTAACTTCTCATTTTTGTAGAGGTAGCTATACTTATCTAAATAGTATGAAATTTGTATAGTATACTATTAGGGTCATTTGTAAGCTACTATAATTTTCTTAGAATTTATTGAGCAATGGAAATATTTATCCTTTAAACCACCTTATTATCTAAGGAAATTAATAAATGAATATAAATAAATTAGTTATGTTTAACCAAGATGTTTTCTGTGGTGCTTGTGATGCATATGATCTGTTGATGTTATTAGTTAGACTTAGGAGTAATTGGTTGTATGCAACTAGTTAATTATTGCTTTTATAATTCAACTAGATGGCTGCATGTATAGTTTCTGTTGTGGTGATAATTTCATGATGATAATGATCATTTCTGTAAAGATGATTAATAACAAAGTTGTAGATAACTTTGTATACCTGGTATTAAATTTTCATAGCCATAGGTCTTATGGTTTAAGAATTATGGCTGTTAGAAGTCTGCTGTCAGAAATGCTTACTCTCTGGACAGATCTAAATGATTGAATTGTTTGACCTTGATAACTGCTAAATCACATTAAGATGATTGAAAGAAAGTTTTAGAAAATTTACTAAGCTTTATATAAAGTCCAGAACCATATTATTTTTATGTGTATAACTCTAGTTATGATCAAAACAAGTGGCTGCTGTCTTGTAGTCCAGAAAATGATTTACATAAGTGTTTGTTTAAGTTACTAGAGAAGAGATATGCGCCTACTCAGAAAAATAAGATGTAACCTGTTATCACCTTAATACAATGCTATTTAAATCACCTATGAGTATACATTTCATCACACCATATCATATCATACATGTCATTATATATGCATCCATGATATCTTATTTCATGCTCATGCATATAGGATCGTCCAAAGGGATAACTCTTTTGGAGTTCAACGAAGAAGAAGAGGAGGATCAACAGGAGACACCTCAGGCCGTAGTTCCAGAAGGAGAAGAGCAAACTCTTGAGGACCTCCCTGAGTGCCCGGATCATAGGCCAACCTCTTTCCTCAAAGGCAAGCCCCGGAGCATTTTAAGCCTCCCATGTTTTACAAAATATCACTTGAGTCCTTTATGTTTGATGCATTAGGTAATAAGAGTTGATTGGAAACACTTGATGCATAGAACTACCTTACCTTGTATATATATATATATATATATACCTTTAACCCTATGTAGGTCTAGGATCGAATATATGCTTAGCCATGATTAGACCAATAGAAGTCAGGTGATTTCCTATCACCTGCGAGATATAGGTGGATACCGAAGCATGGTTGGCTATATTTGCTATCGTGGATCAGAACCATGGGGTAATGTAACTGGAGGCTAGGTGGAGTCTATGTGTAGGTTGACTCATTTGATTCCGTCTATGCCGGTTAAAGACCGTACCATTGTTGGCACTTCTGATACGATTGAACGCATGCCTCTCACTTAGCTAGCTAGATAACTCGTTTCGACCACGAAGCCGAGTAGCTCAACTTAGGCCGGGCCCTGTTCTGTTAGAGTGTGCACTCTGGATAGTAGTAAGGATGTGTGGGGAGCCAGACGTGAGCCAAAGGGTAGGCTGGCCTTAATGTGAGCCAGACGTGAGCCAAAGGATAGTAGTAAGGATGTGTGGTTGTCCCTGATTGTTCGACACTGGGTGAACCTGCGAAATGTGGACCTGAGTTTTACCAAAGGTGACCGTTGATCTAGTCTGCCTGGGTTTGTGTTAGGAATAAATTCCATGCTGGTTGAAATTGATTCGAATCGCCGTCTCTCCCGGATAGTGAGAAACTTGACTAGCCCCAACATCATAGTAACTGTATTATGGAATGATGGTTATGATGAACATGGAATTATTATACCAGCTATGGTTACTATTGTAATGCTACTAAATGATATACCACATGTTTGGCATAGGTTAGTTGCTAATCTAGAGATGAATAGATATAATTAACTTGATGACTGAATTATAAATGTATAGCTGAATTAGCGGCTTTTTATGCAAAATGTTGTCAAGCTAGCTCCACTTATAAAGCCTTGCATAATCCTTGGAGTCACCTTATTTTTAGTTTATGACGGGTAAGTCTAGCTGAGTACTTTCTCATACTTAGGGTTTTATTCCCATTGTTGTAGATGGTACAGTTTATCATGGCTATTGCAAGAACTGCTTCTGTCCCACCGTGAACATGGAGTAAGCCCTGGGCAGGCATCTATTATTAATCCCTCTCTTATGCTTTTGTGGAAGTGTGATCATGAGCTGGCACTATATTTAAACAATGTTGCAGATGTTGGTTTCAAACTTTTAATTTGCTTCTGCTACTATCTTACCTGAACGTGGTTTGTAATAACCTTAATTCATACTATGATGGACGAACTGTATTTGTGAACTTTATATAATGTATGACATGTATGTTCAATGATGTATGATCTTGATTGTATGTTGATGGTTAATCGAGACCCTTCGTGGTACTCGACGGACTACCAGGTTTATATGGGCCCAAGTATGACAGTGCGACCGCTTGTGGGCTGCTATTGTAGTTGTGCTCTTATAAATTGGATGGTTCTGCTACAGCTGGCATCAAAGCAAGATTCAACATTAATTGCCACATGTGTATTTAAAACCAAGGTTTTTGTTTTCCAAAACTAGTTCTTAGCAACTTATAGTTATATATATAGGTGTTTAAAAATAAATGTTGAATCTAGAGTGTGCCAATGATCACTTTCCTTGATGCCAGTTAAGGATTTCATGTGGCTAATTAATTACTAACTTGGGGGTTTTCAATTTCATCATCCATATGGCGTGCTATTGTATGGATGCCATTCACTTGAGTGGTAATGTATGGATCAAATGCCTGTATGCCCAAGGTAAGATGCCACTCATCGTCACAGTGGCATGACCGCAAGATATGAGCATGCGGTCTATGGGGAGAGTTAGCTTTGATACTGAAGTGTATATATGCCTCATATATATACAAAAGTATTTAATTGTGGATTAGCTTTGATACGACTATATATGCAAGTTTATATGTATATATAGGACGTATTTACTCTCGGGTAGCTTTGATATGGAAGTATATATATGGGTATATATATGGAAGTATTTAGCTTGCAACCTAGAGCCCAGATTTACATTCTGCATATATAATTGTGGGGTTGGGCTGAAATGGAATTCTTGTGCAGGTACACTAACAGCGAAACGTGTAGCCCGACTAGTTATGTTATATATGAGAGAATGCTTGTATGCCACCGTGTATGCCGTTAGAAGTTTTAAATTTTCCTAAGTTTGTGAGGACGTACAGAACGTGCAGGCATGATAAATCATTATTATTACACTTGCATTATTCCTCCCCTTATGGATTTCTTACTCGGTTATGTAACTCTTATCCATTATGACGTTATCTCACAAGAGTTGCACCATGTTGTTGGTACAGATGGCAGCACTAGCTAGAAGTGAGACTTTCCTGTTGATGTTTGGTACCCCTGCCCTACTTTGGAGAGTCTTGCATTATGTGGGGTATTACGAACCGCCCCTCTATTATTGGAATGAAGTATACCTAGAGGGACAAACATGGTATGAAGTACAACTGACCATACCAGATCGTAACTAAGCACCCTTCTAGCAGGAATGAAGGGCAGAATCTAAAGGAAGAACTTCTTGGGAAGCTACCCAAGTAGTGGCTTTTGAGGTGCTAAGTTAGATATGTCAGTAGCATGGGGATGAGCTTACCGGCGGTGCTGCTAGTACTTTTCCTCAGGTGGATCTATCTATAGCAGTATGGGCACAGCGCAACCGCAATGCATTAATCTGAGACCGGGATGAGTGGGCAGATAGCTCTAGTCCTGCTATGAGTGCAATGTTTGTATTGATGAAGATGTTCTATACTCGTCAGGACACCAGAGACTTCTGGTAGGAGTCCTATACCACTTGTAAGGATAGGCTCATGAGGGCCAAAGCTGCATAGCGGAAGCTAAGGAAGCGTGTGCGTAAGCACAAGAAGGCAGCAAGTGAGGCTCGATGGGAAACTGATCAGGCATATGTAGCATTGGGAAATCTCCACACTCAAATGTAGCAAGTTGATCAGTAGAGAATTGCCGCCCAAGAGGCAAGAGCGAATGATCAGGCAATGCTAGCAGGATTGCGGGAGCAACTGGAGGCTGCTCGCACCGAGGCACTCATAGCTACATGCCAACGGATCCAAGTAAACAACCGTGCAGCCCCGGTAGAAGCAGCATGAAATAGAGCCAAAGCCCTAACCATGCAGTAGGACCGTGTCAAGAGGGATTTGCGCCAGCAGCTTGCATAGACCTAGAACGTGGTGGTTGATCTTCAGCATGAGGTGCATTTTCTGAACAACCAATAGCACCCAATCCTAGATGAGGAAGAGGAAGATCCGGAAATGTTAGTTGTAGATGACAGTTGGGATGAAGAAGAAGTGGAGCTAGAGGATGAAGACGATGCTATCTCTAACCATGATAGGGAGCACGCTAAAGATTAGAGTCACCTAGTGACTAGTTAAAGCGCTAGATGTATCCCTATTATTCATGTAATGGACTTGTAGCTTGAATTTTAGTATTCGTGATTTAACTTCGGTGTAATATTGACACTTTGCATGTTGTCTCACTATGGATTGAGCTTTGATGAAATTCTAGTTTTGTTTTACTGGTGGACTATGACATGCATATTATTGAATTGCGAGTACGATAAGTGATCTAATTGGTGATGTCATGTTGCGAGAATGGATGATTATGCCTCTGTTTTATTGTATGAATTTAAGATTCTCTCTAGTAATTTTAGTTTGGCATGATTACACAATTCATCTACAATCTCTTGACATCATCCAATAATCACTTATTGTTGCAACTTTGTAGATGACTTGCACTCTCGCTGGGGTAGGCACCAGCTAGGGTGGCAACGATGGTGACTTACCACCACCGCTGTCACCATCTGCTAATGAATTCTTCGCACAGTTCCTAGGTAATCAGAGAGCCATGGAGGATACACTATGCCTCATTGCGTAGAACACCACTCACGCCCGTCAGCAACATCAAGGGCTTGAGCCAAATCAATGCAACTCCTTCAAGGATTTCCAAGACACCAAGCCTCCTATCTTCAAAGAGGCCGAAGAACCGCTCTAGGAGGATGAATGGCTTAACATGATAGAGTAGAAGTTTCATCTGTTGAGGGTTACTGAACATCTGAAGGCCGAATATGCGTCCCACCAACTGTAGGGACCGGCCAGGATATGGTGGACCCATTTCCTATCCTCTCTACCTGCCAACTCACAGGTGACATGGGAGCAGTTCAAGTTAGCCTTTAGGGGACATCACATTCCCTCGGGGCTAATGCATATGAAAGTAGCCGAGTTCTTGTGACTTACTCAAGGGACTAAGACCCTTACTGAGTACATGCATGCCTTCAACAATTTGTCCTGATATGCCCTAGGGTTCATTGATACGAAGGAAAAGATAGAAAGCTTCAAGAGAGGCCTTGGCACTAAGCTATTGAAGACTATGGCCAACTCGAGGTGTACCACATACAATGAGTTCGTTAGTGATGCCTTGACCCAGGAGAACCAAAACAATTTGCAAGCAACAGCGAAGGGCCGCAAAAGAGCCGCTGAGGCAGGCGCCTTAGGATCTTTCTAGTCTAGAGCTCCAGTGGCGGCTAGGCCACAGTTTCATCCACCAGCGTCTAAGTTTAGGCCTCCTTCGCCAAAAGCTTAGGCCAATCGCCCCTAGAAGACATTCCACAGGGCGTTCACCATTGCCCTACCTAAGAAAAATAGAGGGCAAGGAAGCTTAGCAGGACCAAGGAGCAATCAGCCATGCTTCAACTATAATCAGTTGGGCCATTAGGCAAAGGAGTGTCCTCATCCCAAGAAGAATGGCAATCAAAACTAGGGTAATCAGAAATAGGCAAATCCAAAGGCACGTCCTGAAAACATGCATTACACAGCTGTTGAAGAAATCCCTGTAAGAGAAGTTATCACCGTCGGTATGTTTCTTGTTAACAAACATCCCACCATTGTCTTATTTGATTCTAGAGCTTCTCATTCATTTATGAGCCAAGCATTTGCATCTAAGTATGATCAGAAAATAATTGAGGTAAACAAGGGTGGTTATAGTATAAGTTCAGCTGGGTCTACTATCTCTACAAATCAAATAGTCAGAGATGTGCTCATCTTGATACAAGAGAAGGAGTACACAATGGATATGATAGTATTGCCCGGATTAGCCATAGATGTAATCTTAGGCATGAGTTGGATGAGTGACCATGGAGTTCTCATTGACGCATCCACTTGGACAATCATGTTGAGGGAACCTAAGGGGAGGGTGCTTTTCTAGTGCCACTTCCTAGAAGTTTTGATCTCCAAAACTTGTTTTGTGCTATCCAAGCCACTACTCTCTGTGATATTCCATTGGTTTGTGAATTTCCTGATGTATTTCTATATGAATTGCTAGGTTTACCACCGGATAGGGAGGTGGAATTTAAGATTGAGTTAGTGCCAGGTACAACACCTATCTCGAGAAGACCCTATCAGATGCCACCAAATGAGTTAGCTAAACTTAAAGTTCAGCTATAAGAACTTTTGGATAAAGGTCTCATTCAACCTAGTTCATCTCCATGGGGATGTCTAGATTTATTTGTAAAGAATAAGGGTAAGTCCTTGAGAATGTGTGTGGATTATAGGCTGCTTAATGCTGTGACCATTAATAACAAGTATCATTTTCCTCGTATCGATATTTTGTTTGATCAACTAGCAAAAGCAAAGGTATTCTCTAAGATTGACTTGAGGTCCAACTATCATCAGATTAAAATCAGGCTAGAGGATGTACATAAAACCGCTTTCTCCACTAGGTACGGCTTGTATGAGTATTTGGTCATGTCTTTTGGACTAACAAATGCTCCTACCTACTTCATGTACTTGATGAATTCGGTATTCATGCCCGAGCTTGACAAGTTTATGGTCATGTTTATCGATGATATCTTGATTTATTCAAAGAATGAGGCATACCATGCAGAGCATTTGAGAGTTGTTTTGTCTAGACTGAGGAAACATAAGTTATATGCCAAATTTAGCAAGTGTGAATTCTGGTTGAGCAAAGTACCCTTCTTGGGTCACATCTTATCTAAAGATGAAATTTCTATAGACCCATCTAAAGTACAAGAGGTCATAGATTGGAAGGCCCCGACTTCGGTTCATGAAGTTCGAAATTTTCTAGGGCTAGCAGGTTACTATTGTCGTTTCATTCCTAATTTTTCCAAGATAGCTAAGCCCATGACTAGACTACTTCAGAAGGATGAAAAGTTTAGTTCGATGCCAGAGTGTGAAGCTACTTTTCACACCCTATGGATTTTGCTAACTACAACTCCTATTTTAGCACAACCCAACATTGAAAAGCCTTTCGATGTGTTCTGTGATGCATCGGGTACAGGTTTGGGGTGTGTGCTCATGCAAGAAGGAAGAGTTATTGCCTATGTTTCTTTGCAATTGAGAAAGCATGAAGTCCAGTATCCTACACATGATTTAGATCTTGCAGTAGTTGTTCTTGTGTTAAAAATATGGAGACATTACTTGTTGGGAAACGTATGTCACATATACACTTATCACAAGAGTTTCAAATATATCTTCACTCAACCTGAGCTGAACATGAGACAACGTAGATGTCTAGAGCTGATCAAGAACTATAATTTGGAAGTGCACTACCATCTAGGGAAAGCTAATGTTGTAGCAGATGCACTCGGTCAGAAATCTCATTATAACACCTTGGAAGCCTTGTTGGAAGATGGATTTAATTTGCTACATCTTGTGGTGCTACACAATATCACCATCAGTTGCTCACTTGAGAGCAAAATCATAGAACTACAGAAGACGGATGTAGGTGTGTTTCACATCAAGAGAAAGATGAAAGAACAGGAAACCAAACATTTTAGGTTGGATGAAAGAGATGTGCTATGGTTTGAGGACCGACTTGTGGTACCAAAAGACCGAGAACTTAGAAATCAAATTTTAGATGAAGCTCATTCATCCAAGTTGTCTATTCATCCGGGTAGTAGCAAAATGTATCAAGATTTGAAAACTTGTTTTTGGTGGACCAAGATGAAGAAAGAGATCGCCGTCTATGTCGCTAGGTGTGATAATTGCAGTAGAACAAGGCCATTCATTTGAAATCTGCTGGATTACTTCAGCCGTTGCCTATTCTAGGCTGGAAATGGGAAGAAATAATTATGGACTTTATTATAGGCCTCCCGCTGACACAACAATGTCATGATTCTATATGGGTCATTGTAGATCGCCTCATGAAGTCAGCATATTTTGTACCGGTTAACACAAGGTATCACGCTAGGAAGTACGTTGAGCTGTACATTTCTCAGGTTGTGAGAGTACATGGAGTACCAAGGACCATAATCTTAGATTGGGGACCACAGTTTATAGCTCATTTTTGGAAGCACTTGCACCAGGCCTTGGGAACTAAACTAATCAAAAGTTCAACATAGCATCCACAAACTTCTGGATAGACTAAGCGAGTGAATCAAACCTTAGAAGACATGTTGAGAGCCTGTATAATATCTTCCAAGGGTTCATGGGAGAAATGGCTACATCTAGCCGAGTTCTCCTACAACAACAATTATTAAGCAAGCATCAAGATGACTCCTTTTGAGGCCTTGTACAGTCGAAAATGTAGAACCCTCTTGAATTGGATTGAGCCCGGAGAAAGAAGATGTTATGACATTGACTTTGTCACCGAAGCTAAAGAGCAGGTACACATTATCCAACAACATATGAAAGTAGCTTAGTCTAGACAAAGAGTTATGCTTATAAAAGAAGAAGACCACTAACTTTTGAAGTGGGAGACTATGTGTACATAAAAGTGTCACCCATGAAGGGAGTGCAAAGATTTGGAGTAAAAAGGAAGCTTGCGCCTAGGTATGTAGGCCCATACCAGATTATTGAATGGAAGGGAGAGGTTGCCTACAAGTTACAACTTCCTCCTAAGATGAGTGCGATATTCTATGTCTTCCATGTTTCTCAGTTGAAAAGATGCCTTTGCATACCTGAGGAACCATTGCACCCACCAACATTAAGATCCAATCAGATTTGACATATGAAGAGAAACCAGTCTAAGAGCTAGAAGAAATGGAAAGAGTAATACGGAGCAAGGTCATTAAGTTCTACAAGGTGGTGTGGAATAACCACAGAGAACAAGATGCCACGTGGGAATGGGAAGATTATTTATGTGAGGTTTATCCCGCCTTTTATGAGGAATGGTAGGTCTTTCAAATCTTGGGATGGGATTCCTATAAGGGGAGGGGCTATAACACCCCAGTGATAAGCATTGCATTTGGCATTTTTCATTTCACGAGCACAAGCATCATCCAAACATTCATGAGCATGAGCATATGAAGTTTCATTTCATTTACCTTCTCTTTATCACATGTGATGTTGCTTATATACTTACATATGCTTGTAATCATGCATGACCAATGTATCAATGGTTGTGAGGTTATGAAAACACCTTAGACACATCTAGGATGATAAATGGAACAATGTTTATATTCATGACTTAAGCAAATTTTGCTTCTAAGTGTTGGTTTACTTTGAAATGCCATTTTCATGATGCTAGTTTGACTAAAGTTGAACAGTAGTTTAGAGAGCTTGCATGGCTGTGTGACCTAAATAAAAGTTGTAGTTCTTGTCATGAGTAAGAAACTTTAATTAAGGGTCATGAGCTAATTCAGTGTCTAACTTAGTCAAATAAGGCTCACAAAAATCAACAAAATGTTGTTTCTAGACTGGAAAATTTGTTGTCACAAGCTGATTTCAGTTTCAATGTGCACCACTTTGGAGCATTGTAACTTGTAAACTAGCTCGAATTTTGCCAAACTCATTTAAGCAAAGTTGTAGATCTCCGATAGCTCTACAATTCGTATTAGGGAAGTTTTCGCTGAATCGAGCATGTGTGGGAGTTACATGTACACGAACTTGCTCTGTCAGTCGTCTATTGCAGGCCTAAAACTAGCCAAGAAAGCGTGACGTCGTGGCCAATCGGCCACAGGCCATGTCCGCCGCATGGATGTCGTACACTGGTATCAGGCCCATGCATCAGGCCAGGGTGAACGGCAAAGGGAGCCGCGTCCCCGCTCGCTCTCCACGCGTGCTCACTCTCTCTGCCTCACATTGCCTCACTCTCGCTTGAAGCCGAGTGGAGCAAGCCACCGTGGCCACCGTGCGCCTCAGTCATGCTCGCACACCAACCACCCCGCACCACCGTCCAATCCATCTCACCCATAGCTCCACTTTGACGTGCTTCACCTCACCGAGTCGCTAGCACCGCCATTCAAGCAAGGGTAAGGCCGCATTGCGCATCACCATCGCCGCCATGGTCACGGAGCGCCGCCGAGCTCCGAGCTCACCGTGGCTAGCCCTATCCACCACTCCTCCAATCTCTCTCTCTCTTGATTCATCTTTGTCGTAGGTCCTAGAAGCTATAGCCGTAGCTCATTGAGCCGCTACTGCATCGCCGGTGCCGGAACGTGAGCCGCACCGCTGTTAGCCGAGAGCGCCTATCTGGTCACCATTCTCTCTCGTAGTTAGGCATTATGGTTTAGCCTTAGGATGGTGAAGCTTGTAGGGAATACAGATGCACGCTTGCATCACCTTTCCCACCAGAACATCACCATGTCGCCGCCGTGCCGCCATGCACGCGGCCAAGTTTCACCACCGCTCCACCCTAACCTAATCCATGCCGTAGAGCTTCGCTAGGGTTTGTAGATGCCATGGCAGCGCTCGCCAGGCCATGCTGTCGCCGAGGATGGCTGGAGCACCACGACGAACCATCGCCGAGCCACCATGCTCGCCGGTGAGCTAGCTTCGGTGATCCTCTGAGAAAACCAAGGGTACCTTTAGGTGTGGAATTGGATGGGGAACACGTTGGTTCTGAACTTGTCGCCGGTGACCTCGCCGTTGGTGAGCTTTTCACCGGTCAAGCCGGTGCTCTGCTCTATCTCTCTGTCATGTGGGACCGAGTTGACCACGGGGCCCAGTCATCAGTCGCAGCGGGGTGTATACATCGGGTGCACCTAGCTGTAGCGTCCATGAAGGGGACCATGTTGCCTAAGAGGGGGGCTGAATTAGACAGCCTAAATTTCCGATTCTAAGCTATGGCCCCTTTTTCTACCCTTAGCAAAACCTTATGCAAAAGATAAGCTATCTAAATTTGCAACTACGAGTTTTGCTAGTGTGTTGCTATCTCTACGTCAAAAGGAGTAATACAAACAATGTAAGTGCGGAAGCTAAAGAGCAAGGTAGAGATATGAAAACTCCCATCGATGACTCCAGTATTTTTACCGAGGTATCAAGAAGCGCGTAAGCTTCCCCCTAGTCCTCATTGGAGCCCCTCGCAAGGGCCAAGCTCCCAGTCGGCTAACTCCATGGATAGCCCCGGGCCTTCCCCACACGCAAGTGGGTCTCTGGTGTGCCTTCCAGTAAGCCTCTCCCATACCATTCCTAACCGTCTTCACTATCAAGCTTCCAGCTGAACTGCTGCAGGCCTTGTTCCCTTCGGTACACGGTGGCGGCCACATCACAAACATGGTTCGTGTGATCTCGCAAGACTACAAGCCCCTCTGATGTACAACAATGGTGCGCGCAAGCACCGAGTGGTAAGAGGTATGCAAACCTCACTAAACACTAGGCCTAAACCCAGAGCAAGAGCATAAGCGGTGGTGTAATCAACCTAAGCACTTCGCAAAGCACCTATGCTAATCACCTAATAAATCACTAAGCACTGTGCAAGTGGAGATCACTAAAATGGTGTAGTAACACCCTTGGTATGTTTCCTTAGCTCCACACTACTCATTTGGCCAGTTGGGGGTCTATTTATAACCCCACTGAGAAAGTAGCCGTTGGGGATAAAATCATGCTTTTCTGCTACTGACCGGACGCTGCTTTTGTCCTAACCGGACGCGTCCGGTCATCCCAACCGTTAGAGCGTGCGATCAATAGATCAGACATTGATGGCATCCGGTAACATGCCACCAGACGTGTCCAGTCACAATTTCACCACTCTGGAACCTCTCTATACTCGATCGGACGCTGTAGTTCCTGCGTTCGATCGATATGCCGCCAGCGTCCGGTTAGTACTGAGTGTGTTGCCAGGATGATGAATAGTGCCATCGGTGTGTCTAGTCACTTTCAGTACTCAGTGTCCGGTGGCTACTGCTAACGCCTGCTGTTGCCGAGCCTCTTGATCAGAGCGTCTGGTCGCTATAAGGACAGCGTCCGGTCACCTCTGTGAGCTCGTTTTTTCGTGATCTTGCGTCCAGCTTGGTTCCAATCTTCGTGTTTGGACTTTGCTTGATATCTTGGGTCTTCTCTTGTGCTTCTAAGGTCTTGCTTATGGTGTTGATCATCGGATGATCACATCGCCTTCATCCAAGTCATGTCTTGCACCCTATTGGACCACAAAACAATCACTTGCAAATTCATTAGTCCAATTTGGTTGTTTGGTCATCAAACACCAAAATCTAAAGTAAATGGGCCTAAGGTCCATTTTCCTTACAATCTCCCCCTTTTTGGTGATTGATGACAACACGACCAAAACAAGCAAATAATAAAAAATTGGAATTTAAAAACTATTTACTTGCTAGGATGCATTGCAAAGGGCAAGGTTATATGATGCTAAAAGATACCAATTGAAGATACCAATTGTAAGGCTAAAGGGTACCACATGTAAACATCTTTGGAAACTTATCTTGCCCTTGCAAATGTCCCCATGTGGCATTATGGATTTAAGCCTTGCTTTTTGGTTCTACAAATTCACCCCATTACATAGACTAATCCATAATCCACTATCCTCCTTTTCTCGGACCATTACCACTTGTAAATTATTATGATCGGCTTTTGGTCCTATATTGATTGTGCTTGCTTTTGATCCTACAAATTCTCCCCCTTTGGAATCAAACACCAAAAATGACGACATTAGTAGCATAAGGGAGGGTCAAACTTTGTGATCCTTTGTATGTGGAGTGGAATAGGTCACAAAATTTGACTCTCACATTACATAGACTAAGCTCCCCCTAAATATATGCATACATATGTTGTAGAATGTAGTTTATGCATAATTGGCAAATTAATGCTCAAGGGAGTTTAATCTATATAATGCATGGAGAAAGCATATAAATACCAAAGTGAAATCAACATGATGATATCGGTTTAGAAATACCACATGTGGAAACCAATTTGATTTCTACCACTTGCAATAGGTGGTGGATATTTGAAGTATGATGCTTAACTCTGAGGACTCCATTTTTCTTGCAATGAGACTACTACACATATGATAAGCTTGAGAAGGTGTTAGTCTCAAAGCATCCAACTTGTAGAGTAACCTCCCCCTAAATTTGTGCACACAAGTATGGAATACTTGTAGGAGACATGCACATTGATTTTAGGATCAACAATACCACTTGAAAGATGACATCACATGAATGTGAGAATCATTTTCGAAGGTGATATCCAGGAGAAATTATCTACAATTTGGACTTTGGCATGTATTAGATAAACAATTGTAAAACAAGCTATATGCTGTGCTCCTAAACAATTAAAACCATGTAGATTTGCTCCAAGGGTTAAGAATGAAACCGAGCAAGCCTACCATAAGATATACCAAGTGTATGCAAGACAAAAGATTAAACATGCAAATGCAAACCTTGGCATGAAAAGGAACTAGATGCTAATTGAGATTGCAAGAATTGAATCTTGATACCAATTGTAAGAAATTACATCTAGTTACCTAACATGGGAAGGGGAATTTGGGTCCATAGTATTCGCTAACCCACTTGGCAATATCCTTGTCCATCATGATGCACCCCATGAAATGCACCCATACTTTGCCAAGTCTCCAAATTCCCTAAAGTCCATTGGACTTCTCACTTCTCTTTCGGGATCCGAACCTTCTTGGTGCTCTTCATATTTGAAATGATTTCCTTTGGCACCCATAAGCGTTTGACCCCATTGTTGGCTTGCTTGTTCACCTTGATCGCCACCACCTTGTCATTTTTCTTCTTCTTTAACAAGTATGGTGTGGAGGCCTTCTTGTCCAACTTGTTGGTGTAGGTGTTGGAGAGCTTGCTTGTTTGCTTTTTCTCTTTCTTCTTTGCTCCTCCCCCATTCTTCACCTTGCACTCATATGACTTGTGGCCTTCCTTGTGGCACACATAGCAAACCATGGTTTGTCCTTCATCAAGCTTCTTCACTCCCTTGATGGTGTTATCTTGATGAAGTTGGGCTTGCTTTGTCTTGCCTTTTACTTAAGTTAAGTCCTTGGTGAGGCGAGCCACTTCTTGCTTGAGTTGCTCATTCTCCATTGCAACCTTTTGTGTGCATGTATCTACAACAACTTTCTCAACACAAACTTAGTTGCACAAGGGTGAGTCTAAACATAAATCATTGCAAGAAATAGAGTCATCCTTTTTAGACATGTCAAAGATAGAACTTTTTTTAGGTGCCTCGGTGGGGGTTGTACCGATGGCTTCAAGATTAGCAACTTTATTAGATAGCTCATCACAATGTTTGAACATGGTTTCCATTTTAGAAAGCAAACTTTTATAAGCATCTTGTGAGCTAGCTAACTTTTCTTTTAATTTTTTATTTTTCTTTACAAGTTGCTCATCATTGATTGTGCATTCACTTGTTGTTGCAATAGCCTCAAGTTGCTCAACTTTAGTAGATAGCTCCATATTAAGATTGGCAAAAGTTTCATATTGTTCAAGCAAAGTAGCATAAGCTTGTTGTGAGCTATCTAGTTTTTCTTTTAATTTTTCAAGCTTCTTTTGTTGACTAGTGCACACTTTAGCAAAGTTAAGATTTTCTTGCACAATTTCATCATAAGAAGGTAGCTCATCATCACTATCACTATCATTGTCACTATCACTTGGGATAGATTTTTTGTTACCTCATGCCATAAGGCACACACGTGAGGTGGTTGATGATGAGTGCTTGTGCCCTCGTCTCTTGTGATGGTCATCTTCTTCAGTTGAAGAATTATCCCATGACCTTTTTGATGTGAGAGCTTTGTCCTTGCACGCCTTCTTCTCACAAAGTGCCCCAACTCGCCGCATCCATAGCATCCTCTCTTTCTTTGCTCATTTCTTTGATTGGTGAAGATGAAATCTTGAGTTTGGATGGGCACACCCTTGACATTGAGCCTTTGGATCATCTTCTCCACCTTGTAGATAAGCTTGATAGATTCTTCATCAAGGTCAGAGGTGGAGGAGGAAGATTGATCATCATCACTTGAATCATCATCATCATCATCATCATCATCCTCATCCTCATCTTCTTCACCTTCACTTGAGGAGCTTGAGCTTGAGCTTATCTCAACTCGCTTGCCCTTCATCTTCTTTTTCTCACTACATGTGAGAGCTTTATCTTTGCTTGATGAAGAGGCTTCTTCTTGCCCCATCTTGCGTGACATTTTAAATGCCACTATCTTGCCCATGACAATGGCGGGGGTCATGGTGCTCAAGTCCTCCATGTTGTGAAGGATGGTGATGATGCTTGCATATTTCTTTTGTGGTAGCACGGATATGATCTTCCTCATGATGTCCACATCATCAAGCCTTATTAATCCTATTGAATGGAGCTCGTTGATAATTAGATTCAAATGAGAATACATATCATGAACAAGCTCATCATCTTCATTTTAAAGGAATCATAATTTTGTTTAGCTAGACAATGTTTTTGCTCAAGGGCATTAGTTGTGCCGTCATAGAGCTCTTGGAGTTTTAACCAAATTTCATGTGCCATATTTAAAGTGAACACTTGGTTAAACACATCCATGCTAAAAGATTCAAACAAGCAATTTTTAGCTCTAGCATTGAAATGAATTTTTTTTCTTCACTCTTTGTGGGTTTATCGGGATTCTTAATGGGTTTCATCATGTCACGAGTGACTCTCCAAACACCCAAATCTACTGCCTCAAGGTGACAATCCATTCTAGTTTTGTAGTAGGGAAAGTTAGTGCCATCAAAGTGCGGAGGCCTAGAGATATTCATCCCAACCACTATAAATAGCGTCGGCTTAACGGTGGTTAAGCCAAAGGTCCAAATTGAGCCAACTGGCTTCGATACCACTTGTAGGGGACCATGACGCCTAAGGGGGGGGGGTGAATTAGGCAGCTTAAAATTCAGATTCTAAACTATGTCCTCTTTTCTACCCTTAGCAAAACATTACGCAAAAGATAACTATCAAAATGTGCAACTATGGTTTTGCTAGTGTGTTGCTATCTCTATCGCAAAAGGAGTAATACAAACAATGCAAATGCGGAAGCTAAAGAGTAAGGTAGAGATATGCAAACTCCCATCGACAACTCTAGTATTTTTACTAAGGTATTGAGAAGCACACAAGCTTCCCCCTAGTCCTCGTTGGAGCCCCTCACAAGGAATCCCTCGCAAGGGCCAAGCTCCCTGTCAGGTAACTCCATGGATAGCCCCGGGCCTTCCTCACGTGCAAGTGGGTCTCTGGTGTGCCTTTCGGCAAGTCTCTCCTAGACCGCTCCCAGCCGCCTTCACTATCAAGCTTCCAGCCGAACTACCGTAGGCCTTGTTCCCTTTAGTACACGGTGGCGACCACACCACAAACTTGGTTCGTGTGATCTCGTAAGACTACAAGCCCCTCCGATGTACAATAATGGTGCGCGCAAGCACCGAGTGGTAAGAGGTATGCAAACCTCACTAAACACTAGGCCTAAACCTAGAGCAAGCGCATAAGCGGTGGTCTAATCAACCAAAGCACTTCGCAAAGCACCTACGCTAATCACCTAATAAATCACTAAGCACTATGCAAGTAGAGATCACTAAAATGGTGTACTAACACCCTTGGTATGTTTCCTTAGCTCCACAGTACTCATTTGGCCAGTTACAGGATCTATTTATAAGCCTCACTAAGAAAGTAGCCGTTGGGGATGAAATCCTGCTTTTCTGCTACTGACCGGACGCTGCTTTCGTCCTAACGGGATGTGTCCGGTCGTCTAGACCATTAGAGCGCACGGTCAACTGATCGGACGCTGATGGCATCCGGTCACATGCCACCGGACCCGTCCAGTTGCAATTTCACCGCTCTGGAACCTCTCTGTACTCGATCGGACGATGCAGTTCATGCGTCTGGTTGATTTGCCGCCAGCATCCGGTTAGTACTGAGTGTGTTGTCGGGATGATGAATAGTGCCACCGGTGCGTCTGGTCACTTTTAGTACTCAGTGTCCGATCGCTGCTGCTGGCGCCTACTATTGCCAAGCCTCTTGATCGGAGCGTCCGGTCGCTATATGGACATCGTCCGATCACCTTTGTGAGCTCGTTTCTTCGCGATCTTACGTCCGGCTTGGTTCCAATCTTCGTGCTTGGACTTTGCTTGATATATTGGGTCTTCTCTTCTGCTTCTAAGGTCTTGCTTGTGGTGTTGATCATCGGATCATCACGTCGCCTTCGTCCAAGTCACGTATTGCACCCTATTGGACTACAAAACAATCACTTGCAAATTCATTAGTCTAATTTAGGTGTGTTGATCATCAAACACCAAAATCCAAAGTAAATGGGCCTACGGTCCATTTTTCTTACAGCCCGATTTGAAATTCGATTTTCTTTATTAATTTTTTTATAGATTTAGTTACAAACTTCAAAAATTCATATCTAGAGCTAGGAGTATCCAAATGAGGTGAACCAAATTTTGTTAGATTCATCATAAAGTGTACTATTTGATAAAAATATTAAATCTACTATTTAGGATATTCTTCTAGGATAATTGAATTGAGCAAGATAAGTACTTTTAAAGTAGTTTATATCTTGTAAATTGCATAACTTGAGAGTGAGAATGGTGATAAAATTGTGATTCCAATTCTACTAGTCCTGTGTTGACATGCTCTAGCTAGGAAAAATACTAAACCTATAGTAGGCATAGTTGAAATATGGTCTTCATATTTAATCCTAATTAATTGCCAGCTTCTAGTGAAAATAAATGGGGTAAAAATACATAACATATGATCATACAAATTTTTACACAGTATTCTCATGCTAGGAGGAAAGTAATAAAAATATTAATTCTGTTTCTTAACACTTTTCACTATGCCAAACTATTTTTGCTAAAATAAGCATTTGTAACTTGTCATTTTTGTAGAGGTAGCTATACTTATCTAAATGGAATGAAATTTGTACAGTAGACTATTATTTTCATTTGTAGGCTACTGTATTATTTTTAGAATTTATTGAGCAATGGAAATATTTATCCTTTAAACCACCTTATTATCTAAGGAAATTAATAAATGAATATAAATAAATTAGTTATGTTTAACCAAGATGTTTTCCATGGTGCTTGTGATGCATATGATCTGTTGATGTTATTAGTTAGGCTTAGAAGTAATTGTTTGTATGCAACTAGTTAATTATTGCTTTATAATTCAACTAGATGGCTGCATATATAGTTTCTATTGTGGTGATAATTTCATGTTGATAATGATCTTTTCTATAAAGATGGTTGATAAGAAAGTTGTAGATAACTCACTTATCTACCCGGTATTAAATTTTCATAGTCATAGGTCTTACGGTTTAAGAATTATGGCTGTTAGAAGTCTGCTATAAAAAATGCTTACTCTCTGGATAGATCTAAATGATTGAATTGTTTGACCTAGATAACTCCTGAATCACATTAAGATGATTAAAATAAAGTTCTAGGCAATTTTATAAGATTTATAGGAAGTCACAACCATATTATTTTGATGTGTATTACTCCAGTTATGATCAAAACAAGTAGCTACTGTCTTGTAGTCCAGAAAATGATTTACGTAAGTGTTTGTTTAAGTTACTAGAGAAGAGATATGGGCCTACTCAGTAAAATAAGATGTAACTTGTTATCACCTTTATACAATGCTATTGAAAACACCTACGAGGATACATTTCATCACACCATATCATATCATACATGTCATTATATATGCATCCATGATATCTTATTTCATGCTCATGCATATAGGATCGTCCAAAGGGATAACTCTTTTGGAGTTCAACGAAAAAAGAGAGGAGGATCAGCAGGAGACACCTCAGGTCATAGCTCCAGAAGGAGAAGAGCAAACCCTTGAGGACCTCCTTGAGTTCTCGTATCATAGGCCAACCTCTTTCCTCAAAGGAAAGCCCCAGAGCATTTTAAGCCTCCTATGTTTTACAAAATATCACTTGAATCCTTTATGTTTGATGCATTAGGTTATAAGAGTTGATTGAAAATACTTGATGCATAGAACTACCTTGTCCATATATATATATATACCTTTAGCCCTATGTAGGTCTAGGATCAAATATGTGACAGAACCACCCAATTTATACAAGATCAAGTACGGCTGTCCCCGCTTAACACGTTGACACGCGCATACTCTCACTTATATAAACCCGGTAGTCCGCCGAGTGTCACGCAGGACCTCGGTAAATCAACATCGCAACCAAGATCGCGTGATTAAGCAAATACACATCACATACACAGAGTTGCAGCGGAAATAATATTACAATTAGGTTCATAAATAATAATACAAGTTTGGATTTCAAAACCGATTAATGAAAACAACATTTCTTTCGAAGGATTTCATTAATATGAGTCCAAATACATTGCTAGCATAAGTGACATCCTCAGACAAAAGCATGTAGATGAGAAGTGAATATAGAGCCACCGAGCCCACCAGTGGTTAGCCACCATCCTCAGCAGGTCAAAACCTTACCTACAACATGGTGGGATAAACCCTGAGTACTCGAATGTACTCAGCTAGACTTACCCGTCATAACCAGAAATAAAATTGACTCCAAGGAGTATGCAAGGCTTTATAAGTGGAGGTAGCTTGACAACAATTTGCACAAAAAGCGATTAACTCAATTATACAATTATAATTCTATCATCAAGTTAATTAGAACTATTCATCTCTAGATTAGCAACTATCCTGTGCCAAACATGTGGTATATCGTTTTAGAGCATACAATAGTAACCATAGCAGGTGTAGTAATTCCATATTCATCCGAACCATCACATTCCATAATCCAATTACTACGATGTTGGGACTAGCCAAGTTTCTCACTATCCGGGAGAGACGGCGATTCGAATCGATTTCAACCAGCTGGAAATTTATTCCTAACACAAACCCAGGTCTACCAGCCACGATAGCCTTAGGTCACCTTTGGTACAACTCCGGTACATATTTCGTGGGTCCGTACTGCGCCGCACAATCTGGGACACCAGATGCCAGGACGTTCAGGCCTAGCCTACCCTTGGGCTCAGTCTGATCGCCCCCCGCAAGGAGCGCACAACAGAACGGGTCCCGGCCTGAGTTGAGCTACTCGGCTTCGTGGTCGGAACGAGTTATCCGGCCAGCTAAGTGATAGGCATGCGTTCAATCTTGTCAGAAGCGCCAACAACGGTACGGTCCTTAATCGACACAGATGGAATCACATGAGTCAACCTACACATAGACTCCGCCCGGCCTCGATTTACTTTTACCCCATGGTTCTTTTCCACGATAGCAAATATAGCCAACCGTGCTTCGGTATCCACCTATATCTCGCAGGTGACAGGAAATCACCTGACTTCTCCCGGTCTAAGCATGGCTAAGCATATATTCGATCCTGTACCTATACCGGTTAAAGGTGTAATATCTGGACAAGGAATGTATATGCATCCAGTGGTTTCATTCAACTCTTATAACCTAATGCATCAATCATAAGTACTTAAGTAATCATTTGTAAAATACTGGGAGACTTAGAATGCTCTGGGGCTTGCTTGGGATCCGACACAAGTCAGTTCAGTTAGCTTGCACCAACTTGGTGACATCTCCGGTCCTAGCACTTGCTTAGTCCTTCCATCTTCGGGATAGATCCACCAAACACCATCTTCGGGTTTGACTCCACATCACATCCTTCACGTGGTTTATCTAGCGTACCTAAATGAGATGCAAGATGCAGGTGTATGAATACATGGAAGTGCAATAGATAATGCAGTGCATGCAGTAAGTAAGACAAGCACAAGGTTACGTTAACATGCACAAGCACTTCGCATTGCTTACTTTAAATATCGCACAATTTATAATGCCACGATAGCAAAGAAGATGACAACACCAAGCATGACACAAGTTTCCCAAGATCTCAGGTACTCTAACTCAACCATCATCAAAGGTATGAGCCACACTTAGCAAAATACAAGCACACAACTATAATTGGAATCTGTCAATTTCTGGACATGCAAACAACAGCTACAAGATTTAGCTATAACTGGAGTTACACAAATCCAAATGACTTGCAAGAAGACATTCTGGAAAGCTTATGAAATTTTCGACAATTGATATTTAATCATCTTAGCATGATTCTCAAGTTAACTAAGCCAAATATACCCATTTACAGAAACTGGTCTAAACAAGGCAGAGAGTAATCAATTCTGTAACCCAACTTTAAACAGGCATAACTCACAAACTACTAAGCCAAATACCACCAAATTTTAACAGAATCTAGATACATGAATTATATACAACTTTGTTATTATCACCAAAAACTCATTCAAATCCTAACTAGATCAAACACTAGCATCTTTTAGATCTGCTCAGAATAAAATCAAAACTTGATAGAAGACTTAAAAGTCATGTAACTCCTAAACTATCAGGCCTATGGTCTTACAATTTGAACACAAGCAATATTATGAATTTTTCTACAACTTTTGTATTCACTACAACCATAGAAAACATCATTTACACCACGAAAATAATTGCACAAGCAAAACTGCAAATCCAGCCCAACAGCAGTGGTATAGAAAACTGATAGCATCTTCAGAGAAGCATAACTGGAGTTCTAGACCTCCAACAAACATGAACCATAACTTTTTGAAAAGCTTAGGAAGTTACCTACAACTTTCTTATTCTCATATTAAGATGATTCTACAGTTAGAAGGGTCAATTAATCTAATAATTGCATCTCTGTCCAAAACATAGACAGAAACTGACATGCCACTTTAAACAGCTATAGATGGAGTTATACATGTCCAATAAATGTGGTTCTAGACTCTTTAGAAATCTTAGCAAATTCTAAACAACTTTGTTGTAAACACCTAAAGCTAATTCTACTACTAAGAAGGATCCACAGTAAGAACAAGGAAACCCTGTCTGGGTTTGGGCAGAAACAGCCACTGAGATTCAAGCAAGTATAACTCAAGATCTACTTAGCCAAAAATCATGATATTTAACTTTTTGAAAATCTTAAGAAAAGTACTAAAACTCATGTATTGTCATCAAATCATGATTCATAACTTAACTGAGCCAATTAATTCAAACATGCAGAACTGTTCAGAATAGGAGCAAATCAAAACATGGCATTTGTTATTTTTATAACTCTTAAACTATAAATCCTAAACTCATGAAATTTTTACCAGACAACTACAATCACCTTAGTAGCACTCCACAAAATTTTCACATTTATTTGAGCACATCAACTGCAGTTATAAAAAAAACAAGTAAGACTAGCATTCAAACCCTGACTGCACAAATCCATTTTTACAGCTAAAACTTTAAACTCAAACCTGACATATTATAGATCTAGTGCATAGAGAATTTCACAAGGATTCCAAAAAGTCCTCATTTACTATTTTACGAATTTTCTACGATTTACTATGAATTTCCAAAGTTTCACCCGATTTACAACAAATAGGTCCCTCGAGGCACTATTCACTTGAGTCAATGACATTGCATTTAGGCCCTTCCCTTTAGTCGAATTTGAGGACGAAGTCCCTGACGTGAATTTTTGAAGGGCTGCACAGGAGCTTGCCGTTCGCCGGCCGGAGGAGGCTCGTCGGCGGTGGGGGAAGTGGCGGCGGAGCACGAGCAGGGCCGCGCGCACTCGCCGGTGGCCTCGGCTCGGCCCGAGGTGGAGCATGGAGCCCCAGCCACGTGCGCCGGCGGCCTAGGCCGAGCCACACCATGGTGAGGGCGCGCCGGTGACGAGCGGCTTCAGGCGAGGGGTGCGGGGGTTGCGGCGCGAGGTGAGGGAGGTGGTGGTGCGGTCAATTTGGGTGGAGGGAGGTTGGAGACGCAGGAATGACGGCGGCCATGGCGGCGACGGTCGCGCCCACAAGCAGCAGCAGCACGCGAGGGAAAAAGAAAGGGAGGGCCAGAGCGAGTGAAGGGAAACGCGCTCGGCTCTCCGCATCGACGCAGGGGCGCAAGGACGCGCGGCAGCAAGGTGAGGTGCTCAGCTCGGGCATGGCGGACACGTCCAGGACACGCGTCGCCGTTCGGGCAAATCCTCGAACACGTGGCGGGCGACGAACGGGGCATGGTGGGTGGCACTTTTGGGTTAGATCCGGGCCGAATCAGGACATGGGCCGAATACGAAGATCGAAGCCCGCATGAAGCTCTACGTTTTCTATTAAGGGTGCCAAGTCATTTGAGTTGTAGATCAACGGTTAATCAAGTCCAAAGTTGACACTGTCAACGTGTTGACAGCGGTTAAGTAAACGCAAAAATTGATCATCCAACCAAAGTCAAACTGGTGCTATCTTTTTGCACGCTCTTCTCCACAACGTATACTCCAACTTTTATCTTTGGACCAAATCGAGTTGCTTAACGAATTTCGGAGAACGCGAGATGCCAATGCCGATGTCGATGAAGTCCTAGACTTAGAATTCTAAGTGCTGAAATCAGTAGCAGGTTCCAACTTTGAGCCACTGCTAGACTTGGTTTCGAGCCGATCCATGGTGTACTCCAAAAACAAAGTTTGTTGTACGCGAACCAAGCAACAACTTTCATTAAAGGTTCTTAGACTGGTTTGGCCTGATTAGGAAGACACAAAGCTCCAAACTAGGGTACTCGAACAAAAACGTCAGTTAGGACTTAGACAAAATCTTGGGCTCCAAATCAGCACTTTATTGAATCTTGTGAGCTCTGTTTGACTAGGTTATGGACCAAACTAGCTCTTGGTCCAAAAACAAAGTTTGTTCTACATGATATGGACTACAACTTTCATTTAAGGTCCAACCTCAAAACTAGTATAGAACCTACTGTTCTACTTTGACCAAAGTAGGATCACGATGGAGCTTAAATTATCCTTTTTGATCCATTAGAGCGTTTTCTTGGCATTTGCCCAACATGAACCTTTCATGACTTTTGTTGCACTATTCATCTAGAGTCATTTTGGCATGGTTGCAAGGTTTGGTTGACATCTCATGCTCTCATTCACTTAATAGTGCGATTCAAGCACTTAGTAAAATCATTCCAACAAGGATATAACTTATCATTTCATGTGACTTTTTGATTCCAAACTTCATGAAACTTTTCCATGGATTAATATAGATGGGTATTGATGTGAGACACATGAAGATATTCCCATAACACCAGCCAAACATATATCTTGAAAAGGGCCTATATGTAAAGCAAGGGTGCAATATCCAAGTTTAGGTTGGGGCTCATTTCTATAGGTTGGACCTTGGCATCTTCACCATCACTTAATATGCCATGTTTGAGCTCAAACCCATTGCTTAACTGGTGGCAAACACCTGGGGGGTTATAGCCCTCCCCCCTTAAAAGAATCGCGTCCCGAGATTCAGGACGAAAGACTTTTATGGAAGAGAGACATGCTACCAGTTTCCAATATCAGCGATGGCTTTAGGCTACATAGCTTCAAGCATAAGAGAGGCTAATTTGGTCAAGACACTTTCTGATACTTGTCCTTCGTAGTAAGTTTTGTCTGAAGAATTTCCTTAGTTGGCCTTCATGAAGTATTGTTACTTTGGAAGAAATCCAAGATAGCACTGTCCTATGTACTTCGTCCTCGATGTACGAAGAGTGATACAAGTGTATACTAAATACTTGTAACATTTACTTTCCTTACATGCCTCTTAGGAAACAACCTCAACCATTGATTTAGACACCAACTCGACGATGCACAAACATTGGACTTGTGGGCTATTTTCACAGGGCACAAAGCATTACCCCACATGGTGGGCATCCCTATATAGATAAGGAACCGTTTCTGAATATTCTCTGGCACCTCGTTCAATAGAGCCTTGAACAAATCCGTTTGTGGTACCTAGGGGCACAATGATGCTGATCGAAACTAGGGATATGCTTTCTCTAGTTCTTTACTTAGCTGATACAACATCTTGCGCTATATACGTGATTGTCCAAGATGGAATTGACTTGATAGCACATTTGGAGAAGAAGTAGCACTTGCATTGCAGGGCCAGGTTTGCTGTTTCCTTGATCAACATCGTTCTGTGAGATCTAGTCTTCATAGTTACCAACTAGTCGTTACCTAACTAAAGACTAACTTTCCCATCGGTAACTAACCGGTTGTCCCTCAACACTAAAAAAGGTTCCAAATCTTCACTCTTAATAATAAAAATTATGGTCGAAGCATACAGATGGTCACCATTGAAGTCGTGAAAGGGGTCACACCAAAGAAGGTCGGTTCGTCTCACGTGATCCTTATGCACCTAAAGATTGAGAACTTGGACAGAACTCATATATACCGGTGACCTATTACAACACATAATATCTTGGTCCCTTTATCATCCGACTAATAACTTGTTCAACCTTAAGTGTGGTGCACCTTTCTGATCCAACAAAAATGACATAAGTTGCTCACTAGATGACCGACGTCATTACGAGGGGAAGATGACGTCGAGTAGAGTCACTTGTCTACCACCTCTTGCGCTTTGCTTATGTTCCTGTTAGTGACTGTTCTTCAAAGGTTAACCGTTGGACGACTCTAGAAGGAAGTCCTATTGCATCTAATTCGACATCTGAGATCTTTCCGACACGATAAGGAGAGATAACCAAGGAAGAGCTCCGGTGAAAATAATAATATATCAGTGCAGATTCGGCAATGGATCATGACTAGGAACCTTGATACCGGTAGCGTCGAGTAGCATGACCTTTGTGTGTGCACCCACAGGAGGCTCTCGGTTTAAATCACGGCACCGTAGATCGCTAATCGTGGCACCATTACTGAACATACAACCCACAAGACATCTCACATGGCACAATTTGGGTTGTATAGGAGCAATACTATGCGAAGGAGGGATAGCAAACAAAGGTAGTCACAAGGTTAGGAGTCAATAAGCAGGGGATCCAAAGATTTAAAACACAGCGTGAGAGAGAATAGCCTAATTACCGAAGGCAACTTAGTAGGAGACTCTTGCTGAATTTCCATATACGCCTTGTGTCCACCAAGTGATTACCAGGTCAAGATTAACATGAGATTTGGTCTTATCGAGTAGCAACATGAGATCAAGACTGATAAATATTCAGAGACTTGAAAGAGTTGGGGGCAAAACAAATGAGATTCAAGGGATAGAGCCATTGCACTGATTAGGGATTCAGTTGATAAAGCAATCACAGGATCTGCGAGGAAAAGGTTCCAAAGCCAGAGTAGATAGCGATTAGCGTTGCACCAGATCATCTGTAGGAGAAGGAGCAATGAAGTCCGACAAGGATTTTGGAGCAAGGTCCTTCCACACAAGAGTGGGACAACCACGACACATGCAAGCATTCAAGGGAACTAAACTTGGGCCTAAGGTCAAGCAAAGGCATGGCTAAGGTCTTCGTAGCGCAACGTTCACGGCTAGCAACCACGTGTACAGGCTCAAGCTCCTAAGAGAGAACTTAATTGAAAACGACAACCATGAGATTACCAAAACTTGGACGTTGTTCCAGGATAGCGCTCTTCAACACTCATATGCGTTCCGAGGACAAAAGGAGTAACAGCTACGGCACTACTTAGATTACGTGCATCCGCACCTAGATCCTAGTCTTAAGCAAGCATTTCGAAATACTCAATCTAATTAGCTTAAGCGACTATTACTAAGCACAAAGCTCACACCTAACAACTAGTCACCTACAACAACACCGCTACACATATCATGCAAAACATGGTGGTAAAGTATTGTTATCTTTTATTTCCTTTTACTTGAGTAGGTGGATATCTCTACAAAACAAGTTTTACTTACATTTAGCAATTTAGTTTTCAAAGGGTGAACCTTTTGCTAACTATTAACTTGTCATCTATTTCCTTTGAAACAAACATATAATGAAGTTAATCACACACTATCTTCAAGCACAGCTATTCAAGCAGCATGGAACAAGGCACTTTGTCTAGCTTCACACAAGGAAGATAGTAGCATCACATTGGTCACAAGTTACTTAGTATTAGAACAAGGTGAGGGAAGCATATTTATGCACAAGCACAATCATGATGCATGCTCATCCTATTCGCCCTCACAAAATTGCCAGCCTAAGGCGACAATCACGTTCTATGTCGGTGGCATAACACGTACTCTCTCGATATATAGCTAGTCGTTAGCTATATTCAATCTACGCATTCGTGGTTAGCATACCTGTAGGCAAATTCATTGCAGCCCATTCCCATAAGAGATAAATAAGCACACAATGACAGCAGTAAACAAAGATACTTTTCATATATACATCCTCAGATATATATACTTCGGTATCCATAGCTACCCGATATATACAACTTTGTTATTATCACCAAAAACTCATTCAAATCAGATCTGCTCAGAATAAAATCAAAACTTGATAGAAGACTTAAAAGTCATGTAACTCCTAAACTATCAGGCCTATGGTCTTACAATTTGAACACAAGCAATATTATGAAATTTTCTACAACTTTTGTATTCACTACAACCATAGCAAACATCATTTACACCACGAAAATAATTGCACAAGCAAAACTGCAAATCCAGCCCAACAGCAGTGGTATAGAAAACTGATAGCATCTTCAGAGAAGCATAACTGGAGTTCTAGACCTCCAACAAACATGAACCATAACTTTTTGAAAAGCTTAGGAAGTTACCTACAACTTTCTTATTCTCATATTAAGATGATTCTACAGTTAGAAGGGTCAATTAATCTAATAATTGCATCTCTGTCCAAAACATAGACAGAAACTGACATGCCACTTTAAACAGCTATAGATGGAGTTATACATGTCCAATAAATGTGGTTCTAGACTCTTTAGAAATCTTAGCAAATTCTAAACAACTTTGTTGTAAACACCTAAAGCTAATTCTACAACTAAGAAGGATCCACAGTAAGAACAAGGAAACCCTGTCTGGGTTTGGGCAGAAATAGCCACTGAGATTCAAGCAAGTATAACTCAAGATCTACTTAGCCAAAAATCATGATATTTAACTTTTTGAAAATCTTAAGAAAAGTACTAAAACTCATGTATTGTCATCAAATCATGATTCATAACTTAACTGAGCCAATTAATTCAAACATGCAGAACTGTTCAGAATAGGAGAAAATCAAAACATGGCATTTGTTATTTTTATAACTCTTAAACTATAAATCCTAAACTCATGAAATTTTTACCAGACAACAACAATCACCTTAGTAGCACTCCACAAAATTTTCACATTTATTTGAGCACATCAACTGCAGTTATAAAAAAAACAAGTAAGACTAGCATTCAAACCCTGACTGCACAAATCCATTTTTACAGCTGAAACTTTAAACCAAAACCTGACATATTATAGATCTAGTGCATAGAGAATTTCACGAGGATTCCAAAAAGTCCTCATTTACTATTTTACGAATTTTCTACGATTTGCTATGAATTTCCAAAGTTTCACCCGATTTACAACAAATAGGTCCCTCGAGGCACTATTCACTTGAGTCAATGACATTGCATTTAGGCCCTTCCCTTTAGTCGAATTTGAGGACGAAGTCCCTGACGCGAATTTTCGAAGGGCTGCACAGGAGCTTGCCGTTCGCCGGCCGGAGGAGGCTCGTCGGCGGTGGGGGAAGTGGCGGCGGAGCACGAGCAGGGCCGCGCGCACTCGCCGGTGGCCTCGGCTCGGCCCGAGGTGGAGCATGGAGCCCCAGCCACGTGCGCCGGCGGCCTAGGCCGAGCCGCACCGTGGTGAGGGCGCGCCGGTGACGAGCGGCTTCAGGCGAGGGGTGCGGGGGTTGCGGCGCGAGGTGAGGGAGGTGGTGGTGCGGTCAATTTGGGTGGAGGGAGGTTGGAGACGCAGGAACGACGGCGGCCATGGCGGCGACGGTCGCGCCCGCAAGCAGCAGCAGCACGCGAGGGAAAATGAAAGGGAGGGCCAGAGCGAGTGAAGGGAAACGCGCTCGGCTCTCCGCATCGACGCAGGGGCGCAAGGACGCGCGGCAGCAAGGTGAGGTGCTCAGCTCGGGCATGGCGGACACGTCTAGGACACGCGTCGCCGTTCGGGCAAATCCTCGAGCACGTGGCGGGCGACGAACGGGGCATGGTGGGTGGCACTTTTGGGCTGGATCCGGGCCGAATCAGGACATGGGCCGAATACGAAGATCAAAGCCCGCACGAAGCTCTACGTTTTCTATTAAGGGTGCCAAGTCATTTGAGTTGTAGATCAGCGGTTAATCAAGTCCAAAATTGACACTGTCAACGTGTTGACAGCGGTTAAGTAAACGCAAAAATTGATCATCCAACCAAAGTCAAACTGGTGCTATCTTTTTGCACGCTCTTCTCCACAACGTATACTCCAACTTTTATCTTTGGACCAAATCGAGTTGCTTAACGAATTTCGGAGAACGCGAGATGCCAATGCCGATGTCGATGAAGTCCTAGACTTAGAATTCTAAGTGCTGAAATCAGTAGCAGGTTCCAACTTTGAGCCACTGCTAGACTTGGTTCCGAGCCGATCCATGGTGTACTCCAAAAACAAAGTTTGTTGTACGCGAACCAAGCAACAACTTTCATTAAAGTTTCTTAGACTGGTTTGGCCTGATTAGGAAGACACAAAGCTCCAAACTAGGGTACCCGAACAAAAATGTCAGTTAGGACTTAGACAAAATCTTGGGCTCCAAATCAGCACTTTATTGAATCTTGTGAGCTCTGTTTGACTAGGTTATGGACCAAACTAGCTCTTGGTCCAAAAACAAAGTTTGTTCTACATGATATGGACTACAACTTTCATTTAAGGTCCAACCTCAAAACTAGTATAGAACCTACTGTTCTACTTTGACCAAAGTAGGATCACGATGGAGCTTAAATTATCCTTTTTGATCCATTGAAGCGTTTTCTTGGCATTTGCCCAACATGAACCTTTCATGACTTTTGTTGCACTATTCATCTAGAGTCATTTTGGCAAGGTTGCAAGGTTTGGTTGACATCTCATGCTCTCATTCACTTAATAGTGCAATTCAAGCACTTAGTAAAATCATTCCAACAAGGATATCACTTATCATTTCATGTGACTTTTTGATTCCAAACTTCATGAAACTTTTCCATGGATCAATATAGATGGGTATTGATGTGAGACACATGAAGATATTCCCATAACACCAGCCAAGCATATATCTTGAAAAGGGCCTATATGTAAAGCAAGGGTGCAATATCCAAGTTTAGGTTGGGGCTCATTTCTATAGGTTGGACCTTGGCATCTTCACCATCACTTAATATGCCATGTTTGAGCTCAAACCCATTGCTTAACTGGTGGCAAACACCTGGGGGGTTACAAAATATATGCTTAGCCATGCTTAGACCGGTAGAAATCAGGTGATTTCTTGTCACCTATGAGATATAGGTGCATTTCAAAGCACGGTTGTCTATATTTGCTATCGTAGAACAGAACCATGGGGTAATGTACCTAGAGGCCGGGCAGAGTCTATGTGTAGGTTGACTCATGTGATTTCATCTGTGCCGGTTAAGGACCATACCGTTGTTTGCACTTCTGACAAGATTGAACGCATGCCTCTCACTTAGCTACCCGGATAACTCATTTCGACCACGAAGCCGAGTAGCTCAACTCAGGTCGGGTCCCATTCTATTAGACTACGCACTCTGGATGGTAGTAAGGATGTGCGGGGAGCCAGACATGAGCCCAAGGGTAGGCTA
Source organism: Miscanthus lutarioriparius (assembly GCA_904845875.1). Lineage (NCBI taxonomy): Eukaryota > Viridiplantae > Streptophyta > Magnoliopsida > Poales > Poaceae > Miscanthus > Miscanthus lutarioriparius. Next base: position 51,949,072 of record CAJGYO010000012.1, read on the forward strand.
GGCCTGAACATCCTGACAGCTGGTTGTCCCTAATTGTGCGGCGCTGGGCGAACCAGTGAAATATGGACCTGAGTTGTACCAAAGGTGACCGTTGATCTAGTCTACTTGGGTTTGTGTTAGGAATAAATTTTTAGTTGGTTGAAATCAATTCAAATCGCTATCTCTCCCAGATAGTGAGAAATTTGGCTAGCTCCAACATTGTAGTAACTGTATTATGAAATGATGGTTATGATGAGCATGGAATTATTATACCGGCTATGGTTACTATTGATATGCTTCTAAATGATATACCACATGTTTGGCACAAGTTAGTTGCTAATCTAGAGATGAATAACTATAATTAACTTGATGATCGAATTATAAATGTATAGCTGAATTAGCGGCTTTTTATGCAAAATGTTGTCAAGTTAGCTCCACTTATAAAGCCTTGCATAATCCTTGGAGTCACCTTATTTTTGGTTTATGACGGGTAAGTCTAGCTGAGTACCTTCTCATACTCAGGTTTTATTCCCATTGTTGCAGATGGTAAAAGTTTATCATGGCTATTGCAAGAACTGCTTCTATTCCGCCGTGGACGAGGAGTAAGCCCTGGGCAGGTGTCTATTATTAATCCCTCTCTTATGCTTTTGTGGAAGTGGGATCATGAGCTGGCACTATATTTAAACAATGTTGTAGATGTTGGTTTCAAACTTTTAATTTGATTCTGCTACTATCTTACCTGAATGTGGTTTGTAATAACCTTAATTCGTACTCTAATGGACGAACTGTATTTGTGAACTTTATGTAACATGTGATATGTATGTTGAATCATGTACGATCTTGGTTGTATATTGATGGTTAATCAAGACCCTTCATGGTACTCGATGGACTAATGGGTTTATATGGGCTCAAGTATGGTAGTACGACCGCTTGTGGGCTGCTATTGTACTTGTGCTCTTATAAATTGGACAGTTCTGCTACATAGCGGGACAAGTTATTGAAGGCATGCATATACTCTATAAGAGTCTTGGTCCCTTGGGTGAACTTCATGAACTCGGCTGCCTTCATACGCATCAGCCCTGGGGGAATATGATGCCCCCTAAAGGCTACCTTGAATTGCGCCTAGGTAACATTTGCTCCAACAGGTAAGGCAGACAAATAATGAGTCCACTAGATACATGCAGGCCCCTGTAGTTTATGCGATGCATACTCGGCCTTCATCATTTCGGTGACCCTCAATACACAGAACTTCTATTCAATAGTGTTCAACCACTGATCAGCCTGGAGCGGTTCTTCTGCCTCTTTAAAGATAGGAGGCTTAGTCTCCAGAAAGTCCTTGAATGTACTGTATTGATTTAGCTCTGGCCCCTGATTCTGCTGGTGGGCATGGGCTGTGTTCTGCGCAATGAGGCGCAGTGTTTCCTCCATCGCTCTTTGATTCCCCAAGAACTATGTGAAAAATTTGTTCATGGAAGGTGACGATGGTGGTGGGAGGTCACCATCATTGCCACTATTTTGGCTGGTGCTGGTCCCAGCGCGTGTGTGAGGCGTCTACAAAATTGCAGCAATAAGTGATTATTAGATGATGTCAAGAGATTGCCGAAGAATTATATAATCATGCCAAACTGATATTACTGGAGAGAATCTTAAATTCGTACAATAAAACAGAGGCACAATAGTTCATTCTCACAACATAACATCACCAATTTGATCACTTATCGTACTTGCAACGCGTTAACATGCATGTCACATTTCACCAGCAAAACAAAACTAGGACTTAATTAAAGTTCCAGCCATCATGGACCAAAATGCAAGGTTCCATTGTTACATCAATGATACATTCGAAGATCGAAACTTAAGCTACATGTCCATTACATAAAAGATCAAAAAAGATACGGAACTAGCGCATCTAGCTAATCACTATAGCTGAGTCAGGGCTTAAAGTGGTCATTATCAACACCGAACATATAATCACCATGGTAGTCCTCCTAGGGCTCGACCTCCTCCTCAGACTCCTCGACATCCTCCATGCCATCATCATCGGCAACCAATACATTTGGATCTTCTTCCGCTGTGGCTACTAGGTGAGGAATAGGATTAATGATGTTGTTGAGGCGATGAACATCATGCTGAAGCTCTGCAATGGTGTTTTGGTGCTCCTGAATCTGACGTCGATACTCCGCCTCCCTCCTATGGTAGTCATTTTCTAGCCGCCTAGCTAGAACCAAAGTCCTAGTCCTAACCTCCTCTCTAGCCTCTTCAAGATGGTAGGCCTCATCCCTCTACTAGATGGCCTACACTCTCTAAGCTTGGGCGGCCCGTGTCTCTGCCTATGCTGTGTTCCTATCTGCAACAACATTCTCCATCTGAGTCTGGAGGGCTCCCAACGCTGTATGAGCGTCAGCAATGTCCCAAAGAGCCTCCCTAGCTGTCTTCTTGTGCTTATGCACATGCTTCTTCAGCCTTCGCTGTACTTCCCTAGCTTCCATGAGCTTGTTCACACAGATGTTATAAGACTCTGGCTAGAAATAGTAGGCGTCTTCTCAGGCATAAAACATCTCCATGACAACGAACATAGCATTCATAGCAGGACTCGAGCTCTATGCCCGCTCGTCACGGTCCCACACCATAGAAACGCGATCATGCTGTCTCTAAACTGCCATAGCTAGATCCACCTGAGGAATATATCCCGCTGCACTATTGGTGAGTGAATCATCATGCTACTAACAAACTGTTCTCAAGATCTCAAAGGCTACCACTAGAGCGCCTTCCCAAGGGGTTCTTCCCTCAGACTCCACTTTCTAGCCCTAGTACTATGGTCCCCGTGTACAAGCTGCGATGGACACTTGCGCCTCAAACCATGGTTCCTCCTGCACATGCCTCTGTGTCCAAAAGTATTGGGGCGGCTCTATGTACCCCACAAAATACAACACTTTCTAGAGCAAGGCAGGTGTGCCAAAGATACCTAAGAACGCCTCGTTCCCTTCCGGTGGGTAATAGGCTGCCATCTGTAGCAAAATGGTGCAACTCTCGTGAGAACAACATTATAATAGCAAAGAGTTACTTAACTGAATAAGAAACATATAAGAGGAGGAACAATGCAAGTATGTAATGAATGATTTATCATGATGCATGCACGTTCCATATGTCCTCACAAACCTAAGAAAAATTGAAACTTCTAGCAAAATACACGGTGACATACATATGTTCTCTCATAATAAAATGTAACTAGTCGGGCTACATGTTTCGTTGTTAGCGTACCTGCACAAGAGTTTCATTTCAGCCCAACCCTAGAATTATACAAATACAGAAATAAAAATCTAGGCTCTAGGTTGAATACTAAATACTTCCATATATATATACCGATATATATATATTTCCATATCAAAGCTACCCGAAAGTAAATACATCCCAAATATACCTATAAATATGCATATATAGCCGTATCAAACCTAATCCATAATTAAATACCTTAGTATATATATATGAGACATATATACTTCAGTATCAAAGCTACCTGTCGACACAAAATTTTTGTCCCGTGCTGAGGACACACGCAGCAAGCCGGAAGGGTCTGCTCAATGGAGCTGTAGATGCGCCTAGCTTCAGCGTAGGGGTGGTCGATCCTACGCACTCCTCCCGAGACGTGCCAGTCAATTTGACCCTGTAATTGACAAGGAGAGAAAGTTCGTCAGTAATTAAGGGCGGAACTTGCTGGTGTTGCCAGACAGTCCTGAATGTGCGGCTATGAGAGCCGATATGAAAGGAGATCGACTAAATAGTCGATTCCAGCATATTCACGAGAATAAATAGATTAAAGCTCATTGGGTTGTATAAGAAGAATCGGTTATCATTCATGGTAAGTGTCATTATTCGAATAGATATTAATCAATGGCAATAAAATAAGATGTTAACAATGATCGGTTTGTGCTGTGCCAATGATTACAAGTAACCGAACCCCTTTTTATATAAAGAAACAATTCAACACCATTTAACTATTTGATAAAGATAAATCTAATGAACATGTTAGATCTCATCTATCGCAATGACCAGTGGGGCATGAGGCAGGAACATGCAGGCCGTAGAAATAACAATAGACTCGACGACCCTAACTCATTACTAATATTAGTGGGGCATGATGCAGAATCATGCAGGCCATAATACAATAATAAGATCATGGGGCTAACATATCTTTCAACCTATCTTTACTTCAATGGTTTCATGATGCGAGCTGTTCGTGAAAGCACTCGATATCGTCTAAAGTCATGCCTTGTCAGGAATAGATCTATCAAATAACGATCCCCACTCCTTGGTGCTAACAGTGGGGTGTGAGGCAGAATCACATAGGCCGTGATAACGGGCCACGGAACGGTTCTCGCTAGCCAATAAATCTACTCAAGACACAACACGCCTTAACCGCACTCTATGCAGGATCAGGATTGACATAAAACAACCGATAAAACATAACTCATCGTTTAAGGTGTAGATTAGATCAATTTAGATTAGCAAACGATGGGCTAAACAAGATATAAGGCTGATCTAGATCAATCCCAATCGGGCAGAGTGATATTGCTGTAATTAGATAAATAATGTAAGCAATAAGCAATATTGGTAACTTAATAAATCTACCAAAGGCTGCCATCCTAAGGTAGAGCCGACAACTTGACCTTGATCTAGTTCATGCAGTGGGGGTCAATCGGATCGATGCAGGCATACTTGAACTAGACAAGAGTCGATAACTAACTTATACCAGAGTCATAGTGGAGGTCGACTGTATCGATGCAACCGTACAAATAGAGGTATAAGCCATGACGGTACTTACAACAAGCAGTGGAGGTCGACCGGATCGATGCAGCTGTACTTGCTGAAGAACTCACCGAGATCTACAATACTCTTACTCCTAAGGGGTGGCCAGAGCCGAAAAAGTAAATAACTTGTATATTAGATTGATTGTTGTTCTTTACAATAGCCGAGGATTGATATTTATACCCAGGACCTATGCATGACTCATGTCTAAGCACGACTCATCACAATTTTTGACCCTAAAGAAAACATTCCTAATTTAAGATAACTTGAACTCTAATCTTTCTCTTTTTGTACAGTCCAACATGTTTTGTCCTGGCGCCAAACATAGCCTTTGTCGTTATCTGCTGGCGCTATCTAAAGAAAGCCGATTCCTGTTTTTGCATCTAAATCAGTTGGTTCCGATCTGCACGCAATTGATTCCTTAATGACATGATCTTGGGAGCTTTCGAGTCCCTGTGAGTCTTCTTCCAAATTCTGGTGTAAACATGCCCCCCAATTTTGGGATAAAAGTAATTTTATTCTAAAATTATCATGCCTATATCCCTGATTGGTCCACAGTTATGGGTAGAGAACCTTGATCTGGGGTCCACTGTTTGTCGCCGCTTGCCCTATCCGACCTTAGCGAGAGCAACTCAACAATTCAGCCCTATTTTGCGTCCATCTGCTCCCTCGAGCGCCTCTAGTTCCACCGGACCCTCCATGGTCCATTCTCTTGCCATGAAGATCTTGAGCGGTTAGAAGAATTCTTGTGCATATGGTGATTGTGTTGCTCATTCTAGCGCCTTGTCGAGCAAGGATCAGCTATTGCGGCTAGGAGAAGTCTTGTGACATCACCTGTGTCTTCTCACCATGCTCGCAGAGCTATTCTAGTGTTTGCAAGGGCTAAAATGTGTGGACACCTTTTCCTTGTTTGTTCCACTAAACGCCCACCGAGAAAGCCACATGCTTCTTTCCCATAGTTTCTCGATTTACCGAGAAATCGGCTGAGCACATGTTAGGCGGGTGATTTTTCCTCTCCTCGAGCACAATTTTATCAACGGGCCAATGTCGATTCGTTTCACGATGACCTTCGGCCTTGTAGGGGTCTGGACTCCCATCAATCCAAAGAAGCCTTAATAGGTTGATTTCTGGTAAATGTAAAATCTTCGAATCTGTTTCACGACATTTCATAATTTGGGGAGGCAATAAGTTTGAATATGTTATCTCTTCGTTATCCGTCCCCTGAATTCCCGAAGTGTCGTTCTGTCTCCATTTCCGATTCCAAATTCACACCTTCGGTGAAATCTATCTTCTCGCCTTCCTGGGCTATATATATACAGGCCACGGCCATGGATCGAACAACAACCCGCTTCGTCTCAAACTTTCCGCATCCTTAGTATAGTTTCTGCTTTTTCATAGGTTTGACATCATGGAGGACAGCAAGAGGTCTGCTGAGGAGGCCCTCGGTGGATCTGCATCATCGCACTAGCGCATCCACCATCAAGAGGGTGCAACTTGCGATGCCCCAGTCATCCTAGAGCAGAGGGCTGACTCTACTTAGCCCTTGGGGTCATCCTCAGCACCAATTTGTCGCTAGCTCCCCTGCTATCTGAGGAGGCCGAGAGATAACGATGACTTGATCGCTTCCATTGACCGAACCGGTGAGAAACTTGTCGATTGCCTCTCTATTGCAGAGTCGGCTCTAGCCATAGTTCAAGGCGGATCACCTCCTGAGGCCAACCCGATGTGGGAGAGGCTGGCCAATGCTAAAGCCAGAATTGCTTGTGAGACATTTACCATAATTTTATGTTTCTTCTTCAATTTTTATTCTCCAAGATCTTGCTCACCTCTTCTTCAAATCCTTTAGATCTATCGGCTCAGCTGGAAAGCCTTTGTTCGGCTGCGGACCATGCGGTAGGATTCGTCAATGCTAGGGGCACCATTCCGGTGGTTCACTTACATGACATCTCGAACCGTGTCAGAGAAGTCGCTCTTCACGCCGTTCGTCATGGTGCTGCCATGGCGTTGGCTGCTGCGCAAGTTCACTCCGGCCATGATCTTCGGCTTCTTCCTCATGGAGCTTTAGTCACCGGATACCATAGGGATTACGAGCGACTGGTTGAGGATTTCTTCGATGTCGCCAACTCTGTAGCTCTGACCTACCAGGCCGATGACATAGTAAATAAAGTGTTTTCTGATCTGTAGCTTGTAACAAGTGATATAAGTGAACAACTCCTTCATCTCCAATGATTTTCACTTCATCCATCACTGTGCTCGTATTTGCCTTGCTCCTGTAGGCGATACACATTGTACTGGCTTTTATCCTTCTAGGTTTATCTTCGCACTAGAAGCGATATCCTTCCGGTATCGGCTATTAGAGTTGGCAACCGAGCAACTTGGCTATCAAGTGTTAATCCAAATGTTAGGGTAATATTCCTTCAAATATTCCCCATTTGATTGCCCTATCGAATCCTCTTCTCCTTTTAGTGTTTCCAAAGTTTAAATATCACCAGGCGCACAACGCTTGATCCAATAAGGTTTCTCCCGATTATGTGACCATACTGGCTATCTTGCTTTTGGCTATCAAGGGTAATCCATCCTCAGCTTTCTCTGGAGTCTCATTGCCGTTGACTATCATAAGTACGTCTTTGAGAGCATCCCCAGATCAACCAAAGAAGTTAAACAAATCATGAGAGATGATGCTATTCGGCTAGAAATATTGAGAGCGATCCATGATGTTCCAGACTTGAAATCTGCATGTCAACGTGTGTCTTATGTAGAATCGATCATACTCTCCATTATTTAATTACGTTTTGTTTTTCGGCTAAAGGGATGATTTGATACAGCCGATCCCAGACTTCTAATCCAATCAAGTCTGAAAACACGGCTTTTGTTAAGAGAGCCCTTCGATTTCCTACCTTTAGTTGCTCAATGCCGCACTCCCATCGGCATTAGTGAAGTGGCGCTTCATCTTCTATTAATTGCGGTTGCCTTTTACACGTCCTAAGGCGTTCGCCTTTTGCTTCAGGTCCTCAAATACTAGCCGGTGGTTTCGGCCTCGAACACATCTCCACTCGTAACTGTTCCTTTGCTCTTCTTCGCCTGCCAAAACCCTGAAGTGGTTTTCCTTCTCCCTTTTGTAGATCTAATCATCCTTCATGGCTGGCGAAGACAACTGAGGCAAGCGCGCGGCGGAGGAAATCCCAGAGGAGAATATGCCGATGAACCAGCGTCTCCGACACATGAGGTGAGATTGACATTTCTTGTTTATGATGATGAACAGTTCTAACTCGCCGACTCGCCTACAGGTTTCTTGTGAATGATAGTCTTCGTCCTCTTCCTAGGGCTGGCAGGCCTTCTGACGCCGCATCTTCTATGCCGGCCTCATCGTCGGATTCTTCCGACTCCTATAATGGCGATGACGCCCGGCGCTACCTTCATGAGTGGAGGATGGCTCAGAATCGCTATTCCAAGGCGACTTGGGAGAATGGCCAACTAGAGACTCACCTCAGTGTCTCTCAGGCCACCCTTCACATGGCTGAGGAGGAGGCCAGCGCTGTCCGAGAGCGGCTGGCCGAGTCTGACGCCATGGTAGCGGGTAGGATGAACTCCAGGAACATCCCATTCTGATTTTCATTGTCTTCATCTTGATAGTCTTTTGTTTCTGTGACTGTCAGCCCTGATGGCGCAGTTGGAGTCTCTCCAACTAGCGGCAAACATGGCTGTTGACGCCGTCAATGCCCGGGGTTCCTCTATCAACGCTTGTCTCCAAGACATCCTAGTCCATGTTCGGGAGATCGCTCTCCATGGCGTTCGTCATGGTGTAGAGGTGGCGCTAATCATGACACAAGTCCAGACTCTGTACGAGCTCCACGCCATGGAGACTAGTTTCCCAATGGGTGACGGCCCTGAGGAGCATGAGGACCTGCTCGAAGAATTTGTCATGGCAGCGGAGGCCATAGTAGACATCACATCCGCTTAGGATGTGGTGAACAAAGTCTTCGATTAGATTGTACTTAGGGGAACCAACGAACAAAGACTTCTCTTTCATGAATGCACCTCAGTGTAATGCCTTTGTGTATAATTATTTTTATCTTTTGTTTTTGCTCTATAGGCGATACATATCGTATCGACTTTTATTGTCTGTGAAGATTTTCATCTTTTGAACTAGAGGCGATACCTTTCTGGTACCGGCTATTAGAGCCGAGAATGAATAGGCTATCAAGTGTTGATCAAATGTTAGGATAACACCCCATAGAACTTCTTCATATCAAAGGTCAAATGATCAATCAACCTAGGTCAATCGTCCTATTAAGCGAAATAGAACCTCTTTAATGAATCCATTAACTCTGAATCGCACTTAAACTTTGACTCAGCATTCACATACGTCGGCCTAAACCCATTTTCAAGACTCAACGCTTATTCTTCCTTTAGTCCAATGGCTGATGTGAAGCCATGATTGTTTCTACTAAAACAAACTCTCAGAGCCGATCGCTTGCATCGGCTGTTGGCTTTCATTGCTGATCTTAATGAAGCCTCTTTCCCATGACTTGCCAGAAAAACATTCAAAATCTCCTAGTTCCCAAAAGACTCGATCGGCTATTGCGATGCTTACGGATTCATCGGCGTGAACCAGTTCGTTGTCATCTCCATGCCATTGAATCAAACACTGATGCATGGTTGATGGTATGTAGCAATTCACATGAATCCAATCATGACTGAGGAGCAAACTGTATGACCCTTTTCCATCGATGACGAAGAATGTGGTAAGCAGAGTATTACTTCCGATTGTTAGTTCAACGTTTATTGCCCCCTAGGTCTTAGATGTATTACCTCCAAAATCCTTAAGCATCATGTCAGTCTCCATCAGATCTTCTGATCCTTTACCAAGTTTACGAAAAGTAGTGTAAGGCATAAGATTGACAGAAGCACCTCCGTCCACCAACATCTTGTTCATCGGCTTTCCATCGACAAGACCTTTCATATATAACGCTTTTAAGTGCCGATGTTTGACTGGTTTGTCAAATATTGCTTGCTGTACAACCGTTAACTTGGCAACTACCTCCTCATACTCTGATTCATCGAAATCTAAATAAACTTCTTGATCTGTTGGAGCTCTGAATTCTGATGGCAATAGAAAAGCCATTTGGATGTTAGCCGATGGTTGCTTCCTATCGGCTATTTGCTTGGTACCCCACACTTGAGTTTTACTGGATGCCTGAGCCTATTCCATCTTTTTATTCCTTAGGCGTTGCACCCTTCTCTTCTGGCTTCTTGTTAAACCTCCTGGACACCACTGGCCTTCCTGCCACACATATCTTCTTTTAGTGCCTTCCTCTTCATGATCAGCCCAGTCTTGATCAACGACTCTTTTTCCAAGCCGATCATGAACACTTTTATTTTTTAAGCGCCGATCCATATTATTATGACGATATGCATCTTGAGCATGGATAGACTAGTGGTTGGTTTCAGACTGCCTATACTCCCGATATTGATTGCTGCATTCTGGACAGTTATGTCTGGTAGGCAACTTCAAACCTTCATTCCAGCAATGCCTGAAGAAAGGGCAATTCCAATGTAATTCGTCTTGTTTCCTTTCATACCTCTCTTCTTTCAGTTGATGCTGGAATGCTTGTTCTTTCAACCAACACTGATAATCCTTTTCCTTCTGCCGCTGTCATTTATTCAACAGAATCCGAGATATGACCTATGACTTCGTTGTCTCTGCTTTTGACGTCTTCCCCTGCTCGTATCGGCTCTTTTTCTCAGCACGACGTCTTCTAATCTCTTTGTACTCGTCAGCCGATATTTGCATCTTGGGGTCGACTGTTCTAGCTTCTTTTGATTTGGTTGATGTTAGGACCTTAGTTTTTCCTTTGAATAGCCCAGCATCAACCATGTTTTGATCTCCTGGGAAAGGATTATCATCAACTTTTATTTTCTGAGGCATATCAAATTTGAGCCTCCCTTGCTGAATAGCTCTCTATATATGCTGCCTAAAGATTCTGCATTCATTAGTGGAATGAGAAGTAGCATTATGGAACATGCAGAACTTCTTATTCTTCAACTGAACAGGGGGCAACATGACATGACCATTGGGCAACTTGATCTGCCCTTTCTCTAGCAAGAAATCGAAGAGCTTATCTGATTTGGTGACATCAAAGTCATAGCTTTCCTCAAGTCCTCTTCCCCAAGGATTGGGCACCATTACTGTCTTCTTGCCCCAATTCCATTCAGCTACAGCAACCTCTTCTTCTTCATCTTCATAGCCATCATTGGTTGAGTATGGATCATAAGCTTCAACTACTGTGGTACTCTTCTAGAACCAGGTATCTCTGCGCATACTCTGGAATCGCCTATTGAGCGCTACTACTCGTTGAGCTAATTGACCCAAGTTGTCAAATTCTTGTCCCAGCAGCTTTTCTTTCCACATCGGCAGCATTCCTTGAACAGCTAGAGCAGCTAATTGATCATCAGCCAAGTTTAAGGAAAAGCACAAGTTCTAGGTTTCTCAAAACCTCTGAAGAAATTCAGTGCCTGATTCACTAGTCTTCTGTCTTATAGTTGTCAGATCGGTAATCTTCTTTTCTCCAGTCCCAGTGTAAAAATATGTACGAAACTTCTTCTTCAGGTCAGCCTAATTGGCAATGGAATTGACTGGCAATGATGAAAACCAAGTGAAGGCTGGCCTTGATAAGGACAAAGAGAAGAAACAAACTCTATGGGCATCCTCAACTGATGCTTCGCCCAATTGTGTAAGATACCGACTGATATGTTCTATTGTGCTTGTATTGTCTTGGCCAGTGAACTTAGCGAATTCTAGGAGCCTATAATTTGTGGGAAGAGCGACCAAATCATACCATTCTGGATATGGATGTTTGTATGAAAAGGTCAGCCCTTTTGGCTTCAGACTGAACTGATTCTTCATCATCTCGGTCACCCTCAGCAATAATTCATCAGCTTGTGGATTTGGATTCCTCTACACCTGCTGACCCATCCGTGGATTGAAATCTCGTGTGCCTTGATATCCTAGATTTGGCATCATGTGGAGGGTATTATAATCTGTGCCATAGTGATACCCTTGTGGAATCTCAATCTGCTGGGTCCTTTGCTGGTTTGCTGCTTGAAGTCTCTGATTATAGATATAAGGATCTATATCCCTATGGATCCTTTGAATTGATGATGCTATTTTTTGAGCCGACGACGGTATGTGGCCTGATGTGCCAAAATTGATCACCTAATTCTGACTTTGCCCCGCTGTCTGTTGCACATGCTGTACTGATGGTCCAGGACTGTACTGTGTTTGATTTGCAGTAGTTCCTTGAGTTTGTTCAGATAAACCCTGAACTGTCTAGACATCACCCCTACCAGCCGGTGCTGCTTCTTGATGGCTGGTACCGACTTGATTGGTCCCTTGGGTCAATGGATCTATAATATTGTAATAAGCCGATCCGCCTTGACCAACTGGAAATCCATGAATCGCCTCTTTCATGGCGCTGTGGAATACGTCCACGAAATCTTCATTATGGCTTGATATAGCATCACGAATAGATTTGTCCACAACTTCCTTAAAGAAACGTCTGTCTTCAGCTTTAGTTGTGTCTATCTGCCCGTGTAACAGAACTCTTGGTAGTGGAAATTTTTGAACAATCGAGTTGTCACGTGTTTTGGTGTAGGACAACAAACATTTATTCTAAAACTCCTCTATAGCTTTGCTGATGATACCCTTATCCCCATCAGGTAGATCTTCATAATGCAGCATAAGGATGTCGTTGTTGTTGTGAACCGCCATGACGATTGTGGGGTCCCACTGGGCATACCAGAAACGTGTGTCGACATAGAATTTTCATCCCGTGTCGAGGACACACGCAGCAAGCCAGAAGGGTCTTCTCGATGGAGCTGTAGATCTGCCTAGCTTCAGCGCAGGGGTGGTTGATCCTGTGCACTTTTTCCAAGATGTGCCAGTCAATTTGACCCTATAATTGACAAGGAGAGAAAGTTCATCAGTAATTAAGGGTGGAACTTGCCGGTGTTGCCAGACAGTCCTGAATGTGTGGCTATGAGACCCGATATGAAAGGAGATCGACTAAATAGTCGATTCCAGCATATTCATGAGAATAAATCGATTAAAGCTCATTGGATTGTATAAGAAGAATCGGTTATCATTCAGGGTAAATGTCATTATTCAAACATATATTAATCAATGGCAATAAGATGTCAACAATGATCGGTTTGTGCTGAGCCAATGATTACAAGTAACCGAACCCCTTTTTATATAAAAAACAATTCAACACCATTTAACTATTTGATAAAGATAAATCTAATGAACATGTTAGATATCATCTATCGCTATGACCAGTGGGGCATGAGGCAGAATCATGCATGCCATAGAAATAACAATAGACTCGACGACCCTAACTCATTACTTATATCAGTGGGGCATGAGGCAGAATCATGCAGGCCGTAATACAATAATAAGATCATGGGGCTAACATTTCTTTCAACCTATCTTTACTTCAACGGTTTCATGATGCGAGCTGGTTGTGAAAGCACTCGATATCGACTAAAATAGTCGATCCAGGCATAGCGCACAACTCAAGTCATGCCTTGTCAGGAATAGATCTATCAAATAACGATCCCCACTCCACGGTGCTAACAGTGGGGTGTGAGGCAGAATCACACAGGCCGTGATAACGGGCCATGGAACGGTTCTCGCTTGCCAATAAATCTACTCAAGACACAACACGCCTTAACCGCATGCTATGCACGATCAGGATTGACATAAAACAGCCGATAAAACATAACTCATCATTTAAGGTGTAGATTAGATCAATTTAGATTAGCAAACAATGGGCTAAACAAGATATAAGGCTGATCTAGATCAATCCCAATCAGGCAGAGTGATATTGCTGTAATTAGATAAATAATGAAAGCAATAAGCAATATCGGTAACTTAATGAATCTACCAAAGGCTGCCATCCTAAGGTAGAGCTGATAACTTGACTTTGATTTAGTTCATGCAGTGGGGGTCGATCGGATCGATGCAGCCATACTTGAACTAGGCAAGAGTCGATAACTAACTTATACCAGAGTCGCAGTGGAGGTTGATTGGATCGATGCAGCCGTACGAACAGAGGTATAAGCCATGATGGTACTTAAAACAAGCAATGGAGGTCGACCGGATCGATGCAACCATACTTGCTGAAGAACTTGCTGAGATCTACTCTACTCCTACTCCTAAGGGGTGGCTAGAGCCAAAAAGTAAATAACTTGTATATTGGATTGATTGTTGTTCTTTACAATAGCCGGGGCTTGATATTTATACCCGGGACCTACGCATGACTCCTGTCTAAGCACGACTCATCACAATTTTTTACCCTAAAGAAAACATTCCTAATTTAAGATAACTTGAACTCTAATCTTTCCCTTTTTGTAGAGTCCAACATGTTTCGTCCTGGCACCGAACGTAGCCTTTGTCGTTATCCGCTGGCGCTATCTGAAGAAAGTCGATTCTAGTTTTTGCATCCAAATTAGCTGGTTCCGATCTGCACGCAATTGATTTCTTGATGACATGACCTTGGGAGCTTTTGAGTCCCTGCTACTCTTCTTCTAAATTCTGGTGTAAACACTACCTCTCCCCTTAGACCGCACGCTCACATCTTGCGATCATGCCACTCATCATCTTACCTTGGGCGTAGAGGCATTTGATCCATACTTGAGCCCATATAAACCCGTAGTCCGTCGAGTACCATGAAGGGTCTTGATTCATCGCCAACATACAACCAAAATCATACATGATTCAACATACATGCCATATGTTACATGGAGTTCACAAATACATTGCCATACATCAGGGTGCGATTAAAGTTATTACAAACCAAGTTCAAATAAAGTAGTAGCAGAAGCAAAGTAGTTTTTAAACCAACATCTCACACCACTGTTCAAATACTTGCCAGTCCATGATCACAACCCACAAAAGCATCAAAGATTAGATATATAAATAGAAGCGCCTTGCCTATGGTTGTCTCACCCACCTGACCACGGAGGACACTTAGAACGCCCCTAACGTGGTGTATGGTATGTTTTTACTGCATGGATCTAAGGCTATAATGCTATTTGATCCCAGTGCTACATGTTCATATGTGTCTACCAAGATTGCACGAGAGCATAATATACCCATAACTCCACAAAGAGTGCCCATAGACACTAGTTCACCTTTGGGCAACTTCCGATGCACCAAGAGATGTCAGGGAGTGAGCATCACCATTGAGGATCACCCTTTTCTAGCTGATCTTACCTTGCTTCCCTCTGAAGGACTGGATGTCATACTAGGGATGGATTGGCTGACTCAACACGAGGGAGTAAATATCTTGCTCACCACAGTATGTGGAGATAACACACCCGAGTGGTCACGTAATCCGATGCGAGCCCTACCTTGAGAAGACGGTTTCCATGTGTGCCTTGGAAGCCAAGTCAGTCGAGCAGGTGACCGTAGTATGTGAGTACCCTGATGTGTTCCCCAAAGAGCTGCTAGGTATGCCACCTAACCGAGATGTGGAGTTTGTGATCGACCTTCTACTTGGTACGAGACCTATTGCTAAGAGGCCCTACCACATGTCGGTTGACGAGCTGGAGGAACTCAAGAAATAGCTTAGGGAGTTGTCTGACAAGGGGTACATTAGGCCCAGTGCTTCACCCTAGGGTTTCCTTGTCTTGTTTGTGAAGAAGAAGGATGGTTCCATGAGGATGTGCATTGACTACCGGAACTTGAATGTCGTGATTGTCAAGAACAAGTACCCACTGCCGAGGATAGATGATCTGCTAGACCAGCTGAGGAATGCTAAGTGTAACACCCTAGTGTTAAGCCTAGCATTTGGCACTTGCATTTCATGAGCATAAGCATCATCCAAGCATTCATGAGCATGAGCATATGAAGTTTCATTTTATTCACCTTCTTTTTATCACATGTGATGTTGCTCATATACTTAATTATGCTTGTAATCATATGTGACCAATGCATGATATGGTTGTGAGGTGACTACAATACCTTAGACATACCTAGGATGGTGAATGGAACAACTTTTGTATTCATGACATGAACCAATTTTGCTTCTAAGTGTTGGTTTACTTTGAAATGCCATTTTCATGATGCTACTTTGACCAAAGTTGAACAGTAGTTTAGAGTGTTTGCATGGCTATGTGACCTAAATAAAAGTTGTAGTTCACATCATGGGTAACAAACTTTATTTAAGGGTCATGAGCTAAATCAGTGTCTAACATGGTCAAATAGAGCTCACAAGTATCAACAAAATGCTGTTTTCGAAACCTGAAATTTCGCTCTTTAACTGAATTTCAGTTTCAAAGTACCTTGCTTTGGAGCACTGTAGTTTGAAAACCATTGGGAATTAGGCCAAACTCCTTTAAGAAATCTTGAAGTACTCGTGTAGCTCTACACTTTGTATTAATGAAGTTTTCAAAAATTAGCCACGATTTGGGAGATTTGGAGGTTCAAAAACATGCTATCAGTCAGCTCCATCACCTGTCTAAATTGGCTAGAGCAGTAGCATCATGGTCGACCACGCTCAGGCCGCGGCTGCCACCTGGTGGCCGTACACCGGCGACGGTCCCACCAGTCAGGCCCACATGGGCAGCAAAACGGCAGCGACACACCCTCTCTCCTCACTCGCTCTCACTTGCCTCGCTCTGCCTCTCTCTCGCCCTCACCGCGCCCAAGCGAAGCTGCATCATGCCACGCCATTACCGCCGACCTCCACCGAGCTCATGCACCACCGCCATCGCCCCATTCTTCGATAGCTCGCGCACACAGCTCCACCACGCCTCACTCCGCCTTACCGACCCTCTAGCATCATCGTTCAAGCCTAGGTATAGCCGTAGTTCAAGTTCACTGTCGCCATGCCCTCGCCGGAGCACCGCCGAACTTGCGCTCGCCGTGGTCGTGTTCCACCGGACCATCTCGCTCACGCGTTCCTCTCGTTAGGGTTAGGTTAGGGCTTGGTCTAACTCAAGGCAAGAGCCTAAGGCCGATGCCGACCTCGTCGGTGTAGAACGCTATCGTGCCGCCGTGCCACCATGCACACGGCCAAGCCTCACCGTCGCTTCGCCGTGACTCGATCCATGCCATAGAGCTTCGCTAGGGTTAGTAAATGTCATAGCCGCGCTTGCCTGGCCATGTCGTCGCTAGAGGCGATGAGTCCGCCACCGCGCACCACCGCCGAGCCACCATGCTCATCGGTGAGGTAGCTCCGATGATCCTCTGAGCAAACCTAGGGTACCAGAAGATGCGCATTATGATGGGGAACACAACGGCGGTGACCTCATCGCCTGTAACCTCGCCATCGGCGAGTTCTCGCCGGCTAGAGTGCCGCCTCTGCTCTGTGCATTTGTCTAGCCGGTCCTGTTGACTGTGGGCCCCTACTGCCAGTCGTAGTGGGTGTATGGACCGGGTGCACCTAGCTGTAGCGTCCGAGTTGAAATTTTATTTTCTTTATTTATTTTTCACAGATTTTGTTGCTAACTTTCAAAAATTATATCTGGAGCTAGGAGTATCCAAATGGGGTAAACCAAATTTTGTTGGATTCATCATGAAGAGTACTATTTGATAAAAAATATGAAATATACTACTAAGGGTATTTTTCTAGGAGAATTAAATTGAGCAAGATAAGTGCTTTTAAATTAGGTTATATCTTGTAAAATGCATAACTTGAGATAGGAAGATGGTAAACTTGTGATTCCAATTTTGCTGGTCTTGTGTTGACATGCTCTAGCTAGGAAAAATACTAAACCTATAGTAGACATAATTTTAATATGGTCTTCCTATTTAATCTTAATTAATTGCTAGATTCTAGTGAAATTAATTGGGGCAGAAATACATAATATATGATCATACAAATTTTAACACAATATTCTCATGCTAGGAGGAAAGTAAGAAAAATACTAAATCTATTGCTTGACACTTTTCACTATGCTAAACTATTTTTGCTAAAATAAGCATATGTAACTTGTCATTTTTGTAGAGGTAGCTATACTTATCCAAATGGCATGAAATTTGTATAGTAGACTATTAAGGTCATGTGTAGCCTACTATAAGTTTCTCGGAATTTATTGAGCTCTAGAAATATTTATTCTGCAAATCACCTTATTATCTAAGGAAATTAATAAATGAATATAAATAAATTAGTTAGGCTTAACCATGATGTTTTATGTGGTGTGTGTGATGCATATAATCTTTTGATACTATTAGTGAGGCTTAGAAGTATTTGTTTATAGGCAACTAGTTAATTATTGTTTTATAATTCAACTAGATGACTGCATGTGTAGTTTATGTTGTGGTGATGATTTCATGATGATAATAATCTTTTCTGTAAAATGGTTAATAACAAAGTTGTAGATAACTTACTTATCGACCTTGTGTTAAGTTTTCATAGTCATAGGCCTTATGGTTTGAGAATTATGGTGGTCGTAAATCTGCTATCTGAAATGCTTGCTCTCTGGATAGATCTGAAATATTAAATTGTTTGACCTAGATAACTGCTGAATCACATTAAGATGATTAAAAAGAAAGTTGTAGGCAATTTCATAAGCTTTCCATAATGTCCACAACCATAATATTTTGATGTGTATAACTCTAGTTATAGTCAAAACAAGTGGCTGCTGTCTTGTAGTCCAGAAAATGATTTACATAAGTGTTTGTTTAAGTTACTAGAGAAGAGATATGCACCTACTCAGTAAAAGAAAATGTAACTTGTTAACACCTTAATGCAATGCTATTGAGAACACTTATGAGGATGCATTTCATCACACCATATCATATCATGCATGTCAGTATATATGCATTCGTGATATCTTATTTCATGCTCATGCATATAGGATCGTTCGAGGGGATCACTCTATTCGAATTCAACGAAGAAGAAGAGGAACATCAGGAGGGACCTTAGCCCATAGCTCCAGAAGGCGAGGAGCAACCTCTTGAGGACCTACCTGTGTGCCCGGATCATAGGCCAACTTCCTTTATCAAAGGCAAGCCCAGAGCATTCTAAGTCTCCCATGTTTTACCAAACATCATTTGAGTCTTTCATGTTTGATGCATTAGGTTATAAGAGTTAGTTGGAAACACTTGATGCATAGAACTACCTTGTCTAGATATATACCTTTAACCCTATGTAGATCTAGGATTGAATATATGCTTAGCTATGCTTAGACTGGTAGAAGTCGGGTGATTTCCTGTCACCTGCAAGATATAGGTGGGCACTAAACCACGGTTGGCTATGTTTGCTATCATGTAAAAGAACCATGGATGTTATAAATCAAGGCCGAACAGAGTCTGTGTTGTAGGTTGACTTATGTGATTCTGTCTGCGCCAATTAAGGATTGTACCGTTGTTGGTCCTCGGTCATTTTGAACGCATGCCTCTCACTTAGCTAGCCGGATAACTTGTTCCGACCGCGAAGTTGAGTAGCTCAACTTAGGCCGGGCCCCATTCTATAAGAGTGCGCACTTTGGATGGAAGTAAGGATGTGCGGGGAGCCAAACGTGAGCCCAACGGCAAGGTAGTCCTGATCGTCCTAGCAGCTAGTTGTCCCTGATTGTACGGCGCTGATCGAACCCGCGAAATGTGGACCTAAGTTGTACCAAAGGTGACCTAAGGTGACTATTGATTTGGTCTACCTGGGTTTGTGTTAGGAATACATTCTTAGCTAGCTGACATCGATTCAAATCACCGTCTCTCCTAGATAGTGAGAAACTTGACTGAGCTTCCATCTATCGTAGTGTTAATGGCAAGTGGAATGGTTCTGAGAGTGAAATATTAAATGGCTATGGTTATTATTGTGCTATCATTAACAATATACTACATGTTTGGCATAGGTTAGTCGCTAATCTAGAGATGAATAGCTATAATTAACTTGATAACCAAATTATAAAAGGTATAGTTGAATTAGTGGCTTTTTATGCAAAATGTTGTCAAGCTAGCTCCACTTATAATGCCATGCATGATCCTTGGAGTCACTTCATTTTTGGTTTATGACGGGTAAGTCTAGCTGAGTACCTTCTTGTACTCAGGGTTTATTTCCCATTGTTGCAGATAATACGATGTATCATGGCTACTATAAGAATTGCTTCTGTCCCGCCATGGATGAGGAGTATGGCCCTAGGCAAGGCATCTCTGGTTAATCCCTCTCTTATGCTTTTATGGGATTGTGATCATGAGCTGGCATAGTATTTGAACAACGATGGAGATCTTGGTTTCAAACTTTAATTGCTTCCGCTACCATTTTACCTGAACTTGGTTTGTAATAACTTTTAATCGTACTCTAATGTATGGAACTATATTTGTGAACTTTATGTAATGTGTGACATGTATGTTGAATCATGTACGATCTTGGTTGTATGTTGGTTGAATCAAGACCCTTCGTGGTACTCGACGGACTACCGGGTTTATATGGGCTCATGTATGATAGTGCGACCGCTTGTGGGCTGCTATTGTACTTGTGATCTTATAAATTGGATGGTTCTGCTGCACCAGGTTCTTTTCTAAGATTGATCTTCGATCTGGGTACCATTAGATGAAGATCATGACTGAGGACATTCCTAAGATAGCCTTTGTCACTAGGTGTGGGTAGTATGAGTTCACTGTTGTGTCCTTTGGACTCACCAATGCCCCTGCCTACTTCATGAATATGATGAGCAAGGTGTTCATGGAGGAACTAGATAAGTTTGTGGTGGTATTCATCGATGACATTCTTGTCTATTTAGCCATTGTAGAAGAACATGAGTAGCATCTGAGAGTAGTGCTGGAGAAACTGAGACAAAATCAGGTGTATGCCAAGTTCATCAAGTGCGAATTTTGTCTTGAAGAAGTCACCTTCTTAGGTCACACTCTCACTACTGAGGGAGTAGCTGTTGATCCTGCCAAGATTGAAGCTATAAAAGAATGGGAACAACCCCGCAATGCGACTAATATCCGAAGTTTCCTTAGGTTGGTACGATATTACCATCGCTTCATTGAGGACTTTTCCAAGATAGCCAAGCCGATGACCACCCTTTTGAAGAAGACCAATGAGTTTGAGCGAAGGCCTGAATGCAAGCAAAGCTTCCAAACCATGAAACAGAAGCTTACCACCACTCCTGTGTTAGCATTGCCTGACATTCAACAAGACTTTGTGGTCTATTGTGATGCGTCTAGACAGGGACTCAGCTGTGTTATAGCTTATGCTTCCCGCCAGCTAAAGGACCACGAGCAACGCTACCCTACCCATGATCTTGAGCTTGCAGCTGTTGTGCACGCCCTGAAGATCTGGAGACACTATCTGATTGGGAACAAATGTGAATCTACACCGATCACAAGAGTCTGAAGTACTTTTTCACTCAGGAGGATCTAAACATGAGATAGTGCTAATGGCTAGAGCTGATTAAGGACTACAACATGGAGATACACTATCACCCAGGGAAAGCTAATGTAGTCGTAGATGCCCTGAGCCATAAAGGCTATTGCCACAATCTAATGACAGAAGACATACCACTAGAGCTGAGTCAAGAGATGGAGGACCATTGACTCAAAATCCTACCGAAGGGAATGCTGAATGAGCTTCGAGTGTAGTACAATCTTAAAGATCGAATTCGCAAAGCCAGCAAGAATGCTCCGAAATCTGGGAAGTCCAAGAGCTCATGGAGCTAGGCAAGTGTCCTAAGTTCAGAGAAGATGAACAGGGAGTGTACTAGTACAAGGATAGAATCTGTGTACCCTCTGACGCTGCCTTGCAATAGGAGATCCTAGCCGAGGGTCATGACTCTAAGTATTGTATCCATCTAGGAAGTACCAAGATGTATGCCGACTTGAAGAAGCTTTTCTGGTGGAAGAATATGAAAGCTAATATTGCAGGGCATGTTGCATGTTGCGACATCTGCAATAGGATCAAGGCCAAGCACCAAAGGCTGGTAGGACTGTTGAAGCCCTTAGATGTTCCGATGTGGAAGTGGGAAAGCATATCCATGGACTTTATAGTGGGTTTACCTCAAACCTCGAAAGGCCATGACTCGATCTAGGTAATTATTGATAGATTGACCAAGGTAGCTCACTTCATAGCTATGATGAACGACTATAGGATTGAGAAGCTCGTAGATCTCTATGTGGATAACATTCTCAGGTTTCATGGAGCCCCTATGAGCATAGTGTCTGATCGAGGGACGCAATATGTGTCCAAGTTCTAGAAGAGTCTCCACAAGGTAATTAGGACACAACTGGATTACAGCACTGCTTACCACCCTCAGATGGATGGCTAGACAGAGAGAGTGAACTAGATCTTTGAGGATATACTCCGATCTTGTGTTCTGAAATATGGGTTTGATTGGGAGAAGAGTTTGCCACACGTAGAGTTTTCTTACAACAATAGCTACCAGGTTAGTCTCAGGATGTCACCATTTGAGTCCTTGTATGGGAGGAAGTGTTGGACCCTTTGATGTGGTCAAAAGTTAGGGAGATATCGTTCTTTGGCCTCGCAAAGATGAAGGATGCCAAGGAAGGAGTTGCCCAAGCATGAGAGAATCTGAGAATTGCTCAAAGCTGACAGAAGAGTTACGTAGATAAAAGGCGAAGAGACCTAGAGTTTGAAGTTGGGGACTATGTTTATCTCACCCACTATGAGGCACCATCAGGTTCCATGTGAAAGGGAAGTTGGCGCCAAGGTATGTAGGACCTTACCGGATTTGTTAGAGAGTTGGCAAGCTAGCCTACAAGTTGGAACTACCCAAGGAATTGACCGGAGTGCAGCCAGTATTGCATGTATCCCAACTACGCTAGTGCTTGAAGCTACCAGATGAGCAAGTACCTATAGAGGCACTTGATATACAAGACACTCTAGAGTACAAGGAGCACCCCATACAGATACTTGACAGAGCCAAGAAGGAAACTAGAAGCACAATCATACCTATGTGAGGGGGAGGAACTTCAGATGCTTTACCCCTACCTCTTTTAAAGGTACGTCTCACCTTAAATCTCGGGATGAGATTCCTGTGAGGGGGGAGGACTGTAACAACCCATGTTTTCCAATAACCCAAACATTTGAACTTAAAAAAAATTCTAACAAAACCCATGCATGGTGAGTATGCATACTAGGAAACCACCCATGTAGTTGCACAAGTAGAACCAAGTTAGCATGGTTGAGCATTTTACATTTAATTCAACTTGTGAGTTGCTTCTTCATGATTTTATGTGATGTAATAAAATCAAACCAACCTTTATAAATAAATTGTGTGTGTGAGTTGCCAACCCTTGGCTTGGACCGCAGGACCCTACATAGCCACTGGTGGACCCCACTAGGATGTATATATGTTGGCAACACATATAAACATGCATAGGTGTAGTGTGGAAATAGAAATAGACATAGAAAAGGAATTGGAAAAAAGAAGAAAATAGAAAAGGGGAAAGAAGTCTAGCTACAGAAGCCAGCCTAGCCCCGCCGGCCCACGCTGCCCGCATGGCCCAGCTCCCGCACGCTCGTGCCCTCAGCCCCGCATGTGCCTACCGGCCTGCTTCACCCACACGTCCGTGCCAGCACCCACGTGAGGCCGAGCCGACCCAGCCAGCAGCCCACGTCGCGCTCGCCCGTGTCGCGATGAGCCACGCCTGCTTTCACCCGCTGCCACCACCAGGTGGACCCCACCTATCATCCCCTACCCCTGCTCCCCTCTCTGATTTAGGCAAAGCAGAGCAGAGTAGAGCACCACGCCCGCTGCTCGCCGCACCAGTCGTCCGTGCCCCTACCACTCGCCGTACGCGTGCGGATGCATGCCACGTCGCCAATCTGTGCCACACCGCTTGCCCCAACTTGCGCCATGGTGAGGTGATGTCATTGCCATGGCCTATCCTTAGCCATGCCCTGCGACTAGCGTACCCGTGCCCTTGACCAGCTGTCACTCCAAATTGGAGGCGCCAACCACCCCCACACTCCCACCGAACCCCAGAACCCTAACCGGGAGCTCTCGATCACCCTACACATGTCCCCTCTGTCTTCCCTACCATTAGCCACCCACCATGGGTGAGATTAGGGTATAAAACCCCCTCTCCAGTGCCCTAGCCCCCCTTCCATCCACCCCACTACCACTAGTGGTTTCACCAGCCACACCGAGCTAGAGAAGGGAGGAGAAGGAGGAAAGGGGGAACAATGCTGCTCACCAGAGTAGATCACCGCCGTGGAGACACTACCGGAGCCTGAGACGCCGCTCGATCGGCTATGTCAGCATAGCTGCTCGGCACGACACTGCACCGCCTCATCATGGCTTTGCCTCGCCATTGCACCACCATCCCTAACTACACCACCGCCACAGTGAGCCCCTGTCAAACCCCTTTGCTCGCTGTCATCATCACGCCATGGCCGCCGAGCCATGAGCTTCCACCTGAGGAGCTCAAGGCAGCACCTTGAGACTATCGCATGCACACACACACGTGTATACGCACGTGCCAAGGCAAGGCCTTACCAAACTCTTGGAGCTTGGGAACACCAGTGTCCTCACCGTGCACCCGCACACGCTCGCCATGGCTAGAGCATGGCCATGGCAAGAGCCATTCTAGCCTTACCCCACTGGTAGAGGTAGCTTGACCACCTTGGTGAGCTTCGCCCCACCGAGAGACGTACCCTACGCTAGATGGTTGAAGGTAGAGGACCTCGGGGACTGCTGGCCATTCTCGCCTCACCATGCTACCATGTCCCCTTGGTGCTATCGTGCCACGACCATTCCCATTGATGCCGGCCTCCCTGCTCAATAAGGAGGGGCCAATGTTGTCCACAGTGACCCTGCTCACTTAGCCACCTAACTGGTTGAACACCAGCGAGCCCTAGCCGCCTTAGCCACCATCGCCAGTCGCTCGATGGAGCTCCACCGCCCGCCTTGCCATGGTATGGACTCCGCCGTGACCCTTGGTCACCGTCGACCGGTTCTTTGACTTGTTCGTGTCTCTAATTGAAGGGAAAGAGCCAACTTTGGCTCTATGGGGACACGCAGCAGCTTCGTCGTGACCCATCGTCGCTGTCGTGCCACCATCACTATGGCCGGGCTTGCCTAAACCCCACAGCCACACCCTTTTGGCCTACTTGCATCCACCGAAGCTCTAGGAAGCCGTAGGATCCTTGCCAAGCCTTGTTGGGTGCTTAACCATGTATTGCCATCACGGCCGTGCTGTCGCGCCTACCACATCGCCATGTTCAGCCTCGCCCGAGCCCTTTTGCCTCGCCTTGATGCCTTCACCATGTTCACTAGAGCACCAGGAAGCTGTAGAAGCCATGCTTAGGCTGTGCCAATGACTCTGGCGCCCTCACCACTGATCCACACCGCCGCCGTCTTCCGTAGCGCCAACGCCAAGTGCTAGAGCTACCGAGGCACCACGTTTGGCCCACCAGTGAACTCGCCGTGAGCCCACAAAGCCATAGAGCCTCCTAGCAACCCCGCCAAGCCACCCTAGCGTGAGAACGCGCGAGCTCGCCACCGGCGAGGAGCACCGCTTGGGTGGAGGAAGAGCCATCGTGCCCCTTCGCCTGGACCTGCCTGCACCCGGCACACTATGAACCAAAGAGGGAGGAGAGAGAGATGGACGTGGTCCACCATGGACCATGCCTGCGGTTCATAGACCCGCTCGGCGCTGTCCACCGTGGACCAGCCCCGTGGACCCAAGCCCAGTAACAGCCCGTTTGCACCATGTGGCTGCCTGCCTGCGTGACATGTGTCTAGGCCCAGCCCAGCCCATATCCGGTCTAAGCCCGACCCATTGGGCCCAGTCAACATTGACTGTTGACCGTGGACCGGTCAACGCTGACCGACGACCTGGCCCCACCTGTCAGCGATTGGATCCGCCTCGGCCAATCACGTGCTACCACGTGTCAGCCCCTGGTTTTTTCATTTCTTTTTCTTTTTTAGAAAATAATTTAAACTTAGAAAATTCATACGATCTTAGAAAAATATGAAACCAGTGCCCAAATTTTTCTACAAATGAGCTCTACGTAATAGGCATGTGTTGAGTGCATTTGGATCTTTTGGATTTCTATTGGTTCTTTGTGATCATCTATAGGAGTCGCTTATCGCCGCTATATGTCTCGTTTGATAGACCTGGAGGAGCCACAGATTGAGGAGCACGACTCCGACTACACTAAGGAGCTTAGAGATGACCTGCTAGGTGCCATGTCCCATCCAACCTCATAGAATCCTATTAGACATGATACAATGTAGATGCTAGTGCTTTACTTTTATGCAAATGATCTGTGATAGGTTACATGGTAGAATTGCTTGTGAGCCATTACCATGTCGCAACCTATACCCCTACACACCCACTGTTAGGTTAGACGCTCGCTTACTTACTTGCTACTACTTCTACTACACATTATATCTGTGATGTGATGCTTGGTGGGGGATTGTATATGAGTGGTTAAGGCACTGGGTGCCGGTAATGTGGTAACAACCG
The DNA here is from genome assembly GCA_904845875.1 of Miscanthus lutarioriparius. Lineage (NCBI taxonomy): Eukaryota > Viridiplantae > Streptophyta > Magnoliopsida > Poales > Poaceae > Miscanthus > Miscanthus lutarioriparius. The sequence continues at coordinate 51,975,302 of CAJGYO010000012.1, forward strand.
GGGAGATCTTGGCTTGCATTTTGGGTGTGTGGTCAGGGTAGAGTTGATCAGGTAGGACCTTATGACAAGTCATTGGACAAGTCTTGCCAGGGGGTGCGACCTAGGCATCCCCTACGAGTGGTACCTGTGGTGGGTGCATGTGAGATGAGGAGATCCCTGGGTGGAGTGTCTTTGTCGGATGAAGCCCTAGGATGAATGTGCGGGACAAGGTGGCGTGGCTTCCAAGGCATGTAAACTGACCTAGTTGAATAAAGGAAAGTCTATCTCTCTAATAAGACTAGAACTCTTCTATTGTAACCGACTAGGACTAGAACCGTGCACCTACCCTCTAGACTATATAAAGGGAAGCTAGGGCATCCCCCTTGTAACATATCAAACAAAGCAATCCAACGGAAGGCAACATACCACACAGGACTTTGTGTAGGGTATTACGCTATTTAGGGGATTGAACCTATATAAATTGATGTCTCATGTTTAACCATTGAGTTCAGTTTATGCCAAAGCCCACCAATCCTTGCTTCAGGTAACCCCATAGTAAGGTTGTCATTCATCAGACACCGACAACCATGGCAAACGAGTTATACACCCGGTGTATGGACCATAGACTAGAACCATAACCGACTTGTACACTGTGCCCTCTTTACAATATAAGGGGAGGCATGATTCCGTATCGAGGAGAAGGGACCGAAGAACACACTGAAGAACTCTAGGATAGCACCACACGATCCCCTACCAATCTCTCTCAGATTCCACCATTGTAACCCTCGATTGGGCATTCCTAACATGAAGAACATCATGCTGCTAGACGTAGGGCTCAAACACCTCGCTAATACACAAACTTATTACTAGAGGCTATCATTTGGTATTCTAACAATACTGTGGTCTATATATGACACCTACGGGAAGTGGCAGAGCTTGAAGAGGATTCTAGAAGGGACCAACAGTATTCAAATTATCTATATTGTACAAATATTTATTATTTCTAATGACTAAACATAGACATCATTAAGAAAACTCAATGACCAAGGGGGGGCATGGCCCACTTTGGCCTCCACATAGCTTCGCCACTGCCTGCAGGTTGTGTTGCTTTGTGATTTAATTTCCAGAACTTAGGTTCAAAATTCCTTCCCTTGGCTCTCTTTCTGAACTAAATTCATGAATTTCTGTATGTCCGAGAAGAGGGGTTGAACCTTGCCCCGGCCTTAACCCAACCCAATAAAATATACGTACAGGATATGTGTTTGACCAAATTCGTTGTTGAATTGAAGTTCAAAATGGCTATCAGTTGAATTGTAGTGACGTATGATAGTGGGTATTACCTTAATCTATATATGTGATAATTACCCTTGTTTTGGAAATGAAAAAGGGCTGTGTTCGTCTTCCTCCGGTACGCCACAGCGCTCCCACCCCCAGGTTCTTGTCCTGTCCCATCCTAACATGCATGCATGAACTCAAATTTGTCAAAGGCTAGCTAGGAAACCAAACCTAAATAGGGTTGTTTTGATCTTAAGTCTTATTACATAAACCAACTTCTATAAAACTTGCTTACCGTAACCGTCACCTAAAATCTTGTTTGGATCACTCAATAAACTCCCGTAGAAGGAAAACCCAATTTCCACAAAACCAAAAGCTGGATACCTACCTAAAGTTGGTTTTTTCCTGAACACATCTTTAAGAAAAAACCACACTAACTTAGGTACCTACCTAAAGCTGTTTTTTCTCAAAAACCTAGTGAAAACTTATTCAACAAAAACATATATGTTTTATGTTTTAGAGACCCAAACAACCACAAAAGGCCAAACAAACCATTTATGTGCCCAAAGCCGCAAGCCATATATATCAGAAAAGCTATATTATTTGATGTGAGGTTGTGCATGGATTTAAAAAAAATAGTTTGTGGTTTATGTGTTTCATAAGTCAGAGACCAGTGGGTTATGAAATGTTTGGGGATATCCAGATGATGATCCTACCCATCATGATATTGACACCTTGGTTGACGCCGACATATATCATCTCTGCTCGGTGCCAACACATTTCTAGATGTCTATCTGAAACCAACCTGGGAATTTTTCTTTTCGCCGTCAAGAGAAAACTTAGAGGTGGACTTGCTTTCTTTCTTTCTAGGTTGCCTGTAACACGTACATACTCCCTCCGTCCAAAAAATATAATTCTAGATTTAAATCAAGTCAAATTAAATGTCATATATATTATGTTTGCCAAAGTTTTATAGAAAATACCATCACCATGTCTCGAAATAGGTTTATAACAAAGATATATTTTATAATTAATCTAATAAGATTTATTCGGTATTATAAATATAATAAGTCTTTTTTTGTTTGTATAGATTTTTTTTAAATTTAAAATTATTTAACTCCTGAGAAACGAATATTGGTTATACTTTTTTTAGGACGGAGGATGAGTACGACTCTTGCCCCGTTTCTATAAGCATCCTTTGATCCCTATACACGTTTGCATCATCGGACTGTTTCCAAGCCCTATCCACACCGTCGACCACCAAGCATAAGTTCGTTGATCACGTGAAAAGGGCCCTAATAAAGCAGCAGGTACGCGTGGTAATAATGCGCCGGCCGTCTCGATCGTTTGTACGAGATGTACACACACTGCACGGTCGGTTGCCGCTGCGGGGGTCTTCCGTCCCTTGGATCGATCGCACCACGAGCTTAAAACGGCCGGCCAGCCGTTAGGAATCCGCACCTGTGGGGGCCACTGTTTACTTAGATTCGCGACGTGATGTCTACCCAAACAGTGGTGACGTACACGCGCGCCTTGCATTGCTTGTGTGTGCCAAACAAATAAAGGAAGCAAAGGGATTCAGCGTTCAAGTGTTTCTAGCTCGCACTTTTAATTTGTTGAATATGCTATGTCGTCGAATATTACTTTAAGACCAAAACCCGGAAATGGCTTATTAGAGAGGGACAGAGAGAGACGACGTGTATGCGCCAAATACGTATACAATCCGAGAAGAATCATATATATACGCCCTTTACACGCATGAGATTCAACGGTAATATGTATAAGAGCTTTTTGAAAGTTTGATCGTCGTGTGAATGATTTTTTTAATTATTTAATTAGTTTGGTGATATAAGAATAATTTGTTTAGATTTGTCGTACTCTCATAATTTAAAAGTTTCTATGTCTTATAAATTACTTGCTTAATAATAAATAATGGTCAAATTCATGCTTCGACTAATAATAATTTTAAGCTGCTGGAGTTCAATAAAAAACTGGAGAAGTTGATAATCTTGGCCACCAGGACCACATCAGCTGCCTGGCTGACTCAAGTGGGAGATGAATGGGAGAGCTACCTGTACAAGCATGCGCATGACTGGCAACACCAAGATCTCCTAGCTGAGCTGAAGGATCGCCTAGCTGATTGCGCTGTTCTGGATGGAAAGTGGACGAAAACAAGTAGTTTAGCTTGGTCCGGTTCAAATTGGCTTGGCTTATGTAATGGTTGCTGGTGGCGTGTGTTTTCATTATCTTTGCAGTGCTTTATGTTGAGCCGCGTTGATTCTGGAACTAAACGAATGCTGTAAACATTTCCCTTAAACTCTAAAAAACTAATAATAATATTATAGATATTTTGACTAGAGGGAGTATATATTGAGATGTTGTTGGCAAATGACTCTTGCTATACAGCCAACGGTAGAATCTCAGGGATAGGATGTGTGCTTTGCCTCTTGGATTGGGATGTTTGGGCTTTGGCTCTACTATTTCCCCTTCATTAGTTAACATGCATGACCTTCATATTCGATTCTTCATATCTCACTAGCATCTTTATTGTCTAGTTAGTTTTGCTGTTTTTAGTATTGCAAAAAGCATGCAACTATATAATGAATTGGAAATACATTTCAGCTCTATTTATATTTCAAATATAGGCCACTAGCTATATTTCGTGCTCGAGGCCTCAAAATCTTGCATAATTCCCTGTTGGTACCAAAGAGAAGACGTTATTTAACTTTGTTTGACTCTTCAACTTGGTTTGAATCAGGAAATTAGTTAAAAGAAAAGCTTAAGAGCACACCGCGACCTGTCATCAGCTCATGGTCAGCTCTACAAAGTTATAGATTGCATCGAGATCTACAACTCAGGTACAAATCATGTTAACATCCAAGGTTGTTTAGAAAATGAGAAGTTTTGAATTTCAAAATATAATACTTGAAATTAACATTTGAACTTTTAGCAAGATCTCAAATAAAAAAATTCAACTAAAAAATATATAGATCACATTAAGATTGATATATAATTTTGATATAAAATTTGTCTTCATTTGAGTTCATGTGAAAAAATTATACATGTTTTTGTGTGACAACTATTTATAGAAATGGACCCTTAAGATGTCCATATGTAAATGACCCTATTTATTAATTGTAGAGGCGGATCTACAGGCCTGACTCTGAAAATGGATTATGGATTGGAGATAATAAATTTAAAGGCCTGTCTTCGCAAATAAAATCTATAGTATTTCCTAAACAATTTTTTGTATTGTAGTAGTAAAACTCCCTGTAAACCAAGTTGACGCTAGGCTTTATTTGGCCACACAGAACACCAAATTGGTGGCTGTGAACTCTAGCTTCCACCTGGGCAGGGAAAACATGGTTTATTATGTTCCTCCTCCATCTATGTATCATGGTCTGTTTTCGCTAAAACTGTCATAGGTACTCCAGTACTACCAGTACGGCAAGGATTGTACTGCTACTGTTGATTAACATAAAACTGATGGTCCCATAAAACTGTCGCCAAGGATTGTACTGCTACTGTTGATTAACATAAGCACTTGTGACTTTCCCTAAAAGTGATTTTTATAAAACAACGGCCTCAATATTGAACTAATTTTTGTCTGGTACCAAAATTAGAATTTCCCTTGCCTCATCACATCCACAGTAACATGACCGGATATATATGGACAGGGATCACCCAGCAGGACACCCTTAGCGATTGGTTGTTTGGATTAGTCTTCTCCCGCGTTAGAATTTATGCAGGACAACTCAAGCCAGCATAAATATATGCAATATCTTGGTGTTTGTTTGTCTGACACACAGGCAAACTGTGTTTGGTAAAAATGTGTTTTGTTGTTTACATTTTACCCTATATAGTCATCTCAATGTTATAGTAGAGGCTTCATGTTTGTAGTAGAGGTAGAGAATTGAGAATATTTTATTTTTGTGTGACCATTAGTTTTATGTAATCTGCATTGTCTAATGCTGTATTTGACATTTGAACCTACTTTGACCGTTATGCAAGTCCGCATAAGAGCCTATGAAAGCAGTTAGCACGGGCAAACTGCACTACACAAGTTTGCTACTATTCTATTAACCGACCAGTCAATATTACCTTAAGTTATTGATCGATTTCAATTTGAATCTAACACATTGCCAAGAGAATATTCACCGCCCCTCAAAGCAGGGAATATCTAGCAATGTCCAATAAGGCTTTAGTACAAAAACTATCCACACAGTACAGGTTTCGTCAAAATATTCCAATAGCTATTGTTTTCTCGTGGCCTGACGACCTTCGTCAGCCACTCACTGTATAAATATCACACCACCCTTTGCAGGCTTACAGCTTGTACTACTAACAAGGCACACAATACCCTGTGTTCACCCTGCACACAGTTCAAGCAATACTGGGCATGGCGGCTAACGATTCCTTGGTTACAGCTCATGTGATTGGAGATGTGTTGGACCCCTCTATACAACCGTTGATATGATGATCCTATTCGATGGTACTCCTATTATCAGTGGCATGGAGTTGCGCGCTCCAGCGGTCTCTGATAGGCCAAGGGTTGAGATTGGAGGAGATGATTATCGAGTTGCATATACTCTGGTATGTCAATTAACTATTTAAACATAGATGCTGGTGATATCCTGGATACATGTACTATGTTATGGATGATACATATTTTTTTAATTAATCGCAACTCCATTTGCGGTAACTTAGAATAGCATTCTTTCAATATATAGGTGATGGTCGATCCTGATGCTCCTAACCCAAGCAACCCAACCTTGAGGGAGTACTTGCACTGGTAAGAGAAACCCTATAGATGACAATTGTTGTTGGCATGTTTTGCTCACATATATTTTGCTAGTGTATATATATGCGCTTATGCTTCTCCATAAATTTTGACGTGTGTCTCAAGAGAGATAGGGTATAGGTTTGTAGTCCTTCAAAATTGTTTGATCCAGTAGTTTTTTTTGGATCGGACTGCTCGATTCATTGTATATATGGAGATCACATGCTAGTAACTTTCAACCATTTCATGTTTCGAGCAGGATGGTGACTGACATCCCAGCATCCACTGACAATACATACGGTGAGTACAACCGTATTCCCATTTTGAAACAAGTACAATGACATGTGAATCACTACGCCAGATTCGTACTGTAGGAACGGGGGCATTTTTACTGTAGGGGCGGCTGGGGTTGGAGGCGCCCCTACAGTGGGCGTCCCCGGCCCCAGCAGCCCAGCCGCCCCTACAGATGTCACTGTAGGGGCGGCTGGTAACCTGAGCCTCCCTTACAGTTGGGGTTGATCTGTAGGGGCGGCTCAATCACCAGCCGCCCCTGAAGCAGATGTCACTATAGGGGCGGCTGGTAACCTGAGCCGCCCCTACAGTTAGGGCTGATCTGTAGGGGCGGCTCAATCACCAGCCGCCCCTGCAGTTATGACTGTAAGGGCGGCTCAATCACCAGCCGCCCCTACTGATGGCGCACGAATAAATAGCAGCCACCCTCTTCTTCCACCTCGGGACATACTCTTCTACACATAAAAAAAGGTTGGAAGGCCTTGGGCTCCTCCTAAAAATTGCTCTATTAAGGAGGGAGGTTTTGATCTCAAATCCTTTGGTGGAGAGGCTCTAAAAGGTAAGGAAATGCGTCTCCAACTCTTTATTTAAGTTTAATTTGTTGGTTAGTGAGTAATTTGATTTGAGGTTTTCTCTTTCTTCCATGGAGCTTGAGCTAGTTATGAGTGAAATTAGACCCTAATTTTCACTATACTAGGATAAATTATGTAGGAAAGTAAGATTGCACCCTTTATTAGTACATCTTTGTTGATTTTAGTGTAGTATTAGTAAAGTTTGATGCATGTGTCATGAAACCCTATATCTAGATCTAGGATTTTGTTTTTTTTTTCTTTTTCAATTTTTCCTTTATGTGACTAGGGTTTGCATGTAGGTGAATGTGTAAGATTTTAATTGTTGCTAATGTGTAAAATATCCTCTACCATGGCTACTAATTATCATTTAATATTTATTTTGATTCCTTTATATAATGTGTGTTTTTAATTAGTTATGGATAAATAGGCCATTAATTAATTATCCTCTACCATGAAATTGGAATGGAGTTTGCATGAAAGGTGGTGGATGAAATATTAAATGTTGCTAATTGTTTTATGTGAAATTGTTTATTTGAACCAATTAATTTATATTTTAAAATATTTATGCATTAATAGTCAATTAATTAACTATCCTCTACTACCATAGTGCGTGTCTCAGGTATATACAATTATTCTCGAGTAATATTCTTTCTTTGGTTATTTTGTTTCTATAAGATGGACCACAGGAACTCTTGGATGTATGGTTCGTTAAGACACGACGCTCTTTTCCGTGATGAGGTGGACAAATTCATCAAAGCCGCAGAGAAGCATGCAGCGACGTTGAAAGAGAATAGCGACACGATTATTTGTCCCTGCAAAGATTGCAAGAACCTTATTGCATTTCGAGATGTGAGTACCATCAAAGAACATCTTATTAGAAGAGGATTTGTTCCGGACTACACAGTGTGGATTCATCATGGTGAAACAGTGGTTGTTGATGACAGCGACGATGATCTAGCTGATGAAGCTGAAACCCAAGCATACTTGTCCCGATTCACATACGATCTTGAGCAACAAATGGATCGTGACTATGGTAATCAACAAGGTGGTGGCTTTGGCAATGAACAAGGTGGTGGCTTTGGCAATGAACAAGGTGGTGATGATGCTGGTGGTGCCAGCAATGATGGCGAAGCACGTGAGGGGGATGCAGATGACGGTGACAACTTGGACGAAATGCTTGGGGCCTTTGGACCAGAAATATTAGAAAAGAGCAAGAGAGGTCTAGAAAATCTTGAGAGGGTGACAAAAGCATCGAAGAAGACTGTGTATGATGCTGAGAAGGGTTGTCCGACATACTTCACACTGCTACGTTTTGTGCTTGAGCTACTCATCCTGAAGGCTAAGTACGGCTGGTCGGACTGCAGTTTCGATGATCTGTTGTGCCTCATGTCACGGTTGCTCCCACGGCCAAACACAGTTCCCGCCAACACATACCAAGCGAAGAAGGTTATAAGTCCACTCACATTGGGGGTTGAAAAAATCCATGCATGCCCCAACCACTGTATCCTTTTTCGACGTGGCACATCGTTCGAGACTTTAGATACATGTCCTAGGTGTGGGGCTAGTCGGTACAAGAACAATGACCTTCAAAGTGGGGTGGAAGCCTCCACAGGAAAGAGGAAGAAGGGTGGGAAGAAGGTGGTGCAAGAATCTCAGCCCCTAGAGGAAACTCCATTAGGCAACGATACAAATAAGAGAAGAATTCCTGGCTTGGTTATGTGGTACTTGCCAGTGATCGACCGCTTAAGGCGTATGTTCCTAAACCCTAAGGAAGCCGCACTGATGACATGGTGGGATGATGAGCGCAAGGTGGATGATGATACGATCGCACACCCGGCTGATTGTAGCCAGTGGCAAGCGTTCGATGCCAAGTACAAAGCAGAATTTAGTGATGACCCACGGAATGTACGGTTCGGCTTGAGCACCGATGGAATGAATCCCTTCAATGAGAGGATGACCGACCACAGCACATGGCCAGTCATCTTGACCATGTACAACCTCCCAACATATTTGTGTCGAAGAGGAAGTACCTTCTCCTCACTATTCTTATCTCCGCCCCAAACAACGTGCATTGATATAGACGTGTTCTTGGAGCCTCTGATGCAAGAAATGGAGAAGCTATGGAGGTATGGGGAGCCGATGTACGATGCGCGCTCGGCGGGAGGACTTCATATGCAAAGCAATAATATTTGTTACTACCAATGATTATTACCTGCATTTGCTTGCCCCTGTGCTGGACAGTTCAAAGGCAAGACTGGATGTTTAGTCTGTTTGGATGGTACTAAATGGGTGTTCCTAGATGGATCCAGGAAGATAGTTTACATAAGGAACCGACGCTTCTTAAAGACAGGTCACAAGTACCGCAGCAAATTATACCTAAGATACTATGGCAACATCCCGGAGGATGAACCCCCTCCAGAGAGACGTCATAATGGAGAACATGTGTTCAGAATGGTCCAAAACATACACGTCGTCTATGGAAAGAAGAATCCGAATGGAACGATCAGAGATAGAAGCACACCTCCCATCGAAGGTGTACCATTCAAGAAGCAATCGATCTTCTTTCAGTACCTACCTTATTGGCCAGACTTGGAGGTTCCACATGCCATTGATGCGATGCACGTGCAGAAGAATGTCTTTGAGAGTCTCATGGCTACCTTGATGGAAACGGGCAAGTCAAAGGATGGTCTCAGATCACGGAAAGACATGGTGCAGCTGAACGTGATGCGGGAGCTTTGGCCGGTACAGCAGGATAATGGCAAGTACAGTCTTCCCGCGGCTAGCTTCAACCTAACCCTAGAAGAGAGGAGAGCTATATGCAATTTCCTTAGGGGGGTCAGAGTGCCGACTGGGTTTTCGGCGAACCCGAAGAAGCTAGTGTCGATGAAGGACCTATCATTAACATACTGCAAGGCTCACGATTGTCATGTGATGCTGACAGTGTTCCTACCAATTGCAATCAGGGCTATAAAGCCAGAGTTCCTAAAGATGGCCATCACCCGCATGTGCTACTTCTTTTCAAGATCTCATGAAGACGATTCACGTGCAAGAGCCGAGTGACCTACATGAATTCATGGTGGAGACCGAACCAGCTAGAGATGTGTTTACCTCCGCTTTTTTTGATATAATGGTACATCTCATGATTCACCCGGTACATCGATCGAGGCGCTGGGCCCTAGCTTCTTGCATGAAATGTGGTCCTCTGAGCGGTTCATGTCGGTTCTAAGCCGATACGTGCATAACCGAACACACCCAGAGGGCTCCATGATAGAGGGTTACAATTAGAAGAAGTCGCCGAAAGTCTTTGCCAAGAGTGGCTAAAAGTGTACAGAGAGGGATTGGTAATCCCGATTCTCGTCACAAAGGAAGGCTAATTTGGGAAGGGCACAAGTGGTAGGAAAGTGTTCCTTGACAATGATTCTGAGAGAGGTGAGTCGGGCGCATTATAGTGTCTTGCGTAGTATGGCGTTGATGCAACCGTACATTGATGAACACATGACTATCATTATGGCCGAGAGGAATGGCCGTTCAGATGATTGGGTCATGAAACAACATAAGCAACGCCTGACATCATGGTTGAAGGACCAGAACATACAGCCTGGAGAAACCATAGATTCTATTACCATCAATCGGTTGGCGGCCGGGCCATCGAAACAGTGAGACGTCTTGGAATGCTTATGACATCAATGGGTACACATACTATACCGACACAAAGGACAGGAAATCGTGAATCGTAAGCAACAAGCGTCCGAATAGAGGCTCGATGGAGTGGGGCGAAAGGTCCTGTACTTTGGCATAATTGAAGATATATGGGAACTTGACTATGGAAGGGATATAAAGGTGGCCCTATTTCGATGCCGCTGGATCAAGCAACATCAATTCAATGAGATCGGACAGAGAGTCGTCGACCTCCAGAATGTAGGCTACCAGGATGACCCTTGGGTGCTCGGTGAACGTGTCGCGCAAGTCTTCTATATGCCCGACCCGCAAAGTAACCTCCCCCCAAAGAAGAAGACAAAGCACGTGGTGGCCTCCGGGAAACAACATATCATCGGAGTTGATGGCGTGGACGATGTTGAAGCTTACAATAAGTGCAATGAGATGCCGCTATTCACAAACTTTTGTAAGAAGATCGAGGCTGTGGAAAAGAACCTGCCCAAAGATGTATTGCCATGGGAACGAAAAGGTGTCAAGGGGAAAGTTATCACGGTGGGCTAGCTAGTTTATGTAAGTGTGTCTGTGTTCATAAGACTACATTCATGTATGTGTATGTGAGACTACATTCATGTATGTAAGACTACATTTATGTATGTGTGTTTGAAACTACATTTATGTGTGTGTTTGAGACTACATTCACGTATGTTTGTGTGAACAATGTGTACTAATAATTTATCAAATTATGAAATTACCAAAATAAAAGTTGTCAATATATACATATGAAAAGTTTGAGCAATTTAAATTTTGAATTAAAAAAAATGCAACTTCAGACAAGATTTTGGTACCCCAAATGATTTCAGCTGAAAAGGTGATAAATACCAAAGTTGAATAACTCATCAAGATCTACAACTTTTGTATTGGTCATTTCTTCATATGACAAAGTGGTAATGATATTGTTCACAAATGTGACACATCTCTTGTAAGGTTTTATAAACTATGTGAGACATGTGTAAGATTAGTGAACAATGTGTGCTAAGAATTTATCAAATGAATAAATGATCAAAATAAAAGTTGTAGATATTAATGAGTTGAACAACTTTGGTATTCATCACTTTTTATGTTGAAATCAATTTGGGTCTCAAATTTTGGTTCGAACTTGTCGTTTTTCACAATTTCAAATTTGAAAGGTCCAAATTTTGTCAAATGACAAGATGAATAAAATAAAAGTTGTAGATATTAATGAGTTGAACAACTTTGGTATTCATCACTTTTTATGTTGAAATCATTTTGGGTCTCAAATTTTGGTTCGAACTTGTTATTTCTTAAAATTTCAAAATCAAAAGGTTCAAATTTTGTAAAATGACAAGATGACCAAAATAAAAGTTGTAGATCTTCATGACCTCTACAACTTTGACGTTTATCAAATTTTTATTTAAAATCATTTGTTGTCTCAAAATTATTTTAGTAGTTTTGATTTTAATTTTTAAAATTTAAATTTTTTTCAAATTTTAAATGTTCAATTTTGCAATTTTAAAACTGTTGTAGTTGTTTTAGTTATTGTATATGTAAATATATCTATAAAAAATAAATATAAATTTTTTGTATTGTATTACTTATTATTTACATGTGAATAATTCATTTTGATTTAGAATTTTTTAAAAAAAAATCAACTGTAGGGGCGGCTTATAACCTCAGCCGCCCCTATAGTGGCTAATTCAACTGTAGGGGCGGCTCATAAGGTCAGCCGCCCCTACCGTGGTCTGAGATATATCAAACCCCGCTGGGCACTTAGAAGCTGAATTTGGGCGAAATTAGTTTCAGACGCCGTCAGTTGCTTTCGCCCGCTCGCGCCGCCACCCACTCGGCATGGCCACCCCCACCGCGCCACTCCCCGCTCCACGCCGCCACCCGCTCTCCCTTCCTCCGACCACCACACCATTCTCTCTCCTCCGCAGCCTACGAGGTTAGGGTTTGGGACCACGCGCTCTCCCGCCTGCATCGCATCGCATCGCGTCCTCCGCCGCCTCGCCATTGCCGGCGCCATTGGCGCTGCTCGCTTCAATCGCCTGGTCCACCGGAACCAACCAGTCCGTCCCTTCCTCGACCTCGTCATGCGCTCCCTCCAACGTTGCACTACTTCGCGAGGCGCTTGGTTTCAGAGGGTCGATGAATCGGGCCTCCACCGAGTGTGTGGCGGACGATTGTGTGGACTGTGTAGTAGCTTCCATGCGCGATTACATTGCGGCAAGGCGCCTTTCCGCCGCCGAGCGAGCAAATGTGTCTCCGCCGCCGCCATCGTCTAGCCTAGTTGATTCCGCTGCTTCATTTCATCGCGCCTCCTCATGCGCTACTCGCTTCGCCCTTTCTCCAATCTCTAGGGGGTCCTTCGTCGTGGACAGCGAGTTGCCACAGCCTTCGGCAACATCATTAATTTTACTAAGATATGTGTTCCTTGTTTTTTAGGCGTAAAGCGCATGCTCATCATCAAAGTTGCATTTGCGATCACCGGTGGCAAAGCTAAACTGGAAAGCCGAGGAACTCTGTCGAATCACCTAGAAGTACAATTAAAAGGATGACAAAGAATATTTGACTATCATGTTCTCCCTCCAAAATAAAAACATCTCGATTATCGTGTCACCGAAAGCGTAATCAATGTGTTGCCACCGCTTGCTGAGCTGCTTTCACCGAACTATGACTTCGATTTTACATTACTTCTTTCATATGTCCCATCTTGTTTGTTTTGTTGTGAAAAGGAGTGAGTTCATCACCGTTCTTTGAGTGTGTAGTGGCCAAGCAATTGTGGTAGTGGTTTATTTCGTGTCCTTGCAAGAGATCGTGGTAGTGATCTGATCATTTCTCTACTGAACAGATGTGGCTTAGACGCTTAGTAATAAGAAATATCTAGTTATAAATGTTTTAACTGATCGCTGCCCTACGCGTCTTGGTGAAACTGAAATCTCTTGTGTTTTCAGAACGTCTCTTAGGGGTTATGGCAAATGTATTGCTCAAACAGTAGTAGTTCGAATCGGGGCCTTAAAGTCCAACTAATGAGAGACAAGACAGGTGATGTGCCAAAATTTGCAAGACTTGAGGGAGGTAGCAAACAGCCCTATGGGGATTGGTTGGCAAGGAGGTTGCTTTTAACAAGTGCTCTGGTGTGGTTGAAGAAAGGGTGCAAAGAGGAGATGGCTTCTGCTTGAAAGCATAACATTTTTCATCAGTTTCTTATCTCTGTCAGTATCTTATCAACACAAGCACATATATCTGGTGTCACCATGTTATTGTTTTGAGCGTTGATACCGCCACTTAATGTATCCAATGATGGGAATTCAAATTTGTGCAGATTACATTTTCTTCCCGCTTTAAACCAGATTTCATTAGTTCTTGTCTTTGAACGTATGCGATCAAGGATTCCGTTTAGTGTCATTTGATTTACTATTTTTTTATTTCACAAAATGTTCACACTGTTGTCTCTTATAATTAGAAACACAATCTCTTATGCGTCATCTCTTCATCTTCAACATTCATCTGCATCTCGAGTCCACTTTCATCCCTCTTGTCTTCTTTACTATCTGCGGGGTTTTTATTTGGCCGAGAGAGCGGTGGGTCATGCCCCATTTGTGTAATCCAGAGCGAGTATCCAAGCAGGTGAGCACCAGATCTATCTATCACAAGAATTTTACTTCTTCATTGTACTATAGTTTGGATTTTAGTATCTTGTAGGAGTGCACATTTTATTTCATGGACTTGTTGTTTATGAATTATGCTTAGCAAAGATTGCTTTTCATCTTTGTAGGGTTGAGAGACTTTATGATGAAAACCCGGTCATGTCGTGCACGGATAAATCTTTTTAGGCTGAGCAAATAGCCAAATAGTATATCGTTAGTGGAAACAAATATCTAAACTCATGCTCTACAAGCAAGTTGCCCCTGAGCTTAAATAATGTTCAAGTCTAAATAATGTTGGTCTCTCGCAAAGGAAAGGAATAAATTGCAAATGATGGGCATCTGTTATATACTTCAAACAAACATATCTGCATCTGCAGTCTCTAACAAGTTGCAGGAGAGGTGGCAAAATGAATGCCCTCCTGATTAATCAATAAATTGATTGTACAGTGGTAGCTTAGTTTGTACTTTGTCCTACTTAATATTCATCACCTCTCGATTCAGACTTATTGTTTACATAATTGTCTTCCTCTTGTGCAATTCACTAACTATTAACAAATAGAAACATGCACTGTATTTTAGCAAACTGTTATAGAGAAAAAAAGTTTACCAATTAGTTAAATGAAGCAACATTATTCCTTCACTATCGTGCAAATAAAGCATCCCAAGTACTTCTAGATTTGAAGAAATGGCAATAGAGCTGAAATTGTGTGAAATAGATGTAATCTCTTTTTTAACAGCATGATAGACAACTATACTACAGAAAAGAATGTAGAATTAGGACTGAATGTGTTCCTTCCTACCGCTTGTTGCAAAGTTCACTCTCTCATGTTTTGTTGCAAACCTCACTATTCTCCATTTTCAATGGTTAAATGCTTCCACTGTGGTTGGTTCCTTTAGAAAGGATTCTACATTTACATCAATTGATAGCAGTTAGCAAACAAATGCACTTTGTATATTTTATAATTAATCACTACATTTTCGCCGAATAGCATAGGCCTCCTCTCAGTAGCCTAGTGGTGTTTATTTCAATTTGCTAGTCGCAAAAGATTCTCCTCTGTAGCCTTAACAACTGGCTAAGCCCCTGCAGATGATTCCAAGTTCCAACAATTATCAATTAGTTTTAGTATATATTCATCTGCACGATCCAACGAAAACATGGGCTTGGTAATCGTCGGGTGATGGCTGTGACCTTCGTCATTGAGCCTGTCTTTGTCGGGCCTCGGACTGTAGGAGAATCATTCTATTCTTTTTCGGACATCACGTATTGTGATGAGGGGTTGTTTATGGTGATTTGTCAATCTTAGATCATCTCTGACTTATAGGGATAAGCTGTACATATATATATATATGAGTGTCTCGTATTTGTGCTGAGATTCATTAAAAAACTATACACTTTACATGTACTACTACTACTACTACTAGTAGTACTACAAGTACTAGTAGTACTACTACTAGAAGTACTACTACTACAAGTAATCCGGTGGGTTCCTTTAGACTGCTTTCAACTACTACTACTACAAGTACTACTATTACTACCAAGACTACTACAAGTACTACTACTACTAGTACTAGTACCACTACTTGTACCACTAGTAGTACTACTACTTCTACTACTTATACTACTTTTTTTTTTCTTGCATCTCTTAGAACAAGGCACGAAATGTCGCGAACATCAAAGAGTGCATCTCGATGCCCCGTGAATGATGAGCAGCCATCCCATGGAGAGCAAGAACTAGATGATCAGCTTACTCAGGAGCAGTTCGATAACGAGTTAGAAAAGGGTCTAGAAGTGATGCTTACTCAGGAGGACCTTGTCGATGATGATGATCTAGTGGGGGGAGCCCAGGGAAGAGAAGGCGGAGAGGATGCCCAACGCGAAGAAGGGGATGATGATGAGGATGACGACACCTCATCAGGGGGATATGTAAGTCCCGAGGATCCTTTCCCACTAGAACCCAGACGGAGGCCAACGGAGGACGAGTTGGACAAGGATTTTGATCCGAACGATGAGGTACGGATAAAGCCTTACAAGCTTGTAAATTTGGCTAATGCTATAGCTATATGTTACCTCTGCTAACACTTTTGACCTGCAGAAGTAAACACAGGTCGTCCCTACTCAACCTCTCGAAAAGACGACGTCGGCCTCCGGCTCATCTTTAGGACAATATGTAGCGGGGCAAAGGAGATCAGAGGAAGGAGCCACAGATACTCACAATGAGGCCTCCGCTCCACAACCTCAGGACACAACCACGACTGAGACTGCCCAGCCAAAGAGGAAACGAGGGGGGATTAGAAAGCCAAACCAATATCACGACAAGGCATGCTATGTGATAACGGAGGTCGGGCCAGACGGGCAGATCCTTGAGCCATATACATACAGGGCGAAATTCCGTAATCACATCGGGTTTGTAGTTAGAGATAAGTTGAACCCAGCTATCCGTGGCTAGAATCTTGTACCTATGAGCCAAAAGGTAGACCTATGGGAGAAGCTGAAGCAGAACTTTAGGTTTCCGGAGGGAACGCACGAGTTGGTACAAGAAAATGCTTTTAAGATAATGGGGCAGAGCTTCCGACGTTGGCGGTCGGATCTGAACAAGAACTTTATCCAACAGAAGTTAACTCCTTTCCACGAGTATGGCAACATAACTCCTAGTCAATGGGAGGAGCTCGTGGCTGAGAAGACTTCAGAGGCATCATTGGCCCTCAGTGCCTGTAACAGCGAGCAGGCGAAGAAGAACCAACACTACCCTCGTCTAGGCCCCGGTGGCTACGCTGGCAAGCAAGAGGTCTTTAGGAAGATGGACGCAGAGGCCGAAGCTGCCGGGAATACTGGAGTGTGCGAAGTTGAAGCCACACCTCAAGCAGTGGATATACGCGAGGAGTGTGGATTCATCCGGTAGTAGCCTCCGGTTTGCTAAGCCGGAGACCGGAGAGAGGTGGTATCAAAGATATCTTTGAAACTTGTGAAGACAAGGAGAAGGGCATTCAACCCTTCCAGAGAGAGGGACGAGCTTATCGTTGCCTTGGGAAACCCCGAGCACACAGGGGACGCATTGTGGGGCTAGGGAAGAGGATGTCTGGAAGCACGGATTCAGAGAGGAGAGGCACATGTACAAGAAACATGGCGTAGACCGAGAGTCTAATCTTGAGCGCCAAGTGAAGGCTCTATTTGAAAAGATGTTGGTGGAGAAAGGACTGTCTCACGATGGAGCCACAGACACTAATGGGCCCTTGGGAGAATCTGGGCGGTAGTTGGCGCCCCTCCGGATGTTCCCAGCAGATCAAGGTTCCAATGCAACGGAACCCCGTCGATCGCATCACGGGCACCAACCAGTTGCAAATTGGTGGTTCCGATGGGCAGGCAAAACGTGATCATTGAGGTGGCAACGGGCGTGGCACATCCTCCAGCGACACGTGGCACAATAGGGACATCCCGCAGGACTACACTCGGGTCGAGGTGCATACCATGAAGCCCGAGTTCATGACTTGGAAGATAGAACACCCTACTCCCGAGGGGCTCGTGTTACTCGGAGACGTCATGAACCAGTTCATCCTCTCGCACAGACGGGACATTGTATTGACCGAGTCTTCACCAACTCCCGGTGAAGTTCATCCTCTGGAGCGACCCGTCGAGGACGAGGAGGTATACTCACCGACCCATGACCATGACCACCACACGCTAGATACTTCTCCACCTCGTACCGATCAAGGGCATGATGACATGCCACATCCTTCTCCACCTCGTACCGAGCATGGGCATGATGACATGCCACGTCCTTCTCCAGCTCGTACCGAGCAAAGGCATGATGAGATGCAACATCCTTCTCAACAAGCGCAGCCGATACATGAACAACAAGTGTCTCATGAACAACAATTGCCTCGTGAACAGCCGATACGTGAAGAACAAGTGGCCCCTGGAGCAGGTGATGCACAAGTTGACAAGGACGTGCCCGAATGGGAAGCTTGAAACAAAATCCCAATCAAGATAAGGCCATCGTATGTGGGCATTAATGACGTCTCGTCGGTGCACAAGTGGATGGCCCATGACCAGTTCAAGACTAAGAACCAAGTAAAAGAATTCAGAGCACCAGCTTCTGAGGAGGGCACCACTAGCAAACTGCACAAAGGGTTTAAAAAGTATCCAGCTGTTGATAACCTCAAATGGTCAAATGATTGCCCAGATAAATATGAAAAAGGCAAGAACTTCCTACCAAACCGAGTCATACAGTGCTTGCCACGTGGAATGAGAAAGTTCCACGATTGGTACTTGCGTGCTCAGATAACAGAATTAGAAATCTTACAAGCATGGATCCCTGCTGGCACATTTGGAGCCCCAGGTGGGCAAATTGCCGTTGAGTTTAAGGATATCCAGGCATGCTTTCACCTCGGACGAATGGAAATGAATCTAATTCGCATGTGGTGCCTGTAAGTCCTTGCCCTCTCTATATGATATGAATGTAATCTTTTGATTTTGTTGTAACTAACCCGCGCCGTGATTTATAGAATGCAAGCGGACTTTGTGAGAAAGAGGCCAGCTCTGAAACATGGGTATATAGACCCTTCACCTATAGCATCAACAAATTTTAATTACCCTAAAGAGTGGAAACTAGATTGCAAAGAACTAGGAGGTGGAAAGACACTTAAGGAAAAAGAGGATATCAGGAACAAGAAAATATTGGAAGAGTCCCTCAAGGTTATGCATACATTGCCCTATGTTTTAAAAATCTCCAACAACACGATAATATATGGATACCATACCACTTCAAGTAAGTTTGATTTGTATACTTAGCTTTGTTCAATATACTTTGTTCGATGCAAAAGAGCTTATGTGTTCTTTCTATGACTAAATTCATGCAATGATCTTTGGATTTGCATAGGCGTCTGGCTCTCACATAGCATGGCATGGGTCTTTGATTCAGCGGATTCCCCAGTCGAGACATACAAAGACTTCATAGCGATTGTCAAGACGTATACATATCGACAATCCTTATTTTAGCTACTATGTTTGTATACATACTTGTAAGGTTCAATGTGGGATACTAACAAGTTGCATTTGCTAAAACCATTGGAACAGGGCATTCAGGCACTATGTCCAGGAACATAAGGGGAGGCATCATCCAAATAGGAAGGAAAAGTTGTATGTCAAACTCTATGTGCGGTAAGTGTCATTTACTTTGGTACTCCATATATTACGTGTCTGTCAATAGTATTACTTAACGTCTCCATATGCAAAACACACAGTGCCCCAAGCAGAAGCCTGGGAGTCTACATTGTGGATACTACACATGTATTATGATGAGTACCATCGGTGGCTACAATAGAAATCCCAATCTGGTAAGTTTGAACCTCTTCGCTCGTAGTATGAAAAATTCGCATATGTTGTGATATAGTAAACCTAAACTTGTTCTCTTGTAGTTGGAGAAAGATAAAGACACGAGAAGGAACCCATACAAGGATGATTGAGCTCTTAGAGATGGTGGCGACCTTTGCAACTTTATAATGGACCAGATTGTGTACCATAAAGGCACTTACCATCATCTTCTTTCCGACTTAGGTAGTAATCCTCTATACCAACACCTTCGTGAGACTGATAGGCTAGCCCTAGGCCGTTGATGACAATGTGGACTTATGGTATGGTTTGGATCAGACTTTGGAACGGTTTGGACTTTGTTTTGCATGTGGACTTATGGATTTCTTAATGGACTATGTTATAATGATTGACTTCATAATGGACTATGTTGTAATGATGGACTTTTGTGAATTATGACTTGTGATGATGTTCTAATTAATGGTCTTGTGTTTGTGGATGTATATATGTATATTTGTGGCGGCCAGATTCGAATTTGAATTATATATATATGGTCAGATTTGAATTTGAATTATTTTTTTTTGCCTGAAAATCCACTGTAGGGGCGGTTCTTGATTGAACCGCCTTACATACACATTACAGGGGCGGGTGGTGATACTGACCGCCTTACAGAAAGTCCACTACACAGGTGATATTGATATTACCGCCTTTCAGAGATCCTTGAGGGGCGGGTGAAACACACAAGCCTTTATAGCACTGCAGGGCGGCTGAAAACACCACCCGCCTTTAGAGAGAACTGCAGCAGGCGGCCAGAAACCGCCTCACAGAGGCACCTCTGAGGAACACACAGGAAGGGCGGTTGGCGTAGCCGCCCCTACAGAGGCTCTAGAGCCGCCCCTACAGTTAAATTCTGTAGTAGTGAATAGGCTAGCTATTTTGAAATTTCGAGAGCATAAAATAATACTCGATTTTGTATATCCATAAACATAGCCAATCTCTATTCATATTTCTTTTAGTTTGATTTGCCAATCCATCCTCAACATCTTAGCCACTCGATCGATCATCTCGATCACCGTTGTATCCTTGCGATCTACTTGCCCGCTTGATTATCATGCATGATAGTTCATATTTTTCTCATTTCTTCATGCTTGTTCTAGTTTTATCTGATGAATCGAAGATGTTATTGATCAATTAGTGCAGATGAGCAATAATGTGCGTTGGAAGTTTGGTAGTATATATAGGTTCAAAATTTCACAAATTCGGTAATTTCGGTGGCGGCCAAATGAAAAATCCAAATTTTCATATTACACTAATAGTGCATGTGCTATATCTTTAGACTCATATTTATATGATTTCTATTGCATATTCTTCTACTTGATAGATGTATAAATCATGCTAATATTTTGATTAGATCTAAATTTTTTAGAAAAATTATAATTCATATTTAAGTTTAAAAAATTTCGGGCGAATTTTGTGAGTTTGGGTAATTTCGGAAGCGAGGCGGCCAAGAAAAATTCTATACACGACTATATGTGTACATGGATGGCACCCCGATAGGCTACCCCATGAGGGCATCAATGCAGTATCATATTCATATGCACTAGTTACGTACCATTTGGGTTATATCCACTGCTAGAAAACAGAGCTTTACTTCCGGTGGGGAACCCCCTCTAGTCCCGGTTCCCCACCCGGGAGTAAGCATCCGGGGCTAAAAGGGGGTCCTTTAGTCCCGGATCAGGAACCGGGACTAAAGGTGACTAAAGGGGGACCTTTAGTCCCGATGGGTAACACCAACCGGGACTAAAGGTCCTCCCAGCTTTAAAAGAAATAATGCCTCACACCGCTGCGTCCCGTGAGATTCGAACCCAAGACCCCATGCATTACCTCGCGCGTAGCTTACCACCCCACCTACACAACACATCTAACAATGGATGTGATGCTTCCCTTTTGAACTAACCCATCGGGGGACCTTTAGTCCCGGTGGGTAACACTGATATGAACCCGCTAGGGTTTATGGACGATCTTTCGATGAGAGGCGTGAGATCACTCGATTTGGTGGATGGAGATGACGTTCACGGCCCGACTACAGCCTTCCAAGACCGCGCCTTAGCAACCGATACACCACCTCCAAAGGCCGTCACGATCTTGTGGAGCGCGACAACCAGCCACTAGGGCTCCCGTCCTGCAAGCAATCGAAGAACTAGCAAGAACAAGGAAACAAGCACTGAATTTGCAAGATGAAATTGAAAGCCTCAAACTGAATCTTATGATGAGTGGGGTTCCGAAGACAAGGAGACGGGCGACTGGATCAGCACGCGCGCCTACAAGCAAGTAGCAAAGGCTAAACTTGATCTAAACAAAACCCAAGTGTTCCTGGTGGCGGCTAAGGGGTATATGACGTGTGGAGGACGACCACAAGAGAGTTTGGGTCGTGCTCCAACCCTAGGACGCGTCCCTACTGGACTCTAAACGATACAAGCCCATTGGGCTAACTTAAGGTGGCGCAGCACCCTGGACAGAATAGACCTCTCGGTGATTTTTGGACTGTTGACGCTGTTTCTGAGCAGGTATGAGTATGAGGCCAGATCCGTATGAAAGTAGACTTTATTAGCTTTCCAACAAGTCCAGAATCACCCCAATCCGACTCCATATGTAACCGTGGCGACCGTCGCAAGTTGGAGGTGTGCTGCAGTCCGAATCCAGCCTACGCGAGTCCTTTTCCCTTTCGGTCTTCTCCTTGATTCCTAATCAAAACAAGAGTGCACCTGTCTCCAAGATCTAAACAGGATGGACAAGAGCTCAAGAAGGAACTCACTTGATGATTAAGTGTTCGAGCACGAGCACGGGTAATAGGACCAGCAGGTGTCGGCGTGGACGGCGTGGATGTATGATCGGTGTTGATGTCCTCATCAAACACCAACCGGGAGTAAAGGGTCCTTTAGTCCGGGTTGGTGTTACCAACCGGGACTAAAGGTTGAGGACTTTTAGTCCCGGTTGGTGGCTCCAACCGGGAGTAAAGGTCCACCTTTAGTCTCGGTTGGTGTCTCCAACCGGGACTAAAGGTCCTCTGCCACCGTGCCGAGCGCAGTAGCCGTTGGGCAGGGACCTTTAGTCCCGGTTGGTGTCTCCAACCGGGACTAAAGGTCTCTCTAGTCCCGGGCGCAAAAAATGCCGGGACTAGAGCCCATTTTAGTATCGGATGAAAGGTCTGTTCTCTACTAGTGATCATATTCAACCCAACTCCTTGGAAACCTGATGATATTCTATTGGGGTGAAGATGTTTATCCTTGATACATGCTGTGGGTCCATATATATGTCTTAGATACCATATGCATCGATCAATTCTCTTGGGAAACAATAATAAGAAAAAAAATACCATGATATATATTATATGCATTGAGAGAATTGTATCATTCTTTTTATACATGTTATGGTAGCATTGTACAGAACATAAAACTGCAAGGAACAATGCATTTGGAGTACCTTATATGATGTTGCACATGTTTCGATTAAGCCATCATAAGTTGATTTTAAAAGTCAAACTTTCATGTTTTAACCAGCAACCAATCAAATTGTGTAAATCCGTTTGTCCATAAAAGTAAGGTAAATAGACTTGTTTTCAAAGAACTATGAGATGATTCTGAATTTGTGGCAGTAAATATTAAAATTTGAAGTCAAAATCTAAGTTTTAAAGTCTTTCTCCCACCAAAATGCAAGTTATATTGATTAGATGAGGTAATATAATCGCATGGACCCGCCTGTTGTGTCAGAAAATCTGGTCCATAGGCTTGACACTCTTTGCCTCGTCTTACTCCCTTCGTCCCAAATTAAATGAATTTCTAGAGTTATCTTAAGTCAAACTATTTTAAAGTTGACCAAACTTATAGAAAAGAGCTAGCACCAATATTTATAATAACAAATTAGTATCACTAAATACATCACAAAATCTATTTGGTGTCGTAGATGTTGTTACCCTTTTCTATAAAATTGATCAAATTTATGATAGTTTGACTTAGGATGGTTTTAGGAATTGATTTATTTTAGGACAACGGAGGGAATACTTATTTTCCAAGTCATCCAGAAAGTAGTGGTTCCAATTTATTACATCACTCTACTACTTCAAACTGAACAAAAGCCTAATCCTGAAGGATGGTTGTTTTGAGAGTGATTTTTTTTACAACATCAGCAGTAGTTCAGAAAATGGGAGGAAATTAATAAAAGTGAAAAGAAGAAGAATGATTACGTTATGTACTTCCTCTATCCCATATTATAAGATGTTTTGATATTTCTAAATTCATAGTTTTTACTGTGTAACTAGACATAACATCTAGATGCATAACAAAAATTATGAATCTAAAAAAACCAAAATGTCTTATAATTTGGAACGAAGGGAGTATTTGTATTGAGACCGAAATAAAATAACTGTTTGTAACTCTATTTGTTGATTCAAAAGTGTAAGATGATTATTCTTTCAAAAATAAAATAAAAGAAGTGCAACGATGATTGGATAGGCTACTAAGGAAAGTTGGTGACATCCAACATGGTGAAATTGCTTTTCAAACAAGTAATCTTCGAGGGGTTACCTGTTTTAATAGTTGCGCGTCGTCGTTATTACTCCCTCTTCCAAAAAAGAATGCAATTATAGGTTATGTGCCAGTTAAAATGATTCATGTTTGACTAAGTTTTAGTGTAATCATCTTGTTTATTTTCTTCTGCACCTTTTTTGTTTCTTGGACGTTTGTATTGTGGCGACCAGTTTAAATAAAATTTCAGTAGGGGCTCACACCCCTCCTGTTCCATAAAAAAATTAAGTTTCTAGTGAATAATATCTATATTTATAACTCCAAATCAATTTATTATGAAAATACATTTTGTACTTAATCTAATGATGTTTCTTTGATATCATAAATATGATATTTTTTATCTATAATTGGTTAAACTTAAAATACTAAAATATGATACTGTGCTACAATTGTAATTTTTTACTGGACTGAGAGAGTATGTAGCTAG
Source organism: Miscanthus lutarioriparius (assembly GCA_904845875.1). NCBI lineage: Eukaryota > Viridiplantae > Streptophyta > Magnoliopsida > Poales > Poaceae > Miscanthus > Miscanthus lutarioriparius. Next base: position 51,999,842 of record CAJGYO010000012.1, read on the forward strand.
GACAGATCCGCACGTAGACGCTGAGACTAGCTAATTAATGTATACTTTTTTTTCGAACTCTAGTTAATGTATAATTGGATTTGCAGGCCGTGAGATGATGTGCTACGAGCCCCCTGCCCCTTCGACGGGCATCCACCGGATGGTGCTGGTGCTATTCCAGCAGCTTGGGCGGGAGACTCTGTTCGCCGCGCCGTCGAGGCGCCACAACTTCAACACCCGTGGCTTCGCCCGTCGCTACAACCTCGGCGCGCCCGTCGCCGCCATGTACTTCAACTGCCAGCGCCAGACCGGCTCCGGTGGCCCCAGGTTCACCGGGCCCTACACCAGCCGTCGTCGTGCGGGCTGACGATCTTTGATTGCTCATCGTCCATATATGCATACATGCATGTTGCATGGTATGGGATCGGTGATAAAACTGTCTACCGTCTACACACACATGGAATGCATGTAATAATAAGAGAATAAATGTATAAGCAGGGGGGGATGCATATATTGCGTACACGTGTCCGATCCGTATAGCCCTATACATTATTGTAGTTGTAATCAGCTGTTTGAGCATCCTGCAGCTGCTGTGTCAGATCAGGATGTATATATTAGTTTGGTGTGCTGCATACACATAATGCAGTGTCCCTGCCACACAGTTACCGGTATATGCATGCATGGAACCATGAAAAACTCTTTGTACTACATCAATAAAAATGAGACTGATTATCTTTCTCTCTATGAAAATATTGGAGCAACATGTAATTGCCTCTAGTGCTAGCTCTAATCCGGGGAAAAAACTTATGCAACAGTGCCACACCATGCATTCGGTACGACAGCGCGCTGCCCCTGATGGTTTCCCACGTGTCCATATTGAAACGCAGATCCCGTCCAAATTGCAGATACAGCCAGGCCCGAACGCTCGCCTAGTTGTTTGGCCGATGAAACCGTACATCAAGATCAGGTTGCCACACGGACGGGGCGGTGTCGCAAGGTAATCATGGTGCGGCATCGCCGCATAAATTTTTATTCCTGTAACTGGGTTGTGCCCGTGTGTTACAACGGAAAAAAAATTAGACCATAATGATTTAAGTTTACACGTGTCATAATTACCTAAAATTGATGTGTTTGAGTGTAATAATCTTCACGTCATTCTATTTGTTGCCATTAAATTGGTGTGCTTGAGTGTAATAATCTTCGCATCATTCTATTTGTTGCCATTCATCATTTTTTTATAGGAGTTGATTAGGTCGTTCAAGCTTGACAAGGTTCCCTCCACTACTACAGATTTAGACATCACTATTAGCCTCATCACTGCTAAATTTGTGAGAACCGGCAGTGATGTACCTTCACTGCCGGTTATGAACTTGAAAATGAGAAAATGATTGAGGCTGGGCTAAAACCAGCAGTGAAGGACCACATCACTGCCGGTTTGTGACTTGAACCGGTAGTGTTTTGGCGGCCACTTATCACTGCCGGTTCAAGCAAAGAGCCGACAGTGATTAGGATCTATCACTGTTGGTTGTAGCCAAGACCCGACGGTAATAAGCCTACAGCACAAAAAGGCTGCAGCCATCCTCTTCTTCCTCCTCTCTTTCATCCCAAGAACAGAGGCGCGCGTTTAGGCCCTTTCCTCTATTGTTGCGGCTGCTCTTCACCATGAAGCTAGCGCTTGGATTTTGAAGAATGACTTGATCTTTTTCTTTAAGGTTAGTAACAAATATTCACTCATTTGATTTTGTTGCTTAATTAGCTTCGTTTTGATGGCTACATTGCTTGATTCTCATTCTAGTTCTTTCTCAATTCTATAGAACACTTTTTTAATTGGACATTTGTGCAATGCTCAAATTATGGTGAATCCATCATCCAAAAGGTTGGTATCTATGAACACATTTAAATTCCTAGCTAATTATTTCATGTTGGTCAAGATCATCATTGCTAGTATGTGATGCTATAATTAATTCTTAGACGTAGAGTAGAATAGTTGTTCTTCATTATTGTGCAATAATTGTTTTTTACAACGATTTTCAATTTAGTGAGCCGGGGCTGCCAATTTCAATTTTCTAATAATTAGTGTACAATAATATTTTTCAAAAATGGTACTTTCGAGCTACAATTGTTGTTTATAAAGCTCGATTTCTTATTAATTCTTTATAATTACTGTCTCAGTATTTTTTGTGCAGAGATGGATCGAGAGTGGATGCATTTGTCCCGAACCGACAAGCGGTACATGTATGGCGTCAGTCAGTTTATCGCTGATGCCAAAGCCCATGCTGGGAATAAGAACCCTGTCTTCTGCCCATGCAATGATTGTAAGAATCAAATGAACTTTCGTCAAATTGAGTCTATACGATCGCACTTGATTACTAGGGGGTTCATGCCAAATTATACGATATGGACTATGCATGACGAGGTTGGTGTGAATGTTCTGCAGGAAAACGATGATGATGTGGACATGCCTGACGTAGCCATCCACAATGCTGACGAGGAACCCGGTGTCAACATGGAACCTATGGCCACAGTTAATAATGTATTTAGGAACACGCTACCTGACGATACCGAGGATAACGATGGCATTTCTCAGCTGCTACGTAATGTAGAGACTGGCTGTCTTAGTGAAAGACAACTGAGAAAGCTAGAGAAAATAAGACAAGATGGCAAAACACCATTGTATAGGAATTGTCCAATGAGCAAACTAGAAGCTGACATCATGCTGTTAGAGTTCAAATCGACAAACGGATTGAGTGATAAAGGCTTCGATCAGTTGTTAGGTATAATAAGTAAGATGCTCCCAGAAAAAAATGAGTTGCCAGAAAAGACATACTTGGCTAAGCAAATGATCTGCCCCATCGGCCTCGAGGTTGAAAAAGTCCACGCATGTTCCAATGATTGCATATTGTATTGTGGAGAAAAATACAAAGACTTGGACAAGTGCCCTAAGTGTGAAGCTCCACGGTACAAGGAAGGGCCGTCAAATGAGAGTACCAAGACCAGAGGAGGTCCCGTAAAGGTTGTTTGGTATTTCCCTATAGTTCCTTTAGTGCATAGGCTATTTGCATGTGTAAAGTCAACCAGGCTGTTGCGCTGGTTTGGCGAAGAGCGTAAGAAAGATATAATGATGAGGCACCCTGCCGATAGGCATGACTAGAGGACTATCAATACTATGTTCTATAAGGACATCGGTGGAGAGGTAAGGCACCTTTGGTTTGCTTTGAGCACAGATGGGATGAATCCTTTCGACCAGGTTAGAAGCAATCGTAGCACCTAGCCAGTGACGCTCTGTATATACAACCTTCCACCTTAAGTCTGTATGAAGCGGTCGTACATCCAGATGCCACTACTGATCCAAGGGTCAAGACAACCTAGGAATGACATCGATGTGTTTCTAGAACCAGTGATCGATGAACTAGTGGAGATGTTTGAAAAGGGTGTGCCGGATGTTTGGGACGAGTACAAAAAGGAACATGTCATGATCAAGGGAGTACTTATCGCTACAATCACCGACCTACCAGGTCGAGGTTCATTGTCCGGAGAGAAGACAAAAGGCTATACTGGATGTGTCGAGTGCTTGGACGACACCGATGCGATAAATCTACCAAATAACTCAAAGATAGTTTATATGGGACACCATAGGTTCCTACCTAAGGATTACCCTTACCGCAGGAACAGAAAAGATTTCAATGGTACTATTGAGAAACACTTAGCTCCAAAATATCGAGACATGCCTGCGATACTTTGAGAACTCAACAAACTGGAGGTTGTCCTTGGGAAGGGGGACAATGCAGTAGCAGCGCGTGATGGGAGCGTTTGGAAGAAAAAATTAGTTTTTTGGAAACTACCTTACTGGCCATTTCTGAGTATATGCCACTGTCTTGATCCCATGCACATCACTAAAAATGTGTGCGCTAACACTCTTAACACCTTGGTGGACATTGGGGGGACATCGAAGGATTCACTAGCCACACGCCTGGACATGCAACACTTGGGAATTAGGAAGGAGCTGCATCCTGTGGAGCTAGAGAATGGCTAGTTCGAACTTCTGGTTGGCGTGCGCTTATTTCTTTCTTCATTGAACTCAAAGTCTCGATGGGCTACTATGCGAACCCGAAGAGGCTAGTGAACATGAGAGAACTCAAGTTCAACTATGGCCCTATGAAGGCCCATGACTGTAATGTCATTATGACTCAGCTGCTCCCTGTTGCCCTACGTGGTATCCTCCCCCAAAGGTCCGCGCCCCAATCATAAAACTGTGCTCGTTCTTCAACGCAATCTCAAAAAAGGTCATTGATGTGTCCACGCTAGAGCAGCTGAAGTGGGACATAGCCAAAACTCTCGTTAGGCTTGAGATGCATTTCCCGCCGACTTACTTTGATATCTCATTGCATCTGCTCATTCATCTTGTTGACCAAATTAGAGCCCTTGGCCCAATGTACCTGCATCAGATGTTCCCTTTCGAAAGATTGATGAAAGTTTTTAGGAGGTATGCTAGGAACAGGTTCAGGCTAGAAGGGGGCATGGTTGATGGATGGTCAACGGAGGAGGCCATTGAGTTCTGCACATATTATCTGGACATCAAAAGGGTCGGAGTTCCAGAATCTCATCACGAGGGAAGACTACATGGCAAAGGAACGATCGGGGAGAAATCTATTATAGTAGACGACCCTGTTTCTTTCAGACAGGCATAGTTCACTATTCTCCAGCAAGCCGAGGGTGTGATGCCATACATTGATGAGCACGGGCAATCGCTGCAAACTCTGTATCCGAGCAGGTCACAGGCTTGGCTGGATAAAAACATAAAGAGGAATTTGTCAACTGGTTACGACGCCGCTTGCTTGGAATAAAGTTGGGTAATCAACTGGATGCCTTAGCCAAGGGACCATCTAGTACATATCTTAAGTACCAAGGGTATGAGATCAATGGATTCACATTTTACACAAAAAGCAAGATGGAAAGAGCACGTACCAAAATTGTGGTGTTCGTTTTGATGCTCACGATGAAAACGGCAACGTGCAGGTGACATACTATGGTTTGATAGAGGAGATATGGGAGCTAGCCTATGGTCCGTTGAAGGCAGCCTTTTTTTGCTGCCAGTGGGTCTGGCTCGAGGAAATCAACATTGACAGCGAAGGGTTCACTACCGTTGATCTCACTAAGACCGCATACAGAGGCGACCCCTTCGTCCTTGCAAGAGATGTTATGCAAGTCTTCTATGCAAGGGACAACAAGATAAAAGGAAGGCTAAAAGTAATCCTAGAAGGAAAAAGGAAGATTGTCGGTGTCGATGGAGTGACGGATGAAGAAGACTACAGGGGCTATCAGGAAATGCCTCCATTCGGGGCGAACGTACTCCTACCTATCCTTCAAGAGGGTGACGAACCTGCTTATGTACGACTTGATCATAATGAGGCCCTCATTGTTGATGCACCTAAAGATAGTTAGATTATTGTTAACTATGTGATCATTATTCAGACGTTGTTCACCAACTATGTAATCTAATTTATATTTTGTGCGCTTCTCTAAAATTAAATAATTGACTATGTAATCAAATATTGAGATGATGTTCAGAAACACTATTATTTGATAATTATAGACCATTAATTAATTATCATGGAATTAAATAACCAAGACACAAATATTTGTATTATTTTACAATAAATTATATGTATTTACATGCTTGCCAAAAAAATTAATTAACTCCCATTTAGAGGATAAAACAAAAAAGAAAATGTACCTTGACGTACTCCCTATCATAGCGCAGCGGTAAAAGCCACCTACTGTGAAGCGCGCGCCCATGGTGAATCCTAGGTGCGGCAAACTTTTTTTTATATTTTACAGAATTAAATGAACCTCAACTTAAACTATAAAAATGATAACAAAATGTTTCCTAACATAAATCCTCCTTTAACGTAGCGGTTAAGCCACTAATCCGTCTTTCTCGCTCCCTCAGTTCGAAACCCAGGCGGGACAATTTTTTTTTATTTTTTTTATCTAGAGCCCACGGTAGTGGCTCTGATTTCAAAAAAAATAAAAGCTAAGCGCCTACGGCAGCGGTAGCTGTTTGTCAGGCTTATCACTGTCGGTTTTTTCATAAAAACCGATTGTAATACATGGAATCACTACCGGTTCTAAAAACCAGCACTAATGACCCCTATCACTACCGGTTTTTTATCAAAACCGATAGTGATATGAATATTCCCTCACGGGCCAGTAGTGCTCCCGCTGATCACCACTGCTCCCACCTACCGTGATAGCTAGCCTATAAAATAGCGCCCTGCCAGGGAGCCTCTCCATGCATGTTGGTTTCAGCCAGGGTTTATCGGCCATGATACAGTGTTTTCCTCTCACAATAAACCACATATATCGTTATGCGTCGTAGTCTACCAAAATAGTGCACACAAGAGCTACTACAAGAATGCTACTGAAGATAGAGCAACGCCGAAGATTGGAGATGCCGTGAGGTTCATAGAGCCATCCGCTATGGTGTGCTCTGGACTATACCAAGAAAAAGGCCATGTACAGCAGAGGCATGGATTCATCGATGCCACCTTGTCATCTCCAACCGGTATAGCTCATAGACCACCTCGGTGCTGCTGTTTGACCCTAGTTGGTGCTAGAAGAATGCTACTGAGGTGGTTAAATTATAATATGTTGATACACATTGATTGTAACATTGACCTATACGCAAATAGGTATTTGTTATCGTATATGGAATTTTAGTGTAAGGTCTTTGTTATCGTATATGGAATTATATCGTTGTTGTTAAAACTTTCCCACGGTTCTTTACATATTTGCACCTTCACTGTCGGTTTTATTTAAAAACCGGCAGTGATATTCATTTTCATTGTCGGTTCTATATAAAACCGGCAGTGACGTCCATGCCCCCCTATATAAAACAAACCGTCGGCCACATACATCGATCCTACCCACCCACGAACTCTCACAGTCTCATTTCTCACGTTTCACTCTCACTTCTCAAGAAATCCACTCTCTCTCTACGTGATTTGGTCATGGCTCCTACATTTTTCATTGGTATTGATATGTTGTCTTCTCCAATATTCTATCTATATTCATTTGATCTATATTTATATTCATGTTTCTTTGCATTCTACATTTATATATATTCTTATTCCTTGCATTCGATCTATATTTAATTATGTTGCCACATTTTACTTGGAAGAATTTTTTATGCATATATTTTATGTTCATATTTTTTTGTATTTTATCGATCAGGTGGTATGAACAACGGACCTCCCCCATCACAAGAACCAGGTTTCCACCCTGGCGATGAGCCATTCACTCCTAATGTGGCCATTCCACGATTCCCTATTCTAGCTATTGTATGAAATATTTTCCAACATCTTTTGTTTTTTTATGCTAACAAATAAGTGTAATTAGTTTAATATCATTGTTGCATACATATATGTCGCAGACTATATCCCTAATAGATTGGCTGTGAACAACACTTAACTGGTTCTTTATCTCGGCATCGTCGAGAACACGGCATCTAATGCAAGTGGTCAGCTATGGACGTGTGAACTTAGTTTTTCCATCCCTTTGAGGGGTGCAAATCATTGGAACCATATCCACGAGAAGGGAAGACAGAGACTGGACGTGATAAGTGCCCAATTCAGTGTCATACGCTTCTATTTAGAGGCACTTCGACGTGTTTGCTATGATGTGCCTGATTTCTCGCACTTCAAGGCACTTGCTTTGAATGCTGGTGATATCCCCATCCCGTAAGCTAGCGAATGGTTTGCGAGCTACAACCATGTGGATGTGGTAAAATGGTCACTTATAACTGAGTCGTGGTTATTTGTTGTTTATTATTGTAATAACATTCTCTAATTTTTTTTCTTTTTCTCCGTATGCAGATTGTGCTCTAGGACCTTACCTATGTTGCATGTGGCTTGTGGGCCGTTCTAGACCAAGCTATGGATGAACTCGGTTATGATTGGGACTTCTGCAATGGAAACCTTGGCCAACTCACTATAGAAGGACGCCAGTACTGCATAAGGATTACTAACAGGGCAGTGGTCGTTCAGTAGGTTACAATTATGGCCGACCATTCTTTTGGTATTGTGAGGCACGAGAGAGTGCACTCATATGAGCATTGACCTTCATCGATACAAGCCGATACATAATCCGTAACATCAATGACCATATATGGCTACAGAGTTATGTCTGTGTGCGTGGCCCGATCGATCTCGGTAGTGATTCTGATAGTAATTAATGTTTATTTAGCTAGGTTTGCAAGGTCGTAGTTTCATTAGGTTCTAATTTTAATTTCATGGCTTGTATGTTTAATTATTGTCATGCATGTAATTCATGTAACATTTGTTGGACAACTAGAAATATACATTCTGGTGTAGCATTGGTCTCAAAATTATTCTCAAGTTTGGAATTTTTCAGAGATGGTTTGCTACTTTCTGAGGTTAAATTGAATTTTCGCGCGACGACACCGATTAATTATAGGTTGAACTGAGTCTACCCACGAAAAGATTTGGAATGGTGCCAAACTTTTACACAGGCTCTAATGTGCCCTAGGGATAAGAATTTTGTAGAGGTTGATGAAAAAATCTATTGGGTCCAAGATGTAATTCACCCTCTTTTGTCTCATTCAACACAGAGAAAAATATATTAATAAAAAATGATCAGAAAAATCTAAGATCTTGTTTGGGGCCTTAATTTGGGTATACATGCTTACCAAAAAAATTTCAAGCCATTTCGACATAGACGAAGTATACATGCTTCATAGAGGTACATGAACCCTTTCATCGAACCATGACTATACACATAGGTTACCCAAGTTTCTGTGGTTCATATGCATTCTGGTATCGTATTGGTCTTAAACTTTTTCATAGGCTTGCATGGGCCACGAGTGAAGGAAACACCTAGTTTGGGATTTTCCAGAGATGGTTTGCTACTTTCTGAGGTTTAATTGAATTTTCGCGTGACGACACCGATTAATTATAAGTTGAACTGAGTCTACCCATGAAAAAATCCGGAATGATGCCAAACTTTTACACAAGCTCTAATGTGCCCTAGGGATAAGAATTTTGTGGAGGTCGATGAAAAAATCTATTGGGTCCAATATGTAATTCACCCTCTTTTGTCTCATTCAGCACAGAGAAAAATATATTAATAAACAAATGATCAAAAAAACCTAAGATCTGGTTTGGGGCCTTATTTTGGGTATACATGCTTGCCAAAATAATTTCAAGCCATTTCAACATAGGCGGAGTATACATCCTTCAAAGAGGTACACGAGCCCTTTCATCGAACCAAGACTATACACATAGGTTATCAAGGTTTCTGTGGTTCATACGCATTCTGATGTCGTATTGGTCTTAAACTTTTTCTTAGGCTTGCACGTGCCACGGGTGAAGGAAACACTTAGTTTGGGATTTTTCGAAGATGGTTTGCTACTTTCTGAGGTTTAATTAAATTTCCACACGACGACACCGATTAATTATAGGTTGAACTGAGTCTACCCACGAAAAGATCTGGAATGGTGCTAAACTTTTACACAGGCTCTAATGTGCCCTAGGGATAAGAATTTTGTGGAAGTTGATGAAAAAAATCTATTGGGTCCAAGATGAAATTCACCCTCTTTTGTCTCATTCAGCACACAGAAAAATATAATAAATAAAAAAACTAATCAGAAAAACCTAAGATCCTATGTGGGGTCTTAATTTGGGTGTACATGCTTGCCAAAAAAAGTTTAAGCCATTTCGACATAGGAATGCACATGCTTCTATTTATTTAGTATATAAAAGGATTATATATATATATATATATAAACATCACTGTCGGTTTAAAAAAACTGGCAGTGATGAGATGAAACCGGCAGTGATGCTGGTTATCACTGTCAGTTTGTTTTGAAAATTGGCAGTGATTTGTAAAAAATTAAAAAAAAATTGTGTTAGCCCTCGGGTTCGAGCTTGGGTCTCGAGGAGCAGAGTTCTGAGTTTTAACCGCTGCGCTAGTATAGGAGGTGTGTCAAGGGTAATTTATTTTTTATTTTTGACCTTTTAGAGCGCTTAATAAATTATCAAATTAAACCAAAAAATTTGGGCCGCCTAGGACTCGAACATGGGTCTTGGGGGCTAAATTGCGCGGTCTTAACCGTTGAGCCAATCGGAGGATTTTGACAGAAAGGGAAAAGATATCCTACTTAACCCGTAACCGCTACACCGCCATCACTGCTGGTTCAAGGAATGGCCTAGCAGTGTTGAAGCCTCATCACTGTTGGTTTAGACTTACAACCGGCAGTGATGAACCATTGGGATAAAAGCAAGGCGTAGGGTGAAATTTTCCAAAACATTTAATAATTTATAAAATTAAACCAAAAAATTTGGGTGCCTAGGACTCAGACATGGGTCTCAGGGGCTATATTGCGCAGTCTTAACCGTTGAGCCAGTCGGAGGATTTTGAAAGAATGGGAAAAGATATGCTACTTAACCCGTAACTGCTACACCCCCATCACTACCGGTTCGAGGAATGGCTCGGCAATCATGTTTCCTTATCACTATCGGTTTAGAACTTACAACCGGTAGTGATGAACCATTGGGATAAATGGAAGGCGTGGGTTGAAAATTTCCAAAGTCATTTCAACCTCGCGCCCACCCCTCCCCCCGCGCCGCCGGAGAACCACCCTACGCCGACAGGCACCACCGTTCCCCGCGCACCCATCCACCGCCCCTCGTGCCGCCGTTCCTAGCCCCGCGCTCCTGTTCTTTGACGTCGACCCCTGTGCGTCCCCTCGATGCGTCCCTGTTAGTCCCACGCCAGCACCCACGACGCCGTCCACCATCCCACACTAGAGCACCGGGCTGTCCATGCCCTCGTTCCTCGTCCACGACGCCGGCCATGCCCCTCCTCCATGCCTGCAGTCCCACCATCGAGGCCTTCAGGAGCACGTGGACATCTACTTTCCCACCCCCCACGGTGAGTGCGTGGCTCACTGCTCGCTTTGTGTTTGATGAAATGCCCCACGGTGAGTGCGTGGTGGCGGCGGCTAGGATTTGGTAGGTCCTCTCCTGCATTGACTCATGATCCGTGTGGCATTTGGCGTGTTGGGGCCAATGGGACTTTAGGGGTGGGCATTGGGAGGTTTTCAAGGCAAAATGATAGTATCAGTTTTTACTAGTGTAGAACTGAGCATGCCGGTGTGATCTGTTTATCTGTACTGCTGACCTCAGTGTACATCATCCTAATTTTGGCAATGTCACTCTCATTGCTGTTTTTTGTTAGCTCTGTTCAGTTTGTTAGTAATGAGCTACTAAACAAGCACTGCAGCTATAGCTATTGGTATAGCGACTGTAACTTGTTTGTAGATGAAGTAAATTTGGATGCATTAGAATAGTTTGAGTTTAGAACGATAGGGGCCAAAAAATGCTTAGAAAGTCCTGTAAAGTATGGGAATGTCAATCCTGTATAAAATTATCTGGAAGCTTGATCAATACCTTTACTCCTGCTTTGCCAGTATTAATTTTTTTTTAGAGCTAATTTATGAGAAGAACTATAGTTACTTAGCGGGGAAAAAACATTAGGCCAATCCATTGCAGGAGTACTAGCAAAAGTACCTAATGTGGTTCAACTTTGTACATTCACTATCATATACTTATAATCATGTTGTATAATTTATCATTCAGATATGAGGGTTCAATAAGATGGCACAATTACTCTGCACATAAACGCCATTCTCATTGTGGTATTGCAATGTTTAAGAGTGCCAGTTTTTGCTTGTCAACTTAACTTGATGGCATGATCTAGCCTTTAGGAAGCAACTGTTTAAATTGGCCATGTTGAGTGGTATGTGCTTGGTATTTGGTAACTCCACTTTGAGTGTGATATATGCTGGAACTAAGGTAGCATGGTCCACTTCATGGTTCCTATATAATTTTGGTATTGTGCATCAGTATACAACCTATAAAGGCTTGCAATTAGAATGAGCTTAACCAGAGGTTGGTCCACTCCATGGTTCCTATATAATTTTGGTTCTGTGTTGAATGTTGGCATTTTAAACAACTGTTTTAACTTTTTAGACGAGAAAGTCTTTATTACAACAATAACAACAACAAAGCCTTTAAGTCCCAAACAAGTTGGGGTAGGCTAGAGTTGAAACCCAGCAGAAGCAATCAAGGTCTAGGCATGTGACTTGTTGTTTTCCAAGAACTCCTATCTAAGGCTAAGTCTTTGGGTATATTCCATTCTTTCAAGTCTCCTTTTATTGCCTCTACCCAAGTCAACTTCAGTCTTCCTCTGCCTCTCTTCACGTTACTATCCTGGTTTAGGATTCTACTATGCACCGGTGCCTCTGGAGGTCTTCGTTGGGCATGTCCAAACCATCTCAACCGGTGTTGGACAAGCTTTTTCATGCTAAAATCATGAAGAACAATTTAATTTGTTAGATGCTGCAAGTACCTCCTCTCACAATGTAGCTTACTCCATGCCTCTTTATCTAGATAATATTTGTTCATTAGCTGTATGTGAACTTAATATTCTAATACATCATGTTTGAATGACAACCTAATTTACTTAAATGTATAGGCAACCATGCATAGTATGTAGTGCATGTTGGTCATGTGCCTAGGATTTATCGAACCTGGGAAGATTGATATGCTCAAGTCAATCGCTACCCTGGTAATTTGAACAAAAAATACAACACAGAAGCTAAAGCTTTGAGGGCCTACTATAGTCATCCGGCCTACCTTGCAAACCATGGGCAACCGCCCTACTATGGTCCAATGAATGCAAACCATGGCCATCTGCTGGCACTAGAGATTGAAGAGAAGCCACCCGCCGGAGATGTGAAGATTAGGAGAATTGCTCCTTGGTCTTGGAAAGATGTCATACTTTTATTTATGGCTATGGTCATTGCTTTTCTTATTTGGAAGTTGATGTAGGCTTAGTTTCGTAGAACAGTAGGTGGACTTTGTTGTATGTGGTCAATCAAACAATAAATTTGTTCAAGGTGAACATATGCTATTATTTGACTTTGTTGTATGTGGACTTATTATTAGACTTTGCATTAAACATATTATATATATATAATATGAACATATGCTATTAGTAGTTGTCCACAGCCAAAACTAACCATGATCGTGTCACAGCCATGACTCGTCGTCGCCTGTTACCCCATCACCGAAGAACAGATCGGCAACAAGAAGCGGCTGATATCACTGGGACGGGAGAGCCACATGATCCGACAAACGGTGACGGTGTCAATTAGGACGGTGAGAACGAGCAGCCATGGACCCTGTTTGGCCTGCTCGAGCTAGGTCAAAATGACCAAGATGGCCAGGTAACTTTGGTATCATATGACTATGTAGCCATACACGCTAATCAACTGAGAGGGTCATAGCTTACTTGGTGTCTCCGGCAGGAGCCTCCGCCGGCCGAGGAGCCAGCGGGTTCAGGTAGCAGGAAGGCCAGATCCAAGCGAGGCGTGTCAAAGATTCCTGTTGGTAGGAATGCACACTAGCACATCACTGAGTTTGATGAATTCGGGAATCCACTCTCACCGCCTATAGCTTTCACCAAATATAAGACTATCCTTAGGTTACTTGTAAGGGACTTCATCCTGATTAGGTACAGGAAGTGGATTGGGAAAGATAATGACCCGTGGAGGGTTCCCGAAAGTGAGAAGGATTACATATGGCATATAAAGATCCCAGAGTATTTCACTTTCCCAACGGAGTATGACAAGGAGGTAGTCAAGAAAAAAGCAAAAGAAATCATGGGGACATGCTTCAAGAATTTCAAGGGGACATTGTACAAGAATTTTGTCCTCCAAAATAAAGAGGTAGATTTTGATGGTAGACAGTTTAGCAAGCAGAAGGACATCTGGCAGGATTTCAAGGAATACAGGTTATCCGAGGAGTACTTAGAACTGAGCAGGAAGAATAAGGAGAACTCGCAGAAAGCGACGAATCCTCATCATCTCAGTTCTCGTGGCTACACCAAAAAGATGCCAGAATTTGAAGCAGAACTTGAAAAGATGGATCGCCTTGCTGAGGAAGGCGTTCAGGTTGAGACCGCACATTAGAAGCCAAGATCGGTAGTATACTATATGGGGAGGAAAGTACGCTATGCCGAGGATGGGAGCTTTAGCTCCACAAATCCACCCTTGAGTGAACTCATCCAGAGGATCTTCTAGGTAACTGAGGAGGTGAGGCAAGAGACTCGCACTTCTAATAGGGAGAAAGACATGCTCACCCAAGCACTCAGAACCAAGGAGCACCCTGGTCGCACTAGAGGAACCGATGTTATTCCTTGGAAACTAGCATTCCCCGATGAATCTCACACTTATCGGAGCCGCTCGAGTGGTAGAGCGGATCAGGAGGCAGAGTGTTTGAGGCGACTAAAATAGATGGAAGACAAAATAGATGCACGGATTGAGGTGACTGTTGAAGCACGAGTCTAGAAAATTTTGCTATCCAAGGGGTTAGGAGTACCATAAAACCCTACTCCTACTGCCTTTAGCCCACAGTTTAGGGGTCACAGCAGCTGCGGATCGACCCTGCTTGATGAAGATGATGTGAATGTGCCTCATCTGGTGGACGACACACTTTACCCATCAATGTCAAGTTGTACATCCATCAGGAATGGACAAAGGACAAGGTGGCGCTCGGCTAGGCCTGGCCTGCGAGAGACGGGACCATTAATGGCCGTCCAATTCCATAGGGGTACGCTCGCGTCACCATTGACATAATACTTGATAAGAAGTATAACAAGATACACATTGAGTACCCTGCAGCAGAAGATAGGCCGAAACTTGGTCATAACAAGGGCGCTCAAGTGGCCTGGTGCAAGCGCTTCATTAAGCTTGACCACCAATTGTCCTCTGATGATGAGGACGACTACGAGTCTTCGCCCACCCATGATGATCACTCACCATCTCCCAACAAAGATCACTCCCCTCCTCATCCCTTGCCATCACCCCCGAGAAGACAGAGGTCTCCTTCTATTCCTCCTCGTCTGACTCCATCTTCATCAGCCCCGAGAAAAGAGAAGACTCCTCCTCCATCTTCATCAGCCCTAGGAAAACAAAATTCTCGTCGTCATCCTCCTCCTCCACCACCTCAGCCCAAAACAAGATCAAAGGCATCCTCATAGTCGTAGAAAAGGTCCTTGGATTCGGTCGCTAATGCTCCCAAAGTGGACCAACAAAAAACAAAAAGGTCGTTCAGTGGCAGCGTTACAAACTTGATTGAAGAAAAATTTATAGCACACATCTCGAAGGAAGATTGTGTTAGTTTCTTCAATCTCTGTGCCTCACTAC
This sequence comes from Miscanthus lutarioriparius, assembly GCA_904845875.1. NCBI lineage: Eukaryota > Viridiplantae > Streptophyta > Magnoliopsida > Poales > Poaceae > Miscanthus > Miscanthus lutarioriparius. The sequence continues at coordinate 52,015,110 of CAJGYO010000012.1, forward strand.
CTCCGTGTTTGTTGAAGTTCAAATTTGAAAGGCAAACACAGAATCAGTACGCTACAATAAGAGCCGATGAAATACACAATGAAGATTTATGGAAGATACAGAAGTACATCGAAGACAACCCTGAATTAACCATGGAAGAGGCCGTGAACATCTATTATGATGTATAAGGGACGGGAACACTGGCAATGAAGTATGAAAGGGGCAATCTTTTGGTTCTCGATGACGAGTATAAAAATTTGACAACATATATGTGCCAGTTGCATGAATATTACATGGCTCAACCAACAGAGACAGAGGACTTTGGTTTTGAGGTTATTATCCGTTCGCCACATGTTTTTCATTATCTTGAAGAAGAGAAGTTCGATGTCGAGTGGGAGTGCTTGTTCCAGCTATACTAGAAATGCTCTCTCGATTCACAAATGTTGATGTTGTGGACTATGTAAGTACCCTGCACGCACAATATTATAATTAAGTACTCTCTCGAGACACATTGTTAACTTTTGAGCAATTCCCATGATTTTATGTAGGCGTATAGCAAAATTTTGCATACTAAAAAGCAAATGGGATAACGTAAGCTTCTTGGACCCCTTACGAGTCAATGAGAAGACATGTTTAGGCCTCTATGGATGTGACGTGGAAGACCTGAAAGAGAGATTGATTGTTGTTTTCGATGAATTCAAGATGAAGAACAAAATGCACATACTTCTAGCCTACAATTGCGAGTATGTGTTCTTAGCTTTTAATTTTATGCTTCTTTTTTTGTTAAGATTATTCGATAATTAGGATTCTGTGATTGCAGTAACCATTTCGTCTTCATTTGTGTCAATCTTGCTAAAAATCTAATCAAGGTGTGGGACTTAAAGAAAAAACTATTTCATCATTTGGATGCACCGGTGGCAGTGCTGAATTAGTAAGCGACCCTAATAACATATTATTTTCTAGTCACACATAACGCTTTCTAATGTTTCTCCTTATAATGTTGCACAGTGTCCAAAGAAGATATATCAGTGGGACGCAGGTCCCATTCAAAGTTATCGAAATTGAGGGGAAGTACCTAAAATAGCCGGCGGGAAACAATGAATGCGGGTTTTATGTAATGTAGGCAATGCTTCGCTACATCGGCGAGAAATTTAAAGAAGCAGATAAGTTAGTGTGTATAATCCCCATTTCATTTATGTCTGTTAATAGTTCAACAAAATGATTTACTGATTCCTCTTTGGATATCATCTTTTTTGAACGACAGCGCAAGAAATATAACCACGGAAGGCTGTTAGACATGGAGATCGTCGCACTGCAATCGGAGCTAGCGAAATTCATCTTAGCCAAGGTATTGGAAAAAGATGGAGTATTTTCCATTGCACAATCCGTGAAGTTCAAGGACCAGTATGGCCCAGAGCGGCTCGCTAGATTATTGTAAGAAGTCCGAGAAGCATGCTTCATCTTATCGAATAATTTCTTTTTTATTTTGATGGATCGAGATCTTGATAAGAACATTTAAACTGTAACCGTAACATTTATAATGTTTAACATTGATGGACCTATCATCTACGTATCGTATATAAACCAAAACCTGATTCCATGAAAAATATAAATTAAAATAAATTATAAAACAATAAAATGCGAACGGGCCATCACTGCCGGTTATCAACAAACCGGTAGTGTTGTCGTAACCATCACTGCCGGTTAGCAACAAACCAGCAGTGTTGTCGTAACCATCACTACCGGTTAGCAACAAACTGGTAGTGATGGACAAGATCGCACTGCCTGCTTGAGCCACAAACCGGTAGCGTTAGCTTAGCCATCACTGCCGGTTCTTGTCACAAACCGACAGTGCTGGTTACGACAACACTGTCGGTTAAAACAAAAACCGACAGTGTTGTTGGAACTGAACTCTGTCGGGTGGTCTCATGAACTGACAGTGATGATGCAACTAAACTCTGCCGGGTTGTGTAAAGAATCGGCAGTGAAGTTGAAGAACACTACCGGTTTGTAGGAATCGACAGTGATAGTTGACCCTCATCACTGCCGGTATGGTTGTGCCAGTTCAAAATCTATCGCGATGACAGTGCCGGTTCAAAATCTATCGCGATGTGGGCTGTAGCAGTTCAATATGGAAGGCAATGCTGTGCTTGAGGAGGGAAAAAGAAAATTAATATGGAAGGCACAATGCCCATGATTGACTGACTGAGGATGGGAAAAAATTAATAGCACGTCGTCACAATCTGAACCATGTCGTCGCCCCTCTCGCCACCACCTTCCTAGGAATCGTCTGTGTATGGACATCGTGGCCCTGCTCCCCCAATTGATTTCTTCCCCTACCACACTAGGATGGGCGTCAAGCGGCCGTCGGTAAGAGACATGCCTCCGCTTTTGAATTAGCCGCTACCACTACTGCTGTCGCCAGGGATGACGATGCCTCTCACCCTCACGTCGTTCTCCAACTTCAGTAGTCATCCTTCTCTCTATGTTGGACACCTCATCTCTAGGTCTATCTCACCTTTGCTGTCATCATGATTCCTCTTACATCCACTGTAAAGAGCGATTTGTTCTAGGATTTGCTGGTTCTTGTGGATTTATTTGTTCGGATTTATTTGTTGCATTCAAGTGATGGTATGATGGTGGAGCCACGATTTTGGTACTTAGGATTGTAGTCCATGAATATATATATTATTGGTCTTACCTTTGGTGTGTGAACCATTTGATATATTATGTATGCAAAAATGAGGGGATTGTGGGACATGGATGTGTGTATTATTAGTCTTAATTTTGAATCGTTGTCTAGAAATTTTGAGAAAAAAGGGGTGATATGGCAATAGGTGCCCAATCAGTCCCAGCTTGGAGCACTACTATAGAATAGCACTTCACTACCGGTTCAAAACACCCCATCACTGTGTGGTAGGGGAAGAAATGTAAGATTTTGAACCGGTGTTTTGAACCGGCAATCAGTCCCAGTTTGTAGAATAGCACTTTACAGCGGATGTAAGAGGAATCATGATGACAGCAAAGGTGAGATAGACCTAGAGATGAGGTGTCCAACATAGAGAGAAGGATGACTACTGAAGTTGGAGAATGACGTGAGGGTGAGAGGCATCGTCATCCCTGGTGATAGTAGTAGTGGTAGCGGCTAATTCAAAAACAGAGGCATGTCTCTTACCGATGGCCGCTTGACGCCCATCCCAGTGTGGTAGGGGAAGAAATCAATTGGGGGAGCAGGGCCATAATGTCCATACACAGACGATTCCTAGGAAGGTGGTGGCGAGAGGGGCGACGACATGGTTCAGATTGTGACGACGTGCGATTAATTTTTTTCCCATCCTCAATCAGTCAATCACGGGCATTGTGCCTTCCATATTAATTTTCTTTTTCCCTCCTCAAGCACAGCATTGCCTTCCATATTGAACTGCTACAGCCCACAGCTTCTGGTGGACTTTTTTCCCTCCACCGCAGCCTAGGTTTCTTCGCATGCACAGTGAAAAAAAAACCCAAAGGCATTCTAAGTTTCTTTCCTTTAATTGTGCCGGCTGGGAAGCGATTATATGGGAAGTTTTTGGTGCTGCCAGGTGGACTTATGTCGAGGGGTGTTTGGTACTACCGGGTAGACGTTGACAATCCTTATGTTTTAGTTGTATATATAATATATATATAATATATAATATATAATATATAGATAGAGAAGAGAAGAGAAGAGATAAAGGTTCTATCGATCCTTTAGTTAGCCTCTCCTATATTCCTCTCGCTCTACTGACAGTGGCGGCTGGCGGCGGCTTACCATGCATTATATCCCTAACACACTGCATAAACATGGTATTTCTCAAGGAATCTCTTGATTGCCATATTCTTGATAGTCTATCAAGGATACTCGAACTTCCTTACCCTTTCTCACTAACATCTCGGCCATGTCACTCTATAAGGACTTCCTGGAATTTTTAGATGAATCATGCTACAAGCAAAAAGTTAATGCTCCTCATTCAAGATGAGCCCGCTCTAGGCTTAGTCTCTGGATGGGCTGGCTTTTGAACCAACATTATTAAGGGTTTGTTAGATTCAGCTGTGAATTGTGTAAAAGTTGTGAGCTGCATGAGCTATTTAAAATCTATCGTGAGCTATGCGTTATAGAAAAGTTGTAAACTATATTTGGTTGAAACAACTATAGAACTTATCCCCTCTCTCTATCTTCCTTGAAACAGCTACCAAAGATCTCTCTATTTTCACCTATTTGGCAAAGCAGAAAGTCAGAAGTGGGAAGCAATGTCCAAGGTGCTACAAAAATTATATTATGTAAAATTAGTGGTTCTGAAAAGCATGCAGCTTCATATTCCACCCATTTGGTTGTTCTGCTTTTTGGTTGTACAAACACTTTTCACAAGTTGAACCAAACACAACCTAATTAACTTGTCAGGATATGCCCGAAATATTTACATGTGGAGATGGTGATCTCAATAATCTTGTCTCACACTAAGAAGAGGAGATTGCAACGGATAAGCAAGTAAAGTACAATAAGACCACAAAAGTTAATGTGTTCTATCAAGAAATAATGGTGGTTGAAAGCATCTAGACCCCTAATTTGGTTTTGGCAATTAATTAAGATACAATCATTGTAACTAACGTGTGTTTTGCAGCGACATTATTTATGTGAGGTCACAATGATGATTGATGTTGGGCAATTATGGTTTTCATGCCCTAATTGATGGTAATCGTTTTGGTTTCACACTACTACAGAAGGTGTCATGACCCGAAGTCATTCCAACTAAAACTCTCAATGACACATTTGTAAAATGCCTTATATATCGTTCTCATGTAAAGATCCATGGTGCTTTGTATGAGTACATGGAATCCAAATTCTCCAATCAACCATATCAATTCTCTCAAGTCAACCGAATTCAACCCGAAGTCAAAGTCGGTCAAGCAGAAATCAACATCAAGAGAGTGTTGTTCGACAGATGCTAACCAATGTTATCGATCTCTCTCTAAGTGATGGTCTATCTCTTAGATAATAAGATTTGGCCCCAATGCTAAAGATCCCAATCTCTGGATCAAATTCTCTAAGTCACGAAACCGATGGAGTGTCCGTTAGGATCCGCGAACGGTCCACCAGATGTCCGAACAGAGACAATGAGTGGGAAATGAGCTGTCCTCCGCTTTCTAATGGACCCTGTTGGCGGTCCTTAATGATAAAATCTGACCGCCAATTAAGACACAAAAAGAGGAGAAATTGGTAATCTTATACACATAGGCATTTAGTATTAACCTAGTTCCATATGTATTTGGAGAATATTGTTTTGCAGGACACAAACACAAATGCATGAAAGATTTCACTGAAAGGCATTTTCTGACGTAGATTTGCGCAAAGTAACAACCAAGACACTCATCAACTCAACTCAACTAGGTGCAACACCGACCAAGAAGCAGCCTAGGTCCAACCCACAACCCACCACGTGAACGCAGTGGCAAGGAGGCTTGGTCCAGGGACGGCCAACCCCTAGGGGTGGGCGACCCCCCACCGGCACTTCTCGGCCACCCCTTGCTCTAGCAGTGGCATGCCTCCATGTAGAAGAAGGTGCTACATGGACATTGCACCAGGATAGTCACAGCACCGCCTCTCCTTGTATAAATAGAGGGGCAACCCCCCTCTACAACACACACAACAAGAAAGCAAGAGGAGAAGAAGAGCTTCATTCCTACCTAGGCTTTGGCTAGAATAATATAGGGAGTGAGAGAGGGAAGAGTTGGAGAAGTGCCGGGGCTATTGGCAACCTCCCCTAGTGTACTCGCTACACTTAGCGGAAGGAGTGTCGGAGCTAGCAACTCCTCCACTTATACCTCTACAATCATCTTACTACTTGAAGTAAGAAGTTCATGTTTTACTTTAGAATTGATATCTTAAGAAAAGTTATCTTTGTTCATTATAAGCTGTGGGTTCATCGTCCATCCCTGTGATGGATGCTCTAGTAGAGGACTCCTGATAAAGATGGATGTTCCTAGCCATGCTAGTGTAGTAACCAATAGCGTAGACATGGTGTATGAGCTAGAAGTTACCTTCGTTTGCCTCGTACTCTATGGTTGAGGGGTAGGCGGCAGATGGTGACAACCCTGTCCATCCCTTGTAACCCCCCACATCTAGGTACGACATAGAGCTGTAGGTCGGCAACACTTAGCAGACCAAGTGTTATCCGCTGCCCGAAGTAAGTCTATAGTGGCAAAGTTATCTTAACTTGGGATCTCTATCCTTAGAAAAAACCTCACTACCTAAGCTATCCTTCTTCTTGTTATCTTGGGCGAACTAGCTAAGAGTCTTTACACATCCGTTCCTTTGGGACAAATACGATACCCTGAATACTTTTGGGTGAAGTGCTACAATGGTATATCCGTGCACTTGCGGATTCTTTCGCTTATGCTAAGAAATACCAACAGACCCCACCAATCACATGCATGAAGTGGAAAGGATCATCAGTAGATTTAGCTCACACTCACACTCACTCTCCCATTTCTCATCCTCCCCCTCTCTCTCAAGAAAGCAAGAACAAGGAGGAACTAGAGAGAGGAATAAGAGGAAAATGGGGAAGAGAAGAAGAAGGGAAGAATCAAGGGCAGCAAGATTAGCACTTTTTCAAGCTCAAGAGCATCTCCATCTCAATCTCTAGCCATGGTTAGCTCAAGAGCTCTCCTCTCATTTTTCCTAATTTTTCTCTCAAACCCTAACTCCCAATCTTTCATGCATTAATGAAACATGGAGTGTGGTGACCTCTTCATCATCACACAAGTGTAATATCAAGACCAAGCCATTACTCAATCTCTCATGAGTCTCCCAACCTCTTACGCATTTTATGGATTTTTTGCAAGGAAAATCAAGGATGATCAAATCAACCTCTCTAAGCTTGGATTCAAGTTGCTCAAGTCTCTATCCATGATCTTGGTGGCCTGATGGTCACAAAATCTCAGAGCTAAGTTCTCATTGCCCAATCTCAGGATCTCACTACTACATTTAGACCTATCACAAGCGTTTCATAAAGCCATCACTAGCGCTTTTTGGTCTCGGCAGTAAGGTGTCAGTGATGATGACATTCTCATCACAGGCGGTTTGCATCCGGCGGTGATAATAGCTTATCACAGTCGGTTCGTATTACTAGCCGGCAGTTATTTGAATTTTCAAAAGCTCCAGCTCCAACTCCACGCTATTTTTCATGGTATGCGGTGCTGGGATTTAAACCTGAGACCTTTGTTCCTTTGCTCATCTAACCATTCTCATCTGACCACTCCACCCCTAAGTTACTTGTGTCTATATAGCATATCCATTCCTAGTATTGACTTTTCAAGATTTAAAATAAATATTTAGAACCTTAAATGGCTTCAGATGAAAAAGTCATCAACCACAAATTTGTTGTTCTAATCGAGATCTAGAACTTTGATTTTGGTTGTTTCGCCATCCGAGGTCATTTAACAAATTTGAATTTCAAAACGTCAAAACTTCAGCCAGACTTTTGGGACCACAAATGATTTCAAATAAAAACTCATCAACTACAAAAAGTTGTTATTCACATCAAGATCTACAACTTTGGTTTTGGTCGATTTTCCATCCAAGGTTGTTCGAAAAATCTGGTTTTCAAAATTTTAAAACTTTAGATATAAATTTGAGACTACAAATTATTTCTAATGAAATAGTTGCCAACTACAAAGTTGTATATCTCATCGAGATCTACAACATTGGTTTTGGCCATTTTTCCATCTAAGGTCGTTTGTACAATTCAAAAATTTTGAATTTCAAAATTTGAGTACATCAAAAAGAATTCTGGGACCGCAGATGGTTTCAAATGAAAAGTCATCAACTACAAACTTGATATAAAGTTTGTTTTTATCCAACTTTATTTTAAAGGTTATGAATTTTATTATGTTGTAGCATGGTTATCACCGCCGTATCATACAACAAGCTAGCGGTGAAAAACATCTTCACCGCCGGTTCATATGGCGAGGCGGCAGTGATGAGGAGCACATCATCACCGTCGGTTGGTGGTGCAAATCGGCTATGATGATAGACTATCACTGCCAGTTGGTAATACGAAGCGGCGGTGAAATAGTACTACATATTGATTTATCACTATCGCCACTTTCACTATCGTAGCGATAGAAGCGACGGTTTGATACTTGCACCGTCGGTTGAAATGATAGCAAGGCCTCCAAGGATTGAAACCGATAGTTCAGACTTCTACCACCGATAGGTTAACGATAGATGAGACAGTGGTATTGGGGTTGCATTTCCTCCGTCTCATGAAAAGCTAGGCCGAATGGGATACGCATTTTGCCCACCGGACCTAAAGTTGCGTTTGGTCAACCGATGGTAAATTCAGCATGAGTGTTGAATTGCCTCAACTTCCAAGGCCATCAAATCACCATTACTTCCGCCGCCTAAAGCCTAAGAGCCGCGTACCCACTACTGTACATATACTTCATGCCTGGTGCCTACTGAAACCACCCCTCTTCTGCATCCATAATCCCCTTCTCTTCCAAACTACAAAGAAAATGTCAAACAGCCCCATCAAGTTTCCAAGCAGCCCATCGTCTAGTGAGGACGAATTGCCTTCCCACCAATCCTCCGAGGAGAACGTCTCCTCCGACGACGGGATGTTTGATTATAGTCCTCCGTGGAGTTTTGAGAAGGAGGACCTGGATGAGGAGGACGAGAACAACACCGACGCCGACGTCGAGGACAACGATGACAACTCCGATGATGACTCTGATACTTCAACTCCGACTCCGACTCCGACTTCACCTTGCCTCCTCCCAAGCGAGCGAGGCGAGCATGCTCCTCTTTGTGAGAGGATCATATATTTAGATTAAGTAGTTTATAGTTAGTATAAGTAGTTTTAATAGTTTAGGTTAGTTATTATGCTTCTGGACGAGTACAATCATATACTCATCCAAATTGTATATATATGTTAGATATATATAATCAATAAATGAAAAAAATTGTATTTGCATTGATTTGACTCTTCAATGCCACCTTTTTTATATGAAATGCAAAGCAAGTTCTTTCCAATACTACTTCCCAAATGCCAGTGCATGGATTTGATCTCTCGACGAATGTTTTTTAATTTTTCTATATATTTGTGAATGAAAAGGAAAAAAATTGTCAAGTATGGTTGCAGTTGTTTCTAGGAGAATCTAAAAGCAGTTTAACCACCGACAATCACCGTAATATAGCGTTGGATTTGCGTGGCAATGGTCAGCTTAATATGGACACTGTTTAACTTATCTCGTGCCGTCCTTTTCTTGCTGCCGATCAATCTAGACCGTCCGTTTGGCAACAAAGCTAGAAGCGCCTGGCCCATTCCCAACTCGTCTCGGGTCTTGTCGGCGCCTTGGTGGCGGTTTGACCAACTAAAAAACACCAATATATGTTAATGAAGTTTATATGTACTAATAAAACCTCTAGATTAGTATGTATGAGTACTGCATAATCGTTGAACTATTACTTCGATTGAACCGTTAATTCAATTAGTTGGTCTTGATTGTGGTCCACGTGTACATCTCAATGTAAGCACAGAGGATCCAAACACAGGACTTCTATAGGCGGATAGTACCCTGAACCGGCGGTGACACAACATTTCTTCTTAGCGGGAGTGCGAGGGTTTTGAAAGGACGTTTTGGTGCCTTAGCGGGAGGCAAAAGCATAGACAAAAGACCTGGGTCAATCTCTTCACTCAGAGTGTACAACACTTTGAACCCTGACTGCTCCATGAAAGCATCTAGCTCCAACTCCTCCCAGTGGTCGGCACCATCCCAGGGCGTCGTCGTGAGAAGAACACTGGCTTCCAGCGGAGGAGGCACCATCCTATGCCATGTCGAGAACCACCCCTATGCATACCAGCCACCACTTTTGTGTCGCTGTGACTTGAAGACGCCTCGGTAGATTTCATGGAGTGATGGAAACCCAGGACATCGGTACCACAAATGCTATAGGGCAAATAATGCAACTCGATTTCTTTCTTGTTCATTCTATTTTCGCAATGCAAATGCTGAAATCCTACTGTACTTATGGTCATTTGTTTTTTCGTAGCCTGACTTAGATTGCGGGTTCTTTAAGTGGCACGATCCCCAATATGAAAAAATTCTGAGGGCTTTGCTTTTGGATTTATATAACTAGATTTGGGAGCTAAAGGCTAAGGCCAATGTTACAACAAATGAAGAACATCTGCAGGAGGAGGAAGAGATTAAGCCACAGATTGAAGAAATGGCTAGGGTTCCAACGACGATGATGGAAGATTTCATACCTTTGAGAAAGAAATGTGCTTCCTATTCTTCTTTCACCTATTTTTTACTTACATTAGTTCTTAGCATGTTCATTGGCAAGTTGCTTAGTTCACTGCAGTAGATTCAAGTATCAATTTTTGATGTATTAGACTAAAATCTGTCACTTTTGTACAACTATTGTTAAACTAAATGTAAGGTGATTATCCAGGTGTTCAATTTATTGAAATGTAAATGCTAGTACATCCAAGTATCAATTAATGTGTCGGACTAAAATCTATCACTATTGTACAACTATTGTTGAACTAAATGCAAGGTGATTAACCAGGTGTTTAATTTATTGAACTGTAAATGATAGTAGATCCAAGTATCAATTGATGTATTGGAGGCATCCTGCTTCCCTGGACACTAGGCCCTGGTACAGGGGCAACCAATTTATTAAAATGTATATAAACTTCTATAGTCCTACCACACCTTCCTCTCATCCATTTCCCACTCTGCTCCCTTGCCCTGCTTCAACCTTCTAGCATCAGACGAAAGACATCCACTCGTGTGCTCACTGCTCCTTCACCTCCAACCTCGCCGGCGCACAAATCTTCATCGCACCATCCCTGCTTCTCTGCTACATCAGGATTTAAGGTAACTGCACTAGATCTGCTCCTTCACCAGATTTTATATTCCTTTGTATTGCTCTCTCATGCTCTCTGCTCCACCTCCAACCTAGCTATAGTAATTTTGTTGGATCTGTAGATAAAAATGCATCTTCTCGTTCTAGAGTTTGTGGCCTTGTATATCCATGGAGTGCAGCTTGTGAGCCTTATTGTCCTCAGTATTGGTTCACCGAATCAGTGCTTTGTGAGCAAAGTGGATGAGCTAAATGAAAGTGTACCAATAGATGGGGATAGGGTTATACTGGTCAAGGCTCGGGATAACATAGAGATTGACAATGATCCCATGGAGGTCGATAATGATCTGTAGGATATTATGGAGATTCACAATGATCCCATGGAGGTTGACTAGGATCTACATGGATAATGATTAATTATGCAACCAGTGATGTATATATGAAGGCCTTTTAACTTGTGCATAGTGCTGGCCTAATTAGTATATGCATTTTAGCTTTCAGCATGCTTCTTAGCTTGGTAGTGTCTGCCTACTTATTCGGTATGAATGTATGGAACTCAAGTTGGATTCCTTTCAATCCGAGAGTACTGGCATTGTGCTTTCCTTATGTTTTCTAAGTGCATGTTTTGGCCTTCGCCTCAATGTAAATCTGTGTGCTTTATTATTCACCATCGAACTCAAGTTAGCTTCCTTTCAATCTGAGTACTGGAATTGTGCTTTTCTTAGTTTTCTAAGTGTGGGATTGTGTGCCTTAATATTCATCACCGTATCATACGAAGGTCTCCGGGTGGTAATAGGACCTAGCCGCCGGTGATGGTACTGTGCATTCACCGCCGCTTAGTTGCAAAATTTCCAATCCTGCGTTTAAACGCTCCCGCGCGGAACTAATGAAAGTTTGATTCCTACATGCCGTAAAAGTTACGCAGAGAGCAAGCAACCTACTCCAACATCCCCCTTAATCACCCCCCTGCACCCCACCCCACCGCCGCCCTCTATCCCCCCACACACATAGGTTTTCTTTTCCTCACTGCTGCTGTTCGTCAGCACCGCTCCTGCTCATCAGCACTGCTTAGCCCTTGCTCCATGTTGGTGCACATCGCCAGATTGCCCGCACAAATCCACCGGCGAATGAGCTGCTACTATCACCGACGTTGCCACTTGTGCTCATCACCGCCAGATCCAAAGGCAAGTGTAATAAGGCCTTACTTGCATCGCTGTCCCTTCTCCTCGAAACTCATATCCTTACTAATGTTTATTGATGCAATTCCACGGCAGGGCAGTCTCATCTCTTTGGCTGGTGGTGTCCTTCTAGATGAAGGAGGCACGCAACATGAGGAATGCAGTGGACAACCTCTCAGACGATGTGCTTGCCGACATCTTCAGCTACCTCCCCGCCCAGTCCTTGTGTTGCTGCAAGTGTGTCTGTCGCTCCTGGAGGCATGTCATCTCCGACTCCTATCAACATAAGAAGCTTTCACAGACTGTCGTCGGCTTCTTGTATGGCAGCTAGTGAAAGGGCAATCGACACTTCACTAGCATCACCGGTGAACGGGCCTCCTTGTCCTTCTTGCCCTTCCCCCTTAAAAAGTCTTAGTCTTAGATTGTTGCAGCGGCCTCGTCCTTTGCTGGTGTGCTAGGCCTCATGGATTATGTCGCTATATTGTTTGCAATCCGGCGATGCACAAATGGCATGTACTATCGCATAGCATCCGTTTTGTTGATCAGACTCGCTTATGTTTTGACCCAACGTCCTCGCACTTCCATGTGACTAAATTTATTGAGGTGGAGGGTGCATGCATAGGTGTGGAGATCTACTCTAAAACTGCAGCATGAATCTTTAAGGAATCTAAATGGGGCGAGGGTAGTATTGTTCTATGTTTAAAATCGAGAAGTATTTTTTTCTTAATGATTTTATGCACATGCTTGAGTACTCTACGATAGTTGCTGTGGATATGGAGAGAAAGACATGGAGGACAATTCGTAAACCAGGTGGTGCTAAAATGTCCATCCATCAAGCTCAGGGTCACCTGTGTGTGTGCTGTGCTGATTTTCGCAATAGGTCTTGGCTTTTAGTGTGGATACTTGAAGACTATGGTACTGATAGCTGAAGTTTGAAGCATGTTGTGGACACGGAGGAACTATTTGGACGCATGAATATTAAAGTTGGTTCTGAGCTTTGTGATGAGGAGTATAGAGTGATTACAGTTCACCCAGAATGGAATTTCATTTTCCTTGTTGGGAAGGGTAGAACATTGATTGCATATGACATGGACCGAAGAAAGGTTCATGTCATCCATGCCTGTGTCATCCGCTTTTGTAGATCAAGACGGTATGTCCATATGAACAGGCCTTACTATCTTCCTTATGTTCCCTTATTCATGGAGTCATTAGCAGAGAAGTAAAGGTGCATTTCTTGCATTTCATCGTCACGACAGTCTTTGTTCAGGTAGGTAGTTGTTTTCATTCTATGTATCTATATGCCCATTTTGGCTTGTTAACTAAAGAAATGGTATATTCAATATTATTAATTCTATTGTTTTGTTCAGGTTGTGGATCAGAGATGAATAAGAGGGATTCCATGGTGCATTGGCTACCAATCCGAAGGATGCACTAATTATATTCATTTTGCCTTGTAAGCAGGAGTGCCACATAGAAGGAGCAAAGCTACGTCATTTCGTTATGTAAGTCTGTATACATCAGTACCTTTAGTATGCTCTATGTACTACTTGTGTTAGGACAACAGTTGAGAAAGATGTTATGGTAGCGTCCATTATTATTGTAAAAAGTACTTTTGTTTGTGAACATAATTTATGGATGTAATGATTATATATTTGTATGCTTTGTGTTCATGAAGCTATTAAGGGCCCAGCTGAATTAGTAACTATTGTGAAACCGGATGAAATTCTATCACTGTCGCTATACGTATGATGCGGCAGGGATCCAAAGTTTATCACCGCTGAATCCTTTAGTAACCCGACACCGACTAAATGATCATCAAAGGCGGATCGTGGTGTAAGGTGATGGTGACCATGACGTTTGTACTAGCAGATCATACGTTAAAGCGACGATGGTGTTAACCTCTACACAGGTGTCTCGGCCATCAAACCGACAGTGAACCCGCACCATTGATAGTCAGGTCGAAGTACAAGGCGACGGTGCTGGTGACCACTACACAGGCGGTTGATGTGCCCACATGACGGTTTTGATAGCCTCGACATAGTTGGATCATTTGCTAATGTGGCAGTGTTAGTATACATCTATAGTCAGGTCGTGCTCCAATGCGACTGAAGTAAGGACCTAATCACGGACAGATCATAAGCCTATCGGAGGTGTTAGTGTACACTACAGTCGGTCCCAAATGCCGACGGTCAAGGCTATGACCATCACTGTCGACAGCTTACTGCCGATGCCAAAACTGGACTACGATATGGGTTACAACGCGACTGTGAAAGGTGCGATTGTAGTAGTGATAGTTATGAACCAGAACATTCTTACGAACCGGCGGTGATAGTCTCATCACCAATTGTTCGTATTACGAACCGTTGGTCATAAGCATCAGCAACAGTTTAAAATGCTTCACAAATCAATAGTTGAACTTGCTAACTTGAACCCATAACCTAGCATTCACTAGGTTCGTTGATCTGATCCACATCAAAGGTGGAACCTACTAAAAACTCTAGTTTGGTTTTGGTTAATTGATGAAACCCTAGGTGCTAATCCTTTTAATCTAAGTGATCATGAGATAGGGTAGCACATTCTAAGTGGTGGAGCTAATGACGAAGATCATGATGATGGTGGTGATAGCCATGGTGATGATCAAGTGCTCAAGCTTGGAAAAGAAGAAAGAGAAAAACAAAATGGGCTCAAGCCAAAGGAGATATCCATAGGAGCTCTTTGTTTTAGTGATCAAGACACCTAGTGAGTGTGATCACATTTAGGATAGATAGTCGTACTATTAAGAGGGGGTGAAACTCATCATGAAATGCGGTTATCAAAGTACCACTAGATGTTCTAACTCATTGCATATGCATTTAGATTCTAGTGAGTGCTAACACCCTTGAAAATATTTGTGAAAATATGTTAACACATGTGCATAAGATGATACACTTGATGGTTAGCACATTTGATCAAGGGTGGTGAAGTTGGAGTTGAGAAGGCGCTGTTTACAGCGATCGGACGCTGGACCGGTGTGTCCGGTCAGTGGTGCAAAAGGGCGCGGTCTCGGTCTGTTGACCGGACGCTGGCGCAAGGAGGCGATCAGACGCGCAGTGCCTGGGTTCGATCGATGTTGACGTATGGTGACATGGGGCTGGCGCGTGGCTCAGGTGAAGATCTGATTCTGGGCCAGTCCGATCGAGTGCGAGTGGACGCGTCCAAGCGTCTGGTTAGACCTCAGAGTGTCAGATCGGTGGCTTTGCTGCCCGGTCGGGCACGCGATCAGATGCAGTGTTGTTGTGTCAGGTCATTGCGGTTGTGTGTCCGGTCATCACTTAAGTGAGGCGTGGGTGCAGTTGACCATTGAAGATCTACGGAGGAGGTTAAACGCGGGGGACGTGTGGCGCACATCCAACGATCGGACGCTGTGTAGCATGCGTCCGGTCAATTAGACCGGTGTGTTTGGTCACCCCGTGTCTTGTGCAGTGAGGAGTCCAACAGTTCTATTTCATGGGAGCTTCTATTTAAGCCCCATGGCCGGCTCTTACTCACACTCTTGGCTATTTTCATTGACATAGCAACCTAGTGAGCTAAGCCAAAGCCCACCTACTTATCTTCATCATTGATTTATCATCTTTGTGAGATTGAGAGTGAATCTAAGTACATTGCTTGAGTGATTGCATCTAGAGGCAATTGGTGATTGTGTTTCACTATGGATTTTGCTTGTTTCTCTTGGTGGTTGCCGCCACCTAGATGTCTTGATGCAGTGAGGATCGTCGAGCAGAGGAAGGTGATTGTCTCCGACTCTGATTGTGGTGATTGTGAGGGGTTCTTGACCTTTCCCCGGTGGAGAGCCAAAATGTATTCTAGTGGATTGCTCGTGGCTTGTGTGATCCCCATCTTGTGTTGATTGTGTGGCACCCAATTGTGGGTTAGGTGTGTAATGCCTATTAGCGCGTGAACCTCTAAGTGGGTGAATGGTCATAACGGGGACTAGCTTACCGGTAAGCAAGTGAACCTCGATGAAAAATCATTGTATCATCTTGTCTCCGAGGATTTTATTGGTATTCATTGATATATTGTGATTGATCACTTGCCACGGCAGTATAACCCTCCTACCTCTCTTATGCATTTACTTTCCTAGTGTAGCTAAGCTCTTTAATGTAATTAGTTTTGAGATCTAGCTTGTGTCTTGTCTAGTAGTTAGTGAGGCTCTTTAGTTAGTCTTTGAGAGCTCACTAACTTAGTGGTAATGACTTAACCTCTTGTGTGAATTAGAGATCATAGCAACTAGAATTGTAGATAGGAAGCTTACATCTTGAGTAGGCTAGCGCAACACTCACTTCGCTTCATAATTGTCTAACCACTTAGCTTAAGTGTTGTTGTAGAAATTTTTATAGGTTATTTACCCCTCTCTAGCCATTAGGACCTTTTTGTGTGCTTCCGCAGCTGCTGTGTACCTGTCCGAACTGAAGTTTGCCCAGGAAGCTTGTTCTGCTTTACTTTCTGCCTGTATAGGGCACATAGTTCTGCCTCCTTTTCTTTCCATTTGGCTTCAAACAAAGCTGATAATTCGTCATGCATAATCGTACCTTTTCTGGTATTGTTCCTCGCACGACTTCTGTGCATGGATATATAATGGAGATGGAAGGCCGACAAAGTATCTAAACTTCAAAGACGTTGACGAAGATTTTATGCGCAACAATTGGAAGGTATGAGTGTCCTACTCATATATAGTCCAACAGTGAAATATGTATACGTGCTTATTCAACCTTTTTACTTTCTCCTATCTCCTTGACATTGGACCTTCATCTTAGCTGTCTTAGGACCTATGTTATTTGCATGTGTTTAGGTTTGTACCTTTAAAGTTTTATGTCGTTTATCTTAGAACCTATGCTATCAATATCTGTTAGGTTGGTAATCTTCAAATATCTCGGCTCTACTTTGTGTTTATATTTTGTATATTGTTATCCATAATTAATTGTCCTTCGCAAAAATAAATATAATTGGTGCCAGCCTGCGTGCAAGGGCGTGCACTAATTAGTAGTAAATCAATGAGAACAATATAGTGAGGGGCCGACCGGTTGGGGGTAGGGGTGGATAACGAGCCAACTATATTTTTTTGAGTTTTCTTCAAAAAACACATAATCTTATTTATCATTGTCTCATGAATTGTTTGAGACCCAATTTCAAAACGAGCTTAATAAGCCGAGCCAAAGTGAAAAGTCACTCGAAATGAACTTATTTTTATTTTACTATGTGAATGCCATGCGTTGCAATGGGTATAAAAAATATTCACCGGATAACATGTATTATAAAAACACAAACTTTCTATGGTTAAGGCATCAAGCTCGTGAGGCAGTGGCACATCGACTTGAAGGTGAATGGATCAACAACCATGTTGCGCCGATCAAGGTGAAGCTGCTGGATGTGGAGGCGGCAGCATGGTTCGAGTTAGGTCATAACGCGCACCTCAAGAAAGAACCTGTGAGTGATGGGTAGCATGCCCCTCAAAAATGATGGGTAACATGATGTTTGTGCG
This sequence comes from Miscanthus lutarioriparius, assembly GCA_904845875.1. Classification (NCBI taxonomy): domain Eukaryota; kingdom Viridiplantae; phylum Streptophyta; class Magnoliopsida; order Poales; family Poaceae; genus Miscanthus; species Miscanthus lutarioriparius. The sequence goes on from CAJGYO010000012.1 coordinate 52,032,673, forward strand.
GCATGTATATCGAGCGATGCACAAGACACTACTAGAGAACAGACTTTAGAACGATGTCCCAATTTGGCATTAGCCTCGGCATTTTTTGCCGCCGGGACTAAAGGACCCTTTAGTCCCGGTTTGTAATATAAACCAGGACTAAAGGTCCCTGCCCAACGGTCATCGGCGTGGCAGGGATCTTTAGTCCCGTCTAGTATTACCAACCGGGACTAAATGTAGGTTTTAGTCCCGGTTTGGGTGATACCCCGGGAATAAATATTAATCTTTAGTCCCGGTTTGGCCACCTAACCGGGACTAATTATGCGGGCCTATACAACGGCTCATTTCTTCCTCCCCGAGCCCGAGCCATTCCATTCAAACTCACTGCCTCTGTTCTTCAGCTTGATGTTGTTCTTGCTCTCTCCCCCTCCATTGGTGTTGCTCTTCGATTTTGGAGGTAACAAACTTAATCCTCTTATGTTTTATCAGTAGCTTATCTCATTTTGCGATGTAGATGCATGTGTAACTTTATATGTTGGACTTTATTATGATTTTATATGTCATTTTTAGCTCAAAATCACATGATGATTTGCATATATGTTTGGATAAACAAAAGTTAAATTAGTTCATCAAAATCACGCCTCGCTCGTCCTCGCTGGAGCACGCGCCATCCTCGTCCCCGGTGGCTTACGTGATCTTAGAATTAATTTTTCCATGAAATGAAAAACTTAGAAAATAGTTAGAAAATTGTAGAAAATCCATACTAGTTGAACTTGCGGACCGTGATCATCTCGGCGAGCATTTTCTCTGCCGAGCGGTAACGGACGTCAAGGAGGAGCTTTGATTCTACGAGGGAGAGCGGCAACGGTCGTGGAAGACCGTGTTCCCTTCCTCGTAGAATCGGAGCTCTTCCTTGGCCAAGTACGGTGCCGTCCGGTGGAGAAATGCTCATCGAGATGATCACGTAAGCAAGGTCAACTAGTACGGATGGTTATTTATTGAAACATGTTTTTGAGCTATGTGATTTCTATGTCATTTTTAGCCTAAAATCACATGATGATTTGCATATATGTTTGGATAAACAAAAATTAAATTAGTTTATCAAAATCACGCCTCGCTCGTCCTCGCTGGAGCATGCGCCATCCTCGTCCCCGGTGGCTTACGTGATCTTAGAATTAATTTTTCTATGAAATGAAAAACTTAGAAAATAGTTAGAAAATTGTAGAAAATCCGTACTAGTTGAACTTGCGGACCGTGATCATCTCGGCGAGCATTTTCTCTGCCGAGCGGTAACAGACGTCAAGGAGGAGCTTTGATTCTATGAGGGAGAGCGGCAACGGTCGTGGAAGACCGTGTTCCCTTCCTCGTAGAATCGGAGCTCTTCCTTGGCCAAGTACGGTGCCGTCCGGTGGAGAAATGCTCACCGAGATGATCACGTAAGCAAGGTCAACTAGTATGGATGGTTATTTATTGAAACATGTTTTTGAGCTATGTGATTTCTATGTCATTTTTAGCTCAAAATCACATGATGATTTACAATAGTAAAATCACTTGATAGTTTGGTATTTTACTATTATACATAGTACATATTTCATGGTTTAGTTAGATAAATAAATAATTTTAGTTTTTGTTTAAATATATTATTTTAGAAAGTGTGAAATTTTATGTAGTTTGCAAAAATAAGTATAGAAAGTAGATGACAATCGGTATCGGATCCTCGGCCTCTCGTTCGGTTCTTGAACGATCGAGGGCGTAACTCCCTCTCATTATCTCGGCAAGTGTAAGCGAGAAGATTGTGATGGAGTACCGAGTCAAGAGACAGGGACCCAACAAGGGTCGTGTTTTCTACAAGTGCCCAGATCGCGATGTGAGTTTCTTACGCATTTGATTATTATGGCTAATTGACTCGCTTTTCTTGAATATTTTGACTAAATATTTTTTGGCTTTAATTTCAAAGTGGGAGGGCAATGGATGCGATGGTTGGTATTGGGAGGAAGATTATGCTACATATGTGCAGAATTCTGGGATTGTTCTTGATGAGGCGTTGAGCCAGCAGGAGAAGCTTATTGATATTCAATGGAAGAATGATTTGTCTTTTTAGTTGCGCACGATCATGAAATAATTATGTTCTTGAAGTGAATTGTAGTTTTAGTTTGTTTAGTGATAGTTGGGATTGCTTACGTTGTAGCCAGGCTTAGTTAATTAATCAACCGTGTGTGTGTCATCTATGTTGTGTAATAAAATATTTAATTATGTTCAAGGTTTTCATAATTTGTCGTGTAATACAGATTATGTCACGCCATTGGATGTACAATGCCGATTGCCGCTCCCAAGACTTTATTGAGGGCTTGCACTATTTCTTAGGTGTGGCCGAGGCAAATAAGCGGGATGGTTTCATGTGCTGTCCATGTGTCCTATGTAAGAATTTAAAGGAATATTCAAGCTCAATGAGTCTTCATTCACATTTGCTTAAGTCAGGTTTCATGTCAAACTATATATGTTGGACTAAGCATGGAGAAAGTGGGGTCATGATGGTAGAAGGTGAAGGAGAAGATTTAGACATTGATGACATTATTGCTCAGTATGGTGCCTTTGATGATACTACAATGGGGGGAGATGAAGAAGATGTAGCGGTAGAAGATGATCTCGGTGATGCTCTTGGCGATGCCATTCGTGATGCACAACAAGAATGGGAAAGTGAAAAAGAGAAAGTTAAGTTCGAGTGCATGCTTGAGGATCATAGGAAGTTGCTATACCCGACGGCCGAAGAGGGGCAAAAAAAGCTGGGTACAACACTGGAATTGCTACAGTGGAAGGCAAAGAATGGTGTATCCAACAAGGCATTTGGGAATTTATTGAACCTCATAAAGAAGATGCTTCCGAAGCCAAATGAATTGCCCACCACTACGTACGAAGCAAAAAAGGTTATCTGCCCTTTGGGATTAAAAATCCAGAAGATACATGCATGTCCTAATGACTGCATCCTCTACCATGGCAATGAATACGAGAATTTGGATGAATGCCCGGTATGTAAAGCATCGCGCTATAAGATCAGGCGCGATGATCCTGGTGACGTCGAGGGTGAACAACGTCCTAGAAAGAAAATCCCTGCCAAGGTTATGTGATATGCTCCTATAATACCACGCTTAAAACGTTTGTTCAGAAATAAAGACCATGCAAAGTTGTTGCGGTGGTATAAAGAAGACCGTAAGGTAGACAATATGCTGAGACACCCAGCTGATGGGTCCTAGTGGAGAGCGATAGACAGGGAATTTCTAGAGTTTGCAAATGAGGCTAGAAACTTAAGGTTCGCCTTAAGTACAGATGGTATGAATCCTTTTGGAGAGCAGAGCACTAGTCATAGCACTTGGCCAGTTACTCTATGTATCTATAACCATCCTCCATGGTTATGCATGAAGCGAAAGTTCATTATGATGCCGATCCTCATCCAAGGTCCGAGGCAACCTGGCAACGATATTGATGTCTATCTGAAGCCATTAGTTGAAGAACTTCTAGTTTTATGGAACAAACCAGGTGTACGTGTCTGGGATGAGTACAAACAAGAACACTTTGACCTACGAGCAATGTTGTTCGTAACAATCAATGATTGGCCTGCTTTAAGTAATCTTTCATGTCAGACAAACAAAGGATATAATGCATGCACACATTGTTTTGATGACCTTGACAGTATATATTTGAAAAGATGTCGAAAGGTCATGTACCTTGGCCATCGTCGATTCCTTCCTCTGAATCACCAAGTAAGAAAGAAAGGGAAGCATTTTAAAGGTAAGCCAGACCACCGGAAGAAGCCTCATAACCGAACCGGGGAAGATGTACTCGCAATGGTCAAGGATGTGAAAGTAGTATTTGGAAAGGGACAAGGCAGTGAATCTGTTCCCAAAGATGCTAAGGGACACGCACCCATGTGGAAGAAGAAGTCCATCTTTTGGGAGCTACCCTATTAGCAAGTCCTAGAGGTCCGCAACGCAATCGACGTGATGCACCTGACAAAGAATCTTTGTGTGAACCTGTTAGGATTCATGGGTGTGTACAGGAAGCCAAAGGATTCACTTGAAGCACGCCAGGACTTGCAGGGCATGAAAGAACGAGACAACCTTCATCCAGAGAAGACAGATGATGGACGTCATTACTTAAGTCCTGCTAGCTACACGCTTAGCAAAGAAGAGATGGACAGCATGTTCGAATGTCTAAGCAGCATCAAGGTCCCATCGGGATTCTCCTCCAATATAAAGGGTATAATAAATGTGCCAGATAAGAAATTCCTAAACTTAAAGTCCCACGACTGCCACGTGCTTATGACACAATTGCTTCCAGTTGCTTTAAGAGGAATTCTACCTCCACATGTACGTCTAGCCACCGTGAAGCTATGTGCATTCCTCAATGCAATTTCTCAGAAGGCAATCAATCCAGTGGAACTAGCTACTCTACAGAATGATGTGGTTCAATGTCTTGTCAACTTTGAGTTGGTGTTCCCTCCATCCTTCTTTAATATCACGACACACCTCCTAGTTCATTTGGTGAAGGAGATTAGTATTCTTGGACCTGTGTTCTTACATAACATGTTCCCCTTCGAGAGGTTTATGGGAGTCTTGAAGAAATATGTGAAAGTCCGTTCTAAGCCTGAAGGAAGCATCGCCTAGGGCTATGGAACAGAGAAGGTCATTGAGTTCTGTGTTGACTTTATTCCTGACCTTGCCCCGATTGGCGTTCCTGAATCACGACACGAGGGGAGACTTAGTGGTAAAGGAACTTTAGAGAAGAAAACATATATCGGCATGGAAGACGATTATTTCAATAAAGCACACTACACAGTTCTTCAGAACTCGTCATTGGTGCATCCGTATATCGAGATACATAAGGAGTTCTTATGATCCAAGTTTCCAGGGAAGACTGAAGCTTGGATTAGGCGTCAGCACATGGAAAGTTTTAGTGGTTGGTTACGAAAAGAATGTCAAGGCGATGACAATATTGATGAGCAACTGTATTTGTTGGCTAGGCAGCCATCGTGGCATATCCTCACGTACCAAGGGTACGAGATAAATGGGAATACATTTTACACAGTTGCACAAGATAAAAGGAGCACCAATCAAATAGTGGTGTTCGCATAGATGGCACAGATCCAAATAGGAATATACAAACATATTATGGCCACATAGAAGAGATATGGGAACTAGACTACGCACCTAATTTTAAAGTCCCTTTGTTCCGGTGCCAATGGGTGAAGCTGACCGGAGGAGGGGTAACAGTCGACAAAGAGTATGGAATGACAACAGTGGACCTCAACAATATTGGGTACAAAGAGGAGCCATTCGTCCTTGCTGCCGATGTGAGTCAGGTGTTCTATGTGAAAGACATGTCTACAAAATCAAAGAGAGGAAAAAACGAAGACATCAACTCAATGATCAATGAGCCAAAGCGCCACATAATTCTTTCTGGGAAAATAAATATAGTGGGAATTGAAGACAAGTCAGACATGTCAGAAGATTATGAAAGAAATGTCCGAATTCTACCCTTCATAGTGAAGAAAGATCCAAGCATCATGTTAAATGATGAAGACACTCCATGGTTACGACAAGATCATAACCAAGGGTTATACGTCAAGAAGAAATTCACTGTTGTGCCCGCATGATACAACGATGCATGTTTAATATATTATGTTTTAGAGACGGATATTATGTAATATGTTATGACTTCACAATTGTAGATCTTGCTGATATGATCAAACTTGGTATTCAGAGTTTTTTCATCTGAGGTCATTTAGTGTCTCATTTGAGCAAGTTTGACCAAGTCAAATTTGGTCAAATGAAAAAACAACACTTTGACTCTAGTATTATGAACTCTAAATGACTTCAAATTGAAAAGTTTTGAATACAAAGTTTGTTAAACTCAAAAAGATCTACAATTGTTGTTTTGGTCAACTTTCCATTTGAGAAAGTCTGGACGGCTCAAATTTGTGATTTTTAAATTTTGACGCCTACAAACTAGTTTTCGGAACCCTAGATTGTCTCAAATTGAAAAGTTTTGAATACCAAGTTTGTTCATCTCATCAATATCTACAATCCTTATATAGGCCATTTTTTTATTTGAGAAAGGTTGAACAAAATGTAGTTCAAATTTCACAAGTGTGTGACATAGTTTTAGAAAGTCTATGAGATTCAAGAAGTTGTGACTAGTGTTTGATAAAAATTTCTCAAATGGGAAAATAAGATATGTAACAATTGTAGATCTTGCTGAGATGATCAAACTTGGTATTCAGAGTTTTTTCATCTGAGGTCATTTAGTGTCTCATTTGAGCAAGTTTGACCAAGTCAAATTTGGTCAAATGAAAAAACAACACTTTGACTCTAGTATTATGAACTCTAAATGACTTCAAATTGAAAAGTTTTGAATACCAAGTTTGTTAAACTCAAAATTATGTACAATTGTTGTTTTGGTCAACTTTCCATTTGAGAAAGTTTGGACGGTTCAAATTTGTGATTTTTAAATTTCGACGCCTACAAACCAGTTTTCGGAACCCTAGATTGTCTCAAATTGAAAAGTTTTGAATATCAAGTTTGTTCATCTCATCAATATCTACAATCCTTATATAGGCCATTTTTCATTTGAGAAAGGTTGAACAAAATGTAGTTCAAATTTCACAAGTGTGTGACATAGTTTTAGAAAGTCTATATGAGATTCAAGAAGTTGTGACTAGTGTTTGATAAAAATTTCTCAAATGGGAAAAATGAGATATGTAACAATTGTAGATATTGCTGAGATGATCAAACTTGGTATTTAGAGTTTTTTCATCTGAGGTCATTTAGTGTCTCATTTCAGCAAGTTTGACCAAGTCAAATTTGGTCAAATGAAAAAACAACACTTTGACTCTAGTATTATGAACTCTAAATGACTTTAAATTAAAAAGTTTTGAATACCAAGTTTGTTAAACTCAAAAGATGTACAATTGTTGTTTTGGTCAACTTTCCATTTGAGAAAGTTTGGACGGTTCAAATTTGTAATTTTTAAATTTCGACACCTACAAACTAGTTTTCGGAACCCCAAATTGTCTCAAATTGAAAAGTTTTGAATACCAAGTTTGTTCATCTCATCAATATTTATAATCCTTATATAGGACATTTTTTCATTTGACAAAGTTGTAGAACAAAAAATACTACATTTTCTTTATTTTTATAGGTTCAACAAAAATTTCCTGTCAATTTTGGTAAAAAACCGAGAAAAAATTGAAACATTGATGTTACAATAATGTGATAATAAATTTCCTATCGAATAATATTAGTTTTATTAATTTTAAGTTACAAATATATTTTTGCATTAACAAAATACTTAGTATTAGTAACATTTATATTCTATATTCATAAAAGAAATTAAAAACTTTAGGTTACAAAATTTTTCTATTTACAATAAATAATTAGTTAATCAATAGTATTTTTTAAAATAAATATTGCAAAGTATTGAAGTTGCTATGGAATTAATTGATTAACTTAGTATTAAACAAAATCAAAATCCCAAGCCTTTCCAATTACGTTGGCGGGTTGCCAAAATTTTTAGGCCTTCAGTCCCGGCCCAGGCCAAGAACCGGGACTAAAGGGTGGGCGGCAATTTCGATGCCCGCCCAAAAATACATTTAGTCTCGGCTGGTAACACCAGCGGGGACTAAAGGGTCCCGGCCTACATATATTGAACGTCTGTTCTGTTCATCTTCGATCTCGCCTCCGTTGCTCAGCCCCGCTCGGCCGCGCCATCCGCCGTCGTCGAGCTCGTCTCTACCGCGCCGCCGTCGTCGTCTACCCCCGCCCGGCCGCGCCATTCTCCCTGCCCGCATCACGCGCCGCATCCCGTCTCCGCCGCCGCACCCGACCCCACCCTCTGTCGCCGACGCTTCCCACGCGCCCATCGTACCCTCCGTCGAACTCTCATGATCTGCTGCTCTCGATCGGCCATGTTTTTTAGATTTTTTTATAAAGTCTCGGTTGTATGTTAGATTAAAATGTATTAAAATTTAATTAGTAGTTTATTGTTAGTTTTTAGTTAGTTTGTTAGATAGTTTTTGATATATGTTAGATTTAAATGTATTAAAATTTAATTAGTACTTTATGTAGATAGTTTTTTTAGATAGTTTTTTATTATAGTTTTTGATATATGTTAGATTAAAATGTATTATCTATTACTAGTTTATCTAATTTCATGTTACATTTATTTAATTGGATTTAGTAAATATATATTCTATCTCTCTATATATATCTAGAGAGAGATTATTCTATATGTATACATATGTACTTAATTATTTCTATATGTATATATACATGTACTTATTTTCATGTGTTGAGAGAGAGAGAAAATTGTATCTAGAGAGACATTCTATGTGTTATCACATGCATATCTAGAGATATAGACATATGCACTTATTTCTATGTGTTGAGAGAGAGAAAATATATTGTATCATTCTATGTGTATATATATACATGTATTTATTTCCATGTTTTTGGATCGAAAGTGTTTTTGATTCGATTCCAAAGCCTATACCTTATTATTGTTTATCCTTATGAAATATTATGTGTTATTATATTTAATTGGATTTAGTAATTCTATATGTGTTATCACATGTACTTATGTTATGTACCATAGTAATTCTATCTATGTGTTATCTTGAAGATACAAATGGCTGCTCCGGATGATGACATAATAGCGGATATTATCAACGCCGGCACCAATGTGGATGTAGATGACACGAGTCAGTACTTTGCTGATTATGAGGATATCCTGAATATGCCGGTGGTTGAAGATCAACAAATTGTCGCGTAAGAAAATACTGGCGAGGTATATTCGATTATCTATCATCTCTATAGATGCATGCATACGTATATTTGTTGTTAATTGTTGTGTTTCTACTCATGTAGCCGGTCTCTGGATCTACATCAACCACCGACAAAAGTAGGAAAGTCCGAGGGCCAAAAAAGCCATTAGAGGGCCGTTTCATAATATCAGAATTCGACACCGACACCGGCAAACCATTGGGACCACATGCTCAGACATATGTTAATCAATGTGGGTTCATTGTAAGGGATAGGATCCCAGTTAGTGCTCGTGAATGGAAGCAGAAGATATCTGCTCCTAATGTTAGTTTTGTATCTGATCGTGACAAGAACCTAGCTTGGAGAGATATCACTCAGCATTTCACATTACAAGCAGATGATGCTTTGAAGGAGCTAGTGAGGGATTGGACAATGAAGAAGATGGCAACATTATTCCAGAGTTGGAAGAAGACATTGTATAAAAAGTTTATCTTGAAGAATGCTACGCCGGATTTCAATGCTAAGGCGTTTGTCAAGTTGAGTCCCATTGGGATGCCTTCGTAGAATACAAGACATCTCAAGACAAAGTGAGGAACGTGTGATGAGGAATCGGCGAGAATGCCGGATGAAACAATACCATCATCGCATGGGATCGGTGGTTATAGGAGTGCTATTCCCAAGTGGCGAGAACCTAGAAGAAGAGATTACTACCAAGGGAATCATACCTAAAACAATAGAGAAGAACTGGCCTCAACGCGCGAAGAATTGGTTCTACGCTCATGGGGAAGCCTAGACCTAGACAACGGCAAGCTAATTTTCGCCAAAAATTGAGAGAGCAACACAGAGACTAGCTCGTGCTAGGGAAGAAGCTGATAGTGGTGTTTTCAAGCCCAACAGAGAGAAGGATGAATTGACATATGCCCTAGAGAATCCCGAACACGGTGGTCGAACAAGAGGCTATGGGGCGGTTCCATGGCTACTACGCATTCCCAGCAGCAGACAAGGATACCTCTGAAGCCGCCAGAGAAAGAAGGTGAGGAGGCGAGCGAATCCATGCATTGGAGCAATTTGTTGATGAGTCACAACAAGCATTGCTTGAATCACGTGAACGAGAAAAATCTCTTGAGGCAAGAATGCAGGAGGAGATCAAGAGGCAAGTGCAGCTAGCAATGAGTCAAATGCAATCACAATCAACGCCGGGAGTCACCATTAGCCCCATTGGTCAGATGAAAAGCAGTTGTGCTTCTACGGAGCTGCTGCCGTTATTCAAGACGACACTGGGTTGCGCTTTCGTTGATGACATTACCGAGCCTCTAACAACATATGAGTTTGCACATTCCGGATGGTAATAATGCATCAATCATGGTGGGCTGCCGAGGTTGTATCTCCAATAGACCGAACGAAGACACCAAGAATCCATGGGTCAGTTATTCAACCTGGATATGCTAGCGTCTCGGTCGATAGAGTGCTCAAAGGTTACAGCAATGTTCCTCTTGACATTGAAGGCGGTGATGGGGAGAAGACACTAGGAGAAGTAGAGAAGACATTTATTCAATGGCGCAAACGCTTAATTATCATTCTGGGCGCCACCGCTTCCCTACCGCCCCTAGGCATGAATGAAAGTGAATGAAATATTATTTTTCATTAATTTTCTATTGGCTTCAAAAATAATTGACACACAACTTGTTTTTGTAGGGGTCTCCTTAGCCTAGCATAATCATTCATTCATCTCATCCAATGTCATCGGGGTAGACGACTTCATCCCCACGGCGATCGCCAACTCCTACACCGCCCCATCGCCTCCACAACGATCTCCAACTCCTACACCGCCCCACCGCCTCCACAACGATCTCCAACGCCCCACGCCGGTCTCCACCAACACCGCCTCATCGCCTCCACGCTGGTCTCCAACACCGCCCCACCCTCCACAAATGACGCACTACAAAGACGTCTAAGGTCCCGCGCAAAGAAGACCCCGAGAAAAGAGTTATTTTTCAAGAAATACTTCTGAAAAGACTGATGAGCAAATAGTAGTGAAGAAGACAAAAAGTAAAAGATTTTTTATAGATATCAAAACAAGAGTCAAGCGAAGCTTAAGGAGAAGCCGTACTTTTACATACCACGAGATGTGCTAAGGCAGAAGGTCGATGCTCACAAGAAAAAGATGATTGAACTTCGTAAGCCTTCGCCACTATCAGACTATGACCGCTCCCTCATGAAGTCACATGATGCAGATAAGAAAAGAAAAAGAGCATCGGGAAGGATGTCCCCATACTCGGACAATGAAGCAACCAATGCAAAATCTTGTTGTTGCTAATGAATATGGTTCTAACATAGAAGTCTATCGACGGACAACTCGAGAAGTGTCGGTTCAAGCCCTTAATGCTTTTTTTTGAAGATACTTGGTTTAACCTTGGATCAATTGACGGGCAAAGCTCTAATCCGAACACGGAAGTTGATACCGGAAGACTTATAAATATGGCAAAAGTCCGTACAACCCGCTGGCTCTGAATGAATTGGGTACATAAATGTACTTGCTCAACAAGTGGTACATGCAGGCGTGTGGCAATGGTGAGCAGTGGATCTTTGTCAGATTTAGAGACCATCATTACTTCCGTGGTGATGACATCTTACATATTAGTTTCGAAGAATTGCATCAACTATACCACTTGGACGCCTGGACAAATCAATCATTAGCTCCTTTTGTTTGTAAGTGATTCTTACTTTTATTTAATAAACTCACTTCCATAAATGCGTGTATATAATTATCCTCACATGTAATTTATATTTATATACAGATTCCAGATGTCAGAGCTCCAAAGAATACAAGACACCAGTGTTGGCTTCATTGATCCTTATATCGTATTCAAAACTGGTATTATTATCAAGGAGCGGTGGGTATCTGAAGCACAGGAGAATATCATGATGTTCTTCGTGAAGCAGCACGACAAGACAACAATACTTTTCCCGTACAACTTTGAGTAAGTGTTAATAATAATGTAGTCTACACATTTTATGTAATATCAATACAACTTATATGCATGTACGTGTGTGTATAAACCAATGCAGTTTTCACTGGATGCTCATTGTCATTGAGTTAAACTCAAATGGGTTAGTAATCTTTGACTCGTTGAGAAAAGAGCGGGCACTATACGAAGATATGATAGACATTATCCAGGGGTAATTTCGATCTCTCGTGCACAACTATTATTGAATAGACTTTACTATAATTTATTAATGATCGTACATTATTGGTCGCACAGGGTTTGGAAAGAGTTTATTCGGCAACATTGCAAGGATTGCAAGGCACCACTTAATGTAGTTGAAATACCAGTAAGTTGTACTATATACACTTCCCCACGTGTTTAATTACTATATCGTACTTCAATTTACGTGTGAGATGATGAGAATAATCTTCTTCTCGTACAGTGGTGTTTGCGGCAACAACCAGATAATAACTTGTGTGGATACTACGTTTGTGAATTTATCACTGCGCACATAAGAAGAACTCCTAAAGATGTCCACAGAGTACGTATATATCAATTTTTTATTTATTTTTAAATGATATATATATATATATATGTGTATTAATACTTTTCCTTTTATTTCAAATGCAAGGCTGAATGGTTGAAACGAAGGGTCATGCAAAAAGACCATCTAAAAACAGTTCAAGAGTCAATAGCAAGATTTATTCTAGAAAAAGTGCTAAATCCCAACGACGAGTTCTATTTTGATCCTAAGGAATAAATGGTGTAAATTAAATGTTTATTGATATCGTTATTTTCGAGAACAAGATTATGAAAGTATTGTATATATACATATATATATATATATATATAATATATATATAGGTTCATACTTTATTCGAATATAATAATACTCGAGATGAGAATTAGATGTAATTATATGCGTGCGTGTATTTATATTTGCAGCGTAGAATACATACATAAAAACATATTATATAGTAAACAAATACGTGTAACTCAACTAAAAACAAATTAAACAAAAAAAAGAAAAAGAAAAGGAACCTTTAGTTCCGGTTGGGGTTACCAACCGGGACTAAAGGGTGTGGCCACGTTTGCTCGACTAGAGGGCCTTTAGTCCTGGTTGGTAACACCAACTGGGACTAAAGGTCCCTCTTTAGTCCCGGCTCGATGACCCGGGACTAAAGGTGGCACCTTTAGTCCTGGGATCGTTGTCCCGACGCGGTAACCGAGACTAAATGCTGTTATCGTCCGGGACAACAAGTCCATTCTGTAGTAGTGAGAGGAGTTGCTGACAGGTGGCGTTCATCATTAGGCATGCACTTCCGCAACAATATTCGTGCCTCAGTGTCGATGGCGTCATCTATGGCAAAGCCATGTGGCTCTTCCTGGTCCGCCTCTCCCTAAGTCTATGCCGACATCGAAGCCTAGAGGTCATCCTTCTCGGTGTCCGATGGTTGAGTGTTAGACGCAACTCGGATCATCAATCGGTGATTCGGTGTCAACTATCCCAATATGTTTTCTATTTTGTTTCTTCAGGTGTTTTCAATTTTTCTGAGGACTTGACTAACATGACTATTTTATTTTTGTTTTTTTCTATTTTTCTTGTTTAATAAATTTGCGGCAAATTTCTTACCCATCTTTCTAAAAAAATAAAAATCTTAACTACTATGAAATTCGGTATTACACTGGCAAGATAAGGTGTATTTTTTCTCTCAAGAAAAAGTCAGATGTAACTTATCGGTTCTTTCTCAGACGTCGTCAACAATCTAACGGTGGCCTGAACATTCACAACATAGCGTTCGGTGGTACCCATAGTTGCGGAACAAAGATGCAATGAACATTCAAAGGGTGACGGAGATGCCGAGGAGGTAAATGTGAGCCGCGAACTAGGAAAGGTCTGGCCAGCTCGCCACCGTCACAGCTTCCCATCGGTGACCCACGACCGCCCCTTCGATCTTGATAGCCTCAAGATCACCCTCGTGGGCACTCTGCTGGCGCACTTCTTGCCCGAAGCCTGTGGTCGATGCTGGCCACCACTTTCCCTTGTCCGCGAACTCTTGATGAGCGCCTGTCGTGGGTCACCAACAGCTTCGGCAGCCGGCTCCCGCTTCTCCTCGCTAACCGCGATGTCCTAGGTCGGCGTGGTGTCGTAGATGGCCATGACGATGGAGTTGTCATTGCGCTTGCTCAGGCACGTTCGCCTCATAGTCATCGACCAGGAGCGCGTGGCGGTGGTAAATAAGGTAACTACCAGAACAACGACGAGGTGGAAAGAGGCTAGCTAGCTCACGGCGCAGAGGACGAGGGCGTGCAGTCTGTTGCCCTCGCCGTCGATCGACATGCCATGTTACGAGGAGCTTGGCGTGCGCGGGCCAGATGATGGCAGAGAGCAGGGACGTGGCGGTCCGTGACGCAGAGGCCGAAGGGGTCCGGGTCGACCCACGTCGCTCCAGCGAGCTCGACGACGGGCCGCATGCTGAAGAACGCCGTGCAGTAGTGTACAATACTCGCGCAGCGACGCATGGACCACCGCCAGCACCAGCAGAGGCCCTTGCAGAGAAAAACGCTGAGAACTGCGGGCGGCCAGGGACGCGATCCCGGTGGCCATGTGCACAGGGAAGGGACTCGCGTAGTCGCGTGCGTGGGCTTGCTTAGGCCTGACAGTGGCCGGAGAGCTCGATATGTGCAGAGTTGTCCCAATTTTACAGGCAAAGGAAAGGAGAGAGAAAAAAAAATCAAGGAACGGAAGAAAGAAATCATGCGTCCGTGTGAATTAAGCTGGAATAGGGAGCGCCCGGGGGCCTGGCTCGGGCAGGGAACGGAGCCCCAGGGTTACGAGATTGCATAGTGCCAGAGATTGCGTAGTGTCGGGTGTACTCGCGGTGTGGCGCCGGAAATGCGGATGCCGGCTTGTGGACGGGATTTTTTTTTTGAAACTTTGTGGACGGGATTTTAGGAAGGAGAGACGTGATGCCCGTTCTTCCTTTCTATTCGACCTGGCATTTCTTTTCTTTCTTTCTTCTTTCTATAATTCAGCCGGAAATGTAGCAGGTGTTTTTTCTTCCTATTTGGCCGGACGGGCATGCGTACAAATCAAGATTATGTTAGATTTAACGTGGGCCATACCCATATATTATATAGTTAAATCAAATAAATTCTAAGGCCCATATTAAATAATGTGTGCAATATTGTTTAATCCCATACGGGATATTGACTGGATGTTGGCTCAGCTTATATGTTCGGGTTGTGTCTGCCTACATTGAGAAAGTTGAGAAGAGGCGTGACTGTGCCGTGCTGTGGTCGATGCGACGCACACGGCGCGGAACATGAAAAGTTTTGCCACTCAAGCCAATTATGGGGACGTCGGGAGTTTTGTGAGTTCCTGACCCTAATAACGAAATTATATGGAACGATTTTCGGGAGTTTCTTACCCTAATGAGGAAAGTAATGGGCAGGAGTTATGGGAGTTTTTCTCCCGCAGCGTCGGACACCTCCTCTACTCCTCCCGTCGCGTCTCTTGTGCTTTCGACTCCTGCCCGTAGCGTCTCTTGTACATCCTGACTCCTGTAATCCCCTGCGGTCTTTTGGCTTTCCTGGCTATGAGATAAAAAGAAAAGCTCGCCTCCTCATTCTTCTCTCTTGGTCCAGCGCGCAAACACATCAACTGCTTCAGTTGTGGCCAAGTTTCTTGTCCTAGTTTCCGCGATCACGAGAATGGGGAGAGCAGGCCTCCAAAACCGAGTCATCTGCACTTTCATCTGCTCGGGTGAAGGGCGGCCATCAAGTTGTTGGGGAGCGACTACGCGACTGCTCAATCTTGTGCTTACGACTCCTGCCCATAGCGTCTCTTGTACATCTGATTCCTGTAATCCCCTGCGGTCTTTTGGCTTTCCTGGCAATGAGATAAAAAGCAATGCTCGCCTCCTCATTCTTCTCTCTTGGTCCAGCGCGCAAACACATCAACTGCTTCAGCTGCGGCCAAGTTTCTCGTCCCAGTTCCCATGAGCACGGGAATAGGGAGAGCAGGCCTCTGAAACTGAGTCGTCTGCGCTTTCATCTGCTCGGGTGAAGGGCAGCCATCAAGTTATTGGGGAGCGACTACGCGACTACTCAATCGTTCGACAAACCTCATCTTCTTCCTAGCGTTCGTGGCGGCGGTGGGAGATCGGCACTGCAACCTCTCTGCACTGCATCGAGTGGGACGACTACTCCAACAGGGGCTATATCGACTAGCGCAATCGGCTCTGGTGCCGCTGGGTATGCTCTAATCCATCCCCTATAGCGATTAAAATCATGATTATTAGTATCATCTACATGTCCATGTCACTTAGATCACACGTGCACATATATGAGGCCACAAACTCGTTCTTAATCTTTTTCTAGATTAAATTAATACTGAAATTGCCTAAATTTCTATCAAATTAAGGGTCATGATTAACGTGATTTGGAGGAGACTTTCTCACAGCCGGTAGATGTGTTATGGAGAGGCATCACCATGGCAGGGTAGACAGGTCCTCTTCATATTTTTTAGTTGTAGAGATAGAGATGGAGATAGAGAAGAACAGAAAAGAAAAAATGACTTCAATCGGAGCATTTTGGTACCAAGCCACCAACACTACTACACAAATCTTATTGGAGGCTGCATTTTAGATTAATGGAGGCGGGCAACGCAACCGCCTTCATTTAAAGGCCTCGGTAAATCACGTGAACTACCGAGGCGTTTGATATGCACGCCATAGTTAATCAATGAAAAAATAAAAAAATCCAGCAAACCCATCGGTGAGGCCTGTTGAGCCCATCGATGAGCCTGCCGAGCCCATCCGGGCATGCGTCGCTGCCGCCGTCGCCCGCCGGATCGCGCATGCGCCGCTGCTGCTTGCCCGGATTCATAGCGCCCAAGTGCGAGCACGTTGTGATGCCGTCGCCGAAGCCTCGCGTCGCGCCACTGAGCCTGATCCGGCCCCGAGCATGAGCCCACCGCGCCAAGTGAGAGAGGGTGTCCACGCTGCACCGCCGGAGGGCCGGATCAAGGTCGCCACACCGTCGGAGGGACCCCGCACCGCCGGAGGGCCGGATCGAGGGCGCCGCACTGCCGGAGGGCTGGATCAAGGGCACCACGCTGCCAGAGGGCCGTATCGAGTGCTTCGCACCGTTGGGGGCCAGAACGAGGTCACCACGCCGCCAGAGGGACCCCCCGCGCTGTTGGAGAGACGGATCGAGGGCGCCACGCCACCTGTGGGCCGTATCGAGGATGCCACGCCGCCGAAGAGACCCCGCGTGCTGCTGGAGGGAGGAGAGAGAGAGGGAGAGGAGAGGGATGGGCGCTGTGAGGGAGAGGGGTGCCGTGCTCGAGTTTGGAAGTGGTGGAGCGCCGTGCTCGAGTCAGGAAGGGGAGAAGCATCGCGCTCGGTCAGGAATCGAGAGGGGAGGGGTGATGTGTGAGGCTAGGGTTGGTAAGTCCTGTTTATATATCAACCCAGTAGAATGGTAGAGATGGGTTTTTTCTATGCTAGGAGTTGTGCCACTTTTATTTGGAGGTGGGCTTTATTGTGTGGTCACCTCTAGAAATCGATTTATGGAGGCGGTTGGCTTAAGATGACCGCCTCCAGAAATGGAGGATTTTTGGAGGCGGTTGTCTTAAGACGTCCGCCTCCGTAAATCGATTTTAGGAGGCGGTTATTTTTTGACTGCCTCCATAAATCGATTTTACGAGGCGGGCAAATGTGACCACCTCGGTAAATAAAAATGTCTGCCTCCGTTAATAGCCCAGTATTTTAGGAGGTGATTGAATTTCGTGCCCGCCTCCGTTAATATTTGGGCACTGCCTTCTAAAATCATTTGTGTAGTAGTGCAAGCCAAACTCAATGAGCTTTTTGCCCAGCCCCAGACTTGTGTAACCCATCCGACTTAGTAATTCAACTAGATTTCTTATATCCCTCATATTTAACTTGATCTAATTGTTTGCAATAATGCATTTAGGGTAGAGCTATGACTGGGAGGGGGGCTACACCTCAAAACGCGGTCCAAAAAAAACAACTCTTCAATTTCCAACCTAGAACAGCCCAGCGGGAAGAGGACTCTAGCATTTTGCCCTACTCGACGTGGGTTTACCCTTTTAGAGCCACCCCTAGTCCTAACTCCTAAGCAGCGAGGACCGACTACATAATGCTAAAGGACGAAGCCCCGATAGTGAAAGACCTAGTTTGGTTTTGGATAATTGATGAAACCTATGCACTAACCTTTGCCATGAGTTATGATATGAGCTAGGTTGGTGCAATCCAAGTGTGAAGCATGGTGGCACTCAAGAGATGGTGATGATCACATGAGATGGCCACATGTGATGATGATCAAGTGCTCAACATGGAAAAGAAGAAAGAGAAAAACAAAACCCTATAGAGATCAAGGCAAAGGTATAAATAGGAGTTTTGTTTCGGTGATCAAGACACTATAGAGAGTCTGATCACATTTAGGGTAGATGGCCGTACTATAAAGAGGGGTTCTCTACTAGACAATTCGGTCATCTAGTGCCACTAGGTGTTGGACTTCATGCATTGCATTTAGGCCTAGTGCACTTCGGAGAGCAAGCGAAAATATTTATCGAAAATGCTTTTGAGAAATGCTAACTTGGCTCTAACATGTTTTGAGAAAATACTTTGAGAGTTAGCATCACTTGTGGGAAGTAGCTCGAGTTGCCATGGATCTAATCGAGATGAAGTTTGCAACTTGGTGAGCTAGTGGTGGTGTCTGGGTGGCAACGCCACCCCTTGTCTGGTCCATCACCACACCTAGGGAGGTGCCCACCAGGACATGGCCAAGAGCAGCTGGTTCGGGGTGGTCACTAGACATGCCGGTGTACACCGCCTCAAGCATGGCAGTACACCACCACTGGCTATCCGGTGCCAATGCCGCTGTTCTCTAGAGATGGACGCAAGCGAAGGGGGTCACCGCCATGATGACGGCGGTGCACCACCCTATTTTTCCGGAGAGGGTAGTTTTAGGGACTTGGCTGGGATGGTCACTGCCACCCCCATGGCGTTGCCACTGCCATGCCCTGTCCAGTGACCAATGGCTAGTTTCTAGCCTTGGAATTCGATCGTTGGGGAGGTCACCGCCCTATCCGGTGACCTCGTACAATCAGCTCTAAGGGGTACAACGGCTCTGTTTTCATGTGTGGCTATAAAAATAGAGGGTGTGGCTGGCCTTGGCCACTCTCTTAGCACCTCTTACACTTGTGCACACCCTTTGGAAGCTGAGCAACACACTCCACTCACTTGTTCACTTGATTTCATCTTCTTGAGTGAGATTGGAGAGCCTCTAGTGCATTGCATTGAGTTGCATCATCTTGTGGCACTAGTTGGGTGATTTGGGCTTGTTGTGAGGTTGTTACTCTTGGTGTTTGCCGACACCTAGATGGCCCGGTGATTGGAGGATCATTGAGCGGAGTTGGTGATTGTCTCCGATCTCGATCAGTTGCTTATGAGGGGTCTTGTGCCTTTCTTGGTGGAGCACCATAGGCAACTCTGGTAAATTGCTTGTGTCATTGAGCTACCTCACTTGTGGGTAGGTTCTTGCAGTGCCATTTGTTGGCGAGGTCCGTGCAACACCTCTTAGCCGCTGAAGCACCAAGTGTTGATCGACACAACAGGGACTAGCGTGCCAGCAAGCACATGAACCTCAGGAGAAAAATCTTATGTCTCTTATGAGTTTGGATTTCTCCCAGTGATTGGATTGTCTACATATTGTGATTGGTTAATTCCTCAATGCGGCGGTATAATCACCCTACTCACTCCTTTACTTTCTTGCAAACTAGTTGTAGCAAGCTCTTTAGTGTAGCTAGTTTTGAGAGCTTGCTTTGTAGCTTAGTTTCATCTAGTGGAGCTCTTTAGTGTACCCTTGTTGAGAGCTCTTAGTGAGTAGTGACTTAGCTCTTGTGTGTGCCTAGAGATTATACCAACTAGAATTGTTAGGATAGGTGGCTTGCCACCATTGTAGAAAAAAAGGTGTACCCAGTGCAGAGAGCTCCTACTCTGTGTGGGGTCTAGGGAAGAGTGTCAGTGGCAAGCCTTATCCTCGCCTGTGCAATGCGACGCTGTTTGTCATACTAATCAATTGCTCTAGTGATCTTGTAGATTTTTAATAGGCTATTCACCCCCCCTCTAGCCATATTAGGACCGTTCAAGTGGTATCAGAGTCGTGGTCACCGATTGATTGAAGGCTTAACAACCTCGGTGTCAAATTATGGTTCAAATTGTGTTCAACCATGTGGGAGGAAAACCACCATTCTTTGATGGCATATGCTATGATTATTGAAAGAGAAAGATGAAGATGTATCTTGGTTCAATCAATGATCAAGTGTGGGATCTGACCGAGAGTAATTATGTGATTCTTGATCCCACCAATCTTACCAACCAAGACAAGGCCAACAAGCAATGCAACACAATGGCTCTTAACACCATCAACAATGTCATTGATTCCAAGGTGTTTCGGCAAATCAAGGATTGTGAGAAAGCTAGTGAGGTATGGAAGAGATTGGAGGAAACATATGAGGGCACACCGGTGGTGAAGAGTGCTAAGTTGTACATCCTCAAGGACAAGTTGACAAGCTTCAAGATGAAGGATGATGAGAGCATTCCAGAAATGTTCCATCGATTGCAAGTGATTGTCAATGATTCGAAGGCTTTAGGTGAGAAGATGAATGATGATGATATCTCTTATCAGTTCTTGATGTGCTTACCTCCAAGATTTGAGATGTTGAGATTGCTCATCATAAGAGGAGGATTGAAGGAGCTTACCCTTAACCAAGTGTTGGTATATTTAACGCACACAAATAAATCCGCAAGCGCACGGATACCGCTGTAACTTTTACCCAAAAGTATTCCAAATACCGTATCCACAGGGAAACGTGTGAGACTAACTATGATCTAACTTAACTAGGGGTAGCAACAAGGTTATGATAAATAGGATTGTAGAGAGGAAAACTACGATTCTCTATTTCTGACTTGGGTAAGCTATGTCTTCTAATATTCAACTGGGGACATTACTTAAGGAAAGACACCAGTAGAGGATGATTTCGTAGTAACCGTGTTCTACTTGCCCTACAAACAGGAGGTGGACTATAGATGATTCAATGAGGCTATAAGAGTCACCCTCGTGAGCTACCATCGATCTAGAATGTAGGATGCATCCACAAGTAACTAGAGTATAAGCACCACACTTACACTACAATTACTACTTTACTCTTCCTGGATAAAGAATAAAGCACTCAAACAAGTTATGAACGTGATGAATAACATAAACAAGAAGCTTACTTGAATTAGAAGTTGATTACCAAATAAATCTCAGAGTCAAGTTCAGATAGAACTTGGATCTACCAAGGTACAAGCCGTAGAGAGAGCACCGAAAGGCCGGCATCTCCGCCAAACTCTTCCCTCACTCTCCATCTCACTATTATTTACAAGATTAGACCCTATGGAGGACTAATCTTCTCTTGATAGCTAGATCTGATCCTAAAGATATGAATTAGGGTTTCAGGGATCTGCTGAGGGAGGGGGTAGGGGCTGATATATATAGGCCAGAGCGTCAATCATGAGCCCTCGGATCAAACCGACTTGAATAAACGGTGAAAATTGGATCTCAATGGTAGTGGGAAACTGACTTTCAAAGCAGAGACTGACTGGTGGGACCCACAGGCTGGTTGGCCTGTAAGTGTGGCCGGTCGGTGGAGAGCCTCCTGGAGTCTTCTAGAATCTTCCCACGCTGTTTATGTGGCAGAATTCTGTAATTTCCTTTGACGATTAGGTCCTCCTTGACGGTTTTCTAGATAAACCCTGCTGAAAACATAGATTCACCAAAACTCATGGAATTTATTAGTTTAAACCCTTATACCTATGTTTGGTGATGGAATTAAGTATAAATACAGGTTATGTTGATGGTTTATAATTGGTGTTAGTGACTGTCAACAAGCTCCCCCAAGCTTAACCTTTGCCAGTCCCTGAGCAAAGCTAAACTCAGTAATTGATCAGGAGTTGCTATAATGTTTTCACGCCTCAAAAGTACACACATGTTCAATCAAAAATTCTCCTCTGGATTAGAATAAACTGATCTGACATTCAAAGTTACCCATATTACCTTCAACCATGGGGCTTCTTAACCTTCACTTAGGTCTTGAGCAATTGAAAGATAGAACGATCAAGTCAAGCACTATGTCTCAAGTTCTTTGTTTCACCATTGTTCTAGAGTTTATATAAGTTTTCAAAATAAAACTCAAAGATTCCATTGTATGACACTCTAAAGTCTCTCAATATATGTGGTATTTGTGGATCCTCACCAAGGCAATAAAGGTGTTATGCCTTTTCTCTTCCTACTACTAAGGCTTATGTGGACTTCATAGGTAGAGAGAAAGCTAGAGCATACTTGCAATGCATATATTATAAAGTCAAACAACGGATCCAAAGAGAGTTGAGTCATACAATCAAATCAAGATGTGCATGTGTGTGGATATATGATATATATAAATGGTGGCTAACCTAATTCTACTTTGCTCCTTGAAAACATATCTCTCTTTGGAAACTTGGAAATATTTGCTAGAGAGCAGGGGCTATCTTATTCGACTTTTTTTAGGCAGGCAACAAAGTACCCATTGTTTTAGATATCTCGGACGCTTGTCCATTTTTTTCTCAATCTCTTTTTTTCTTTTTAGGCAGGCAACTCTTTTTCAATAACATTTGCATAGCCCCATGTCTCTTTTCTGCAATAAAACTTTGAGAGAGATATCAATAAGAATCTAGAGCATTTATTTGGTGGATGGAAAACCTAACAAGAATGTTTTTGGGTTCACTCCCAGTGTAGGAGTAGAACATTTTTGGATGGATCTAAATGGAAGGCATGTTTTTGCGCCTACCCCCAGTATAGGAGTAGTGCATATGTGGGTGGTGTGTATATGATCTTGATTTTAAGAGCATGACAAATCTCTCATAAGGGTCAACAAAGCTTGAGAAAACTCAATGCAAAAGCAAGCAGCATATATGTGGAAGTTTTCCTAGCCTAAATAACATGTATGGCTCTGGTGGGAATTCAAGCTTTGTCATACAGGAACTCATCATATAGCATTTTTGTGTTTTTCAAAAGATAAATCTCTGGAACTTTAGTGTCACTTGGAACAAGATAAACAACAACTTAGACCATCTCATATCATATCCGTCAATTACCTAGACTTAGATCAAGCATATGCTACCCACGAGTTTCAAGTTCAGAGTAAATCCTTATATCAAAATAATCTTATCCAAGACTCAGGAGAATTCAAGGCTGAAAACTAGGTACTTGAAAGTAATTACAACAGAGCAACTACTCATCATTTCTATTTTAAGAGATTATTCTGAGTTCTCTTTATTTTATTTAACTCTTAAAAATAAATTAAAGCGAACTAGACACACTTTTTTATTTTGTTTTCAATTTTACTAGATCACACATTATTACTATAGATGACTAATGTAAAGATAAAGATAAATTTTTATTTTGTTTTTCATTTATCATTTTTTAACTATTAAAAAGAAACTAAAATTAAAACAAAAAGGGGAAAGAATACTTATCTGGATACATAGGAGTGCTTCTCCCCCAAACTAGCTCTTTCGGTGAGGGTTTGGTATTGTAAGTCCTTCGAACCGGACTTCTCCTTGTGAAGTTCATTGATCAAGTACCTTGGTTTGCTTTAAAGATGAGAATTCTTGAGGTGGCACCTCTAATGATGATGTCACCTTCCACCAAACCTGTCTTGGTTTTGAGTTTTTATTTTGGTTTGACAGAGTCAGGACCTTCACTTGTAGAAATTGGGAAGTCAACTATCTTTCCCTTACACTTTGCTTGAAGTGTGTCCTGCTCATAAGACAAGGTAGAGATCAAGTGCATGGGCTCTATTGGTGGGAAAACATAAACAAAACCAACAACTTTATTTATTCTTCCCTAACCTTAGGCACATGGGACAAGATGAAGTTGATGTTATGCGTTTTGTTTTAATTGTAACGGGTGGTAAGATTAGAAGATTGAGCATGAATATAGTATTTAAGTACATTTCGCCAAAAGGGTTAAATTGCTTAACCTACTGAAGGATTGTCTTTTTCTACATAATGTATCAATCTTTACATAATTATGACTATCATCTTCCAAAGATAAAGTGTGCACTTTTTAACTCATTTGGTAAAGACTATGAGATCAAGAAAGTGGTGCTAGGAACAAGCTTAACATGTTGAGTTAATCAGGTTGAATCAAGTAATGGAGTTGTAACCCAAACATGTTTGTTTCTTATTTGTGTGCCTACTAGAATCAAGAAAAGCTTTTTAAATAATGACCATTTACCTTAGGATGTTACCTTTATCATTAGAGCGTGAAGGCACCATATGACGAAGGGTAGATGACTCATGATGGTTCTTCCCTTTTGCTTGAAGTTTTCCTTACTTGGCTAGTCTCATATCTTGAGCTATTCATGAGCTTCTAGTTTCCTAGATTGCACCTTTTCTTTCTCATCCTTTTGTTATGTCATCTTTTTGTTTCTTTGATCTTGCCACTTCATTGGTCCTTCTGCCTCACCCTTTGTTTTATGCACTTGTCTTCTTCCTCTTTGTTCCATAGCTGTAGTGGTGGCTGGGTTTGTAGATTCATGCCAAACCATAAATAGGCGTAGCTCATATTCATTCATCCAGTTCTTCCATCCATCATGAATGGTTGTGTCTTCTTTGCACAATGTTATTAGAGTTCATCATGTGCTTGGCTTTATCTCCGATTTGAATTCATCTCGTGACTTACCAATATTGATGTGAGAGTTTCCTATAGGGGTTAGTCCACAAAATATCCAGTGCCTACTAAAGCATACTATTGGCTCAAAAATCAACCTAGACACCATGTCTAATTTGATTTAGGAAGGCATTTTAACCTAAGCACCACGTTTAATTTAAAAAGCCTTTAGAAGTAAAATCAGCACACCTTTTGGTTCAAGAATCAAACTATATACCGTGTCTAATTTAATTCAGGAAAATAGTTTAAACTAAGCACTATGTCTAATTTAGAAGATGCAAGATCATACTCCAAACCTTAAGCATACTATAGTAAACAAAGGTAGCATGAAAGCTTTATAGAGATTTATTCAGATAGAGATGAAAGAGAATGATTGTTATTTAGCAAATTGAGCATGTCTTAAAGGTAGAGACAACCAAGATGAATTAGCAACATGGCATAAGATTTTTCAGAGAAGTTCATCCCCCACACTTGAATTTTGCAAGGCAAAATCAAGTTTGGATGGATGTGATTCAATGTTGCATGATGATTGGTTGGACATACCTTGAGTCATCATCGTTCGTCCTTTTTGCTTCAAACCTAGAATGGTTAGTGACGATAATACCCGAAGGAATATTTTCACAATTATGTTTATATGCTCATTTCACAAGGGTATCTCAGCGGAAGGTGAAAACTCATATTATCTTCCAAAAGTGCTTGTTTTTAGGATAGAAGCTCGTCCTTGGGAAACCTTTGAATTGCGTTTCTAATTGGTGAAGTGGTTTCCCCTTCAACACCAACTTTTGGGTGCCTATCTCAAGATTCATGCCAACGAGATTTGCAATATTTATTATAAACATATGCATCTACAACCACCCTTTCAAAGCCTTTATGAACAGAAAGTATGAGGGGGTTGAAGATCTCGTGTGTGGTGATGTTGGAAAGACTGATTGATTCAGGAGATTTCTCATGTGAGCATAGATTTGATGAGGTGTTCATGAAGTAACTTCCATGCTCATCGATGTCATCTTTCTTTTCAAGCTCCAAGGGTGTTTCTTCATGAATGTCTATAGGTGGAAACATCATCTCCATCATTCCATGCCTATGACATTCATTGGACGTTTTATTATCCAAGATTTCCCATGGATTGGTGGCTCTTGGGTTGATCTTGTCTAAGGCCTCCTCTAAACTTGGATGAGTCTTGTTTATTAAAGAGATTGATTTAAGCTCACTATTTGGATCTAAGCCAAGTTTGGATTCTACCCATAAGGCTTCGTCCTTGTCCATCCATTCTTTATCAATGGCATATAAGTTCTTAATACATTCCAGCCATTGTTATTGCTCTTCTTGGTCATCCTTGTGGTCTTCATGACTCCTATGCTTTGGTTGTCTTAGTATATTTCTAGGGTCATCTTGAGACTTAGGAGAAAGAGCATAAAAGGGATCATCGGGGTCAATGATGGGTTGAGAAATGGATTCATATATGGCACCTAATATGGGCATATAAGAGGAGAAGATAGGAATTGCTTCAAAATGACTTGGCTCTCCTTCTATGGGTTCACTAGACATGCCATCCTTGAATTCTTCCCAATGTCCTACATGGGAATAAGGACGCTTCCTAAGAGATCCCTTCTTGAAAGGATTTGAATTATATTCACTCGAAGGTCTCTTGTGAAACCGAAAGTTGAAGCTTTTCCCAAAATCATCAAAAAGATCATTCCCACAAGAAATTTCAAAAGGTTGAATTTCTTCTTCCTTTGGAGGATTTGGATTTTGGGGTATAGATGGTTCAGGATTGATAGCTAAATATTGGGATTGAAGTGGTTGTGATTTGGCTATCAAAACTTCCTCTTCTTGTTCAGGAGATGATTCCTTCTCTTCCTCAAGGAGTTTATTATGATTGCTAGTGTAGGGAGTTTTTCCACTAATCTTATCAAGCATTGACCTTGCTTCACTAGCAGACAGATGAAGGAAACCTCCTCTAGAGGCTGTATCAAGGAATTTCATGGAATCGTTACTAAGACCCATGTAAAAATGTTGAAGGAGCATTGGGTCTAGAATAGCAAGGTCCAGGCTAGTGATAATGAGGTCATTAAAATGATCCCACAATGTGCCAAGAGATTCTTCTTCTAGTTATCTAAAATTGAGAACCTCTTTTCGAAGGCTAACCACTTTAGAGGTGGGAAAGAAACATAAACAAAATTTAGAGCGTAGCATTTCCCAATCTCCTTGCATACTTCCTACGGTTTGACTGTACCATTGTTTAGCTCTTCCTGTCAAAGAGAATGGAAACAACTTCCATCTTAAGGTTTTGTTAGACATGCCAGCGATACACAAGCATGCACAAGTCTGTTCAAACTCTTGTAGGTGTGAGTATGGGTTTTC
Organism: Miscanthus lutarioriparius; assembly: GCA_904845875.1. Classification (NCBI taxonomy): domain Eukaryota; kingdom Viridiplantae; phylum Streptophyta; class Magnoliopsida; order Poales; family Poaceae; genus Miscanthus; species Miscanthus lutarioriparius. The sequence continues at coordinate 52,059,602 of CAJGYO010000012.1, forward strand.
ATCACCTTCTCCCAGAAGGATTGTTCCTAAATCAATTTTATAAAACACGGGCGCAGCTCATAACCAGGTGTAAGGATAGGCTCTACAAATTTTGGTGGCTCTAGACATACGCTCGTAGGTGTAGCTTATTGATAAATAGGAGTGGAATCCATAATGAAAGAAAAACAATAAAACAAAACAAAGAATAAAAGATAAAAGGTTAAGTTAGGCTCGTAGTTAATTCAACAACCATTTCCTCGGCAACGGCGCTAGAAAGCTTGTTGGTATATTTAACGCATACAGATAAATCCGCAAGCACATGGATACCACTATAACTTTCACCTGGAAGTATTCTAAGTATCATATCCATAGGAAAACATGTGAGACTAACTACGATCTAACTTACCTAGGGATAGCAACAAGGTTAAGATAAATAGGAGCGTAGAGAGGAAAACTAAGGTTCTCTAGTTCTGACTTGGGTAAGCTATGTCTTCTACTATTCAACTAGGGACATTAACTAAGGAAAGACACCAGTAGAGGATGCTTCCCATAGAACCGCGACCTACTTACATACAAATGGAAGGTGGACTACAGAGGATTCAATGAGGCTATATGAGTCACCCTTGTGAGCTACCACCGATCCAAAATGCAGGATTCAGCCACAAGTAACTAGAGTATAAGCACCATGCTTACACTACAATTACTACTTTACTCTTCCCAAATAAAGAATAAAGTACTCAAACAAGTTATGAACCTGAGGAATAACATAAACAAGAAGCTTACTTGAATTAGAAGTTGATTACCAGATAAATCTCAGAGGCAAGTTCAGATAGAACTTGGATCTACCAAGGTACAAGCCGTAGAGAGAGCACTGACAGGCCAGCATCTCCTCCAAACATTACCCTTACTCTCCATCTCACTATTATTTACAAGACTAGATCCTATAGAGGACTAATCTTCTCTTGATAGCTGGCTCTGATCTTGAAGATATGAATTAGGGTTTTAGGGATCTGCTAAGGGAGCGGGTAGGGGCTGATATATATAGGCCGGAGCATCAATCCTGAGCCCTCGGATCAAATTGACTTGAATAAATGGCGAACATTAGATCTCAATGGTGGTGGGAAACCGACTTTCGAAGAGGAGGCTAATTGGTGGGACCCACAGGCTAGCCTCACATGGTAGCCCCTCGAGGTCTGCTTCGATGGAGAGCCTCCTAGAGTCTTCTATAATCTTCCCACACTGTTTACATGGTGGAATTCCGTAATTTCCTTTGATGAATAGGTCCTCCTTGACGGTTTTCTAGATAAACCCTACTGAAAACACAGATTCACCAAAACTCATGGAATTTATTAGTTTAAACCCTTATACCTATGTTTGGTGATGGAATTAAGTATAAATGCAGGTTATGTTGACAATTTATAATTGGTGTTAGTGACCATCAACACCAAGTACTAGGTGATGTCATGACACAAGAGACATACCGTGTGGAAAGGGAGGGGGTTGACAAGAATAAGAAGAAGAAGAGTGTAGCATTCAAGGCTAGCTCATCATCCAAGAATGAGGGCAAGTCCAAGAAAGAATCAAGTGATGATTAAGATGCTAGTGACATTGATGATGAGGCCATGGTTCTCTTTGTGCGCAAGATGGGCAAATTCATGAAGAAGAAGGGCTATGGTGCAAGAAAGAGAAGAGATCACAACAAGGAGTATGTGAGGAGATGCTACAAGTGCAAGAGCAAGGATCACAATGTAGCGGATTGTCCCTACAATATTGACAATGATGAGGATGACAAGAAGAAGGACAAAAAAGAAAAGAAGGAGAAGAAGGAGAAGAAGATGACTTTCACAAAGAAGAAAAAGGGGGAGGCTATGTATTCACTTAGGATAGTGATGGCTCATCCGATGATGTGTTGGTATTTCTTAGTGTAAGCGAAAGAATTCACAAGCGCACGGATATACTATTGCAGCACTTCACCCGGAAGTGTTTAGGGTATCATATTTTTCCCAAAGGAACGGATGTGTAAAGACTCTTAGCTAGTTCGCCCAAGATAACAAGAAGAAGGACAGCTCGGGTAGCGAGGTTTTTCTAAGGATAGAGATCTTAAGTTAAGATAACTTTGCCACTATAGACTTACTTTGGGCACCAAATAACACTTGGTCTGCCAAGTGTTCCTGGCATATAGCTCTACATTGTACCTAGATGTGGCATACAACTCTATCACCACCTGCCGCCTACCCCTCAACCGTGGAGAATGAGGCAAATGAAGGTAACTTCTAGCTCAGACACCATGTCTACGCTATTGGTTACTACTCGAGCGTGGCCCAGAACATTCGTCTTTATCAGGAGTCCTCTACTAGAGCATTCATCATAAGGATGGACAATGAACCACAAGTTTATAATGAACAAAGATAACTTTTCTTAAGATATCAATTCCAAAGTAAAACACGAACTTCTTACTTCAAGTAGTAAGATGATCATAGAGGTATAAGTGGAGGAGTTGCTAGCTCCGACGCTCCTTCTGCTAAGTGTAGAGAGTGCACTAGGGGAGGTTGACGATAGCCCCAGCACTTCTCCAACTCTTTCCTCTCTCACTTCCTATATTATTCTAGCTAAAGCCTAGGTAGGAATGAAGCTCTTCTTCTCCTCTTGCTTTCTTGTTGTGTGTTGTAGATGGGTGTTGCCCCTCTATTTATACAAGGAGGAGAGATGGTGTTCTTGCTATTCCTGATGCAAAGTCCATGCACCACCACCTTCTGCATGGAGGCATGCCACTGCCAGAGCAAGGTGTGGCCGAGAAGCACCGGTGGGGGGTCGCCTACCCCTAGGGGTCGGCCGCCCCCTAACCAAGCCTCCTCGCCACTGCCTTCATGTGGTGGGTTGTGGGCTAGACCTAGGCTGCTCCTTGGTCGGTTTTGCACCTGGTTTAGTTGAGTTGATGGGCGCCTTGGTTGTTCCTTTGCACAAATCAGCGTCAGAAAGCGCCTTTCGGTGAAATCTTTCATGCATTTGTGTTTGTGTCCTACAAAACATTATTCTCCAAATACGTGTGGAACTAGGTTAATGGTAAATGCCTATGTGTATAAGATTGCCAATTTCTCCTCTTTTTTGTGTCTTAATTGGCGGTCGGATTTTATAATTAAGGACTGCCAACAAGCTCCTCCACACTTAGTCCTTTGCTCATGCTCGAGTAAAGTTCTAAGGACTAAGCGGGTTTATCTCCTTGATTTGAAATATGCATACAAGTTATTCCAAGCTTCACCTAAACCTGTGAACTTCCAAGTGTCTACCAAAATATCTTGGGTTATTGAAAAATGGAATAGCTTGGATTCAAGTCTTCCTACTTTATCCCTACTCAGAAACTTGGGTTTTTTGTATGGTTTTGAAAACATAAAGATAGCTTTTGTTCCTTGAATGATTCTCTCAAGTCACTCAAATTTGTAAGTGGGTCCTCACAGTTGGCGATGCATAACTTGTAATCCTACTGCCAACATTTAAACAAAAAATAAGCAAATGTAAAACACCAAAACTTAGAATTAGGGGTTTTTACTCACACTTTTCACAAGTTTTGGTACAAGCATGTTTTGCAGATCACAAACATAAAATGCATAGAGAAATTCATCGAAAGACGCTTTCTGACGTTGAATTGCGCAAAGGAATGACAAAGGCGCCTACCAACTCAACTCAAATGGAGCAAAGCACCACTAGGAAGCGATCTAGGTCCAACCCAAAGCCTGCCATGCGAAGGCGGTGGCCAGAGGTGGTGGTCAAGGGGTGGCTGACCCTAGGGGGTGGGCGACCTCCTTCGGGCGCCTCCCTGCCTCTCCTCGCTCTGGCGGTGGCATGCCACCATGCTAAGGCGGTGAAGCTCCTATTTCGCGCCAAGAATAGCTTAAAGCACCGCCATCCTCCCTGTATAAATAAAGGGGTAGGGCTGTAACACCCCAGGTGTTAGTCATGAGTTAAGCAGCGAATTTGGATTTAAGTGGGATAGGTCAAGCAATGATCATGGTCTCTAGTTCATAATCTTGGAAGTGATGATAAAGGTAATAAGGTCAAATCTATGAAACTGAGTCCCAACATGAACTTGGACAACACACCTTTGCTTACATATGGACCCTGGTTAAGATTAGGCATGAGTAATGTTAAACATGCTTATTTCATGTACATTACATCAACATGCATCCATAGTGAACTTTGGAAAAGTTTCATGAAGTTTGAAATCAAGAAGTCACATGGAATGATAAGTTATAACCTTTCTTGAATTGCTTTATCAGGTGAATGGGAACATGGGAAGTGGACCGAACCTTGCTACCTTGCCCAAATACTCTAATTGAACTCTACAACAAAAGTCATGAAGGGTTCATGTTAATCAAGTGCCAAGAAATTGCCTCAATAGGTCTAAAACTCTAATTTAAGCTTTATCGTGATGTTGCTTTGACCAAGATAAAAAATGATCTCGGGACCAGACATGAAGTTTGACCTTAAATGAAAGTTGAAGTTTAAGTGGATTTCTACACACTTTATTTTTGGACCAAGATGTGATTCAACTTCTAAGTGTCTCATATAGTGGTCTCAAGTTTGAATGCAGTGCTGCTTTGGCCCCTCTAAAATATTTGTCCCTGATTGATAGCTGTGAGTTGATATGTTTGTGACATTTTATCTTCCAAATTCATATGGCAGCTCAATTTAATTCCTTAATACAAGTTGAAGTACATTTTGTGTTGAAAACAACAAAACAAGTCTCATCACTTTTGGAGCATGTTTGGACATTCAAAGGTAGTTTCAAAAGCAACAAATGCTAACTGTTTCTAGGAGTTAACTGAGCCTCGGTTTCAGTTTCATGTACCACACTTTGGAGCCTTATATCTTGCAAACCAAGCTGATCCAAACCTTGATCCTTTAATGAAAGTTGTGGTTTAGTTTGTGCTCTGCAAACTTTGTTCTTGGACCAAGAGCCAAACCAATTTGGAAGCAAGTCAACTAGGTGCTCGAGTATCGAATCTCAAGCTATTCTTTAGACTTAGAAAGTCTGGGATTAGTAGGAATTCGGTTGGCACGTCGTGTTCTCCAAATTTTGTTAAGTAACTTGAGTGGACCCAAAAATAAAAGTTGGAGATAATTCATTGGAGAAGAGCTCAGAAAAATTTGGACTCAGTTTGACCAAGTTTGACCAGTTAAATTGGGACCCAACCGGGCAAAGCTTAATTCCATTTAAACCGCTGACAGTGTCAACTTTGGACCTTATCCGTGGCTCTAATGGCAATGCACCCTTAATAAAAGTTGGAGAGTATTCAGGGATGGTCAAACTTTGTATAAGGCCCATTCGCCAATTTGGCCCATAACTAGCCCAAAAACGCGTCCCACGCCGGCCACTCCATCACTCGCCAGGTGTCCGACGAAACATCGACATGTTGCCCATGCATCGCCCGCGCCCCCACCATTGCTGCCGCATGCCCCGTGCCCCTGTGCTGATGGGGAGATGCCCGAGTGCTCTCTCCTCACTCACCCACACTCCCCACTCCTCCCAAGCGCTCACTCCTGCCTCTCACTCGCCCTCCCTTGCCTCTATCGAGAGTGCAGAGTGTGCATAGCCATAGCCGCCGAGGAGAGCTCCATGGCCACCACTCGTTCCTCCACTGCCGCTCATCGCGTAGCTTGCTGCCACCACTAAACCCTCCTTGACCCTTCCCAAACCCTACCGCACTGCGACACCCCTTTTCCCAGTCCTATCTGCCGCCGGTACATGTGACCCAGCCTCTGCGAGCCACCTCCGGCCGAGCCGCAGGCTCCCACAGAGCGCACGAGCCCTGCAAGGCCGTAGCACCTCTCCATCACCGCCGACGTCCACCATCGCCGTCGGTATTGCTATCGCCTGCTGCCGCCAGAGCGGCTCTGGCCGCGACCCTTGAGTGCCGTGGCCAGGAAGGCCATGGGCTGCAGCTAACCGAGCCATGGGCCAGGCGCGGCCGAGGCCGAGCCCGGCCGGCCCTTCCCCGCTGTCGCTGGCCAACAGCCGACTGGCCCCAAGCCTCCCCTGCTCTCTACCGTTGTTGGAAGGAAGAAGAAGGAGTTCGCACGTGAATAGAAAGTTTTCCAGGGCATAGTGCATCGCTCATGTGAATAGTACCTAGAAGGACCTATTTTCTAGAATCAATTTTAGTGGAAAGTTAGGGTACTCAGTGCAAATGTGTTTTTTCTTTTATCTTTTCCTTTATTACATTTAATCGGCTAAAACTTTGGAAATTCATAGTAAATCCTAGAAAATTTGTAAAATAGCAAATGAAGATGTTTTGGAATCCTTTTGAGTAGATCTACACAATAGAGTCATAATATGATATGTGTTAGTAGAAGGTTTTTGCTATTTTTATTTATCTATGTTAATTATGGTTTTCTAGGAATAAATTCATATCTAAAGTTGTGGTGTTCCAATTGCTGTAAAATATTTATGGTAGGCTACTAATGCTATGTGTGTGTTGTGGTAAAAATTTCATGGTCATTGGATATAGTATGATTGAGTTATTGATTTAACTGTTTTAATGCTTGATAAATGGTTTTAAATGGCTTATAAATAATTTATATATGCAAAAATGTGAAATGTGGTTCCTTTGCCCTTGCATGGTGATAATGTGGCCTGAGAAACCCTAATATGGCTATAAATTTATAGAAAATAATGATCTTTAGATTTATCTTGTTCTCACATGTTTATTAATAATTAAGATTTGTCTTTTTCATAGCAATTAAATTATAAAACCTGAGCATATGAAATTTGCAAAGTAGATATGTTTTGATAACAGCTACCTCTCATAAAAGTCTCAGCCCCAAACTAGTTGTTCTCATATAGCACTAAAAATAATACATATGTTGCATTATTAATGTAGAGGATGAATGTTGTGAGCATATACATGTATTTATTGTCATGTGATGCTTCTAGTAGCTATTCCTACATGCTATGATTGTTTGAATATGATTCCAAGATGTTTGGGGTAGCATATATGTCAAGAATATGTTAGTTTGTAGCAACTAAATGATAGATGAATGCAGTATGCCTCTGCTGTTTGGGCTGCATGTACAATTTTTGTTAAGCAATTAATTTCATGGTGATAATGATATTTTCTGTGGATGTCGTGAATACAAAAGTTGTAGATAACTCCCTTACCTTCCATGTCCTAAAGTTTCATGACTTTAGAGAAACAGATCTGAGAGTTATAGATTTTACAAGTCCCCTATCAGGTTTTGCATGAGATATGTGTAGATCTCAAAGATTGCATTGTTGGGCTTAGATAAGCTTTGAATCATGTATTGGTGATAATATAAGAGTTGTAGTGCTTTTGTTAATATTTCCAAAATGTCCAAGAACATCCTTTTTGGTGGTCTAGAACTCAAGTTATAGCTGTCCAAAGTGGAATGACATATTCTGTCCCAAGTCTGGACAGAGATGCCTTCTTGGTATTGTTTGACCTTGTTATCTGTAGACTCATCTTAAAATGGTAATGAGCAAGTTATATATAACTTAATAAGATTTCCATAAAGTTAAGAATCATATTTGTTGAATGTCTAGAACTTCAGTTATGCATCTTTGAAGTTACTGTCAGTTTTCTGTCCTTGTCTGTGCAGACCTGAAATATTGACATATTTGATCATGTTAACCTATGAATTAGCTTTTGGTATGAATAACAAAGTTATAGACACTTTCCTAAGATTTCCATAAAGTCTAGGTCACACTTTTTGCATGCCTACAATTCTGGGTATGGTTCAAACAAGTGACTGCTGTGCTGCTGCCCATAATCTGAGCATGTACCTAAAGCTGTTTGCTTCACTTTGCATTGCTTTGTATGCTCGTTAGTGTTAGCTCATGACACTACTAGAGTTAAATTGATCTACCTGAGGTATCTTATAAATATGTTATATAATGTTGGTCAAGCACGTAACTAATAAATGGTCAAGTATGCATGTTGCCACAAAATGATCTTGATGCATGTTTTGCTAGAGCTTTAATTATGTTGGTGTCGTTCACCGCAGCCCTAGTTCTTATGTGATGCTAGGCTTAACTAGTTCTTGATTATTAAATGCTTTTGATAGTTTGACTTGAGTTAACTGGTGTGCCATGCTTGTTATGCTTGCTATCCCTATGCTAGACTTGAGTGTGTGTTAGTTAAATGACTTGCTCTCTATGTGCATATGTCTTGAGGTATAACCTTATACTTGTCTTGAATGCTTTTATATGATGCATCTCATGTTACCATTCTTTGTATTCATGCATTTGCATCTTGCATCTCAGTTAGGTACTCTAGATGAACCACGCGGGGAACCAAAGGACTTGATGTTGGAGCCGAACCCGAAGATGGTGTTTGGTGGACCTATCCCGAAGTTGGAAGGACCCCTGGAGTGCATGCCTAGAGCGGAGATACCACCAAGATGATGCAAGCTAACTAAACTAACTTGTGTCGGATCCTAGGCAAGCCCTAGATCATTCTAAGCCTCCTATGTTTTTACAAATATCACTTGCGTCCTTTATGTTTGATGCATTAGGTTATAGGAGTTGATTGAAACACTTGATGCATATAACTTCCTTGTCCAGAAATATACCTTAAACCCTATGTAGGTCTAGGATCGAATATATGCTTAGCAATGCTTAGACCGGTAGAACTCAGGTGATTTCATGTCACCTACGAGATATAGGTGGATACCAAAGCACGGTTGGCTATATTTGCTATCATAGAACAGAACAATGGGGTAATGTAACTAGAGGCCGGGCGGAGTCTATGTGTAGGTTGACTCATGTAATTCTGTTAGTACCGATTAAGGACCGCATCATTGGAGGCCCACTTGTCATTTTGAACGCATGGCTCTCACTTAGCTGGCCAGATAACTCGCTCCGATCGCGAAGCCGAGTAGCTCAACTTAGGCCGAGCCTCATTCTATCAAAGTGCGCACTCTGGATGGTAGTAAGGATGTGCGAGGAGCTAGACGTGAGTCCAAGGGTAGGGTAGTCCTGATCGTCCTAGTAGCTGGTTGTCCCCGGTTGTGTGGCGCTAATCGAACCCACGAAATGTGTACCTGAGTTGTAACAAAGGTGACCTAAGACTACCTTGGCGTAGGTATGTCTGGGTTTGTGTTAGGAATAAATTCTCAGGTGGTTGAAATCAATTCAAATCGTCATCTCTCCCGGATAGTGAGAAACTTGACGGAGCTTCTTCATCGTAGTAATTGGATTTTGGAATATGATGGTTCTAATGAATATGAAAATCTTACATCGGCTATGGTTACTATTGTTATGCTACTAAATGATATACCACATGTTTTGCATAGGTTAGTTGCTAATCTAGAGATCAATAGCTATAATTAACTTGATGACTGAATTATAAAATATATAGCTTAATTAGTGGCTTTTATGCAAAATTGTGTCAAGCTAGCTACACTTATATAGCCTTGCATGATCCTTGGTGTCACTTTATTTTTGGTTTATGACAGGTAAGTCTAGCTGAGTATATTCGAGTACTCAAGGTTTATCCTACCATGTTGCAGGTGAAGTTCTCGGTCTACTGAAGATGGTGGCTAACCGCCGGTGGGCTCGGTGACTCTATATAGTGTTCTTATCTATATGCTTTTGTTAGAGGATGTCACGTATGCTAGCAATGTATTTGGAACTTATATTATTGTAATCATTTGAAAGCTATGTTGTTTTCACTAATTGGTTTTGAAACTCAAACTTGTATTATTATTTGTGAACTCATTGTAAACATTATTTCCGCTACAACTCCTATTATATGATGTGTATTTGCTTAATCGTGTGATCTTGGTTGTGATGTTGATTTACCGAGGTCCTTCATGACACTCGGCAGACTACCGGGTTTATATAAGTGAAAGTATGTGTGCGTCAACATGTTAAACGGGGGCAGCCATACTTGCGCTTGTATGAATTGGGTGGTTCTATCTGAAAGGCTCGCCTCTAAAAAACAATAACGAGAGCAAGGAAGAGAGGGAGAGTTTCATTTTTGCTTAGCTTTAGCTAGAATAAGGGTGGAGTGAGTGAGGAAAGAGTTGGAGAAGTGTCGGGGCTGTCGGCAATCCAGTTCTGCGGATAATCCATTTCATCTTATAAGCTGATTGATGAGCTCCACATATCCCTTCATGCACTTAGCCCATCAACACCTTGGCCTCTTCTTGATTCAGGCATTTGAGTAAGGCCCGATTGATCGTTTTGTAATACAGCTGATCATCCAGCAAAACATATTTAGTCAATTTATACCTTAGCTTTCTGGTAACTTTTCGTGATGGATTTCTAAGGTAGTCGACTATTTCAACTCTCCAATCATTATCCAAGGTTTCATTACTCAAGATTTCTTGAATTACTCGATAACCTGATGCACTTTGAGCCAAATGGTTAGCTTCTTGATTCTGTGCCCTCGGGATGTGCTGAAATGAGACATGAGGAAACTCTTTGAGCAACCTCTAACACTCGTCATAATATCTCCTTAAAGTGTCTTCTTTGCACTCATATAGGCCGATCAACTGATTAATGATTAACAGTGAGTCTCCAAATATTTCAATTGCTTCGGCCTTTACCTCATGAAGAAGTCGAATCCCTCTCAAAACAGCCTCATATTCTGCTTGATTGTTGGTAACCATTGGCTCGGTTGGAAAAAACAAACTCAAAATTTGCCCCCTGAGGTGAAATAATAACAATACCAATGCCACCACCTTGCTTGCAAGATGATCCATCGAAGAATAATGTCCAAGGTACCGGCTCTACATAATTCATGCTTGGTTTACGATGCTGGGTGACAAAATCAGCTATTACCTGCCCTTTGACTGCTTTAGCCGATTCATACCTTAAGTCAAACTCTGATAACGCGAGAATCCATTTTCCCACTCTCCCATTTAGTATTGGCATCGATAACATGTGCTTGATTACGTCAGCCTTGGAAACAACCGTACACTCGGCCGACAATAAGTAATGCCTCAACTTGGTGCAAGAGAAATATAAGCACAAGCATAACTTTTTGGTGGGAGAATATCTTGTTTCTGGATCTAGAAGTCTCCTACTTAGATAGAAAACCACTCGCTCCTTTCCTTCAAACTCTTGTATCAAGGCCGATCCAATTGTTTTGTCATCAGCCGATATGTACAACTTGTAAGGCTTACCCTGCTGAGGGGGAACTAGCATAGGTGGACGCTTCATATACTCTTTTATCTCTTCAAACGCCTTCTGTTGTACGTCACCCCATCTAAATTCTTGATCATTTTTTAATTTCGACAAGGGAGAAAATGGAAGAACCCTTTCTGACAAATTTGAAATAAACCTTCTGATGAAATTAATCTTGCCAAGCAAAGACTGCAACTCTGTCTTAGTAGTCGGGGGAACCGCATCGTCAATTGCTTTCATGCTCTTCTGACCGACCTCGATCCCCCTCTCGTGGACCATAAAACCCAAGAATTGCCCAGCTGATACCCCAAAGGCACACTTATTAGGATTCATCTTTAGACCCTGCTTTCTTGTGCATTCCAGAGTCTCCCGCAAATCAGCTAGATGTTCTTTGTACCCTTTTGTTTTATCATCACATCATCAATGTAGATTTCAACAATCCTGCCGATCAACTTATGAAAAATATAATTCATTGCTTTTTGATAAGTGGCACCAGCATTCTTTAGACCGAAGGTCATCACAACCCACTCGAACAAGCCGATTGCGTCGGGGCACCTAAAAGCGGTCTTTGCTATGTCCTCTTCAGCCATGAAAATTTCGTTATACCCTGCATTGCCGTCCATGAAGCTAATAACCTTGTGCCCAGCTACTGCATCTACTAACATATCGGCTATCAGCATCGGATAACCATCCATGGGTGTGGCTTTGTTTAGATCCCTGAAATCAATGCAAACCCTTAATTTTCCATTCTTCTTGTATACAGGGACAATATTCGATATCCACTCTGCATATCGGCATGGTCGGATAAACTTCACCTCTAGTAGCCTTTCAGTCTCCTTTTTCATATCATCAAGCACGTTCGGATTGAATCTCCTTGGAGCCTACTTGAATGGCTGATATCCAGGTTTGATTGGCAACCGATGCTCAACAATTGACCGGTCTAAACCAGGCATCTCGTAGTATTCCCAAGCAAAGCAGTCTTTAAATTCTTTCAATAAATAAATTAATTCCCGCTTATACTCTGGATCCAATTTAGCACTTATGTACGTCGGCCTAGGTCTGTCTCTAGAACCAATATCCACTTCTTTCAATTCATTAGCCAATGTGAAGCCGTGTCCTAGTTTACCATTTGTACCATCTATTGGATTATCCAATAAAACAAAATTTCAAAGCCGACTGCTTGGATCGGCTGTGGGCTTTCACCATTAACTCTGAATTCTAATGGCAACAGAAAAACCATCTGAATATTAGCCGATGGTTGCTTTCTATCGGCTATTTGCTTGGCACGCCATACTTGAGTTTTACTGGATGCCTGAGCCTGTTCCATCTCTTTATTCCTTAGGCGTTGCACCCTTCTTTTCTGTCTTCTTGTCAATCCTCTAGGGCACCATTGGCCTTCCTGCCAGACATGTTTCCTCTGGTTGCTTCCTTCTTCATGATCAGCCCAGTCTTGGCCAACAACTCTTTTTCCTAGCCGATCATGAATACTTTTATTTTTTAAGCGCCGATCCATGTTATTATGATGATATGCATCCTGGGCATGGATAGACCGGCGGTTGATTTGAGATTGCCTAAACTCTCAATATTGATTGCTGCATTCTGGATAGTTATGTCTGGTAGGCAATTTCAAACTTTTGTTCCATCAATATCTGAAGAAAGGACAATTCCAGTGTGATCCGGCTTGCTTCCTTTCATACCTCTCTTTTTCCAGTTGACGCTGGTATTTTTTATCCTCTAACTATCGCTGATAATCCTTTTCCTTCTACCACTACCACTTATTTAACAGGATCCGAGATGTGACTCGCGGCTTCGTCGCTCCATCCTTTGACGTTTCCCCCTGCTCATATCGGCTCTTCTACTGATCACGACGTTTTTTAATCTCTCTGTATTCATTAGCTCATATTTGCATCTTGGGATCAACTGTTCTAGCTTCTCTTGATCTGGCCGATGTTAGGACCTTATTCTTTCCTTTGAATTGCCCAACATCAACCATATTTTGATCTCCTGGGAAAGGATTTTCATCAACCTTCATCTTCCGAGGTGTATCGAACTTGAGCCTCCCTTGCTGAATAGCCTTCTGTATATGCTGCCAAAAAATTCTGCACTCATTAGTGGAATGAGAAGTAGTATTATGGAACTTGCAGAACTTCTTATTCTTCAACTGTTTAGGGGGCAGCATAAAATGATTGTCCGGCAATTTGATCTGGCCCTTCTCAAGTAAGAAGTCAAAGAGCTTGTCTGATTTTGTGACATCAAAGTCATAGCTCTCCTCGACTCCTCTTTCCCAAGGATTTGGCACCATCACTGTCTTCTTGCCCCAATTTCATTCAGCTGCAGCAACCTCTTCTTCTTCATCTTCATAGCCATCATCAATTGAGTATGGATCATAAGCTTTGGCTACTGTGGTGCTCTTCTAGAATTGGGTATCTCTGCATATACTCTGGAATTGGCTATTGAGCGCTGCTACTCGTTGAGCCAATTGACCCAAGTTGTCAAATTCTTATCCTAGCAGCTTTTCTTTCCATATTGGCAGCATTCCTTGGACAGCTAAAGCAGCTAGCTGATCATCGGCCAAGCTCAATGAGAAGCACAAGTTCCTAGTCTCTCGGAATCTCTAAAGAAACTCAGTGCCCGATTCATTAGTCCTCTGTCTCATGGTTGTCAAATTAGTTATCTTCTTTTCTCCAGTCCTAGTGTAAAAATATGTATGAAACTTCTTCTCTAGGTCAACCCAATTGGCAATGGAGTTAACTGGTAATGACGAAAACCAAGTGAAGGCTGGCCCTGATAGGGATAAGGAGAAGAAACAAACTTGATGGGCATCCTCAACTGATGCTTCGCCCAATTGTGTAAGATACCGACTGACATGTTCTATTGTTCTTGTACTATCTTGACCAGTGAACTTGGTGAACTCTAGGAGCCTGTAATTTGTAGGAAGAGCGACCAAATCATACCATTCTGGATATGGGCGTTTGTACGAAAAGGTCAACCCTTTTGGCTTCAGACCGAACTGATTCTTCATCATCTCGGTCACCTTCAGTAGCAACTCATCAGCTTGCGGATTTGGATTTCTCGGTACTTGCTGACCCATCTGTGGATTGAAATCCCATGTGCCTTGATAATCCATGCCGTAGTGATAACCTTGTGGAATCTTAATTTGTTGGGTCCTTTGCTGGCTTGCTGCTTGAAGTCTCTGATCATAAACGTAAGGATCTATATCTCTACGGAACCTTTGAATTGATGGTGCTATTTTTTGAGGCGACGACGGTATGTGGCCTGATGTGCCAAAATTGATCATCTGGTTCTAACTTTGCCCCGTCGGCTATTGCACATGCTATATCGATGGTCTAGGATTGTACTGTATTTGATTCGTGGTAGTATCTGGAGTTTGTTCAGACGAACCTTGAAGTGCCTGGATGTCACCATTACCAGCTGGTGCTGCTTCTTGATGGCCGGTACCAACTTGATTAGTCCCTTGGGTCGACGGATCTGGAATGTTGTTACAAGTCGATCCAACCTGACCAACTGGAATTCCATGAATTGCCTCTTTCATGGCATTGTGAAATGCGTCAACGAAAGCTTCATTGCGGCTTGATATGGCATCACGAACAGATTTGTCTATGGCTTCCGTAAAGAAATGCCTGTCTTCAGCTTCGACTGTATCTGTCTGTCCGTGTAGTAGAACTCTTGGTAGTGGAAATTTCTGAATAATTGTGCTGTCACGTGTTTTGGTGTAGGACAACAAACACTTCTTCTGAAATTCTTCTATAGCTTTGTTGATAGTATCCTTATCTTCATCAGGTAGGTCTTCATAACGTACCATAAGGATGTTGTCATTGTTGTAAACTGCCATGACGATTGTGGTGTCCCACCGAGCGTGCCAGAAATGTGTGTCGACACAGAATTTTTGTCTCCGTGCCGAGGGCACACGCAGCAAGCTAGAAGGGTCCGCTCGATGGAGCAGATCCGCCTAGCTTCAGTGCAAGGGTGGTCGATCCTGCACAATCCTCCCGAGACGTGCCAGTCAATTTGACCCTGCAATTGACAAGGAGAGAAAGCTTATCAGTAATTAAGGGCGGAACATGCTGGTGTTGCCAGACAGTCCCGAATGTGCGGCTCTGAGAGCCGACAAGAAAGGAGATCGACTAAATAGTTGATTCTAGCATATTCATAAGAATAAATCGATTAGAGCTCATGGGGTTGTATAAGAAGAATCGGTTATCATTCAGGATAAATATTATTTAAGCAAATATTAATCAATGGCAATAAGATATCAATGATAATCGGTTTATACTGAGCCCATGATTACAAGTAATTGAACTCCTTTTTATATAAAGAAACAATTCAACACCACTTAACCATTTAATAAAGATAAATCTAATGAACATGTTAGTTCTCATCTATCGCCATGACTAGTAGGGAATGAGATAGAATCATGCAGGCCGTAGAAACAACAATAGACTCGATGACCCTAACTCATTACTAATATCAATGGGGCATGAGGCAGAATCATGTAGGCCGTAATATAATAATAAGATCATGGAGCTAACATATCTTTCAACTTATCTCTACTTCAATGGCCTCGTAATGTGAACTGTTCGTGAAAGCGCTCAATATCGGCTAAATAGCCGATTCAGGCATAGCGCACAGTTAAGGTCATGCATTCTCAGGAACAGATCTACCAACTAATGATCCCCACTCCACGGTGCTAACAGTGGGGTGAGAGGCAGAATCCCACAGGCCATGATAACGGGCCATGAAACGGTTCTCGCTAACCAATAGATCTACTCAAGATCGAACATGCCTTAACCGCACACTATGCACGATTAAGATTGATATAAAACAACCGATAAAGCATAACTCATCGTTTAAGGTGTAGATTAGATAAACTTTAGATTAGCAAACGATGGGTTAAATAAGATATAAGGCTGATCCAGATCAATCTCAATCGGGCAGAGTGATATTGCTGTAATTAGATAAACGATGAAAGCAATAACCAATATCGGTAACTTAATGAATCTACCAAAGACTGCCATACTAAGGTAGAGCCGATAACTTGACCCTTGATCTAGTTCAAGCAGTGGGGTGTGAGGCAGAATCACACAGGCCATACTTGAACTAGGCAAGAGTCGATAACTAGCCTATACCAGAGCCGCAGTGGGGGTCAACTAGATCGATGCAGCCATACGAACAGAGATATAAACCATGATGGTACTTATAGACAAGTAGTGGAGATCGACCGGATTGATGTAGTTGTACTCGCTAAAGAACTCGCCGAGATCTACTCTACTCCTACTCCTAAGGGGTGGTCGGAGCCAAAAAAAGTAATTGACTTGTATTTGATTGATTGTGTCGTTTACAATAGCCAGGGTTTGGTATTTATACCCAAAGCCTAAAAATGAACCTTACTCGAGTATGACTCAATATAATCTTTGGCATAATGAAAACATTCCTAATTTAAGATAACTTGGACTCTAACCTTTCCCTTTTTGTAGAGTCCAGCATTTCTCGTCCTAGCGCCGATCGTAGCCTCTGTCGTTATCTGCTAGCGCTATCTGAAGAAAGCCAATTCTAGTGCTGCGTCCAAATCAACTAGCTCCGATCTCTACGCAGCTGATTCCTTGATGACATGATTTCGGGAGCTTCCAAATCCCTGCAATTCTTCTTCCAAATTCTTGTGTAAACACAAATCATCAAAAAATGCTATGCAGCTTCGTACGAAAGCCACTATAGAGCATTCCACACTCAAGCCAAAATCTAGCAGTGCGGATTCTTCTGGCCAACGATGTATAAAGACACCAAAGAATTCATCCGAAGGTGTCAAAAATGCCAGTTGCAAGGTGGCATCACATCTCGCAATGCAATGCCCCTCAACTACAACCTTCAAATAGAAATATTTGATGTGTGGGGCATTGACTTCATGGGGCGATTCCAAAAGTCCCAATATTGTGAGTACATCCTCATCGCCATTGACTACGTATCAAAATGGGTGGAAGCTTTGCCATGTAGAGCTATCGATGCCAAGAGTGCCAGGAGAATGTTTCACAAAGTGATCTTCCCTCGCTTTGGAACACCGAGAATGGTAATAAGCGATGGGGGTCCCACTTCATCGACAAGACCTTCAAAGCCTTCCTAAGGGAACTTGGAGACAAGCACAACGTACCCACCCCATACCACCCACAGACCAGTGGCCAAGCAGAAACTTCAATATAAACAAATCAAAAATATCCTGCAAAAGATGGTCAATGACATGGGGAAGGGATGGAAGAACAAGCTTCCTGATGCACTCTAGGCATACAGGACAGCTTATAAAACCCCCATTGGCATATCGCCGTTCCAGCTCATTTATGGAAAGAGTTGCCACTTACCAGTTGAGCTTGAGCACCGAGCTCACTGGGCAATCAAGAACTAGAACATGGATGTAAGGCTAGCTAGCAAGAACAGACAAAAGCAAATCTCTAAGCTAGAAGAATGGCATGAGAAAGCCTACCACAGTGCTAGACTTTACAAAGAAAGAACCGAGAGATGGCATGACCACCGAATCTAATAAAACGAATTCAAGGAGGGAGACAAGGTCTTACTATTCAACTCCCGAGTCAAGCTCTTTGGTAAAGGTAAGCTACATGGCAAATGGGAAGGACCATTCACCATCGTAAACTCATCAATGCATGGCGCGATCACCATTCAAGACAATAACAGTAACACTTTTAAAGTTAATGGTCAAAGATTGAAAGTTTTCTTAGAACCTTCTCATGATATAAATCAAGAAATTGACGAAATAAACTTAGTCTCTTTTGATGAATTCATTGCAAATCTATGAAAAATCAAATATCTCTAACATGTTCATGCATTGAACAATGTTACTCACATAAACTTCTCATTCACAATCATACACTATGTGAAAATAATACTTTGCTCATGTCTTATTTAAGAAAACAACATATAAAATTATCAAATATATTTAAAACTTGAGGATAAAAATAGAACACCGTAGGGATCAGATATTCATACATGTAAGAACATCTAGAAGGAAGCGCGGTTAGGGCAGCGCCCCTCAGGGGGTGGGCGACGCCTAGGAGAGGCCGCCCCCTCCTGGCACCTCTCGCACATTATCTACTGGGATAGCTTCTTCTGACCGAGTACATTGTGATCATCTAGGGTTTAGCATCGAAATATCTTTCCCTCGCACTATACCTGAACCTATATAAAGGACCCTACAACCTCCTCCCATTCCACACCAAAGGCACTCCTTCCCTTTACACTTAGCATTGATCCAAAGCATCCTAGTGAGCCATGGCCAACAAAGAGCTCGCTCTGTACACCGGCTCCAACTCCACCTACAACCTAGGGAGATTCCACAACCCGTCAACCCAACACCTGAAAACACCTATGTGAGAGAGGAAGCACGCACTGTTACAATGGCTCCACTTGCCATCATGCCTCCACTCCGTAGTGGAGCAAGGGGCGGCATGAGCGTGCGGTCCATGGCTAGGACCAAGGCACCACAGGCTGATGCCTAGCCTAGGCGAGTGTCCCCGTCAAGGTCGGCTTCGGGGGCCGACAGCCTCAAGCGCAAGACTTTGGAAAGTGCTACAAAAAAGCATCTGTGTAACGCCTTTGGGCAACACCATTTATAGCTGTAGCTACACTATAATGGGGGTTCAAAAGCCCGATGGCAAGTGTGGAAAGGGGTTGTTGCACAAACTAGGGAGAGGCAAGGGGCCAACAACCCCTGTCCAAAAATCCATCTCGAAAGAGACAGCGGGCTCCTCATCTCATCCCCTCAGGTTTAAGAGAACCACTAAGCTGTCTATCTTAAAATCTTGCGCCATCTTCAAGGAGGATGAAGAGCTTGCACCTCCCAAAAATCCTCAAATCACCTCACTGAAAAATAAGATCATAAACCTACGCGATGATGTTCGAATCCTCAAGGGACAGCTAGATAATAGCAACATTAGAGCGACAAGCCTTGAGCACCAGTTAAATGTTTGCATCTTTAGCTTCAGGAGTGGTCTGTCCATGGTGGCAAGAGCGGCACATGAAGAACACGTCCTTGAATCAGCGCATGTTCTATTTTTAAGTGCATGTTCTGTTTTCTTAGGTGCATATTTCAATTCTTAATTCTTTCATTACAAATTATTTTGTATTGTTTCTAATCATGTAATGCGCCTACCAGTCTAATGATGAAATAAAGTTTTCCTTTAGAATTATTTGTCTACACTTGTCTCTTGGATCCTTTTTGTTGTCGAATATGAAATAAAGACAGGTACAAGTGTGGGGGAGGAGCCACAATCACCTCCAACTTTGCACAGATAAACAGCACAAGCAAAAATCACGGTCTGTGCAACTCTCTCTCGTTTCATTAATAAGAATTCTAAAACTAAATTCAAACAAATTAAAAAAAAGTGAAGCTCCATCTCCATAATCTACCTATGATTAAAAGTTTGTATACATTTTATTCACTGTTAATATTCTAAAAAAACTTGTGAACACTCATCATAGGGAACCCACTTTATCTAAGTAATTGACGAATGAGATATAGTAGGATGATATGACACTTACTTATTCCTGCAAAGTACTTGGGATTTATTTTACAAAACAAAATTTCAAAAGTGTAGGAACAGTTCCTTGAATGACATATAAATACCTACCAAGGCCATATGTATTAATACATGACAGAAACCTTCCACATATGCCTCTTACTTTGTGTTGAGTTCGGTCGAATTTTGTGACCCCTGTTGAGAGATGTTTCATGCTCCCAAGATCAAAACTCACGTACACGCCACAAATAAACAAATGTTCCTACACTTAGAATACACTAAAGCATGTTTCCATTACCCACAAATGAATACTCCATGCTCTAAAAAATGATCTCTCTAGCATATTTTCAGAAAAAAGAAAATATGAAGGCTATGCATTGAAAAAATATATAGGGACACATGAAGGTCCCAAAACCATTCAAAAAATATATATATATATATGATGACCATATGAAGGCTCATAGAAAAATATATATATGATAGCCATGTCTCCAAATAAAAAAGCTAGAAAAGCAGATCATATCAAATAGAGGAGTATGATTCCACCAAAAATTCCACATACTTGCACTGTTTTGATCTAAGAGTATGATGCTTCTCTCCGGTAAGGTCCAGGATTCGACTTTACAACATATGCAAGGTAAGTGTGCCCCACAATATTCATCCCTACCTATAGCTCCATATAAGCCTTATAGAAGTAGGATGATCTAAAGGAAGGCAAGAACTTTCAAATATGCCTTGGTAAGGAACCACTGACAAATTTAAGTGACCTGAGCGAATCATTCAAGGAACAAAATCTATCTTTATGTTTTCAAAATTATGCAAAAACCCAAGTTTCTATGCATGAATAACGTAAGGAGATTTGAATCCAAGCTATTCCATTTTTCAATTACCCAAAATATTTTGGTAGACACTTGGAAGTTCACAAGTTATGGTGAAGCTTGGAATAACCTATATACAGATTGCAAATCAAGGAGATGAACCCGCATAGTCCTTAAAACTTTACTCAAGGACGAGCAAAGGACTAAGTGTGGGGGAGCTTGTTGGCGATGCTTAACTTGTAATCTTACCGCCAACATTTAAACAAAAAATAAGCAAATGTAAAACACCAAAACTTAGAATTAGGGGTTTTTACTCACACTTTCCACAAGTTTTGGTACAAGCATGTTTTGTAGGTCACAAATAAAATGCATAGAGAAATTCACCGAAAGGCGCTTTCTAATGCTTAATTGCACAAAGGAATGACAAAGGAGCTTACCAACTCAACTCAAATGGAGCAAAGCACCACCAGGAAGCGATCCAGGTCTAGCCCAAAGCCTACCCCGTGAAGGCGGTGGCTAGAGACGGTGATCATGGGGTGGCCGACCCTAGGGGGTGGCTGACCCCCTTCGGGCGCCTCCCTGCCTCTCCTCGCTCTAGCGGTGGCATGCCACCATACTAAGGAGGTGAAGCTCCTATTTCACGCCAAGAATAGCTTGAAGCACCACCATCCTCCCTATATAAATAGAGGGGTTGGGCTCCCCTCTAAAAAACAATAAAGAGAGCAAGGAAGAGAGGGAGAGTTTTGTTTGTGATTAGCTTTAGCTAGAAAAGGGTGGAGTGAGTGAGGAAAGAGTTGGAGAAGTGCTAGGGTTGTCGGCAACCTCTTTTAGTGTACTCGCTAAACTTAGCAGAAGCGTGTAGGAGCTAGGTACTCCTGTGTCTGTACCTCTATGCGCAACTTACTACTTGAAGTAAGAAGTTTGTGTTTAATTTTGGCATTGATATACTAAGAAAGCTACCTTTGTTCATTATAAACTTGTGGGTTCGTCGTATGTCCTTGTGGCAGGTACTGTAGTAGAAGGGCCCTTATAGAGATAGATAACCCTTGCATGCACACTAGAGTAATAGTCGATAGCGTAGACATGGTGTCTAGGCTAGAAGCTATCTTTGTTTACCTTGTTCCCCACGGTTGAGGGGTAGGCGGCAGGTGGTGACAACCATGTTCATCCCTCGTATTCCCCCACGTCCGGGTTCGACGTAGGCTACAGGCCGGCCTTGCCTGGTAGACCAGGTGTGATCTAGTGCCCAAAACAAATCTACAGTGTTAGAGTTATCTTCGCTTAGGATATCTATCCTTAGAAAAACCTCACTACCCAAGCTACCTTTCTCTTGTTTTCTTTAGGTGAACTAGCTAAGAGACTCGCACATCCATTCCTTTAGGAGAATACGATACCCTAAATATCTCTGGGTGAAGTGCTACAATGGTGTATCCGTGCGCTTGCAGATTCCTCTGCTAATGCTAAAAACACCAACACTCACCAAGGCATATGTTGAGAGTTTGCCTTCTCTCTTATCATCTTACTTCTAAAAAACGTATCTAGAGTTTTGGATAGGGATGAAAATATTGAGGCACACTTACCTTGCATATGTTGTAAAGTCAAATTCCAAACCTCACAGAAGAGAACGCCATACTCTTAGATCAAAACTGTGCAAGTGTGTGGACTTTAGTGGAACTATACTCCTTTGTTTGCTATGATCTCTAGCTTTTATTTTTGAGACATGGCTAGCTCATTTTTCTTATGAGCCTTCATGTGCTCATCATTTTTTCCAAATATCTTGGGACCTTCATGTGTCCCTATTTTTTCAATATTTTGGGACCTTCACGTGTCCCATTTTTTTCAATTCTTTTTGCATAGCCTTTTTGTCTCTTTCTAGAAATATGCTAGGGAGATCATATTTTAGAGCATGGAGTACTTATTTGCTGGTGATAGAAACAAGTTTTAGTGTATTCCTAGTGTAGGAATAGTTGTTTTATGTGGCGTGTTGTTGGTATAAATTAATGCACATAGAATAATGCGCAAGCGCACGGATATTATACCGATGTAGCACTTCACCGGGAGTACCTAGTTTTATATCGAACTCGAGGAAACATGTGTGAGAATAACTAAATCTAACTTAACCCAACTTCACAATCAAGGCTAGATAATCGGAGTACAAAGGAGATCACAAAGGTCTTCTAGTTGTAACTTCGGTAAGCTTTGTCTTGAATTGCTCAATTCTGGGGATATTACTAAAGAAAACACAGGCAGAGTATGCTTCCTATAGTAACAAGGTCCTGCTAGGCCTACTAACAGGAGGTGGACTACAAAGGATTCAATGAGGCTATAAGAGTCACCCTCGTGAGCTACCACCGATCCGAAAAGTAGGGTACATCCACGAGTAACCAAGTCTAAGCACCATGCTTACACTATGAATACTACTCTAACCTAGGAGCTACAAGGATTAAAGTACTCAAAGAGAGTCGCAAACTTTAAGAACAATATGAACAAGATGCTTACTTGAATTAGAAGTCGATTACCAGAGAAATCTCAGAAGCAAGCTCAAAGAGAACTTGATTTCACCAGGGTACAAGCTATAGAGAGAGCACCGACAGGCCAGGACTCCTCTAAAATCTTCCCTCTCACTCTATCTCTCTATCTCTAATACAAGACTAGATCCTATCGAGGACTAATCTTCTCTTGATTGCTAGCTCTACTCCTAGTGGAAATACAAATTAGGATTTCTGGCCCTCAGGCTCTCAGGATCAAATGCATCATGCCCCAGAGGAGGGGTACATGTAGGTATATATATAGGGCCTTTGAAGCATTCTAGACCCTCAGATCAAGCCGACTTGAATGGATGGCATAGATGTGATCCTTGAGGCGGTGGAGATTGACATAACAACACACAAGCTGACAGTGGGGTCCGAAGACCAGCCAGCCTGCATGTGGATAGGGGCTCGGGCTCTGCTTTGATGCAGAGCCTCCTAGAGTATTCTAGAGTCTTCCCACGTTGTTTATCCTACGAAATTACGTGATTTCCTTTGACAAATAGGTCCTTCTTGGTGGTTTTCTGATTAAATCCTACTGGAAACACAGATTCACCAAAACTCATGGAAACTATTAGTTAAAACCCCTAAGTCAATGTTGGTGATCCATTTTAGTGATTTATGAAAGTTATATTGATGGTTTGTAATGAATGTTAACTACTGTCAACAATCTCCCCCACACTTAGGCTTTTACTCGTCCTCGGTAAAAGAATGGATTACTCAGGACATATCCTTAGGACAAGACATCAACATAAAACCATTCCCTATCATACATGCACTGCAGGATTTAAAGTGTCTACCATGAAACTTTAGGCGGTTGAAGAATGGAACAGCTTGAAACGGATCACCTTTTTCCTTTAGTCAAGTCAATTAGAGAAATGTTTTAAGATTTTTCAAAACAAAACATAGCTTACCTTCTCCTTTTGTGGTACTCTCAAGTCACTCTATATATGTGGTATTTTTAAATCCTCACCAAGGCATTAATGACTTTGCCTTCTTTTTGCCTACTTCTAAAAGGCTTATGTGGAGCTCAGGTTGGGCTGAATATGAAAACATACTTGCATTTCATATATTGTAAAGTCAAAATAAGGATCCGAGGAGAAAAATGTCATACTCTTAGATCAAGATGTGCATATGTGTGGATATATATATATAGTGTCTAACCTAATTCTACTGTGCTCCTTAAAACATGTCTCTCTTGTTTGAAACTTGGAAAACTTTAGCAAGAAAACATGGGCTATCTTATTCATCTCATTTTTTCTCATTTTTCTCTTTTTTTTATGGCGGGCATCTCTGTACCTATTGTTTTAGATATCTCGAACACTTGTCCATTTTTTCAATAGTTTCTCTTTTTATGAATAACTTTTGCATAGCCCATGCGTTTTCTTTTGAAAATTTTCAAGAGAGATATTTACAAGAACTTGGAATATTTATCCTAACAAGCATATTTTTGTGTCTATTCCTAGTGTAGGAGTAGAACATTTTTGGGTGGATGAAAGCATATTTTTTGTACCCCCAATGTAGAAGCAGCAGGTATATATGGAGTGTATGTGATCTTGATCTTGAGAGCATGATAAATTTCTCAACAAGGGTCACAAGGTTTGACCAAACTCAATACCATGACAAGTAGTAAATGTAGAAGGTTCTCCTAGTCTATATGTCATATTTGGCTCTGGTGGGATATTGCTTACCACAAAGGAGAGGTACAGGTATTCATTTTACTTTTTGTAATAAAATTCTCCAATAATGAGACATCAAGAATCAAGTTCTCATTATTCTACTATATCTCATTCCTCAACAACTTAAGTAACATGGGGTCTCTAATAAAAAGTTCCCAGTAGTAACAAGACTTCTAGGAAAAGTGTTATGCGAGTCTATTCTTTAGTCATAACTGAAATAATCGTTCCTCAGGTTTCAAGTTGTTTTTATCAAAGAATTTTCAATTCGGTTTGAAACAGAAAGTATAACATGTGAAAATAGAACATATGGGCCTCAAACCTGACCGTGGTTGAACCACGAGGTGAGGAGGCGTTGTAGTGGGCCGGCCAGCCCATAGACGAGATCGGGCGGCCTGCTCTAGAGCCCTATCGGGTCCATCTTTGGTTGACGTGGTCCTTGGTCCACTACTTCCTGAATTTTGTGATTTTCGCGATCAAATCTCGCTCTGTTGTCGCGGTGTGCTTCCCCCACACTTGTTTCCTATTTACCTTTATGCACCACATGTGGAGACAAACACATATCCAAAAACAAATAGAGAGCAGGTAATAATAACAAGACTCCATTAATATCATAAGGCACTTTATTACACAAACTTTTGACTAGCTAACACAAACTTTAACCAATCTAACAACTGAACTAAACGATCAACCAAAACACTTGACCTAACCACTCGTGCCTTCTCATAACCTATCTCACTCTTACTGTCGATGTTTGACCACCGATAGCCTGCCACGGGCGTACCTAGGGTAGTATGTTCGGGCTTCAGCGTAAGCAGAACTCGATGGTAAACGGAAGAGACAGTCGATTTATCCTGGTTTGGACCCCCGATCGTTGATCGAGTAATAGCCCTACGTCCAGTCGGCGTTAGCCTTTGCGTTGGATTGATTGTAAAGTGTTCGATCTAACTCTCTTCTGCTCTCGATCTAAGGAGCCCTGCCCTCCTTTATATAGTCAGGAGGCCAAAGTCCTAGTCGGTTTACAATGTAGAGTCCTAGTAGAATTATAGGGTAGTATTACTACTAGGATTACATGGGAGGAATCCTAATCAAACTAGATCTCCTCTCTTCCTTGCAGTGTATCCCGTGGGTCCCGCATCGACAAGCCCCTGAGCACTTCATGGTTGAACTCCAGAAGCCTTGTCTTGTTCCTCCAGGTCTTGCCGAGCCGGAACAAGCGTCTCCCGAGTGCTTTCTTCAGTGAAACCATGTAGCGCTTCTTGGGATCTTTGAGTGGTGTGTGCTTTTTTTGAAGAAAAAGTACTCCCATCTTGGTGTAGCCCCCAAGCCACTTGCTATTTGGCACAACGAGCTGGAGGGTCTTCTCTTGAAATTGCTCTGATTCTTCGTCGAAGGGCTCCTGAGCATATACTGGGCTCTTTATCAAAAAGAGCTCGGATATAGCTAGGTCCGGGTTCTTTTTGTCGTCAGGCCTTGAAGTGGTCTGTCTTGAAGAAGTCTTTTTGGTGACATGCGCTTTTTTGAAGAAAAAAGTGCACTCACTGAGTGTAGCCCCCGAGCCTCTTGCTATTTGGAATAAAAAGTTGGAGGGTCTTGAATCTTATGTTGTTTGAAAACTCCTGTCTTGAAGTCTTTTTGGTGACGTGCGTCTTTTTTGGTGACGTGCACTTTTTCAAAGAAAAAAGTGCACTCACTGAGTGTAGCCCCCGAGCCTCTTGCTATTTGGAACAAAGAGTTGGAGGGTCTTGATTCTGAGTTGTTCAAAGAACTGAAAACCTCTTCTATTGCAACCCCGTCTTGAATCTGAGTTGTTCAAAGTACTGAAAGTCTTTCCTATTGCAGCCCCCGAGCATATACCTGGGTTCTTTTTGAAAAGAACTCGGATACAGGATCTTGGCATGTTCTCTGGTAGTCTACTGTTGTCAGATGTAGTTGTATGGTGGTGGTTGAGAGTAAATGTTGTTTGTTCACGAGTTGTACAGTGTTGGTATATTCTTCCGAATATGCTCGTTCTTGAGTACTGCTCCTTCACGCCTGAGTCCTCTTTCATTGAATTCTGTCTTCTCACTGTGTCCTTTGTTAGGTTTGTTCTGTTGGTGCTCCCGGTCCATGTGCACCGCTTCTTTGGTCTATAAATACCTTCCTGATGTGTTGTTTTGATTCATCGAGCATTTTGTTGCGTGGTCTGAAATCTCTGTAGTCATGAATATGATAGTTTGTGAAGTAGAGCAGCCACCGGGCGTATTTTGTAGTTTTTGTATATCTTGTCATAATTGGAGGAAGTCTTGTGATAGGGATTAGAGGTAGACTAATCCCGCAACGGCATTGTACTAGGAAGTACGTGGCGGTAGTTGGAGGAAGTCTTATGATGTGGGATACGTTCCTTCATCCAGCAGTTCTGGGTTGATCCTCGTCGCCTGCCCTAAGACTGTCCGATGCAGATCAACACCATATCCAGCATCACATCGGGCTTGGGTAGACAGATGCCTGCAGGCTTTCTCTGCTCCAAGTTGTCCCGCCGTGCTGCTGATTTCCGCCTTGGATGCACTGCGTCCGTCCTTTGAAGAAAACAGTGTAGCCGAGTGCGGTTTGTTCTACTGAGTAGCAATTTCGAACACATAGTCGTTCCACAGCCTAGTTGTGTCTGGGTTCCTCTTTGCTACCTTGCTTGTCATAGTACCAAGTTCGTTGGGTCTTGTAAGATGTGTAATCTTGTAATTTTTGAAGTCATTTGTAATGGAAAGAATCTTGTCTTTTGAGTTGTCATTCTCTTTTCTGCTGATGTCTTGGTTGTTTATGAGACACCCGAGTTCTTTATATAAGAACCGAGTTCTTGTGTTCCTTGTGAGGTAACTTTTTGCTGCTTTATGGTTGGTGAGTTCTTTTTGTAGCAATATGATAACTCTGCCGTGATGCTGGATGGATAAGTCTGAAATTTGCCCGTTGAACTGTACCGTTGTGTGGATTTGTGTCGTCCGTCATTTTAGCTGTGTCAGTAAATGGACCGTTGCGTTCTCATGCCATGTTTAAATGGGCCCGGTGGGCCGCGTTTTACTGCTGTAAAATCTATTTAAAGGCCTTTCTTCTTCTTTTTCTTTACTGCCCTGCTTTTCCCTTGAAACCCAAGTCTTCAAAATTCCACCGCTATCGTTGTCGTTGTCATCTGAGCGCCGCCGTCTGAATCATCATTGTTTCTTAGTTCTTTTTTGCTTCCGCTAGTATATGGGTAGGAAGAAATCAGCGAGCAAGTCTCAGGCAACCTTTGTAGACGAGGAGGCATCACTTTCTGTGATTGAGAATCAAGAATTCATGGCCATGAGGGCTGCTCAGAAGATCTAGCCGGCTCCGACTACTACTGAAGATTAGTTGCGCGAGCTTGTTAGCGATGGTCTGATCCAGAGCAAGGACATTGCTGATTAGAAAGCTCCGAGCGAGCATCGGGTCCCAACTCCAGGTCCTGGTGAGATTGTTCTTTTTGTCTCCTTTATCCGAGCTAGACTCTGTCTTCCTGCTTCTGCTTTTCTTCATCGATTCCTTGGTTATTTTGGGATTAGCTTGAACCATCTTGCTCCCAATGTTGTCCTCCATCTTTCTATTTTTGTTCATCTTTGTGAAACTTTTCTTGGAATTCCTCCTTCTCTTTCTCTCTTCCGCTACTTCTTCTGTCTGAAGCCACATCCCCACCATGATGACACCCATGTTCTTTGTGGCTATGGGATTTAGTTTCGCCAAGGTCTTAAGAATAAGTTCTTTGATTATGACTTGGTTGATTCTGTGAGGGATTGGCGTGCCGACTGGTGTTATGCCGCCAATATGATTCCTCCTCTTGCTGTTCATTCTGGATCTGGTCCCGTGGTTAATGACCGGTGGGAAAAGAATTCTCTGACGACGGCTGACGTCCAGGCGATCATGTTGTTTCTTGAGAGGATATGTACTCTAAAATAGCAAGGCTTGACCGGCTTTGGGATTATTTCCAGTTTTCTTCGCCGTCGTGTTCAACCTCTGAAGGAGCGAGAGAATTTTGGGTTTGAGTACTTTGGGGCGGAGGACCCTTCTCGTATGGTCCCTGCCCTTGAGTTGACTGATGAGGAGGTGCTCGAGTGTCTTCAGAAGATGCTAAAAGGAGTAAGCGTCGTCCCGCTTGCTGTTCCTGAGTATTGTGCTAACAACCCGCCTCCTGTTGTGAGTTATTTTTTCTTATGCGGGTACTTTTTGTATTTCTTTTGATGTATCCACTTTTTGCTTAATCTTTCTTGTCTGGTTGTTTTACTCTTTTATAAGAATTGGGGCGTAACTTCATTGATCCGATCCCCCTTGATGTCTGTCCTGCCATTGTGGAGATTGGGGATAGTCTTGTTGGGGCTTCTTTAACTAGTAAGTTTCAAACCACCACGATGTTTCCTGGTATTTCTTCCGTAGTTTTTGACGTATATGTGGAGTATGTTCCTCGTCTAGTTCCTCAAGGCCCTCGTAGTGTCGGAAAAAGGGGGCGAGCAGATTGTTCTTCTTCTGGTTTGTCTGCTGCCAAGAAGTCTCGCCAGTCGAGTACACGTCCAGGTACTCAAGTTATAGGTAGCATGCTCCTAGGTGAGCATATTTATACACTTTGTCTTCTTGTTGTTTGTTTGTGCCTTTAACCGAGTACTTTTCTCCTTTTTCAGATGGTGCTGTGGTTGCCATGTCCGAGAATGAGGAAGAAGAAGATGATGATGCACCCCTTTGTCACCCGCCGGTGTGTTGTTTTCTTGTTTTTTCTTTTGTTGAATACCTCTTTTTGTTCTGACTTTGGACTTGTTCTCTTGTAGTAAGCAGTCGTCGAGCTTGAGTTCTTCTGGGGCTCCGGTGCCGACCACGCCGCTCCTGTCACAGGGTGGCGGTGATGTTTTTGCTGCCATAGTTCCTCCTCTAAGGTCTTCTTTTGGTTTTTTGAAAAAGAAGATAGCTAAGTGAGTGATTCCTCGTTATGTTTCTTTGCTTCTGTTTTCCTTTTTTCTGACTCATATTCTTATCGTCATGTTTCCTTATCATCTTGCAGACCCTCGCCTTCCCTTAACCCTCCGCTGACCTCTTGTTAGTCCTCTGATGCGCCTCTGTGTGCTAAGTCTTGGGACTTGGCATGTACGGTCGGCGAGGTGGCTATGAGGGAGACATGGGTCCCTGGTGATCACGCTGCTGCAGATTCGCTGGCTCCGGAGGTGACTATGGCCACAGTGGTGGGTTCTTCTGAAGAGATAGCCAGGGCTTCCTAGGATATGGCCCTAGCCTTGCCTTCTTCGCATCGGGTGGCTTCTCCATCTGCTCCTCTTGGTACCGGTGCTCGACGCTTGGATGATGATGTGTTGTAGCAGTTCGATGCCACTGATCGGTTGTCAGAGCTGACTGCTGCCTAGGGAACCCTTGCGACTTCTTTTGGGGAAAAGCTCCAGGTAAGTTTTTCTGAAGTTCTTTCTTTGGATGTTCGTCTTTGTTTTGTTCTTATACCTTTTTTCTCTCTTTTTTGTTCAGTCTTTTTTCTCGGGATCATACCGGCTTCTTTTTCTCGTCTGAAACCGAGAAAAAGTTGTCTTCTGAGATAAGTTCCCTGAAAGTAGAGCTTGATCTCTGTCGGGCCGAGTGGAGACTGAGCGTCAAATGCACCAAAAGGAGGAAAAGGCTCTTTGTGCCCGGGTTGTAGAGGTAGAGAAGCGGAGGGATGTTGCGGTGGAGGCCATGAAGAATGAGTGCAATGGTATTGTGGGTTCTTCTTATTTCCTTTTGTATTCTGATTTCCCTTTTGCTGACTTCTTTTTTGGTGTTTGATCTAGCTCTCCGAGTTGAAAAGCAGAAGCTCTCAGAGGGATTGAAGAAATGAAGATAACTGTTTGCAATAGTCACAACAGGGCTGAGGAGGTAATTACTCGTGCTGAAGAAGAACTCGCGCTTGCCAAGTTTATTAGGCGTGGAGCTAACAGGGATCTTGTGCAGGTCCAAAAAACGGTTGAAGACTTGACTGGTAAGTTGGCAGCGGCTATTAAGAACTAGAATGCTTTGTGGAAATCATTTCGGTCAGTAGCCGGTCTTCTCCGGACTTCAGCAGATGATGGTCAATCTTGGGCTCAGTTTATTCCCCAAGTTCTGACCCGTTTCTAGGAGTTCATGAAGAGGTGCACCCAACTGTGTACCAGGAATGTTCTTGCATAGGTCTGGGTTATTTCTCTGGAGTTTCCTTTGTCCAAGATTGCTGATGAAGCCGAGAGTCAAGAATATCTGCATGTCGTTGAAAAGGTGGAGCATGAGGTCGAAGATTTAGCCAGGAGGATTGTTGATAATCTTAATATTGATATTTCTTCTCCTAATGACAATGCTTGATGTAATTTACCTTTGTACTCTAGCTTCTGTAATAGGATACTATACTTCTTTTTGAATGAAGATTGAATGAAGATTCTTTATTTTTTGTTGATGTCTTCTTTGCCCTGATGTCTTCGTCTTGTAAACAACTTGGTTTACGTAGATCGTTGTCTTGACAAACTTTCTTGATCTGTCGAGTGCTTGTCTGGCTTTCACCTGCGCTATGTAAACAACTCGGTATATGTAGATCGTTGTCTTGACAAACTTTATTGATCTATCGAGTGCTTGCCTGGCTTTCGTCTGTGCCATGTAAACAACTCGGTATATGTAGATCGTTGTCTTGACAAACTTTCTGTTCTTGTTAGTACTGAAAAGACTTAGGACCGGGGATCTCAAGTATCTTCAGCTTCTTCTTTTTAGCTTTTTTGCTTAACTCGAGATGTGGCCAGCATCTGGCTCTTTCCCTGGTTGTAAAAACATCTTAGGATTGGTTTAGGTGTTAGCTTATTAGCTACCCTCATCAGCGGGCTCTAGCATCTTTTCAGCTCTTTTGCTCTCGGCCGGTATGCTCAGGCATAATTTTAGCCATTTTGCTATTTGGTTCGGGTGTTAGCTTATTAGCTACCCTCATCAGCGGGCTCAAGCATCTTCTCAGCTCTTTTGCTCTCGGGCGGTATGCTCAGGCATAATTTTAGCCATTTTGCTTTTTGGTTCGGGTGTTAGCTTATTAGCTACCCTCATCGGCGGGCTCAAGCATCTTCTCAGGTCTTTTGCTCTCAGCCGGTATGCTCAGGCATATTTTCAGCCATTTTGCTTTTTGGTTCAGGTGTTAGCTTATTAGCTACCCTCATTGGTGGGCTCAAGCATCTAGTGTAACTAGGATTCTTCCCCATGTAATCTTAGTAGTAGTATTATTCTGTAATCCTACTAGGAACTCTCATTGTAAACCGACTAGGATTCTAGCCTCCTGAATATATAAAGGAGGGCAGGGTTCCTAGAGAGAGGACTTTACGATGGAACACTTTACAATCAATCCAACGCAAAGGCTAATGCCAACTGGACGTAGGGCTATTACTCAAACACAATCGACAGTCTGAACCAGGATAAATCTACTGTCTCTTGCATTTACTGTCGAGTTCTGCATACGCTAAAGCCCGAACATACTGCCCCGGGTACCCCCATGGTAGGCTACGCAAAGGCTAACACCAACTGGATGTAGGGCTATTACTCGATCACAATCGAGGGTCCAAACCAGGATAAATCGACTATCTCTTGCGTTTACCGTCGAGTTCTGCATACGCTGAAGCCCGAACATACTGCCTCGATGTTTGACCATCAATAGCCTGCCATGGGGGTACCCGAGGCAGTATGTTCGGGCTTCAGCGTATGCAGAACTCGACGATAAACGCAAGAGACAGTCAATTTATCCTAGTTCGGACCCTCTATTGTGATCGAGTAATAGCCCTACGTCCATTTGGCATTAGCCTTTGCATTGGATTGATTGTAAAGTGTTCTGTCCTAACTCTCATCTGCTCTCGATCTAAGGAGCCCTGCCCTCCTTTATATAGTCAGGAGGCTAGAGTCCTAGTCGGTTTACAATGTAGAGTCCTAGTAGGATTATAGGGTAGTATTACTACTAGGATTACATGGGAGGAATCCTAATCAAACTAGATCTCCTCTCTTCCTTGCGGTGTATCCCGTGGGTCCCGCATCGACAAGCCCCCAAGCACTTCATGGTTGAACTCTAGAAGCCTTGTCTTGTTCCTCCAGGTCTTGCCGAGCAGGAACAAGCATCTCCCGAGTGCTTTCTTCAGTGAAACCATATAGCGCTTCTTGGGATCTTTGAGTGGTGTGTGCTTTTTTGAAGAAAAAGTACTCCCATCTTGGTGTAGCCCCCGAGCCACTTGCTATTTGGAACAACGAGCTGGAGGGTCTTGTCTTGAAATTGCTCTGATTCTTCATCGAAGGGCTCCCGAGCATATACCCGGGTTCTTTATCAAAAAGAACTCGGATATAGCTCGGTCCAGGTTCTTTTTGTCGTGAGGCCTTGAAGTGGTCTGTCTCGAAGAAATCTTCTTGGTGATGTGTGCTTTTTCGAAGAAAAAAGTGCACTCACTGAGTGTAGCTCCCGAGCCTCTTGCTATTTGGAACAAAAAGTTGGAGGGTCTTGAATCTTATGTTGTTTGAAAACTCCTGTCTTGAAGAAGTCGCCCCCGAGCCTCTTCCTTTGTTTCGCTTGAGTAATGAAAGTACATATAAATATGCACGTGCATCCTCATATTTGTGCTCATCTTGCTGACGCAAAATCTTCTCGTTCGACCATGATCCGATCCGAGTAAGGCAACCTAGATAATCCGTCAAAAGGCTTCGGGTGGGCAGTCCCCTCACCGGAGACCCCATATCACCCCCACCTTAGAATTTCCAAATCACCGCAACAAGGTCGACCTTAGCTGTCAAGTAGTTGATCACCCCAACCGAGTAGTCTATCACCGCGGCCGAGTAGTCGGACATGCGACCGAGTGCTCAGACATGTGGTCGAGTAGTCGGACATCCTGGAGACTTGTAGAGCAGCAACCGAGTAAGACAGCGTGGAGCGTGTGTCTCACCCAATGAAGTAGTGGCCAAGTAAGGCAGCCTGCGGTGGGCGAGCTCCTTACTTGATGACGTGGTCCAAAAAATGGTTCCCTGCAAAGTAATCATACGAAAGTATGTAATAATTGATATACAAGATAACAAGTTGGAAGTATGTCCCAGTATTATAAAATGCATATTAAATTTTTTCGCGTCTTGCTCTTACTAGGCTATGTAATTTCCCTAGGTAGGAAGCCTGTTACGTTTAAACACCTCTCGCACCTTACCGGCGAGTAGGCTTCACGGATTAAGGCGTCAGCAACCCAGGTAAATTAACAACCATTAAGAGAAGACATTATAAAATGCATATTAAATTTTTTCGTGTCTTGCTCTTACTAGGCCAT
Organism: Miscanthus lutarioriparius; assembly: GCA_904845875.1. NCBI lineage: Eukaryota > Viridiplantae > Streptophyta > Magnoliopsida > Poales > Poaceae > Miscanthus > Miscanthus lutarioriparius. Next base: position 52,093,591 of record CAJGYO010000012.1, read on the forward strand.
GTAATTTCCCTAGGTAGGTAGCCTGTTACGTTTAAACACCTCTCGCAACTACTAGGAACTCTCATTGTAAACCGACTAGGATTCTGGCCTCCTGAATATATAAAGGAGGGCAGGGTTCCTAGAGAGGGGACTTTACGACGAAACACTTTACAATCAATCCAATGCAAAGGCTAACGTCAACTGGACGTAGGGCTATTACTCGATCACAATCGAGGGTCCAAACCAGGATAAATTGACTGTCTCTTGCGTTTACTGTTGCGTTCTGCATATGCTAAAGCCTTCCTAGAGAGGGGACTTTACGACAGAACACTTTACAATCAATCCAACGCAAAGGCTAATGCCAACTGGACGTAGGGCTATTACTCGATCACAATCGAAGGTCCGAACCAGGATAAATCGACTGTCTCTTGCGTTTACCGTTGAGTTCTACTACTCAGCCCATGGGAAGGTCCTTTTATTGTCACAAAAGTCACCGGACCAGGCACGTACAAGTTGATAACTGAAGATGGAAAAGAAGTCAACAATACATGGCACATCAGCCAACTAAGAAGATTCTACGCATGAAAATAACTCAAGGAAGAATACATGTACAAACCACAAGAGATCAATGTTCATGATCAATGAAGATAGTGTTCCTCGACAACATATGTCTTATTATGGCTTATCAACGTTCATGATCAATATAGACGGTTTTTCTCGGCAATGCATGTCTTATTATGGCTTTCCCCGAATTGTCTCCAATGAGCATACCGGCCGAGAGCAAAAGAGCTAAAAAGATGCTTGAGCCCGCTGATGAGGGTAGCTAATAAGCTAACACCCGAACCAAAAAGCAAAATGGCTGAAATTATGCCTGAGCATACCGGTCGAGAGCAAAAGAGCTGAAAAGATGCTTGAGCTCGCCGATGAGGGTAGCTAATAAGCTAACACCCGATCCAAAAAGCAAAATGGCTAAAAATATGCCTGAGCATACCGGCCAAGAGCAAAAGAGTTGAAAAGATGCTTGAGCCCACCGATGAGGGTAGCTAATAAGCTAACACCCGAACCAAAAAGCAAAATGGCTAAAATTAAGCATGAGCATACCGGCCGAGAGCAAAAGAGCTGAGAAGATGCTTGAGCCTTCCGATGAGGGTAGCTAATAAGCTAACACCCAAACCAAAAAGCAAAATAGCTGAAATTATGCTTGAGCATACCGGCCGAGAGCAAAAGAGCTGAAAAGATGCTAGAGCCCGCTGATGAGTGTAGCTAATAAGCTAACACCTGAACCAATCCTAAGATGTTTTTACAACCAGGGAAAGAGCCAGATGCTGGCCACATCTCGAGTTAAGCAAAAAAGCTAAAAAGAAGAAGCAGAAGATACTTGAGATCCCTGGTCCTAAGTCTTTTCAGTACTTACAAGAATAGAAAGTTTGTCAAGACAATGATCTACATATATCGAGTTGTTTACACGGCACAGACGAAAGCCAGACAAGCACTCGACAAATCAAGAAAGTTTGTCAAGACAACGATCTACATATACCGAGTTGTTTACATAGCGAAGACGAAAGCCAGACAAGCACTCGACAAATCAAGAAAGTTTGTCAAGACAATGATCTACCTAAACCGAGTTGTTTACAAGACAAAGACATCTTGGCAAAGAAGACATCAACAAAAAATAAAGAATCTTCATTCAATCTTCATTCAAAAAGAAGTATAGTATCCTATTACAGAAGCTGGAGTACAAAGGTCAATTACATCAAGCATTGTCATCTGGAGAAGAAATATCAATATTAAGATTATCAACAATCCTCCTGGCTAAATCTTCGACCTCAGGCTCCACCTTTTCAACGGCATCCAGATATTCTTGACTCTCGGCTTCATCAGCAATCTTGGACAAAGGAAACTCCGGAGAAAGAACTCGGACCTGGGCAAGAACATTCCTGGTACATAGTTTGGCGCACCTCTTCACGAACTCCTAGAAACGGGTCGAAACTTGGGGAATGAACTGAGCCCAAGATTGACTATCATCTGCTGAAGTCCAAAGAAGACCGGCTACTGACCAAAATGATTTCCACAAAGCATTCTAGTTCTCAGTAGCCGCTGCCAACTTACCAGTCAAGTCTTCAATAGTTTTTTGGACCTGCACAAGATCCCTATCAGCTCCACGCCTAATCAACTTGGCAAGCACGAGTTCTTCTTCAGCATGAGTAATTACCTCCTCAGCCCTATTGTGACTATTGCGAACAGTTATCTTCATTTCCTCAATACCCTCCGAGAGCTTCTGCTTTTCAACTCGGAGAGCTAGACCAAACACCAAAAAAGAAGTCAGCAGAAAGGGAAATCAGAATACAAAAGGAAACAAGAAGAACCCGCAATACCATTGCACTCATTCTTCATGGCCTCCACCGCAGCATCCCTCCGCTTATCTGCCTCTACAACCCGGGCACGAAGAGCCTTTTCCTCCTTTTGGTGCGTTTAACGCTCAGTCTCCATCTCGGCCCGACAGAGATCAAGTTCTGCTTTTAGGGAACTTACCTCAGAAGACAACTTTTTCTTGGTTTCAGATGAGAAAAAGAAGCTGGTATGATCCCGAGAAAAAGACTGAACAAAAAGAGAGAGAGAAAAAAGGCATAAGAACAAAACAAAGATGAACATCCAAAGAAAGAACTTCAGAAAAACTTATCTGGAGCTTTTCCCCAAAAGAAGTCGCAAGGGTTTCCCAAGCAGTAGTCAGCTCTGACAACTGATGAGTGGCATCGAACTGCTGCAATACATCATCATCCAAGCGCCGAGCACCGGTACCAAGAGGAGCAGAGGGAGAAGCCGCCTGATGCGAAGAAGGCAAGGCCAGGGCCATATCCTGGGAAGCCCTGGCTACCTCTTTAGAAGAACCCACCGCCGTGGCCACAGTCACCTCTGGAGCTAGGGAATCTACAGCAGCGTGATCACTAGGGACCCCTATCTCCCTCACAGCCACCTCGCCGACCTTACATGCCAAGTCTCGAGACTCAGCACATAGAGGCGCATCAGAGGACTGACAAGAGGTCGGCTGAGGGTTAAGGGAAGGCGAGGGTCTACAAGATGATAAGGAAACACGACGATAAGAATATGAGTCAGAAAAAAGGAAAAGAGAAGCAAAGAAACATAACGAGGAATCACTCATTCAGCTATCTTCTTCTTCATAAAACCAAAAGAAGACCTTAGAGGAGGAACTATGGCAGCAAAAACATCACCGCCACCCTGTGACAGGAGCGGCGTGGTCGGCATCGGAGCCCCAGAAGAACTCAAGCTCGATGGCCGCTTACTACAAGAGAACAAGTCCAAAGTCAGAACAAAAAGAGGTATTCAACAAAAGAAAAAACAAGAAAACAACTCATCGGCGGGTGACAAGGGGTGCATCATCATCCTCTTCTTCCTCATTCTCAGACATGGCAACCACAGCACCATCTGAAAAAGGAGAAAAATACTCGGTTAAAGGCACAAACAAACAACAAGAAGACAAAGCGTATAAATATGCTCACCTAGGAGCATGCTACCTATAACTTGAGTACCTGGACGAGTACTCGACTGGCGAGACTTCTTGGCAGCAGACAAACCAGAAGAAGAACAATCCACTTGCCCCCTTTTTCCAACACTACGAGGGCCTCGAGGAACTAGACGAGGAACATACTCCACATATACATCAAAAACTATGGAAGAAACGCCAGGAAACATCATGGTGGTTTGAAACTTACTGGTTAAAGAAGCCCCAACAAGACTATCCCTAGTCTCCACAATTGCAGGACAGACATCAAGGGGGATTGGATCAACGAAGTTACGCCCCAATTCCTATAAAAGAGTAAAACAACTAGACAAGAAAGATTAACCAAAAAGTAGATACAACAAAAGAAATACAAAAAGTACCCGCATAAGAAAAAACAACTCATAGCAGGAGGCGGGTTGTTAGCACAATACTCAGGAATAGCAAGCGGGACGACGCTTACTCCTTTCAGCATGCTCTAAAGATGCTCGAGCACCTCCTCATCAGTCAACTCAAGGGTAGGGACCATACGAGAAGGGTCCTCTGCCCCAGAGTACTCAAACCCAATATTCTCTCGCTCCTTCAGAGGTTGAACACAGCGGCGAAGAAAACTGGAAATAATCCCAAAGCCGGTCAAGCCTTGTTGTTTCACAGTACATATCCTCTCAAGAAACGGCTTGATCGCCTGGACCTCAGCCGTCGTCAGAGAATTCTTTTCCCACCGGTCATTAACCATGGGACCAGATCCAGAATGAACAGCAAGAGGAGGAATCATATTGGCGGCATAAAACCAGTCGGCACGCCAATCCCTCACAGAATCAACCAAGTCATAATCAAAGAACTTATTCTTAAGACCTTGGCGAAACTGAATCCCGCAGCCACCAAGAACATGGGTGTCATCATGGCGGGGATGAGGCTTTAGACGGAAGAAGTAACGGAAGAGAGAAAGAGAAGGAGGAATTCCAAGAAAAGTTTCACAAACATGAACAAAAATAGAAAGATGGAGGACAGCGTTGGGAGCAAGATGGTTCAAGCTAATCCCAAAATAACCAAGGAATCGATGAAGAAAAGCAGAAGCAGGAAGGCAGAGTCCAGCTCGGATATAGGAGACAAAAAGAACAATCTCACCAGGACCTGGAGTTGGGACCCGATGCTCATCCAGAGCTTTCCAATCAACAATGTCCTTGCTCTGGATCAGACCATCGCTAACAAGCTCGCGCAACTGATCTTCAGTCGTAGTTGGAGCTGGCCAGATCTTCTGAGCAGCCCTCATGGCCATGAATTCTTGATTCTCAATCACAAAAAGTGATGCCTCCTCGTCTTCAAAGGCTGCCTGGGACTTGCTCGCTGATTTCTTCCTACCCATATACTAGCGAAAGCAAAAAAGAACTAAGAAACAATGATGATTCAGACGGCGGTGCTCAGATGACGGCAACAACGGCGGCGGTGGAATTTTGAAGACTAGGGTTTCAAGGGAAAAGCAGGACAGTAAAGAAAAAGAAGAAGAATGGCCTTTAAATAGATTTTACAGCAGTAAAACGTGGCCCACCGGGCCCGTTTAAACATGGCATGAGAACGCAACGGTCCATTTACTAACATAGCTAAAATGACGGACAGCACAAATCCACACAATGGTACAGTTCAACGGCAAATTTCGGACTTATCCATCCAACATCACGGCAGAGTTATCATATTGCTACAAAAAGAACTCACCAACCATAAAGCAGCGGAAAGTTACCTCATAAGGAACACAAGAACTCGATTCTTATATAAAGAACTCGGGAGTCTCATAAACAACCAAGACATCAGCAGAAAAAAGAAGAAGACAACCACGAAGACAAGGGATTCCAAAAATCTAGAGGGATAGTAGCAGTGATCTTCGCCGGGGTTCTAGATTTCAGAAGCAAACATCAAGAAAAGCTAGCACTACGAACCATCATGGCAGCAGAACCGGCTACTCCAAGATATCTCAATTGGTCATAGTATCCAATCCAATTCTCAAGAGAAGACCAATGGACTAGCGTAGGAAACACAGGCCATTACCCACTGGTTCTAGATCCCACTATTGCCTGTATGACTATCACAAAAGTACTAATCGACGGGGGAGCCAGACTCAACATCATTTTTTCAGAAACTCTAAGGAAGATGGGACTACAACTCACCGGGATGATTACACCAACGAGCACCCCTTTTAATGGCATAGTACCCGGCAAGGCAGCAATGCCACTTGGATAAATCACTCTACCAGTTACTTTTGGAACTCCCTTGAACTACCGTACAGAGTTCATCAAGTTTGAAGTTGCAGACTTCGATTCATCATATCACGCAATCCTCGGGCACCCAGCACTAGCAAAATTCATGCTGATACCGCATTATCCGTACCTGTTGCTTAAGATGCCAGGGCCTAACGGTGTTCTTTCTCTTTGAAGTGATTTGAAGCGCGCTTTTGACTGCGACATTTAGGCAATCCAAATTGCAGCAAAAGCATAAGCGGCCAATGGTAGAAAAGAAATAGCCACTATTGCAGCAGAAATGAGCCCAGAAGAGCTAGAGATACCGGCCAAAAAACCCAGCATCCTCGCACCACCAAAAGAAGCCAATGTCAAGCAAATCGACCTAGGCACCGATGATCCATCCAAAATGGCAACCATCAGTGCCCACCTCTCGGCAAAATAGGAACTCGCACTCACCAACTTTCTTCGGGACAACAAAGATATCTTCGCTTGGAAGCTGGCCGACATGCCAGGTGTCCCAAGAGAGTTGGCTGAGCACATAATCGATACCAATGGAGGCTCCAAGCCTATGAAGCAACGGCTATGACGATTCTCACCTGACAAGAAGACAGCAATTAAAAAAGAAATCACAAAGCTAATGGCAGCCGGGTTCATCAGAGAGATCCTTCATCCAGATTGGCTAGCAAACCCAGTTCTAGTATAGAAAAAGAATACGGATGAGTGGCGCATGTGCGTCAACTACACAGACATCAACAAACACTGCCCGAAAGATCCGTTCGGGCTACCACGCATTGATCAGATAGTTGATTCAACAGTAGGATCTGCCCTATTATCCTTTCTAAATTGCTATTCAGGATATCACCAGATCGCATTAAAGGAATAAGACCAGAGCAAGACATCTTTCATCACTCCGTTCGGTGCCTACTGCTACAAGACCATGTTGTTTGGACTCAAGAATGCTGGTGCCACTTATCAAAGAGCTATACAAACATGCCTCGGTGAACAGGTTGGAGAAAACATAGAGGCATACGTGGATGACGTAGTAGTAAAAACAAAGAACCCGGACACACTAATTGAAGACTTGAAGCAAACCTTCGAAAACCTAAAAAGATGGAGGTGGAAATTGAACCCAAACAAGTGTGTATTCGGGGTTCCTTCAGGACAACTACTCGGATTCTTGGTCAGTCATCGCGGAATCGAAGCAATCACCAAGCAAATTCGAGCCATAACAGAGATGGGCCCTCCTCGAAGTGTCAAAGATGTGCAGAAACTAACAGGCTGCATGGCGGCCCTCAATTGTTTCATATCAAGACTCGGCAAAAAGGGTTACCTTTCTTTAAACTACTAAAGAAGAAAGATAAGTTCGAGTGGACAGAAGAAGCCAACGAAGCTTTCAAAAAGCTCAAGGCGTACCTCACCTCCTCGCCCGTTTTCACACCTCCAAAGAAATATGAAGACAAGATGCTATACATTGCAACAACTTCTACTGTGATCAGCATGGCGATTGTCGTAGAAAGAGAAGAAGAAGGGCATGTATATAAAGTACAACGCCCCGTATACTACATCAGCGAAGTACTGTCAGAATCAAAAATTTGGTACCTGCATGTGCAAAAACTACTCTACGCCCTCCTGATCACTTCACGCAAGCTTCGCCACTATTTTGAAAGCCACAAGATTACTGTGGTGACAGATTTCTCACTCGAAGACATCCTACACAATAGAGACGCGACAGGGCGCATATCTAAGTGGGCAGTTGAACTTGGTGCTCTCAATATCGATTTCACCCCACGGAAGGCAATTAAATCTCAAGCCCTTGCCGATTTTGTTGCCAAGTGGACAGAAATTCAACAACCTATGTCAAATACCATCCATGATCATTGGAAGATGTAGTTTGATGGATCACTCAAGCTAGGCAGAGCCGGTGCAGGCGTTCTCCTCATTTCTCTAGACGGAAACAACTCAAGTATGTCCTTTAGATATTATGGCAAGCTACAAACAATGAAGCAGAATACGAAGCCCTCATCCACAGGCTACGAGTGGCAATTACCCTCAGAATCAAGCATTTACTCGTATATGGCGATTCGGTAGTAGTCATCAATCAAGTCAACAAAGATTGGGACTGCATCAAAGAAAACATGGGCGCTTACTGTGCTGAAATATGGAAACTCGAAAAACATTTCCAAGGATTAGAAATTCTACATGTCCTACACGATTCTAATATTGAGGCAGACATCCTCGCCAAGCTCAGATCAGACAGGGCGAAGGTCCCACCCAATGTATTCATAGAGGAATTATCAGCTCCCTCTATCAAACAACCCAGTGAGATAACCCCTGAAATCACAGCTAAAGGCACCCAGATTTTGGTAATCACCACCTCATGGACCTAGGTTTTTATTGATTACATCAAAGAGAATGAGTTGCCAGCAAATAAAGAGGAAGCTACCCGAGTTGTTCGTAGAAGCAAGAACTACATCCTAGTAGGGGAAAAGCTCTACAGAAGAGCCGCATCATTAGGAGTACTCCTAAAATGTGTCTCATTTGAAGAGGGCAAAGAGATCCTAGACAAAATACACTCAGGTTGCTGTGGAAATCATGCCGCTTCAAGAACACTAGTCGACAAGGCATTCCGCACCGGATTCTACTAGCCAACCGCTTTGAAAGATGCAGAAGAACTTGTTAGAAAATGCGAAGATTGCCAAATGTTCGCAAGACAAGCTCATGTGCCAGCTCACAATCTCATCTGCATCCCACCCACTTGGTCTTTCTCCTGCTGGGGGCTAGATCAAGTAGGACCTCTCAAGAAAGAAAAAGGTGGTTTCGAGTACATCTTAGTAGCAATTGACAAGTTCATCAAGTGGATTGAATACAAACCACTCGCAAAATACAGCGCAACCAAAGCAGTTGAGTTCATCCAAGACATTATGCACCGGTTCGGCATGCCCAAGAATCATCACAGATTTGGGTTCTCCCTTAACAGCTACAGAATTCAAAAGTTGGGCACAGGATTGTGGCTTCGGCATAGATTACGTATCAGTCGCACATCCAGAAGCCAATGGACAGGTAAAAAGGGCTAATGGACTCATACTAGCCGGATTAAAACCAAGATTGTATGAAGAACTAGTGGACTATGGATCAAAATGGATTGAAGAATTACCCAAGGTTGTATGGGGGCTGCGAACTCAAATAAGCAGAGCCACCGGATACTCACCTTTCTTCCTAGTTTATGGATCAGAAGCCGTACTACCTGTCGACTTGATCTGGACGTCACCAAGGATAGAACAATATGATGAAGGAGAAGTAGAACATACCCGAAGATTAGAACTCGACAGTGCAGAAGAAGTTAGAGTAAACTCTACCCTTCAATCAGCAAGATACCTCCAAGGATTAAGACGCCACTACAACAAGAATACTTAGCCTCGATCACTACAAATCAGAGACCTAGTACTAAGAAGAATACAAAAAACTAACGGAACACTTTACAATCAATCCAATGTAAAGGCTAATGCCAACTGGACGTAGGGCTATTACTCGGTCACAATCGAGGGTCCGAACCAGGATAAATCGACTGTCTCTTGCCTTTACCGTTGAGTTCTACATACGCTGAAGCCCAAACATACTGCCCTAATGTTTGACCACCGATAGCCTGCCACAGGGGTACCCGGGGCAGTATGTTCGGGCTTCAGCGTATGCAGAACTCGACGACAAACGCAAGAGATAGTCGATTTATCCTGGTTCGGACCCTCGATTGTGATCGAGTAATAGCCCTACGTCCAGTTGGCGTTAGCCTTTGCGTTGGATTGATTGTAAAGTGTTCCGTCATAAAGTCCCCTCTCTAGGAACCCTGCCCTCCTTTATATATTCAGGAGGCCAGAATCCTAGTCGGTTTACAATGAGAGTTCCTAGTAGGATTACAGAATAATACTACTACTAAGATTACATGGGGAAGAATCCTAGTTAGACTAGATCTTCTTCCTTCCTTGCGGGGTATCCCGTGGTCCCACACCGACAAGCCCCCGAGCACTTCATGGTTGAGCTCTGGAAGCCTCATCTTGTACCTTCAGGTCTTGCCAAGCAGGAACAAGCATCGTCCGAGTGCTTTCTTGAGCGAAACCGTGTAGCGCTTCGTGAGATCTTCGCGTGGTGTGTACCTTTTTGAAGAAAAAAGTACTCTCATTTGGGTGTAGCCCCCGAGCCTCATGCTATTTGGCACAAGGAGCTTGAGGGTCTTCTCTTGAAATTGCTCTGATTCTTCGTCGAAGGGCTCCTGAGCATATACCTGGGTTCTTTATCAAAAAGAGCTCGGATATAGCTAGGTCCGGGTTCTTTTTGTCGTGAGGCCTTGAAGTGGTCTGTCTTGAAGAAGTCTTTTTGGTGACGTGCGCTTTTTCGAGGAAAAAAGTTCACCCATTGAGTGTAGCCCCCGAGCCTCTTGCTATTTGGAACAAAAAGTTGGAGGGTCTTGAATCTTATGTTGTTTGAAAACTGATGTCTTGAAGAAGTGTTTTTGGTGACGTGAGTCTTTTTGGTGACGTGCGCTTTTTCGAAGAAAAAAGTGCACTCACTGAGTGTAGCCCCCGAGCCTCTTGCTATTTGGAACAAAGAGTTGGAGGGTCTTGATTCTGAGTTGTTCAAGGAACTGAAAACCTCTTCTGTTGCAGCCCCGTCTTGAATCTGATTTGTTCAAAGGACTGAAAGCCTTTCCTATTGCAGCCCCGAGCATATACCTAGGTTCTTTTTGAAAAGAACTCGGATATAGGATCTTGGCATGTTCTCTGCTAGTCTGCTATTGTCAGATGTAGTTGTATGGTGGTGGTTGAGAGTAAATGCTCTTTGTTCATGAGTTGTATAGTGTTGGTATATTCTTCCGAATATGCTCGTTCTTGAGTACTGCTCCTTCACACCTGAGTCCTCTTTCATTGAATTCTGTCTTTTCACTATGTCCTTTGTTAGGTTTGTTCCGTTGGTGCCCCCGGTCCATGTGCACCGCTTCTTTGGTCTATAAATACCTTCCTGGTGTGCTATTTTGATTCATCGAGCATTTTGTTGTGTGGTCTGAAATCTCCATAGTCATGAATTTGATAGTTTGTGAAGTGGAGCAGCCCCCTGGCGTATTTTGTAGTTTTTGTATATCTTGTCGTAGTTGGAGGAAGTCTTGTGATAGGGATTAGAGGTAGACTAATCCCGCAGCGGCATTGTACCGGGAAGTATGTGGCGGTAGTTGGAGGAAGTCTTGTGATGTGGGATACGTTCCTTCATCCAGCAGTTCTGGGTTGATCCTCATCGCCTGCCCTGAGACTGTCCGGTGCAGATCAACACCATATCCAGCATCACATCGGACTTGGGTAGACAGATGCCTATATGCTTTCTCTGCTCCATGTTGTCCCGCCGTGCTGCTGATTTCCACCTTGGATGCACTGTGTCCGTCCTTTGAAGATAACAGTGTAGCCAAGTGCGGTTTGTTCTACTAAGTAGCAATTTGGAACACGTAGTCGTTCTAGAGCCTAGTTGTGTCCGGGTTCCTCTTTGCTACCTTGCTTGTCATAGTACCGAGTTCGTTGGGTCTTGTAAGATGTGTAATCTTGTAATTTTTGAAGCCATTTGTAATGGAAAGAATCTTGTCTTCTGAGTTGTCATTCTCTTTTATGTTGATGTCTTGGTTGTTTATGAGACTCCCGAGTTCTTTATATAAGAACCGAGTTCTTGTGTTCATTGTGAGGTAACTTTTCGCTGCTTTATGGTTGGTGAGTTCTTTTTGTAGCAATATGATAACTCTGCCGTGATGCTGGATAGATAAGTCCAAAATCTGCCCGTTGAACTGTACCGTTGTGTGGATTTGTGTCGTCCATCATTTTAGTTGTGTCAGTAAATGGACCGTTGCGTTCTCATGCCGTGTTTAAATGGGCCCGGTGGGCCGCGTTTTACTGTTGTAAAATCTATTTAAAGGCCTTTCTTCTTCTTTTTCTTTACTGCCCTGCTTTTCCCTTGAAACCCTAGTCTTCAAAATTCCACCGCCGCTGTTGTCGCCGTCATCTGAGCGCCGCCATCTAAATCATCATTGTTTCTTAGTTCTTTTTTGCTTCCGCTAGTATATGGGTAGGAAGAAATTAGCGAGCAAGTCCTAGGCAGCCTTTGTAGATGAGGAGGCATCACTTTATGTGATTGAGAATCAAGAATTCATGGCCATGAGGGCTGCTCAGAAGATCTAGCCGGCTCTGACTACGACTGAAGATTAGTTGCGCGAGCTTGTTAGCGATGGTCTGATCCAGAGCAAGGACATTGTCGATTGGAAAGCTCTGGGCGAGCATCGGGTCCAAACTCCAGGTCCTGGTGAGATTATTCTTTTTGTCTCCTTTATCCAAGCTGGACTCTGCCTTCCTGCTTCTGCTTTTCTTCATCGATTCCTTGGTTATTTTGGGATTAGCTTGAACCATCTTGCTCCTAATGCTGTCCTCCATCTTTCTGTTTTTGTTCATCTTTGTGAAACTTTTCTTGGAATTCCTCCTTCTCTTTCTCTCTTCCGTTACTTCTTCCATCTGAAGCCTCATCCCCGCCGCGATGACACCCATGTTCTTGGTGGCTGCGGGATTCAGTTTCTCCAAGGTCTTAAGAATAAGTTCTTTGATTATGACTTGGTTGATTCTGTGAGGGATTGGTGTGCCGACTGGTTTTATGCCGCCAATATGATTCCTCCTCTTGCTGTTCATTCTGGATCTGGTCCCGTGGTTAATGACCGGTGGGAAAAGAATTATCTGACGACGGCTGAGGTCCAGGTGATCAAGCCATTTCTTGAGAGGATATGTACTCTGAAACAGCAAGGCTTGATCGGCTTTGGGATTATTTCCAGTTTTCTTCACCGCCGTGTTCAACCTCTAAAGGAGCGAGAGATTTTTGGGTTTGAGTACTCTGGGGCGGAGGACCCTTCTCGTATGGTCCCTACCCTTGAGTTGACTGATGAGGAGGTGCTTGAGCGTCTTCAGAAGATGCTGAAAGGAGTAAGCGTCGTCCCGCTTGCTGTTCCTGAGTATTGTGCTAACAACCCGCCTCTTGCTGTGAGTTGTTTTTTCTTATGCGGGTACTTTTTGTATTTCTTTTGCTGTATCCACTTTTTGCTTAATCTTTCTTGTCTGATTGTTTTACTCTTTTATAGGAATTGGGGCGTAACTTCGTTGATCCGATCCCCCTTGATGTCTGTCCTGCCATTGTGGAGACTAGGGATAGTCTTGCTGGGGCTTCTTTAACCAGTAAGTTTCAAACCACCACGATGTTTCCTGGTGTTTCTTCCGCAGTTTTTGACGTATATGTGGAGTATGTTCCTCGTCCAGTTCCTCGAGGCCCTCGTAGTGTCGGAAAAAGGGGGCGAGCAGATTGTTCTTCTTCTGGTTGTCTTCTTTAGTGTTCCCCTTACTATCTTTTCGTGTGTATCGATCATTGAAGGTGTAGCAATTTTCGATGGTGTGATTTCCTTTAGGGTGCAAGATGCAATGCATGTTTTCAATGTTGTCATACCTTCTGGGTTTGGAAAACTTCCTTGGTTTGTCAGCCACTGCTACGGTGTTGTCTTGTCCATGTTTTCTTTCCTGATGTCCAATGGTTCGACAAATTGAATCCAGGGTCAAACAGAAATTGGGAGGACTTGCAAAGAGCTTTCTGTGAAAATTTTGCGGGTATCATTACACACCTAATTACCCACGCAGAGTTAAAAGGACTCAAGCAGAAAGGAGGTGAAACTCTTAGAAATTACTATCGATGATTTGGCGAACTACGTGCTCAAGTACATGACATCACCAAACGAGAAGTAATCGAAGCTTTCCCTCACGGAATCATGGCCATGTGGCAATTTCAGGACTCGCAAAGAAAACCTGAGAAACAATGAAGAATTCAAACGCATAGTAGAAAAGATGATTACTGCAGAGAAGACACGAGAAAGGTTCCCAGATAGAAACAACCGACACTCAGTGAGTGCACTTTTTTCTTCGAAAAAGCGCAAGTCACCAAAAAGACTTCTTCAAGACAGACCACTTCAAGACCTCACGACAAAAAGAACCCGGACCTAGCTATATCCGAGCTCTTTTTGATAAAGAACTCGGGTATATGCTCAGGAGCCCTTCGATGAAGAATTAGAGCAATTTCAAGAGAAGACCCTCTAGTAGGTCTCCGATTTGTAGTGATCGAGGTTGAGTATTCTTGTTGTAGTGGCGTCTTAATCCTTGGAGGTATCTTGCTGATTGAAGGGTAGCGTTTACTCTGACTTCTTCTACACTGTCGAGTTCTAATCTTCGGGTGTGTTCTGCTTCTCCTTCGTCATATTGTTCTATCCTTGGTGACGTCTAGATCAAGTCGGCAGGTAGTACGGCTTCTTTTTAGCTCTTTTGCTCTCGGCCGGTATGCTCAGGCATAATTTCAGCCATTTTGCTTTTTGGTTTGGGTGTTAGCTTATTAGCTACCCTCATCGGCGGGCTCAAACATCTTTTCAGCTCTTTTGTGTCTTCATGGTGATCCGAATCTTTGAGGAAACGGCTTTGGAGCTTGCCATTGTCACCTACCTCGCAGATCCTTAAACCGAAGATGAAGGTTGATCTCATCGAGAAGATCATGTTGTCAAGGTCCGTTGAGCTCTCGGATGCAAAGTCGCTTTTGGTTTTATGAAGAAGAAGATAGCTGAGTGTTCCTAGAGAGGGGACTTTACGACAAAACACTTTACAATCAATCCAACGCAAAGGCTAACGCCAACTAGACGTAGTGCTTCGCCTCCTGCTGTGAGTTGTTTTTTCTTATGCGGGTACTTTTTGTATTTCTTTTGTTGTATCCACTTTTTGCTTAATCTTTCTTGTCTTGTTATTTTACTCTTTTATAGGAATTGGGGCGTAACTTCATTGATCCGATCCCCCTTGATGTCTGTCCTGGCATTGTGGAGACTAGGGATAGTCTTGCTGGGGCTTCTTTAACCAGTAAGTTTCAAACCACCACGATGTTTCCTGGTGTTTCTTTGGTAAACGCAAGAGACAGTCGATTTATCCTGGTTTGGACCCTCGATTGTGATCGAGTAATAGCCCTACGTCCAGTTGGTGTTAGCCTTTGCGTTGGATTGACTGTAACCACCGATAACCTGCCACGAGGGTACCCGGGGTAGTATGTTCGGGCTTCAGCGTATGCAGTACTCGACGGTAAACGCAAGAGACAGTTGATTTATCCTGGTTTGGACCCTCTATTGTGATCGAGTAATAGCCCCACGTCCAGTTGGCGTTAGCCTTTGCGTTGGATTGATTGTAAAGTGTTCTGTCCTAACTCTCTTCTGCTCTCGATCTAGGCAGCCCTGCCCTCCTTTATATAGTCAGGAGGCCATAGTCCTAGTCGGTTTACAATATAGAGTCCTAGTAGGATTACAGTGTAGTATTACTACTAGGATTACATGGGAGGAATCCTAATCAAACTAGATCTCCTCTCTTCCTTGCGGTGTATCCTGTGGGTCCTGCATCGACACTTACTTCCTAGGCTTGGTAACATAGCGATTTAAAACATTTACATCATGTTGTAGGCTCTTGTGATGAACGTGTTCTTCGTCAATCCTCTGCTCTAAAGTATGGACAAAATCGGTAAGATCTTCAATCTTCTTTTGCAGAAGTGCCTTGGTCATCCGTGGGCACTTCTCCTCATTCTTTATAGCTAGTGGCACCCTCCTCTTCTTCTCCTTGGGAAGAACAACCTTGATCTGCTCTGGCATAGCCCAGACTCCATCAATGGTTGTACATGGGGTGACTGACTTATACTTCGCGCATGTAACATCCCCGAACTTATTGGTCTTTACTCCAGTTAGCACCTCGTGCCCCTTTGGAGGAAGGAGGTTGATCTCCTTCGTGACCATGATCAACTTTGGGACATCAAGCTGAGGCTCTTGCTGGCGTGGCTTGTCATCAAGGAATGACATGGAGGCGGTGGAGTGATCACCGGACGACGAACAGCTTGGGCGAAGTAGGATTGGCTTTGATGAATGGGAGCTATCTCTTTTGGAGGAACGACGCTTAGCGCAAGCACGTCGGGGTTCTTGTTTAGATCAAAACCAAGGGGGACGATCTCTCTACCAGCCATTGGAACTAGGGAGGAGGAGAGCTTTGCTGCTATTGGAGATGGAATGCTTTGATGGGATGGCTATGGAGGCATGTAGGGGCTCATTTATATAGCGGAGAACAACTTGCAGTAAGGGTCAAGATCTATCCATTAAGGTATCATAATGAAGGAATATGTCAATGTGGTGAAAAACTGTGGGATTGTGGTGGGGAAGGTTCTAGAATACACAAGAGAACTGACCAGACGCGAGGCAGCTTATAGGTGGGTCAGCCGGTCTATAGGTGGGACCAGTTGGTCCCACATGGTGTCCTCCTGTGGAGATTTTTCTTGTGGTGGTTTCTAATCCCAAAAACACTATTTATCTGCTACGAAATGTAAAGAGGATGGCAGTAGTGTAAATCTATGGTAAAATCAGAAAATCTACCTCATCTAAATCCTCAGGTGGTTTTTTTAGTTCTAGAAAGATCTTGAGACGATGACCATTTACCTTGAATAATGTACCTTTGTCATTTTGAAGTGTTACCGCTCCATGCGACGAGGTGCTTATAACCTTGAATGGTCCTTCCTATTTGCTCCGAAGTTTTCCATGCCCGAATAATTTAACCCTGGAATTAAAAAGTAATACCTTATCTCTAGGGGTGAACTCCTTCTTCTTAATCCTCTTGTCATGCCATCTTTTGGTTCTCTCCTTGTATATCTTGGTGTTGTGATATGCTTTTTCATGCCATTCATCAAGTTCAGAGAGTTATATCTTCCTTTTGGTTCCTGCGGCTTCAAAGTCCATGTTCCATCGCTTGATGGCCCAGTGAGAATGAATTCTAGCTCCACAAGTAGATGACATGTCTTTCCATAGACAAGTTGATATGGTGACATCCCAAGTGGTGTTTTATAGGTCGTTCTATGAGCCCATAATGCATCGGGTAGTCGATCTTTCCATGCAGTCCCCATCTCGTTGACCATCTTCTGTAGAATATTCTTGATTTGTTTGTTTGATGTTTCTCCTTGGCCACTTGTTTAAGGGTGCTATGGAGTAGCGATGCTGTGACGGATCCCATGTCTTAACAAGTACTTGTGAAAGTTTTTGTCAGTGAAGTGAGTGCCGCCATCACTAATCACCATGCTTGGAACTCCAAATCATGGAAATATTATTTCTTCAAACATCTTCTTGGAGTTCTTTGCATCAGCAGCTCTGCATGGTATGGCTTCAACCCACTTGGAGACATAGTCAACTACCACCAAGATGTATTCATAGTTCTTCATCTTTGGAAAAGGTCCCATATAGTCAATACCCCAGACATCGAAAAGTTTGATCTAGAGGTTTTTGGTGAGTGGCATGGCATCTCTTGAATTGATGTTCTCATGCCTTTGACATGCTCCATGCCTTCGGATGAAGTCTTTCCTGTCTTCATATATGGTTGGCCAAAAGAATCCACTTTGCTAGATCTTTGAATGAGTACGGAATGCACCATAGTGCCCTCCATATGGTGATGAGTGGCATTGTTCAATGATCTTTATGCCTTCCTCTACCGGTACACATCTTCTGAGTAGGCCATTAGAGCAGACTCTGAAGAGGTACTGCTCATCCCGTATGTGGAGACAACTTTCATAGATGAGCTTCCTTTTGTTCTCCCCTGGTGGTACATAACCTGCAACCATAAAATTAACAATATTTGCAAACCAGGGGTCAGATTTCACGATCTTGAAGAGGATGTCGTCCCGCAGCAAATCGTTGATGGGTAGTTCCTGTGAATTTTCAAACTGCATTCTGGACAAGTGATCGACAACAGAATTTTCTACTCCATTTTTATCTTTTATTTCTAAGTCAAATTATTGGAGTAGCAAAATCCATCTTATGAGTCAAGGTTTAGCATCTTTCTTACTGAACAGGTATTTTAAAGCAACATGATCAGTATAGACAATCACCTTAGCTCCTACTAGGTAAGATCTAAACTTATCTATAGCAAAAACAACAGCCAAGAGTTCTTTTTCAGCTGTTGCATAGTTAAGTTGAGGTCATGTCAGTGTTTTACTAGCATAAGAAATTGCATGATGCTTCTTATCTTTTGTTTGTCCCAAAATTGCCCCCACAGCATAATCACTAGCATCACACATAATTTCAAAACGTAGCGACCAATCAAGGGGTAGAATGATTGGTGCAGAGATTAGTGCTTTCTTAAGAATGTTAAAATATTTCAAGCATGCATCATCAAATTCAAAGGGAACGTCCTTAGCCAAAAGATTTGTAAGTGGTCTAGCAATATGTGAAAAATGTTTTATAAAGCGGCGGTAAAACCCCGCATGGCCAAGAAAACTATGGATCCCTCTGATATTTACGGGAGGAGGTAACTACTCAATTACTTTAACTTTAGCTCTATCTACCTCAATCCCTCGTTCGGACAACAAGTGTCCAAGCACTATGCCTTCTCTAACCATGAAATGACATTTTTCCCAATTAAGGACTAAGTGCTTTTCTTCACATCTTTGCAAAACCTTGTCTAAATTTTCAAGACAATCATCAAAAGTTTTTCCATAAACAAAAAAATCATCCATGAAAACTTCTATGATTTCTTCAATCATATCAGAAAATATAGACATCATGCATCTTTGAAAAGAAGCTAGAGCATTACATAGTCCAAAAGACATTCTATGATAAGCATAGGTTCCATATGGACATGTAAAAGTGGTTTTGCTTTGGTCATCTAGATGGATCGGAATCTAGTGATAACCTGAATACCCATCAAGAAAATAGAAGAAAGAGTGATTTGCCAGTCGCTCCAACATTTCATCAATAAAGGGTAACAAAAAGTGATCTTTCTTTGTTGCCTTGTTAAGTTTTCGGTAATCAATGCACACCCGCCATCCAGTGACGGTTCTTTTAGGGGATTAATTCATTCTTTTTAGTTTTAACAACAGTCATGCCTACCTTTTTAGGCATAACCTAAACAAAGGGCTAACCCGCTCACTATACGGCATGGGGTAAATGATCCTAGCGTGTAGGTGTTTTAACACCTCTTTCTTAACACTCTCTCATCGCATTATTAAGCCTACACTGTGGCTCCCTAAAAGGTATAGAATTAGGATCTGTAAGGATGCGATGGGTGCAAAGAGCAGGGCTAATTCCCTTAAGGTCTTGGAGCGAGTAGCCAAAAGTAGAGCGATGCTTTTCTAAGACAGTTAGCAAGCGGAGGGATTCTTCCTGATAGAGTTTATCACTTATGATCACAGAAGAATCCTAATCATTATTGAGAAAAGAATATCTAAGACCCGAAGGCAGGGGTTTAAGCTCAATGGTGGGCTTAGGTGGTTCCAGCAATTCATCTAGAGGTTTAGACTTCATAAGATTTTCTTCTTCTTCGATGAAGAGCTGGGCATCATCTTCAAAATTGGGTTCGATCAAATCATCAAGAGATGCAACCTTAACCTCTTCCATTGGGTCTTCCTTGGGAATTGGCTTCATCTCAGCATTTAGAGAATGAGTAATGGGTATAGAAAGTTGAAAGTTTTTCCTGAGACTTATCTTCAACTTCCCTATTTATCCCTCTTGGATAAGTCTTTCAATTGGTTACCCTATCAACAGGTCGAACTCCATGATATCAAAGATATAAAAGCTCAAATGGACCTTGGTTCCTTTTACCTAGATAGGAAGGACATACAGAATTCCCAAACTTGGGAGAATGTGTCCTAAAAGACTTTTCAATAGCTTTGTTGTTGGTGTTAATGGCATGTGTTTCAATAAATCATTAGCAAAAGATGCAGACATGATATTAACACCCACAACTAGATTATAAAGAGCATCAAAAGGAGCTTTGTTAATTTGGCAACGAATGGAAATAGAAGGTGAATCTAATCGAATCACATTAGAGGAAAGCTCTGATTCTTCTAACCATTCATTGCTTATTATGGACACTAGCTCTTTCGTAGTCTTTTTAAGGAAAGCTTTCTCAGAAGGGTCTAAAGGTTCTTCATGGGATGATGATTTCCTAGGCTTTTGGGGTCTCCTTATCGTATGATAATTCGAGGTATTTCCATATTCATTAAAAAGTTCATCCTCGAATTCAAGCATAAAATCCAAAATTGGAGTTTCCTCCTTTTCTAGTGGTTCGGGATTCGGGATAGCTGAAGCTGGTGATAGGTTAGGCAAAGGTTCTGGTTCAACTATTTGGGATTCCTCCTCTAGCGGCTTCTTTTCTACTTCTTTAGGGATGTTCTCTAGGATTTAAGTAAGAATGCTTCTCCCCAAATTGGTAGAAACATGGAGGAACGAGCCTCCTAAGGCCATATCAAGACACTTTGAGGTTTTCCTATCAAGACCCATGTAAAAATGTTGAAGGAGAATGGGATCTTGAATGGCAAGGTCAGGGCCAGTATTAATGAGAGGATTAAAACATTCCCAAGCCATGCCTAGAGATTCTTTTTCTTCTTGTTTAAAAGATAGAACCTCTGAACAAAGCTTGACTACTCTAGAGATGGGAAAGAAATGTAAGCAAAAGCTAGAACACAAGGCTTCCCAATCTCCTTGTCTACTCCCTATGGTGAGCTAGTACCAACGTTTGGCTTTTCCTGTCAAAGAGAAAGGGAAAAGCTTCCATCATAAGGTTTCGTCTGACATGCCCGCTATGCGTAGGAATACATAGGTCTGCTCAAACTCATTTAGTTGGGAATAGGGATTTTCACCATCTTCGCCTAAAAAGGATTGATCCCAGACCATGTTTATTAAACACGGGCGCAGCTCATAGCCGGTGTTAGGATAGGCTTTGCAGATTCTAGTGCCTCTAGGCGTGCGCTCATAGGTGCAGTGTATTGGTAGATAGGGGTGGATGCTAGATCCATAGTGAAAAGAAAAGAATAAGATAAAAGAATAATGGTACAAGGTTAAGTTAGGTTCGAAGTTAACTTAGCAACCGTTCCTCCGGCAATGGCGCCAGAAATGCTTTTTGGTATAAATTAATGCACACAGAATAATCCACAAGTGCATGGATATTATCCTAATGTAGCACTTCACCGAGAGTACCTAGTTTTATATCAAACTTGAGGAAATATGTGTGAGAATAAGTAAATCTAACTTAACCCAACTTCACAATCAAGGCTAGATAATAGGAGTATAAAGGAGATCACAAAGGTCTTCTAGTTCTAACTTCGGTAAGCTTTGTCTTCTATTGTTCAATTCTGGGGATATTACTAAAGAAAACATAGGCAGAGTATGTTTCCTATAGTAACAAGGTCCTGCTAAGCCTACTAACGGGAGGTGGACTGTAAAGGATTCAATGAGGCTATAAGAGTCACCCTCGCGAGCTACTATCGATCTAGAAAGTAGGGTACATCAATGAGTAACTGAGTCTAAGCACCATGCTTACACTAGGAATAATACTCTAACCAGGAGCTACAAGGATTAAAGTACTCAAAGAGAGTCGCAAACTTTAAGAACAATATGAACAAGATGCTTACTTGAATTAGAGTTGATTACTAGAGAAATCTCAGAAGCAAGCTTAAAGAGAACTTGATTCCGCCAAGGTACAAGCCAATCAAGGACTAATCTTCTCTTGATTGCTAGCTCTGATCCTGGTGGAAATATGAATTAGGGTTTCGGGCCCTTAGGCTCTCAGGATCAAATGCATCATGCCCCAAAGGAGGAGGGTACAAGCAGGTATATATAGGGCCCTTGAAGCATCCTAGACCCTCGGATCAAACTAACTTGAATGGATGGCGTAGATGTGATCCTTGAGGCAGTGGAGAACCGACATAACAACGCAGAGGCTGACAGTAGGGTCCACAAACCAGCCGGCCTACATGTGGGACCGGCTGACCCCACATGGAAGGGCCTCGAGCTCTGCTTTGGTGGAGAGCCTCCTAGAGTCTTCTAGAGTTTTCCCATGTTATTTATCCTATGGAATTATGTGATTTCCTTTGCCAAATAGGTCCTCCTAGGTGGTTTTCTGATTAAATCTTGCTGCAAACATAGATTCACCAAAACTCATGGAAATTTTCAGTTAAAACCCCTAAGTCTATGTTGGTGATCCATTTTAGTCATTTATGAAAGTTATATTGATGGTTTGTGATGAATGTTAACTACTGTCAACACGTGTATGTGAGTTTTGATCTTGGGAGCTTGAAACATATCTCAACAGGGGTCACAAAACTAGACCAAACTCAACACAAAGTAAGAGGCATATGTGGAAGGTTTTTGTCATGTATGATCATATATGGCCTTGGTAGGTATTTGTATGTCATTCAAGGAACATGCTATTTTGACTTTTATTTTGTAAAATAATTCTCAAGTACTTTGCAAGAATGAGCAAGCGTCACATCATCCTACTATATGTCATTCGTCAATTAGTTAGAAAAAATGGGGTCGCTATGATAATTTTTCACAAGTTATAGGAATATCTGCAAGGAATAAAGAGTATTCAAACTTTTTTAATCATTGTAAGACATGGAGATGGAGTGTCACTCCTTTTTAGTTTTGTATTTTTAAATTATTCAGCTCTAACCTTTATTTTAAATATAAGGAGTGAGGATGCACAAACCAAAATTTGATCATGTTGACCACTTGTGCATCTTTTGGGGAGGAGTATTTGAGCGTGTCTTCTCCCCCACACTTGTTTTTGCACCTGTCTTATTTGTAAATAAAAGAAAACACAAAGGCATGAGTAGACAACAATTGTAAAAATCTTTATTGAATTTGAGATGTACTTATTTTTAGTTAGGGAATTTGTTAAAAGCAATTAATTTTATTACATCTATTTTTTCTTTTGGATTATATGAAGGCTCCAAGAAAACTTTTAATCATGGACCATTTACCTTAAAAGTATTACCTTCATCGTCTTGAATTGTAATCGCGCCATGTGATGACGTGTTGATGATGGTGTACGGTCCTTTCCACTTGCTTTGAAGTTTTCCTTCACCGAAGAGTTTGACCTTGGAGTTGAATAGAAGAACTTTGTCTCCTTCCTTGAACCCTTTTTGCTTGATTTGGTGATCGTGCCATCTTTTAGTTCTTTCTTTGTAAAGCTTGGCACTATGGTAAGCCTTCTCCCTCCATTCTTCTAGCTCAGCAATTTGCTTTTGTCGGTTTCTGCCGGCTAGTTTTACGTAAATCTTCTAGCTCACTATTGCCCAGTGAGCTCTATGCTCTAACGACTGGTAAGTGGCAACTTTTCCATAAATGAGCTGGTATGGTAACATGCCGATGGGGGTTTTGTAAGATATTCGGTATGACCAAAGTGCATCAGGTAGCTTGTCCTTCTAGCATTTCCCCATCTCATTGACCATTTTCTATAGGATGTTTTTTATCTGCTTATTTGATGTTTCTGCCTGACTGCTTGTTTGAGGATGATAGGGTGTGGCTATGTTGTGCTTTGATCCAAGCTCCTTTAGGAAGTTTTGGAAGGTCTTGTCAATGAAATGAGACCGTCCATCACTTATGACCATCTTGGGTGTTCCAAAGCAAGAGAAGATCACTTCATGGAACATCCTTCGCGCATGCTTGGCATCAGCAGCTCTACATGGTAAATCCTCCACCCATTTGGATACATAGTCAACGGCTATTAGGATGTACTTGCTGTCATGGGATTTTGGGAATGGTCCCATGAAGTCAATGCCCCATACGTCGATTATCTCTATTTGCCTATTGTAGTGCAGGGGCATTGCGTTGTGAGCGGTGATGCTCCCATGCAGCTGACATTTACAAGACCTCCGGATGAATCCTTTGTTGTCTTCGTACATCGTAGGCTAGAAGAACCCACACTGCCAGATCTTGGCTTGTGTGCAGAATGCTCCGTAATGGCCTCCGTACGGTGCTGCATGGTATTTTCCTATGATTTGCATCCCTTCTACCGTTGGTATGCACCTCTTCAATAGCCCATCAGAACACACCCTGTACAGGTATGATTCATCCCAAAGGTGACATCTGCTTTCGGCTTGGAGCTTCTTTTTATTCTCCCCTAGTGGTCTTGAGATTTGTAAGAAGTCTTTGATAAAACGTCTGTAGAACCCCGCATGACCTAGGAAGCCACGGATTCCTTTCACGTTCACAGGGGGTGGTAGTTGTTCAATAACCTCGATCTTGGCTTTATCAACCTTAATCCCCCTATCGGACACAAGGTGCCCAAGGACGATGCCTTCTCGGACCATTGTTGGTATTTATTAACGCACATAGATAAATCTGTAAGCGCACGAATACCGCTGTAGCTTTCACCCAAAAGTATTCCAAGTATCATATCCATAGGAAAACATGTGAGACTAACTACAGTCTAACTTAACTAAGGATAGCAACAAGGCTAGGATAATTAGAAGCAAAGAGAGGATAACTAAGTTTCTCTAGTTCTAACTTCGGTAAGCTATGTCTTCTACTATTCAACTGGAGACATTACTAAGAGAAATACACCAGCAGAGGATGCTTTCCTTCATAACTGGGTCCTACTTGGCCTACAAACAGGAGGTGAATTACACAGGATTCAACGAGGCTATAAGAGTCACCCTCGCGAGCTACCACCGATATAGAATATAGGGTGCATCCACGATTAACCTAAGTCTAAGAACCATGCTTACACTTACGATTAATACTTTACTCCCCCTAGGAAGATAATAAAGCACTCAAAAGAGTCTCGATCCTGATGAACAATATAAACAAGATGCTTACTTGAATCAGAAGTTGATTACCAGAGAAGTCTCAGAGGCAAGCTCAGATAGAACTTGGATCCGCCAAGGTACAAGCCGTAGAGAGAGCATCGATAGGCCGGCATCTCCTCCAAACTCTTCCCTCACTCTCTATCTTACTATTTCTATTTATAAGACTAGATCCTATAGAGGACTAATCTTCTCTTGATTGCTGGCTCGATCCTGAAGATATGAATTAGGGTTTTAGGGATGCCTCTAGGGAGGGGGGTAGGGGGTGCCTTATATAGGGGAGATGGAGTAGGGGGCAAGGCATTGCCACGTCATCGATCCGCGTCAACTCCCTCGATCACCGTTGGATGAATCGACTTAAAAGGACAGCGTAGATGCAATCTAGGAGGCGGTGGAGAATCGACATTCGAAGGGGAGGCTGACTAGGGGGCCCATAGGTCGGCCGGCCTAGTGGTGGGGCCGTCCAGCCCCACCTGGCAGTCCCTTGGCCTCCGCTTCGGTGGTTTGCCACCTAGAGTCTTCTAGAGCCTTCTAGATTTATTTTTGTCACAGATAATTATGATTAAATCTGATGTTTAGGTCCACCTTGACTGTTTTCTAGATAAACCCTCTTGCATTCATAGATTCACAAACTCGTGGAATTTATTAGTTTAAACCCCTATACTTATGTTTGGTGATGGAATTAAGTATATATATAGGATATGTTGATGGTTTATAATTGATGTTAATGACCATCAACAAGCTCCCCCAAGCTTACCCTTTGCTCATCCCTGAGCAAAGCTCAACTCAGTAATGGATCAGGAGTTGCTACAATGCTTTCACGCCTCAAAGTACACATGCATTCAATCAAGAATTCTCCTCCGGATTAGAATAAACTGATCTGACTTTCAAACTTACCTATATTACCTCAACCATGGGGCTTCTTAGCCTTTACTTGGGTCTTGAGCAATTGAAAGACAGAATGATCAAGTCAAGCACTATGTCTCAAGTTCTTTGTTCCACCATTGTGCCAGAGTTTTTGAAAGTTTTCAAAATAAAACTCAGAGATTCCATTGTATGACACTCTCAAGTCTCTCAATATATGTGGTATTTGTGGATTCTCACCAAGGCAATAAACATGTTATGCCTTTTTCTCTTCCTACCACTAAGGCTTATGTGGTGTTCATAGGTAGGGAGAAAGCTAGAACATACTTGCAATTTATATATTGTAAAGTCAAACCTCGGATCCAAAAAGAGTTGAATCATACAATCAAATCAAGATGTGCATGTGTGTGGATGTATATGGTGGATATATATGGTAGCTAACCTAATTCTACTTTGCTCCTTGAAAACTTATCTCTCTTTTGAAACTTGGAAATATTTGCTAGAGAGCAGGGGCTATCTTATTTATCTCCTTTTTCTCTTTTTTTTAGGTGAGCATCTAAGTACCTATTGTTTTCAATATCTTGAACACTTTTATATCCATTTTTCAATTCTATTTTTTTATGAATAACTTTTGCATAGCCCCATGCCTCTTTCTTATAACAAAACCTTTGAGAGATAGCAATAAGAACTTGGAGCATTTATTTGGTGGATGAAAAACCTATCAAGCATGTTTTTGTGTTCACTCACAATGTAGGAGTAAAACCTTTTTGGGTGATCTAGATGGAAGGCATGTTTTTGCGCCAACCCCCAGTGTAGGAGTAGTGCATATGTGGGTGGTGTGTACGTGATCTTGATTTTAAGAGCATGACAAACCTCTCATAAGGGTCAACAAAGCTTGACAAAACTTAATGCAATTACAAGCAGCATATATGTGGCAGTTTTCCTAGCCTAAATAACATGTATGGCTCTGGTAGGAATTCAAGCTTTATCATATAGGAAGTCATCATGTAGCATTTTTTTGTGTTTTTTCAAAAAGTAAATCTCCAGAACTTTAGTGTCACTAGGAACAAGATAAACAGCAGCTCAGACCTTCTCATATCATATCTATTAATTACCTAGACTTAGATCAAGCATATGCTACCCATGAGTTTCAAGTTCAGAGTAAATCTAAAACAGTCGTATCCAAAACTCAGGAGAATTCAAGGCTGAAAACTAGGTACTTGAAAGGAATTACAATAGAGCAACTATTCATCATTTCCATTTAAGAGGTTATTCTGAGTCCTCTTTATTTTATTCAACTCTTAAAAACAAATTAATGCAAACTAGACATACCTTTTTATTTTATTTTCAATTTTACTAGATCACACATTATTTACTAGATAAATTTTTATTTTGTTTTTCATTCATCATTTCTTAACAATTTAAAGAAAACTAAAACTAAAACAAAAGGGGAAAGAATACTTACCTGGATACACGGGAGTGCTTCTCCCCTAAGCTAGCTCTTTCAGAAAGGGTTCAGTGTTGTAAGTCCTTCGAACCAGACTTCTCCTTGTGAAGTTCATTTATCAAGTACCTCGGTTTGCTCTAAAGATAGGGATTCTTGAGGTGGCGCTTCTAATGGTGATGCCACCTTCTTTCGCCAAACCTATCTTGGTTTTGAGTTTGTATTTTGGTTCAACGGGTTCATAACCTTCACTTGTAGAAATTAGGCAATCAACTATCTTCCTATATTTTGCTTGAAGTCTATCCTGCTCATAAGACAAGGTAGAGATCAAGTGCATGGGCTCTGTTGGTGGGAAAACACCAACAGAACCAAAACTTTATTTATTTATCTCTATCCTTAGGCACATTGAACAAGTTGAAGTTGATGTTATGTGCTTCATTCATTTATAACATGGGTGATAAGATCAGAAGATTGAGCATGAATGTAGCATTTAAGTACATTTGGCCAAAAGGGTTGGATTGATTAACCTATGGAAGGATTGTCAATCATTACATAATATATTGAACTTTACATGATTATGACTATCATCTTCTAGAGATAAGGTATGCAACTTTTCATCTTATTTGGTTAAGGCTATGAGATCAAGAAAATGGTGCTAGTAACAAGCTTAAAGAACATGTTTAGTTAGTCAGGTTGGATCAAGTGAATTGTAACTCAAACATGTTTGTTTCTTAGTTATGTGCCTACCCGAATCAAGGAAAACTATTTAAATAATGACCATTTACCTTAGGATGTTACCTTTGTCATTGAAGCATGATGACACCACATGACGAATGGTAGATGACTCATGATGGTCCTTCTCTTTTTGCTTGAAGTTTTCCTTGTTCGGCTAGCCTCACAGTTATGAGCTTCTTGTTGCCTAGATTACACCCTTCCTTTCTCATCCTTTTGTCATGCCATCATTCTACTCTTCGATCTCACCACTTTGTTGGACCTTCCACCTCACCCTTTGTTTTATGCCTCAATGATTTGTTTTCACAAATGATCTCATGTTGGTGAGAGCTTATTAGGTCCGTTGATCAAGACCTCTCCTTGCATTTAGCTTTTCTTTGCATCATCTGATGAGATGAGGATGTGACAAGTTGTATGTTCTTCTCTCATCAACCTCTCTTTGATTTTCGTTGATTATTAGTTGACGAGATGCTGTTCATTGGAGCTACAGACTTGAGTTCCTCCATCCATGATGAATGAGCTATGTCTTCTTTTTACAAAGTTATTGGAGTTCATCATGTGCCTTGCTTCATCTTCGATTTGAATTTATCTCGTGGCTTACCCAAATTGAATTGAGAGTTTCCTATAGGGGTTAGTCTAACAAAATATCCAGTATCTACTACAGCATACTATTGGCTCAAAAATCAACCTAGACACCACGTCTAATTTGATTTAGGAAGGCATTTTAACCTAAGCACCATGCTTAATTTAAAAGCCTTTGGAAGTAAAATCAACACACCTTTTGGTTCAAGAATCAAACTAGACACCTCATCTAATTTAATTCAGGAAAATAGTTTAAACTAAGCACCATGCCTAATTTAATAGGTGTATGAAAATACTTCAAAACCTACGCATATACTATAGCAAACAAAGGTAGCATGAAAGCATTTTAGATATTTACTCAAATGGAGATGAAAGTGCATGATTGTTATTTAGCAAATTAAGCATGGCTTAAAGGTAGAGACAACCAAAATAATTTAGCAACATGGCAATAGATGTTTTTAGAGAAGTCTATCCCCAGCTTGAATTTTGCAACAGAATCTAGTTTGGATCCTAGAACTCCCATGTGTGAATGTGATTCAATGTTACATGATGATTGGTTGGACATACCTTGTGTCGTCATCCTTCATTCTTTTTGCTTCAAACCTGGAATGGTTAGTGGCAAAAATACCCAAAGAAATATTTTTACAATTATATTTCTATGCTCATCTTACAAAGGCATTACAGCAAAAGGTGAAAGCTCAGGTTATCTCCTGAAAGTGCTTGTTTTAGGGCAAAAGCTCGTCCTTGAGAAACCTTCAAATTATGTTTCTAATTGGTGAAGTGGTTTCCCCTCCAACACTAACCTTTGGGTGCCTATCTCAAGATTCATGCCAACGAGATTTACAATATTTATGATAAACATATACGTCTACAACCACCCTTTCAAAGTCTTTATGAACAGGGAGTATGAGGGGGTTGAAGATGTCGTGTATGGCAATGTTGGAGAGATCAATTGATTCAGGAGATTTCTCATACGAGCATGGATTTGATGAGGTGTTCATGAGATAACTTCCATGCTCGTCTATGTCATCTTCCTTTTCAAGCTCCAAGGTTGTTTCTTCATGAATGTCTATAGGCGAAAACATTGTCTCCATCATTCCAAGCCTATGACATTCATTGGTCATTTTATTGTCCAAGATTTCCTATGGATTGGTAACTCTCGGGTTGATCTTGTCTAAGACCTCATCCATCCATTCAATGGCGATGGCACATAAGTTTTTAATATCCTCCAGCCATTGTCGTTGCTCTTCTGGGTCATCCTTGTGGTCTTCATGATTCCTATGCTTAGGTTGTCTTAGTGGATTTCTGGGATCATCATGAGGCTTAGGAAAAAGAGCATAAAGGGAATCATTGGGGTCAAAGATGGGTTTAAAAATGGATCCAGATGAGACATCTAACGTGGGCATAGAAGGGGATAAGATAGGAATAGCTTCTAAATGACTTGGCTCTCCTTCTATGGGTTCACTAGACATGCCATCCTTAAATTCTTCCTAATATCCTACATGGGAATAAGGACGCTTTGTAAGAGATCCCTTCTTTAGAGGAATTGAATTATATTCACTCAAAGGTCTCTTGTGGAACTAGAAGTTCAAGCTTTTCCCAAAATTAGTATAAAAAGATCATCCTCACAAGAAATTTCAAAAGGTTGAATTTCTTCTTCCCATGGAGGATTTTGGGGTATTGATGGTTCGGGATTGATAGCTAAATCTTGGGATTGGAGTGGTTGTGATTTGGCTATCAAAACTTTCTCTTCTTGTTCAGGAGATGATTCCTTCTCTTCCTTAGGGAGTTCATCTTGAATGCTAGTGCAGGGAGTCTTTCCACTAATTCTATTGAGCATAGATCTTGCTTCACTAGCAGACAAATGAAGGAAAGCTCCTCTAGAGGCTTGATCAAGGGATTACGCACTAAGACCCATACAAAAATGTTGAAGGAGCATCGGGTCTAAAATAGCAAGGTCTGGGCCAGTGGTAATAAGATCATTAATATGTTCCCATGATGTGGCCAAAGATTCTTCTTCTAGTTGTCTAAAAGATAGAACCTCTTTTCAAAGGCTGATTACTTTAGGGATGGGAAAGAAACATAAACAAAATTTAGAGTATAACGTTTCCCAATCTCCTTGCATACTTCCTACGGTTTAACTATACCATTGTTTAGCTCTTCTCATTAAAGAGAATAGAAACAACTTCCATCTTAAGGTTTTGTCAGACATGCCCACAATACGCAGGCATGCGCAGGTCTGTTCAAACTCTCGTAGGTGTGAGTATAGGTTTTCATCGCCTTCTCTCAAGAAGGATTGTTCCCAAATCAATTTTATAAAACACAAGCGCAGCTCATAGCCAGGTGTTAGGATAGGCTCTAAAGATTTCGGTGGCTTTAGGCTTGCGCTCGTGGGTTTAGCATATTGATAGATAGGAGTGGAATCCATAGTGAAAAGGAAAAGAATAAAAGATAAAAGATACAAAGTTAAGCCAGGTTCGTAGTTAATTTAGCAACCGTTTCCACGATAACGGCGCTAGAAAGCTTGTTGATATTTATTAACGCACACAGATAAATCCACAAGCGCACGGATACTGCTGTAGCTTTCACCCAAAAGTATTCCAAGTATCGTATCCACAGGGAAGCGTGTGAGACTAACTATAGTCTAACATAACTAACGGTAGCAACAAGGTTAGGATAAACAGAAGCATAGAGAGGATAACTAAGGTTCTCTATTTCTGACTTCGGTAAGCTATGTCTTCTACTATTCAACTAGGGGCATTACAAAGGGAAAGACACCAATAGAGGATGCTTTCCTACGTAACCGGATCCTACTTGGCCTACAAACAGGAGGTGAACTACAAAGGATTCAATGAGGCTATAAGAGTCACCCTCATGAGCTACCACCAATCCAAAATATAGGGTGCATCCACGATTAACCTAAGTCTAAGCACCACGCTTACACTTACGATTAATACTTTACTCCCCCTAGGATGAGAATAAAGCACTCAAAAGAGTCGCGATCCTGATGAACAATATAAACAAGATGCTTACTTGAATCAGAAGTTGATTACCAGAGAAGTCTCAGAGGCAAGCTCAGATAGAACTTGGATCCACCAAGGTACAAGCCATAGAGAGAGCACCGATAGGCCGGCATCTCCTCGAAACTCTTCCCTCACTCTCTATCTCACTATTTCTATTTATAAGACTAGATCCTATGGAGGACTAATCTTCTCTTGATTGCTGGCTCGATCCTAAAGATATGAATTTGGGTTTTAAGGATGCCTCTAGGGAGGGGGTAGGGGGCGCCTTATATAGGGGAGATGGAGTAGGGGGCAAGGCATTGCCACGTCATCGATCCACGTCAACTCCCTCGATCACCGTTGGATGAATCGACTTAAAAGGACGACATAGATGCAATCTAGGAGGCGGTGGAAAATCGACATTCGAAGGGGAGGCTGACTAGGGGGCCCACAGGTGAGCCGGCCTAGTGGTAGGGTCGGCCAGCCCCACCTGGCAGCCCCTTGGCCTCCGCTTTGGTGGTTTGCCTCCTGGAGTCTTCTGGAATCTTCTGGAGTTGTTTTCGTTGTGGATAATTGCGATTAAATCTGATGTTTAGGTCCACCTTGACGGTTTTCTAGATAAACCCTCCTACATTCACAGATTCACCAAAACTCATAGAATTTATTAGTTTCAACTCATATACCTATGTTTGGTGATGGAATTAAGTATATATGTAGGATATGTTGATGGTTTATAATTGATGTTAATGACCGTCAACAACCGTGAAATGCCACTTTTCCCAATTAAGTACTAGGTCCTTCTCTTGGCAACGTTACAAGACTTTGTATAAATTTTCTAGACAATGATCAAAAGTTTTTCCATATATTGAAAAGTCATCCATGAAAACTTCCATGATCTCTTCAATCATGTCTGAGAAAATAGACATCATACACCGTTGGAACAATGTTGGTGCATTGCACAACTCAAAACACATTTGTCTGTACGTATACGTTCCATAGGGGTAGGTGAAAGTAGTCTTGCTTTTGTCGTTGAGGTGCATGGGAACCTGATGATACCCCAAATACCCAACAAGGAAATAGAAGAAAGAATGCTTCACCAATCGCTCTAATATTTCATCAATGAAGGGCAATGGGAAGTGGTCTTTCTTTGTAGCCGAGTTAAGTTTTTCGTAATCTAAGCACATTCTCCACCCCGTGAAGGTTTGTTGTGGGATCAATTCATTTTTATTATTTTCAACGACCGTCATGCCCCCTTTCTTGGGCACCACTTGGACAAGACTGACCCAATCACTATGTGGTACAGGATAAATAATCCCGGCATGAAGAAGTTTCAGGACTTCCTTCTTCATGACATCTCGCATCGCATTATTGAGAATACATTGCGATTCTCGTGATGGTGTGCTCATAGGATCAATTGGAATGCGATGGGTGCGAAGCATTGGACTTATCCCCTTATGGTCTTGAAGTGAATACCCAAAGACTGGTCTATGTTTTCTAAGATGGTGATGAGTTTGGATGTCTCCTCATCAGTAAGCTTGTCACTTATGATTACAGGAGTTTCTTTGTCACCATTCAAGAAAGCATAACATAAGCCAGCAGGTAAGGGTGTAAGTTCAACTGGAGGTTGTGTCGGTGCTTCCTCCTAAGTAAGGTTAATGGTTTCACATAAATCGTCCTCTTCTTCTATGAGGAGTTTGGCATCTGTTTCTAAAGATGACTTAGGGGATTCGAAGGGTAAAATCGACATGACTTCCTTGGGAAGGTCAGGGTGGGGATGAACATCTACCACTGAATTTTTAGCTCGAGTGATAGGAATTGAAAAAGTGTCTCTCCCCAACTTTACATCCAGATCCCCGGATGAAGGTGTTCTTATGAAGAGTTTTTCTAGGGGATGCCCTATCATGATGTCGAAATCTTGGATGTCAAAGACATGGAAATCAAGGGCCATTTCGATATTATCATGATGTAATGTTATGTTGTGTAGGATCCATGTCCCTTTAGGCTAGATCGTGGGGCAACCCTAAGAGATTTGTTTGTCAGAGCAAGGAGTTCAGCACCTAAGTAGATGTGTGTGAAAGATGTGGACATGAGGTTTGCTCTGATAGTAGGATTATAAAGCACGTCCACTGTGGTTCTGTAGATTCGGCATTAGATGGTTAAAGAAGGGGTGCTAATCTGAATTTCTTCAGAAGAAAGCTTCGCTTCTTCTACCCATTCACTGCTTAGGATAGAAGTCAACTCGCTAATGGATTCCCTGAGGAATTCTTTGTCTAGAGGGTCTAAAGGAGTTATAGGAACTGGTGGTCTCTTTTGGTATGAGTATTTTGAGGTATTTCCAAAATCTTCATGAGATTCGTCCTCGAAAAATGGAAATTCCAAAGGTTGGAAATCTTCCTCCGGAGTTTCCGGTTTGGGTGAGAGTCTCTGAATGCGAGTTATGGGTTCAGCCCTAGCCAACGAGACTTCCTCATGGCTTGATTTGGGCTCTACTCAGAGGGGTTCTAGGGGAGGAGTGTTCTCTAGAATGCAGTCTAAAAGAGCTTCTCCTTCTATTGTGGTTTTATGGGTAAACGAACCTCCGGCAGTGATATCAAGCTGTACTGTAGATTCCTTACTAAGACCTATCCAAAAATGTTGTAACAACACATGGTTTGGTATAGACAAGTCAGGGCTAGAACGTGTTAGGATTGAAAATATGTCCCAGGCTACACCTATAGTTTCTCAATTGCGAATTATGAATCTCCTGTCGTAGGGAAGCAATTCGAGATATAGGGAAGAACACGAGATAGAATTTGTTCCTCAATTCTTCCCAATCTCCTTTAACCTTCCCTACATTATGGGCATACCATTGTTTTGCCCCCTCATCAAGAGAGAAGGGACACAACTTCCATCGAAGAGTTTCATGTGACATGCCTAAAATGGTTAGGCATGCACAGAGCTGCTCAAATTCCTGTAGGTGATGATATGGGTTTTCATAGTCTAAACCTGAGAAGGTTTGTTCCTAAACCATGGCTATAAAACTAGGCTGGAGTTTATAGCTAGAAGTTGTGATTGGCTTCGACGATCACGGTGGCTCTAAGAACTCACCCTTAGGAGCAGAAAGTTGTTGAATTGATGGTTGCTCCATTTGTAAAAAAGAATTAAAAGAAAAGAAAGGTAAACTAAAGGATACATAGGTGAACTAGGTTCGGAGACAATTACGACAATCGTTCCCTAGCAATGGTGCTAGAAATGCTTGTTGGTATTTCTTAGCATAAGCGAAAGAATCCGCAAGCGCACGGATATACCGTTATAGCACTTCACCCAAAAGTATTTAGGGTATTGTATTTTTCCTAAAGGAATGGATGAGTAAAGACTCTTAGCTAGTTCACCCAAGATAACAAGAAGAAGGATAGCTCGGGTAGATAGGTTTTCTAAGGATAGAGAACCTAAGTTAAGATAACTTTGCCACTATAGACATACTTCAGGCACCAGATAACACTTGGTCTACCAGCGTTGCCGGCCTACAGCTCTATGCCGTACTCAGACATGGGGGATTACAAGGGACGGACAGGGCTATCACCACCTGTCGCCTACCCCTCAACCGTGGAGTACAAGGCAAACAAAGGTAACTTCTAGCTTAGACACCACGTCTATGCTATTGGTTACTACTCTAGCATGGCCAAGAACATCCGTCTTTATTAGGAGTCCTCTACTAGAGCATCCATCATAGGGACGGACGACAAACCCGCAAGCTTATAATGAGTAAAGATAACTTTTCTTAAGATATCAATTCCAAAGTAAAACACGAACTTCTTACTTCAACTAGTAAGATGATCATAGAGATACAAGTGGAGGAGTTGCTAGCTCCGACACTCCTTCCGCTAAGTGTAGCGAGTGCACTAGAGGAGGTTGCTGATAGCCTCGGCACTTTTCCAACTCTTCCCTCTCTCACTCCCTATATTATTCTAGCTAAAGCCTAGGTAGGAATGAAGCTCTTCTTCTCCTCTTACTTTCTTATTGTGTGTTGTAGAGGGGGGTTGCCCCTCTATTTATACAAGGAGGAGAGGTGGTGTTGTGGCTATTCCTGGCATGAAGTCCATGCAGCACCACCTTCTGCATGGAGGCATGCCACCGCCAGAGCAAGGGGTGGTCGAGAAGCGCTGGTGGGGGGGTCACCCACCCCAAGGGGTCGGCCACCCTCTGACCAAGCCTCCTCACCACCGCCTTCACGCAGTGGGTTGCGGGCTGGACTTGGGCTGCTCCTTGGTCGATGTTGCACCCGATTGAGTTGAGTTGAGTTGATGGGCGTCTTGATTGTTCCGTTGTGCAAATCAGTGTCAGAAAGCGCCTTTCGTTGAAATCTTTCATGCATTTGTGTTTGTGTCCTGCAAAACAATATTCTCCAAATACATGTGGAACTAGGTTAATGGTAAATGCCTATGTGTATAAGATTGCCAATTTCTCCTCTTTTTTGTGTCTTAATTGGCGGTCGGATTTTATCATTAAGGACCGCCAACATGATGATTCTAGTGATGATGACAAGAAGTCACTCAAGAAGGCACTAGCAAGCATCGCCATCAACAACAAGCCTTCCATCTTCGATACTCCATCGACATGCCTCATGGCAAAGTCCACCAAGGTAAAATATGATGTGAGTGATGATGATTGTGAAAGTGATGATTTTAGGAGTGATGATGAGGAGGAGTACACTAAGGAGGAGCTCTTGGACATGTGTGAGCAAGTACACTAAGGAGTGCAAAGAATTGTAGGATCTCTGGTTAGCCTAGAGGGGGATGAATAGGCCTGTTAAAACAAATTTGAGCAAATTGTCAAATTTCACCTATGGCACTGCCGCTCTGAGCCCGCGACACTACCGGGCTAGAACAGTGGCACAGCCTCACCTACAGACAACTTCGAGGCACAATTAAAAATCTATAAATGAAAACTTAGATCAGAGAATTTACTGAGCTTTCTACAGGTATGTAGTTCATAGAATGATAGCAGAAAGTAGCACGAGTGTATTCAAGTAGATCGACCTCAAACCCTAGAAATCACCTCAACAACAATATGAAATGCAATGGAAGTAACTCAAGCACAAGGTGACACAAGTATTTATCCCGTGGTTTAACTCAACACCAAGGCTTTCCTAAGTCCATGTTGTTGAGGTTAGCTACTAAGGCTTAGGGCTTTTCAACCCTTCCTCGATCTTAAGTCAAGAGAGTTAACTCTTGAGATAAGGGATGAGTTTACTAGCTTCAAGAGATGGTTACAAACCTCCCAAGGTTGCCACACAAGTTGGCAAGCTCCACGGGCGATGCTCTAGCCGGCTAGGAGAAAGCTCCAAGAGTAACAAACACAATCCACTGGCTAAAACATGAACCAAGTGCTCTTAGGCTTTGGGAATCAATGGATCTGCTCTCTAATTGAGTTTTGGAGCCTTTTCTCTCAAGATTTGATGGGAAATCATAAAGGAATGCTTGGAAGCTCAAGGTCACCAATGGAGAAGAGAGAGAAAGAGCTAAGAGCTATTGGGCATTGGTCTGCTGGGTGGAGGAGGAAGAAGCACCGTTGGAGAGGGATGCGAAAGGTATAAACACCCCCCAACCCCCAATGGTCAGTTAAGTCGCGGGAGTGTCATGACTCAACTATGGCAGTGCCTCTATTTAGGTGCGGCAATGCCACACCAGGTAAGACAGCAAGGGTGAAAATAGTGATAAGCTAGCTGTCTTGTCTGAGCATATGAGGATGTATGTGTATGAGATTAAGCACTTGGTTGCACACTTTAGCAAGTTTATTATGTCCCCTTTATAGGACAGCATTTCCTATACTCAAATTCAAAATATAAAATGAAATAAACCTCCTTTTGAGCTTGATGTCGTCACCTTTTGTAATTGGGGGCTCCTCCATTATGTACAACATCCTTGATTCTAAAATCCCTATTTGTCATCTTGATAAATCTCATTAGTCCTCTAATTGTGTGGTCATTATCACCAAAACCCACAAATAGGCTTGATTGCACTTTCAATCTCCCCCTTTTTGGTGATTGATGACAACCCAATTGGAGCTTACAACAGATATGAAACATAACTGAGATTTTTCGAGCCATGGGTGTAGAGCCTCCCCCTAAATGTGTGAATGGAGAATTGAATTCTCAACTTGGCATAAGAGGCCAAAATTCACATCTTTAGTAAATGTGATGAGGCTCCCCTTACATCCATGCTCTTATGGGGTGCTGCACACTGTGTCAAGTATATAATCATGATGCAAATGATAGTTCATGCACAAGAAGGTTTGCTGAGATAGCTAAGTGCAGCACTGCCGCTCCTTAGCCACGGCACTGCCAAGCCAGAGGTGCGGCACTACCGCACTTACTGCAATAGCACAGATCTGATCAAGCACCACACAGCAGTTTGTATATAAAACACAGAACAATCTAGTACAGATATATGATAAACTACATCACATAAATGATACATGTCCACATCCGATACATATAGGGTACATAGGTAGCAATTATTACACAAATAGAGTTTTGAGTGGCTCTCAAACTCACACCTAACCAACTAACTCTCATCGAATTATGTCATGAAGCTTCAGCTGCAACGACCACCATGGCGTCGAAAAGAAGTTGTGCTCTCTAATTAAGTTGGCCCCTTTAATTTTCTCCTCCTTTGGAATAAAGCACCAAAAAGAGAAGAAAAGTAGAGAAATCAACCAACTCACTCCTCCTCATCATCATCATCACCTTGTTGGATGTTCTCCCAATCGACATCATCACCACCTTGTTTGATGTTCTCCCAATCAACATCATCACCTCCACGAGCAGCCCCGCCATCATTACCATCATCGTCATCATCGGAAGACACTACCGCCCTCCCTTGGCGATGGGTGGTCGAAGTGTGGCGAGTGCGTCTGGTATTCTTCATAGAGCACAAAGTGGATCCCAAGGTCGACTGGTAGTCAAACTCCTCCTCGATCTCATCCTCATCCTCATCCTCTGTATCTAAAAGACTAGGAAAGTCATGGTGTGGAGGTGGTGGCGGTGGAGGAAGAGGTGGGAGATTTGCGGCTGCACGCATCTCTCGCTGCTCCATCTATGTCTCAGCTGCATAGGTGCATTTGCCAAAGATGGCCTTGATTCATTGCACCATCTTGTTCTTCTTCTTCTTCTTTCCTCTGCAAGAAGATTTAGGCACATCATAGGGAGAGGCAATGGTCTCACTAGCCTTGGCATGTCTTGTCTTCTCAATCTTGTATTGCTCATGCAACCCATCCTTGACAAATTGGTAGCCAGTCACTCTCTCAATCACAAACATCAAGTAACGAGCATAGGGCAGCCCCTTCCTTGCATCATCCATTGCTACTCTAATTTCTTGCCACATAAAGCAAGGAACATTGAACTTGTCACCACTTGGGGCAAACCTAGCATTTACATTCCTCACATATCCATTAACGTCAGATATGGCTCCATCTTTGGGATTGATTGTGTGCCTGATCAAGTTGTTGAGAATGTAATAGTAGCTCTTCAGACCCTTCACCTTGCCATCTATAGCTCTACTATCAAGATACATGAATGCATCTCTCTAACCTCAGCCCTCCGCTCATCATGAATATAGGAGAACCCACGGTGCTCCTCATCAAAGCCAAGGATACGGCTGAAGGTCATGAAATCAACACGATAGTGTTGGCCTTCTGCCATCCAATGTATCTCATCAGTGTCTCTGTTGTAGAAGTAGGTTGTGTGGAACTGAGCTAGGACCTCTATGTTCCAATCATACCTAAATGCCATAATATCTGTCACACCAAATCTCTCACAAGCCTGAATTGCCTGATTGAAATCAGGTTCATTCTTCTCTCTTAACTCCTCCCAGTCAATGTATTGCATCTTCACAATCTTGGACTTCTTGTTGTTGAAAATGATTGAGGTATAGAAGTTGGAATGGAAGACATTCCAAAATCTATAATCAACACCCAAGTCCTTTTGACACAAGGTATGGGTTCTCTTCTCTATCCTCCTCAACCATCTTTTGCTTACCGATATAGTCAACAACTGGATGCTGACAAGTGTCATTGCCCTCTTCTAAACCACATCCTCATCATAGTTCCTAATATATGAAGGATCAAACTCATCTAGATGAGGTGGTGTCTCTAGACAAGCATCAGGAGGGATTACACGTCCAGCTCTCTCTAAAGCCTCCTCCTGCTGAATCTGCTCATCATGGCTCACCCTGTCACAGGCAACCCCACTAGAGCCTACTACTCCTCTATTGCTGCTAGCTGCCCCTCTACCAAGACGAGAGAGAGGCTTCTCCTTTGGGGCATCGAACTTCCTTTAGACCCTCTGATCATCATCTCCTCTGGAGGC
The DNA here is from genome assembly GCA_904845875.1 of Miscanthus lutarioriparius. NCBI lineage: Eukaryota > Viridiplantae > Streptophyta > Magnoliopsida > Poales > Poaceae > Miscanthus > Miscanthus lutarioriparius. Next base: position 52,132,982 of record CAJGYO010000012.1, read on the forward strand.
CATCTATGCAAAATATAGACCCAAAGAAGAAATTGTATAGATGGAGGTTAGAAGAACACTTGTGAAATGATTTGAATAGGCTAGATGATTCAAATCTTAAGTTAGGAAAGCACCCTAAACAGAAGTGTTTCAAGTGGTGCGGCACTGCCGCACCCTAGGGGTGGCACTGCCACACCTAGTGCTTCACCTTGCTCATGATTAGTTTCTTCGTGCCTGCTCAAACCACTCCTCAAATACTCTTCTAAGCCACTACACAATCTCAGGAATGTAGATCTAAATAGAAGCATGGAGTTGAGTAATTGATAGGTAAAGTGACTTCATGTTTGAAATAGTAATAGATCTGGTAAACAAATCCAATCATAACAGAGAGTCATCGATGGAATGTCAACTTAAACTACAGAAAGAAGCTGCAATGCACGGCACTGCCGCACCCAACATGCAGCACTGCCTCAAGCACAGGTGACACTCCAACCATGAATCTCCATTTTGATTCAATCTATCCATCAAAGCTACTTCTATCCTAATCATGTAGTCACTAGAAACCATAATCCAACATAGAACGAACTCCATTGCATAGATCGGGGAAGGATAGAGTTTCACATTGGTTTCTCATGGATTGGGGAGGAAAGGAGGGAAGTTGTTCCACCCAAGAGTTGTTGCAGCGGCCAACAAAGCATAAGAGCTTCGGCCACTGGTGCGGCACCGCCGAGGTACGGCCAACGGTGCGGCGATGGCGTAGGCGATGCGAGCGCACGGAGAGGAGAGAAAGTGACATGTCGGGGTGAAAGGGAGAGAGAGGGGAGTTACTGTGGCTCAGATTGAGGTAAAGGATAAGAAGAGGGGCCCACAATAACTACTATTGCGACCCAAATATCAAGCGCATTTCAAAATGTGTCACTGCTGCAGCCTATACGCAGCACTGCCGCAAAGCGGCATTGCATGGCACAGGCGCGGTACTGCCGCATCCCACAATAGCAAGGTTTTAGCTATAAACTAAATAGTTCTACATATATAGGATATGGACACATATCTCTAGCAAATTATGATTAGCAACAAATGATCAACACAAGCAATGATCATAATATACTAGTCCCATTTTGATAAAGCATTTTGAAGCAAAATATTTAAACCTTTGCAAAAGCTTTTACCTATTCATACTAGTTGATCAAGCAAAGGTGTGCTATAATTCAAACCACATTACGAGAATCAAGTATATTTAGCTCAGTACGCAAAGCACAAAATCTTGACTCATTGAGAGGCTTAGTGAAGATATCGGCTAGTTACTTTTCGGTGCTCACATGATGAATTTTGATATATCTTTTGGTTTCATGGTCTCTCAAGAAATGATGCCGGATGTCTATGTGCTTAGTTCTTGAGAGGCTTACGGGATTGTTTGCAAACTTTATGGCACTTTTATTGTCACACAATAATGGGATTTTGGTAAAGCGACATCCGAAATCTTGAAGGGTTTGCCTCATCCAAAGTAGTTGAGCACAACATGCACCGGCTGCAACATACTCAGCCTCAGCGGTGGAAAGGGCTACACAATTTTGCTTCTTAGAACTCCAAGACACTAGGGACCGTCTAAGGAATTGATATGTCCCCAAAGTGCTTTTTCGATCTACTTTACAACCGGCATAATCGGAATCTGAATACCCAAGTAGATCAAACTTAGAGCCCTTAGGATACCACAAGCCAAGGTTAGGAGTATGTACTAAATATCTCAAGATTCTCTTAATAGCCACCAAGTGACATTCTTTCAGATTAGCTTGAAATCTAGCACGCATGCACACACTAAGCATAATATTGGGCCTAGATGTGCACAAATAAAGTAGAGAGCCGATCATAGAGTGATATACCTTGATGTCCTTGTCTTTCCCTTCTACATTGAGATCAAGATGTCCATTGGTTGGCATGGAATTTTTATAGGCTTAGCATTCACCATGTCAAACTTTTTGAGCATATCATGGGTGTACTTGGTTTGGCTAATATCCCTTCCTTTACTTGCTTGATTTGAAATCCGAGGAAGAACTTCAATTCACCCATCATAGACATCTCAAATATCTTGGTCATGATCCTACTAAATTTCTCACAAAAAGAGTGATTAGTACTACCAAATATTGTCATCGACATATATTTGGCACACAAATATATCTTTATCAACTTTGTGAGTGAAAAGGGTAGGATCGGCTTTGCCTATTTCAAAGCCTTGTTTAAGCAAGAATTCCTTAAGGAATTCATACCATGCTCTTGGTGCTTGCTTAAGCCCATAAAGCGCCTTTTGGAGTTTGTAGACATGGTTGGGGAACTTGGGATATTAAAAGTCCAGTGGTTGCTTAACATAGATAAGTTCTTGAATAGGGCTGTTGAGGAATGCACTCTTCATATCCATTTGATATAGTTTAAAGTTGTGATGAACGGCATAGGCTAGAAGCATTCGGATTGCTTCAATCCTCGCCACTGGTGCATATGTTTCTTCAAAGTCCAAGACCTCTAGTTGAGTGAAGCCTTGAGCAACCAATCTTGTTTTGTTCCTTATCACCACACCATTCTCATCTTGCTTGTTGCGGAAAACCCATTTAGTGCCAATGACATTGGTATTAGGTCTTTCCACCAGGGTCCACACTTGATTTCTTTCGAAGTTGTTGAGCTCTTCTTGCATGGCCATGATCGAATCCGGGTCTCCAAGTGCTTGTTCTACCATAAGAGGAAACAAATGAGTAATATTGACAAAAGTTTGCTAAATGTGAACGAGTTGTTACCCCCTTTTGAAGACTTCCAAGGATATTGTCAACGGGATGATCCCGTTGTATTGTTTGTCTTAGCCTCGGATGATCAATGGCCTCTTGTTCTTCTTTTGGATCTTTATCTTCTTCTTGCTCAAAGATTGGTTGTAGGTTTTGTCCACAAACTAGAGTCGATTCAACTACTGTAGATTGGGTATTCGTGACACTGCTGCTCTCAGGCGTGGCACTACCGCATGTAGGTGTTGCAGCAGGGGTCTCCTGCTATTCGGCATCAAGTATGTCAGTGAAAATTGGTGCAGTGGCAACTTGAGGAACCTCCACTTCAATGGCTTGATCTTCTTGTGGTCTAATATCACCAATAGCTAATTGCTTGATTGCTTCACATAGTGGATCCTCCTTTCCTATAACACTTGAATAAACTTGCTCTACTTGAGAGCCATTAGATTCATCAAATGTCACATCTACTGCAATTTTAACTCTCCCGGAGGTTTTGTTGAAAACACGGTAGGCATGCTCATTTGATCCATAACTAAGAAGAAAACCTTCATCAACTTTAGGTGCAAACTTAGAGCTTTTGGGTTTCTTGTTAAGTATGAAACACTTGTACCCAAATACTCTAAAGTAAGACACCTTTGGCTTGTTACCGGTTAGAAGCTCATATGAAGTTTTCTTCAACTTCTTGTGTAGGTAGAGGCGGTTGATGGCATGGCAAGCGGTGTTGATGGCATCACACCAAAAGAGGTCCGGCATCTTGTACTCATCTAGCATTGTCCTTGCCATGTCAATGAGTGTTCGATTCTTCCTCTCGACTACACCATTTTGTTGAGGGGTGTATGGAGTTGAAAACTCATGCTTGATGCCCTCTTCATCAAGAAACTCCTCAACAAGAGTATTCTTGAATTAGGTCCCATTATCACTTCTCACTTTCTTGATTGGGAAACCATAATCCTTTTGTGCTCTTCTAACAAATATCTTTACTTTCTCTTGAACTTGGCACTTGTCATACAAAAAGAATACCCAAGTAAAACGGGAATAATCATCAACAATAACAAGACCATATTTGTTACCCCCAAGACTTAGGTAGGCGACCGGTCCAAAGAGATCCATGTGAATTAACACCAATGGTTGCTCGGTGGTCATGATACTCTTTGGTGGGTGAGGTACTTCTACTTGCTTTCTGGCTTGACAAGTGCTACAAATTCTATCTTTCTCAAAGTGAACATTTGTTAGTCCAAGGATGTGTTCATCTTTTAGAAGTTTGGCCAAGTTCCTCATCCCAACATGGTCTAGTCGGCGATGCCAAAGCCAACCCATGCTAGATTTTGCCACTAAACAAGTCTCAAGCTTAGCTTTACTTTTGTTGAAATCAACTGGGTAAAGCTTGTTCTTTAGTCGACCCATAAAGACAATAGAGGAATCCTCCCTTCTAAAGACTTCCATGCCCTTATCCATAAAGAGACAATTGTAGCCCATCTCACACAATTGAGAAATGGACAACAAATTGTAACTCAACGAATCAACATGTAAAACATTTGTAATTGAATGCTCAAGGGTTATAGCAACTTTACCAAGGCCAATCACATCCCCCTTTGAATTGCCTCCAAAGACAATATTTTCATTTGAGTCCATCATTGGGGAATATGATGAGAACATACTCCTTTTTCCGGTCATATGATTTGTACATCCACTATCAAGCACCCAACTTGATCCACCAGAGGAGTATGCCTGCAAAACAAATTTAGTTGCTAGATTTAGGTCCCCAACTAGACTTGGGGCCTTGCATGTTAGTCTCAAGAATCTTAGGAACCAAAATGAAAGTGTTTCTATACACATTAGTCCCCTTGCCAACATATTTGGCAACTACTTTTCTACTGTTGTTGTTCTTCACCACAAAACATGATGTCAAGCTTTGTCGAGGTGCATGGGCCTTTGGTTGAGATGCATACTTGTTCATAGTGCCCCACATTGATTCCTTTGACTTTTGTGAAACCTATTTCTGCTAAGACACCTTCTTCATGGGTTTAGTCTGATGAGGAACAGAATTGGTAGCCTTCCCATTTTTGCGGGGCACGGCACTGCCGCCTTCACCGCGACACTGCCGCTCTAGGTCACTACACTACCGCATTCTATGCAGGCTGATATGTATCTATTCTATCCTTCCTTTCAAACTATACACACTCATAGCCATTCACTATCTTTCTCCCATTTATTTTGGCTCTTGTTGTGTGGCCTAGCCCATGCTTGATTGAGGGATGCCTTCCTTTCTTGTATTGTGGCCCTTTTGATTCATCCTTCTTCTTATCATTGGTTTGGACCTTGCCATCCATGCACCCCTTTCTAATGATCTCATTGAGCCTAACAATCTCCTTTCTCATAGCCTCCATATTTGCAAGGTTAGTGGAATAGGCATTTAAATCAAGATTATAACATTTTCCACAACCTTGGCTAGTAGAGGGAGTAGAGGTTTCCTTTGCCTTAGAGGGATGTGAGTTGCTATCCCAAAGAATGCCATATTGCAGCTCAAGTTCTTTGTGATTTTCATCCAAGTCACAATACTTTTTCTTGAGAGCATTATTTGCTTTCTTTGTGATAGCATGGTCCTCTTGCTCTCTGGCCAAGGTCTTGCACAAGGATTCCACCTCACTTTTCTCGAATGCAAGAGCTTCCTTGCTAGCAATATAGAGATCCTCTTATTGGATAAGAGTCTCCTCTCTAGATTCTAGCTCAGCTTGGAAACTCTCTAAATCCTCCATTAACTTAGTGATGAAAAATTTGGTCTTTCCATCCAGGTTTTTAGTTATTTGGTCAATTTCTTCATCATTAGATCCATCATCACTAGAGCTATCACTAATATCACTACTAGAGATATCACTAGGAGGTGGAGGAGGTTTGGCTTTTGATTTTACCTTCTCACCCTTTGCCATGAGACAAATGTGAGGGGAGTAGTAGTCAACATCGGACATGTTGTTGAAGAGCCTTAGTGTAGGGGATGACTTATGGATAGCAACGGTTGCAACCTTCTCATCCTCTTCACTTGTGCTCTCTCTAGTTGAATCCCATTCATGCCTAATGTGAGCCTCTCTCATGTACTTCTTGCTCTTTCTATGGTTGGTCTTGTCCTTCTTGTACTTGTTGTCTTTGATCTCGTATGGACACTTGGCAATGAAATGTTCGGTGCTACCACTATTGTAGCATGTCCTCTTCTTCTTTTTTGGAAACTTTCTCTTCACTACCTTGTAGCCTTGCTTCTTTAGACCCTTTTGAAATCTCTTCATGAAGAGAGCAACATCATCAACCTTCTCATAATGTTCATTATCATTTTTATCTTTACTTGAGGATGATGTAGTCTTTGCTTGCTCTTGGACTTGCTTGATTGCTTTTGGCTTGCTTGTTGAAGCTTGCTTGTTGATCTTGGACTTGCTAGTAGAGCCTTGCTCACTTGATTTGTTGGCCTTGAGAGCTACATCCTTGATCTTTATGCCATCTAGCTTTGCTTGCAACTCACCAAGCTTCTTCCTCTCATTTGCTTCTTCTCTTTGCATGTCAAAGGTCAACATCCTTCCAAGTACATCATTTGGTGTGAAGTATTCAAATTTCTTCTTGTCCCTAATTAGAGTCACCATGGTCTCATTTCTAGGTGAGTAAGCTTCCAACATAATCTTCACTACCTTGTGATCATCTAGCTCATCACCACCATAGCCTCTAATCTTGCCCACCAACGTCATCAATCTATCAAACATCTCTTGTGGCCCTTCTCCATCCAAGATCATGAACCGGTTGAGCTTGCCCATCAACAAATCAATTCTTGCCTTCCTTACTTTGTCAACCCCTTCATGTACAAGGTGCAAAGTGTCCCATATTTGTTTGGCAACATCAACACTAATCACTCTATTATATTCATCACCATCTAAAGCACTAAGCAACACACTTGTGGCTTGACCATTGAGATGAACAATTCTCATTTCATCTAGAGTTGGATTCTTGGGATCAACCGATGGATCAAATGAATTGCAAACAACCTCCCAAATGCCAGGATGAAGACCTATAAGATAGGCTCTCACCAAGTGGTTCCACTTGGCAAAGTTAGTCCTATTGAAATGAGGTAACTTGCCCACGGACACATTGATGAAAGACCTCCGATCATGATTAGTCATAGGCATAGAAGAATAGTTAAAGGATACGACACCATATTTGTTGTTGGGGTCGGCTTTGCCCTTTCCTTTCTTCTCCTTCTTGCCCCCTTTGGTCACTTGGTAAGACTCATCATCATCTCCATCTTTGGAACTACTTGAGATGTCACTTGATGATTGAAAGTGCAATCAAGCCCTAATTGTGGGTTTTGGTGATAATGACCACGCAATTAGAGAACTAATGAGATTTATCGAGATGACAAGCAGGGAATTTATATTCGAGGATGCTACACGAAATGGAGGAGCCCCCAATTACAAATGTAGATGGCTTCAAACTCAAAGGAGGTTTAAATTCTTTTATATTTTGAATTTGAGTATAGGAAAAGCCATACTATAAAGGGGGACACAATGCTTAAACTAATATGTGCTACCAAGTGCTCCAACAACCACATGCATCCTCAAATTTACAGCTAAGATAGTCTACACTTCACTATTACCCATGTTGTCTTGTGTGGTGAGACACTGCCACACTTGAAGAGAGGCACTACTGCACTTGGGTCGCGGGCTCCGTCTCACCCGACCCCAAGGATGCGGGCTTCGTCTCGCCCGACCCCAAGGCCGCAGGCTCAGTCTCACCCGAACCCTTGGGTGTGGTGACCATTGGGGGTTGGGGGTATATATATCAGTGTTCGCCTAAATGGCCTAAACGGTCGATTAAACGGCCACTAAACGGTAAACGGTGGAAAATTGTTTTGTTTAGGGGGTAAACAGAAATTAAACGGTTGACCGTTTAAACGGTCAAAAAACAGGGAAAACGGTCTAAACGTCCTAAACGGAACGGAGATAAACTGTATTAAACGGGCAAAACAGCTGTTTAAACGGCTGTTTAGGCGAACACGAGGTAAATCTAGTTCAGTTTTATATGGATAAATTTGTATACTTAAGTTTATTATATTTATAAATGTGTACACTTGATATGTTACATGAATAAATATCGATATTTGGTTCTTTTCACATGCATAAATATATATACATACCAAAATAATTGATTTTTACTCGGATAAATATGTATAAATGCTAGAATACTTGATTTTTTACATGCACATATAAAATTATATGTATTTTTTTAAGTACAAAACCGTTTAGACCGTTTAACTTCATTTCAACACCGTGTAAATAGTCTAAACGTTAAACGAAGGGCGACCGTGTAAAGACCGTTTACCGTTTAGGAAAACAATGATATATATACCTTTCTCCTTCCTCCCCAACGGTAATCTGCCTCTTCTTCCTCACAAAACAGAGCAGGATCTCTCTCTCCCTCCATTGTTGACCTCAAGCCCCCAAGCAAATCCATTGATTTCCCCATCAATCCTTGAGGGAAAAGGGTACAAAACTTGATTAGAGGGCAGCTCCATTGATTCCCCAATTCTAAAGAGCACTTGGTTCACATTTTGGCCGACTGTTGTGTTTGTTACTCTTGGATCTTGGCTCCTAGCCAGCTAGAGCGTCGCTCATGGAGCTTGCCAACTTGTGTGGCAGCCCCGGGAGGTTTATAACCATCTCTTGAAGTTAGTAAACTCACCCCTCATCTCAAGAGTTAAGTCTCTTGACTTGAGAACGAGGAATGGTTGGAAATCCCTAAGCCTTAGTGGCTAACCTCAACAATGTGGAGGTAGGCAAGCCTTGGTGGCGAGCCGAACCACGGGATAAATCTTTGTGTCACTTGTGCTTGATTCATATTACTTGCATGACATATTGTGGTTGAGGTGATTTCTAAAGTTTCTAGTCGATTTACTTGTGTGTGGTGTTCCTACCACTTCTAGCTCTTGATCTGTGATTGTCATACCTGCAGTAAGCTACAAAATTTCTCTGATCTAAGTTTTTGTTCACGGATTTTGAACTATGATTCAAAGTTGTCTGCAGATGCGGCAGTGCCACTGTTCTAGCCCGGCAGTGCCTCCCTCCAAAGTGGCAGTGCTGTTGGGTGAATTTGATAAAAGTTTGAGTGTTTATTTGGATAGACCTATTCACCCCCCCCCCTCTAGGCCAACCAAAGATCCTACAAGTGGTATCAGAGCGGGTTACCTCATATACGCTTCACGTGTGAGGTATGGAGCCCAGAGAAGGAACTAGTGGCGTGAAGCAGGTGGATGTCGACACGGATAGTAGCGAGCTGAGCACATCGACAGCAACCAACACCACGCTACCACATCTTGAGGCTACCGATGCCGAAGGAGCTCTCAATGAAAATGAGAGAAGAAGGAAAGAAGAAAGAAAGCTAAAAAGAGAAGCAAGAGAGAAGAAGGAGGAGCAGCGATTAGAAGAGAAGAAGCAAAGGAAAGAATAAAGAAGGCTCAAGAGAGAAGCAAGAAGAAAAAGAAGAGAAGCTAGGAAGAAGAAGGAATAAAAAGAGAAGGCAACAAGTGCATCATCAAGCATATCAAGTAGTTTCGAAGATGGAGATGATGATAAGTTATACCAAGTGTCAAAAGGGAACAAGAAGGAGAAGAAAGGAAAGGGCAAGGCCAACAACAACAAATATGTCGTTGTATCCTTTAACTACTCTTCTATTCCTATGACTAACCATGATCGGAGGTCTTTCATCAATGTGCCCGTGGGCAAGTTACCTCATTTCAATGGGATTAACTTTGCTAAGTGGAAGCACTTGATGAGAGCCTATCTTATAGGTCTTCACCCTGGCATTTGGGAGATTGTTTGCAATGGATTTGAGCCACCGGTTGATCCCAAGAACCCAACACTAGAAGAGATGATAATCATTCACCTCAATGGTCAAGCCATAAGTGTGTTGCTTAGTGCCTTGGATGGTGATGAGTACAATAGAGTGATTGGAGTTGATGTTGCCAAGCAAATATGGGACACTTTGCACCTAGCACATGAAGGGGTTGACAAAGTGAGAAAGGCAAGAATTGATTTGTTGATGTCAAAGCTCAATTGGTTTGTGATTTTGGATGGAGAGGGGCCACAAGAGATGTTTGATAGATTGATGACAATGGTGGGCAAGATTAGAGGCTATGGTTGTGATGAGCTAGATGATCACAAAGTTGTCAAGATTATGTTGGAAGCTTATTCACCTAGAAATAAGACTGTAGTCACTCTAATTAGAGACAAGAAGAAGTTTGAGTACTTCACACCAAATGATGTACTTGGGAGGATCTTAACCTTTGACATGCAAAGAGAAGAAGCAAATGAGAGAAAGAAACTTGGAGAATTGGAAGCAAAGCTAGAGGGCATCAAGATCAAAGATGTAGCTCTCAAGGCCAACAAATCAAGCAAGCAAGGCTCTACAAGCAAGTCCAAGATCAACCAACAAGCTTCAACTAGCAAGCAATTTCAAGAAAGAGTAGAGACCACATCATCTTCAAGTGAAAGTGAAAATGATGATGTTCAATATGAGAAAGTTGATGATGTTGCTCTCTTTATGAAGAGGTATCATAAGGGGCTAAAGAAGCAAGGCTACAAGGTAGTGAAGAGATGCTTTCCAAACAAGAAAAAGCGGACATGTTACAATTGTGGAAGCACCGATCACTTCATCGCCAAGTGTCCATATGAGATCAAGGACAACAAATACAAGAAGGACAAGAAAGAGGAGAAGGCCGATCGTAGAAAGAGCAAGAAGTATATGGGAGAGGCTCACATTGGGCATGAATGGGACTCAACTAAAGAGAGCACAAGTGAAGAGGATGAGAAGGTTGCAACTATTGCTATTCACAAGTCATCCCCTACACCAAGGCTCTTCAATGACATGTCCGATGAAGACTACTACTCCCCTCACATTTGTCTCATGGCAAAGGGTGAGAAGGTAAAATCCAAATCGAAGGCCAAATCTCCTCCACCTCCTAGTGATATCTCTAGTAGTGATATTAGTGATAGCTCTAGTGATGATGAATCTAGTGATGAAGAAATAAACATGATAACTAAAAATTTGGATGGAAAGACCAAATTATTCATCACTAAGCTAATGGAAGATTTAGAGAGTGTCCAATCTGAGCTAGAATCTAGAGAAGAGACTCTTATCCAACAAGAGGATCTCTACATTGCTAGCAAAGAAGCTCTTGCATTAGAGAGAAGTGAGGTGGAATCCATGCGCAAGGCTTTGGCCAAAGAGCAAGAGGACCATGCTATCACAAAGAAAAGGTATTGTGACTTAGATCAAAAGCACAAAGAACTTGAGATGCAATATAGCATTCTTTGGGATAGAAACTCACATCTCACTAAGGCAAAGGAAACCTCTACTCCCTCTACTAGTCAAGGTTGTGGAAAATGTTTTAATCTTGATTTGAATGCTTATTCTACTAACCTTGCAAATATGGAAGCTATGAGAAAGGAGATTGCTAAGCTCAATGAAGTCATTGGAAAAGGGTGGATAAGTGTGACCCAATCCAATGACAAGAAAGTCGATAAATCAAAAGGGCCACAATTCAAGCAAAGAAGGCATCCCTCAATCAAGCATGGGCTCAGTCACACAAAAGGAGCCAAGACAAATGGAAGAAGGATAGTGAATGGCTATGAGTGTGTTTAGTTTGAGAGGAAGGGCAAAATTGGTATAGATCAGCCTGCATAGACCGCGGCAGTGTAGTGTCCCAGAGCGGCAGTGCTACAGTGAAGGGTGGCAGTGCCGCGCCCCGCAAAGATGGGAAGGCTATGAATTCTGTTCCTGATCAAACAAAGCCCAAGAAGAAGGTGTACCAGGAGAAACAGATTTTCTAGAAGCCTAAGGAATCAGTGTGGGCCACCAAGAATAATTATGCCTATCAACCGAAGACTTATGCACCTCGACAAAGCTTGACATCGTGCTTTGTTTTGAGGAACAACAACAGTGGGAAAGTGGTTGCAAAATATGTTGAAAAGGAAACCAACATATATAGGAATACTTCTATTTGGGTTCCTAAGAATCTTGTGACTAACATGCAAGGCCCCAAGTCAAATTAGGGACCTAAATCTAGCAACTAAACTTATTTTGTAGGCATACTCCTCCTGTGGATAAAGTTGGGTGCTTGATAGTGGATGTACAAATCATATGACCAAAGAAAGGAGTATGTTCTCATCATATTCCACGATGACGCACTCAAATGAAAATATTGTCTTTGGAGACAATTCAAAGGGGGATGTGATTGGTCTCAGTAAAGTTGCTATAACCCTTGAGCATTCAATTACAAATGTATTACATGTTGATTCATTGAGTTACAATTTGTTGTTCGTTTCTCAATTATGTGAGATGGGCTACAATTGTCTCTTTTTGGATAAGGGTGTGGAAGTCTTTAGAAGGGATGATTCCTCTATTATCTTTATGGGTCAATTAAAGAACAAGCTTTACTTAGTTGATTTCAACAAAAGTAAAGCTAAGCTTGAGACTTGTTTAGTGGCAAAATCTAGCATGGGTTGGCTTTGGCATCGCCGACTAGCCCATGTTGGGATGAGGAACTTGGCTAAACTTCTAAAAGATGAACACATCATTGGACTAACAAATGTTCACTTTGAGAAAGATTGGATTTGTAGCGCTTGTCAAGCCGGAAAGCAAGTTGGACCACCTCACCCACCAAAGAGCATCATGACCACCAAGCAACCATTGGAGCTAATACATATGGATCTCTTTGGACCGGTCGCCTACCTAAGTATCGGGGGTAGCAAATATGGTCTTGTTATTGTTGATGACTATTCTCGTTTCACTTGGGTATTTTTCTTGCATGACAAGTGCCAAGTTCAAGACAAGGTGAAGGTATTTGTTAGAAGAGCTCAAAAGGAGTTTGGTCTTCCCATCAAGAATGTGAGAAGCGACAATGGGACCAAATTCAAGAATACTCTAGTTGAGGAGTTTCTTGATGAAGAGGGCATCAAGCATGAGTTTTCAACTCCATACACCCCTCAACAAAATGGTGTAGTAGACAGGAAGAACCGTACACTCATTGACATGGCAAGGACAATACTAGATGAGTACAAGACGCCAGACATCTTTTGGTTTGACGCCATCAACACTGCTTGCCATGCCATAAACCGCCTCTACCTACACAAGAAGTTGAAGAAAACTTCATATGAGCTTCTAACCGGTAACATGCCTAAGGTGTCTTACTTTAGAGTGTTTGGGTGCAAGTGTTTCATACTTAACAAGAAACCTAAAACCTCTAAGTTTACACCTAAAGTTGATGAAGGTTTTCTTCTTGGTTATGGATCAAATGAGCATGCCTACCATGTCATCAACAAAACCTCCGTGAGAGTTGAGATCACGGTAGACGTGACATTTGATGAATCTAATGGCTCTCAAGTAGAGCAAGTTGATTCAAGTGTTGTAGGAAAGGAGAATCCACCATGTGAAGCAATCAAGCAATTGGCTATTGGTGATATTAGACCACAAGAAGAAGAATCACTGAAGTGGAGGTTCCTCAAGTTGCTGCTCCACCAATTTCCGTTGACATACCTGATGCTACACTACAGCAAACACATGCTGCAACTCTAGAGTGCGGCAGTGCCACACTTGAGGGTGGTAGTGCTGAACCTACATAGTTAGCAGCAGCTAATTCGACTCCAGCTCGTGGACAAAACCTACAACCCATATTTGAGCAAGATGATGATGAAGATCCAAAAGATGAACAAGAGGCCATTGAGCATCCAATGCTAAGGCAAACAATACAACAGGATCATCCCGTTGATAACATCCTTGGGAGTCTTCGAAAAGGGGTAACAACTCGTTCACATTTAGCAAACTTTTGTTAATATTACTCGTTTATTTCCTTTTTGGAGCCTCTTAAGGTAGAACAAGCACATGGAGACCCAGATTGGGTGATGGCCATGCAAGAAGAGCTCAATAACTTTGAAATAAACCAAGTGTGGACTTTGATGGAATGACCCAATACCAATATCATTGGTACCAAGTGGGTCTTCCGCAACAAGCAAGATGAGAATGGAGTGGTGACAAGGAACAAGGCAAGGTTGGTTGCTCAAGGTTTCACTCAAGTAGAGGGCTCAGACTTTGAAGAAACATATGCACCGGTGGCAAGACTTAAAGCAATTCGAATGCTTCTAGCCTATGCTTCTCATCACAACTTCAAGCTATATCAAATGGATGTGAAGAGTGCATTTCTCAATGGCCCTATTCAAGAACTTGTCAATGTTGAGCAACCACCGGGCTTTGAAAATCACAAGTTTCCCAACCATGTCTACAAACTCCAAAAGGCGCTCTATGCGCTTAAGAAAGCACCAAGAGCATGGTATGAATGCCTTAAGGAATTCTTGCTTAAACAAGGCTTTGAAATAGTCAAAGCCGATCCTACCCTTTTCACTCACAAAGTTGGCAAAGATATATTTGTGTGCCAAATATACGTCGATGACATAATATTTGGTAGTACTAATCATTCTTTTTGTGAGGAATTTAGTAGGATCATGACCAAGAGATTTGAGATATCCATGTTGGGTGAATTAAAGTTCTTCCTTGGATTTCAAATCAAGCAAGTGAAGGATGGAACTTTTATTAGCCAAATGAAGTACACCCATGATATGCTCAAGAAGTTTGACATGGTGAATGCCAAGCCAATCAAAACTCCCATGCCAACCAATGGACATCTAGATCTCAATGATGAAGGTAAAGCCATGGATACTAAGGTATATCACTCCATGATCGGCTCTCTACTTTATTTGTGCGCATCTAGGCCCGATATTATGCTTAGTGTGTGCATGTGTGCTAGATTTCAAGCTAACACAAAAGAGTGTCACTTAGTGGCCGTTAAGAGAATCTTGAGATATTTAGTACACACTCGTAACCTTGGCTTGTGGTATTCTAAGGGCTCTAGGTTTGATCTACTTGGGTATTCAAATTCCGATTATGCCGGTTGCAAAGTAGATCAAAAAAGCACTTCGGGGACATGTCAATTCCTTGGACGGTCCCTAGTGTCTTGGAGTTCTAAAAAGCAAAATTATGTAGCCCTTTCCACCACCGAGGCCGAGTATGTTGCAGTCGGTGCATGTTGTGCTCAACTACTTTGGATGAGGCAAACCCTTCAAAATTTTGGATGTCACTTAACAAAAACCCCACTCTTGTGTGACAACGAAAGTGCCATAAAGTTAGCCAACAATCCCGTAAGCCACTCAAGAACTAAGCACATAGACATCCGACATCATTTCTTGAGAGACCACGAAGCCAAAGGAGATATCGAAATTCGTCATGTGAGCATCGAAAAGCAGCTGGCCGATATCTTCACTAAGCCTCTTGATGAGTCAAGGTTTTGTGCTTTGCGTAGTGAGCTATATATACTTGATTCTCATAATGTGGTTTGAATTCTAGCACACCTTGAATGATAAACTAGCATGGATAGGAGAAATGAATTGCAAAAGTATAAATATTGTGCTTAAAATGTTTTATCATAAGAAATAAGTGCATTATGATCATTGTTTGTATTGATTATTTGTTGTTGATCATAGTGAGATTAAGATATGTGTCTATATCCTATATATATAGAGGTATTTAGTTAGTAGCTAAATCTTGCTTGTCTGGGGAGTGCGGATGTGCCGCGCCTGCCCTATGGCAGTGCCGTGTGTGGACTGCGGCAGTGCCGCAGTTTGAATTTCAACTGAAATTCAGCCCATATCAGCTGTTACCGTGGGGGCCATCTTTTCTACCTATTTTACCTAGCCCTAGGTAACCCTCTCCTTTCCTATCTCCTAGCTGCGCCTCTCTTCTCCTCCAAGCGCCGCCACCATCGCTCTGTCCAGCCGTGCTGTCACCTCCGGCATTGCAGTAGCCTGCTGTTGTTCTTCAATGTCGTCGTCAGTAGCAGCCCTAGCTCATGGATGGAGCTGATTCATCTCTTTCCTCCTCAATCCACATGAACCAAGATGGCCTATAGAGGTGATGATGATCGGAGGGGTAAGAGAAAGATGACAGAGCCTCGAGACAAGCAAATGCCTTGTCGTGGTCGTGGCAGGACCACAGGGGACAGCAGCAGTGCAGCAGGTAGAGATGTTGCCAGAGACAGAGGGAGGAGAGATTAGATGATCTAGGATGAGGAGAACTTGGAGAGGGTTGGCCGCACTATTCCTCCAGGTGCTTGCCCAGATACGCCACCTCATCTTGAGGAGTTTGACAGGAGCTACATCAGAGAGTATTCTTAGGATGTAGTCATGAGGCGTCCTATTGACACACGTGCTCATCCTGTGCTCAACTATGTGGGAAAGCTAAAGATGGTGGATGAAGAATGTGAGAACAATCCCTATGAGCAGCCAAAGGATTTGGAGATAGACTATAGGTTTTGAATGAGTTTCATTCCAACTTCTATGCATCTGTAAACTTCAACTTCAAGAAATCCAAAGTTATCAAGATGCAATATGTTGATTGGGAGGAGATGAAGGGAAAGAATGAGCCAGAATTCAATAAGGTGATCAAGGCTTGTGAGTTGTTTGGCATCACTAATATTATGAGCTTTAGATATAATTAGAATGAGGAAGTGCTAGCCTAGTTCCATGCCACTTTCTTCTATAGCATCTACACTGATGAGATTCACTAGATGACTGAGGGACAACATTATAGAGTTGATTTTGTGACTTTCAGCTGGATCCTTGGTTTTGGAGAGGAGGAGTGGGGCTTCACTTACATTCATGATGAGGCTAGAGCTGAGATCCGCAACATTGCATATATGTGGATTAACAGGAGAAGTGCAGATGGGAAGGTCAGTGGCCTGAAGAGCTATTATTACATTCTGAATAATTTGATCAGGCACACTATCAATCCTAAGGATGAAGCAGCCTCTGATCTTAATGGCTTTGTTAGGAATGTGCTTGCAAGATTTGCTCCTGGAGGTGACAGGTTTAATGTCCCTCGCTTCATGTGGCGTGAGCTGAGGAACGCCATGGAGGATGGGAGAAAGGGGATACCCTATGCCCCCTATCTCATGTTTATGATTGAGAGGGTCTCTGGCTACAGATTTGAGAAAGATGGTCTTCACACCGTCTACATGATTGAGAAGACCCGAGGAGCAGGTGCTAGCAGAGCAGTGAGATGCTCCCCATCAGTTGAGGATGTGCCTAAGTCATCCCGATCTAGGCCTCGCAAGGAAAAGATGGAGAAATTTGGGAAGTGGATCAAGGCCATCTTCACCACATGCACCTATGCAGCGAGGACCGTATATCAGGACCCGTTGGAGAACCATGAAGCCAACCAGGAGGCTAGAGAGCATGCAAGCTACCACCTCTTTCTCTAGTTCAGTCACCGCCGAGGTTTGATGATCTCCCTAGTCTTTCTGAGACAGATTCAGACGATGAGGAGGAGGAGGAGGAGCAGGAGCAGCTAGAGCTTGATCCACACACCAGTTTGAGATCACCTTGTAGTCCATGAGGAGGAGCACCAGGCGTGAGCACCACATTTCGACCACTCATTGCCAAGGGAGGGCGGTGGTGTCTTCTTCTTCCTCCGACAATGACGATGATGATGATGATGGTGGAGAGGAGGATGTTGCAGGTGATAGTGGAGCTGCTGGTGGGGATGATGTCGATTGAGACACCATCTAAGAGGATGAGGAGTGAGTGTTGGTCTTTCTTCTTTTCTTCTCTTTTTGGTGCTTTATGCCATGGAGGTTGCAGCAATTAGAGTCATGTTCGTATCCGTTTAGAGTAGTCTTCGTTAGGTGAGAGTTTGAGAGTCCATTAGAAACTCTATTTATGTAATAATGCTACTTAAGTATTTTTCATATGTGTGGGATATGGACATGTATTAATCTATGTTGTCGCTTGTGATACAATTGTGCTAGAAGGTATATCTTTATATGTATCACATGTTGTGTGGTGTCTGTTCTGAATTGTGCTGTTACAGCAAATGCGGCAGTGCCACACTCTGGTGTGGCAGTGTCGCACCCAACTACAACAGCAAACCATGTTGTGCATAAACTATCATTTACATCACGTTTTACATACCTGACACAGTATGCACCACCCCACAGGAGCATGGATGCAGGGGAAGCCTCATCACTTTCACTAAAATGTGAATCCTGGCTTCTTATGCCAATTTGAGAATTCAATTCTCTATTCACATACTTAGGGGGAGGCTCTACATCCATGGCTCAAAAATCTTAGTATTTATTTCATATCTTTTGTAAGCTCTAATTGGGTTGTCATCAATCACCAAAAAGGGGGAGATTGAAAGTGCAATCAAGCCCTAATTGTGGGTTTTGGTGATAATGACCACGCAATTAGAGAACTAATAAGATTTATCAAGATGACAAGCAGAGAATTTATATTCGAGGATGCTACATGAAAAGGAGGAGCCCCCAATTACAAATGTAGATGGCTTCAAACTCAAAGGAGGTTTAAATTCTTTTATATTTTGAATTTGATAATAGAAAAAGCTGAACTATAAAGGGGGCACAATGCTTAAGCTAATATGTGCTACCAAGTGCTCAAACAACCATATGCATCCTCAGATTCATAGCCAAGACAGTCTACACTTCACTATTACCCTTGTTGTCTTGCATGGTGCGGCACTGCCGCACTTGAAGAGAGGCACTGCCGCACTTGGGTCACGGGCTCTGACTCACCTGACCCCTTGGGTGCGGGCTCTGTCTTGCCCGACCCCAAGGACGTGGGCTCCGTCTCACCCGACCCTAAGGCCGCGGGCTCTGTCTCGCCTAACCCCAAGGACACGGGCTCCGTCTTGCCTGACCTCAAGGTCACGGGCTTTGTCTCACCAGATCTCGAGGCCGCGAGCTCAGTCTCACCCGAACCCTTGGGTGTGGTGACCGTTGGGGGCTGGAGGGTATATATACCTTTCCCCTTCCTCCCCAATGGTAATCTGCCTCTTCTTCCTCACTTCAGCACGCTCAAAACAGAGCAGGAGCTCTCTCTCTCTCTCTCTCCATTGTTGACCTCAAGCCCCCAAGCAAATCCATTGATTTCCCCATCAATCCTTGAAGGAAAAGGGTCCAAAACTCGATTATAGAGCAACTCCATTGATTCCCCAACTCTAAAGAGCACTTGGTTCACGTTTCGGCCGGCGGTTGTGTTTGTTACTCTTGGAGCTTGGCTCCTAGCCGGCTAGAGTGTCGCACATGGAGCTTGCCAACTTGTGCTGCAGCCCTAGGAGGTTTGTAACCATCTCTTGAAGTTAGTAAACTCACCCCTCATCTCAAGAGTTAAGTCTCTTGACTTGAGAACGAGGAAGGGTTGGAAATCCCTAAGCCTTAGTGGCTAACCTCAACAACATGGAGGTAGGCAAGCCTTGGTGGCGAGCCGAACCACGGGATAAATCTTTGTGTCACTTGTGCTTGATTCATATTACTTGCATGACATATTGTGGTTGAGGTGATTTCTAGAGTTTGGAGTCGATCTACTTTTGTGTGATGTTCCTACCACTTCTAGCTCTTGATCTGTGATTATCATACCTGCGGTAAGCTAGGAAATTTCTCTAATCTAAGTTTTTGTTCTCTGATTTTGAACTGTGATTCAAAGTTGTTTACAGGTGTGGCAGTGCCGCTATTCTGGCCTGGCAGTGCCGCAATCCGGCAGTGCCACCCTCCAGAGCGACAGTGCCGCTGGGTGAATTTGATAAAAGTTTGAGTGTTTGTTTTGACTGGACTATTCACCCCTCCCCCTCTAGGCCAACCAAAGATCCTACAATGATGCATTGGTTGCCTTTTCTTCTTCTTCCTTCTTCTTCCTAGCTTCTCTCATTTTTCTTCTTGCTTCTCTCTTGAGCTTTCTTTCTTCTTTTCTTTGCTTCTTGTCTTCAAGCCTTTGCTGCTCCTTCTTCTTTTCTCTTCCTTCTCCTTTTGCTTTTCTTACTTCCTTTCTTTTCTTTCTTTCTTCTTCATTTAAAGCTTTCTTGGCATCAGTAGCCTCTAGCTGCGGGAGCATCATGTTGCTCATTGTAGAGGCGCTGAGCTCGTTGCTGTCGGTGTCATGCAAGCTCACGTCCTCCGAATCGACATCAACGGGCTTTCCACCACCAAATCCTCCTTCGGGCTCCATACCTCATGCGGTGAAGCGCACACGAGGTAACCTACTCTGATACCACTTGTAGGATCTCTGGTTAGCCTAGAGGGAGAGTGAATAGGCATGTTAAAACAAACTTGAGCAAGTTGTCAAATTTCACCCGTAGCACTGCTGAGCTATGACACTGTCGGGCCAGAATAGCGGCACTGCCGCACTTGCAGACAACTTCAAGGCACAGTTCAAAATCTATGAATGGAAACTTAGATCCAAGAATTTACCGAGCTTTCCTGCAGTTATGTAGTTCACAGAACGACAACATAAAGTAGTAGCACGAGTGTATTCAAGTAGATTGACCTCAAACCCTAGAAATCACCTCAATAACAATATGAAATGCAATGGAAGTAAATCAAGCACAAGGTGACATAAGTATTTATCCCGTGGTTCAGCTAACCACCAAGGCTTGTCTAAGTCCACGTTGTTGAGGTTAGCCACTAAGGCTTAGGGCTTTGCAACCCTTCCTCGATATGAAGTCAAGAGAGTTAACTCTTGAGATGAGGGGTGAGTTTACTAGCTTCAAGAGATGGTTACAAACCTCCCAGGGCTGCCACACAAGTTGGCAAGCTCCACGAGCGGCGCTCTAGCCAGCTAGGAGCAAGCTCCAAGAGTAACAAACACAATACACTAGCTAAAACGCGAACCAAGTGCTCTTAGGCTTTGGAAATCAATGGATCTGCTCTCTAATCGAGTTTTGGAAAATTTTCTCTCAAGATTTGATGGGGCAATCACAAAGGAATGCTTGGGAGCTCAAGGTCACCAATGGAGAAGAGAGAGAAAGAGCTAAGAGCTATTGGGTGTCGGTCTGCTCGGTAGAGGAGCAAGAAGCGCCGTTGGAGAGGGATGGGAAAGGTATAAATACCCCCCAACCCCCAATGGTCAGTTAAGTTGCGGCAGTGTCGTGGCTCAACTGTGGCAGAGCCTCTATTCAGGTGCGGCACTGCCGCACCAGGCAGGTCAGCAAGGATGAAAATAGTGATAAGTTGGCTATCTTGGCTGAGCATATGAGGATGTATGTGTATGAGTTTGAGCACTTGGTTGCACACCTTAGCAAGTTTATTATGTTCCCCTTTATAGTACGGCATTTCCTATACTCAAATTCAAAATATAAAATGAAATAAACCTCCTTTTGAGCTTGATGCCATCACCTTTTGTAATTGGGGGCTCCTCTGTTATGTACAACATCCTTGATTCTAAAATCCATGTTTGTCATCTTGATAAATCTTATTAGTCCTCTAACTACGTGGTCATTATCACCAAAACCCACAAATAGGGCTTGATTGCACTTTCAATCTCCCCCTTTTTGGTGATTGATGACAACCCAATTAGAGCTCACAACAGATATGAAACATAATTGAGATTTTTTAAGCCATGAGTGTAGAGCCTCCCCCTAAATGTGTGAATGGAGAATTGAATTCTCAACTTGGCATAAGAGGCCAAAATTCACATCTTTAGTAAATGTGATGGGGCTCCCCCTACATCCATGCTCCTGTGGGGTGCTACACACTATGTCAAGTATATAAGCGTGATGCAAATGATAGTTCATGCACAAGAAGGTTTGCTGAGACTGCTAGGTGTGGCACAGCCGCTCCTTAGTCGTGGCACGACCGGGCCAGAGGTGCGGCACTTTGAATGATTTGGGAATCAAGTTCAAACAAGTGCCATTGCTTTGTGACAATGAGAGTGCCGTGAAGCTCACCAACAGCCCGGTTCAACATTCAAGAACAAAACACATAGATATCCACCATCATTTTATAAGATATCACTAACAAAAAGGGGACATTTGCATTGAAAGTGTGGGCACCAATGATCAACTTGCCGATATCTTCATCAAGCCACTTGATGAGATGAGGTTTTACAAGCTAAGGAATGAATTGAACATACTTGACTTCTCAAATATGTGTTGATGCACCCCCATTATATGACATGCCTCTCCTTTGAGCAAATGAAGGTAAAATTGATTGACATGTCATTTATCCATTGCTAAGGACTTGTTTAGTGCATCTAGTCATTTCTCACGTCTTAGGCTCATTCATGAAAATCAAATAAATTTGATGCTTGTATGCTTGATATGATCTAGTGGTAGCATATGACATGTTTGTGGGCTTGTGAACTTAGTGTTTGATCTAGAAAATAAGCTATAAGTATTTAACTCAACATGGTACAAGCTAACCATTATTTGGATGTGTGAAGAAGCTTGTCCTTGGATCAAACCGAGTTAAATATCTTTTACAAGTGATCTAGATTGAACCAAATTGGGAAAAATGATCCTCACCTAACATGGTTTCACCCCAACCTATCTAAAATTTGAGTTCACCTTTTGTGCTAATTGTTGACAAAAGGAGAGAAATTTACAAAGATAGTAAGATAGGGGAGCAAAAAAATGAAATGGCATTATAAGGGGATCAATTAAAATTTGAAGCACACAAGTAGGGGGAGCAAGCTCATAAACTTGTATGTTGCATTTGTATGTGCATTACATATGTTTGCTTGCATGGCACAAGTTCTAAATTCCCCATCCATGATTGTGTGGTGTATGCTAGATTGTAGAAAATGATTGATGAAATGAGAAACTAGCATGCATAGGATAGCTAAATATCCCTTGATCTTTTACAAGTGGTACTAAAACCTTGCTTCTAATGTTGATCTCACGAGATATCTGGTTTGTCTTTGCTTTTCAAGTTGTATCTAGCAAACCATGGTGCTAAAGATGGTGTTAAAATGGCAACTCCAATTGGTATCACGCTTCAAAGGTCTATTCTTTACACCTTAGCATCATTTGGTAGCTATTACTCTCCAAAACTCCAAATCCATGCATATGTGCAAGCTTTAAACACTACTACAAAACAAGGATATTGTAGCGCTTTCTTGTAACACATTCATCAATGTGTTCTAGTGAAATTTCATAGTAACACAAAATAGTGTGTTACAGACTTCGGTTGTAACACAAAACATTTTTTTTATAAAAATGTGTTAATGGCAATAATTATAGTAACACAAAATTAATGTTACAAGCAAAATGTTATAAAAGTGTACTATGTTGTAACACATAAATGGAACATATAAAATGTGTTACAAATATATGCCCTGTAGCAACACAAAATAATGTTACAATCCAAATGTTACAAAGAAACATACACATGTGGACCTTCCTATTCATAAGTGACACAGGCATCGCATCTAGGTGTTGTCATGGCTATTAAGCAATCATGTCGTGGTCATCACATGAGAACCAAGTAGCAATAAGTAAGCAATTAAAAAGGTTAATTCTATGCCAGAGCATGTTGTCAATTTATTAGGCCGATCTCAAGACACTCTAGATGCCAGATCATAAGAACAAGTACAACGGGGAAGAAAAAAATGAAAAACAAAAAGCAAAAAGGTGAAAATAAATGAGAGTAATATTGATATTTTTATGTTGTTGCACGAACCTACCTACCACTGTATAGGTTGATCAAGATTTTCATCTTTTTGGTTCACATCATGTAATATTGTTTTCTATGCTCAAAACCTGAGCGCAAACGTTTTTGTGGTTGAGTCTAAGAAAAAGCTATGCAAAAATAGTCAAGTATGGCCACCACAAAAAGTTAAATCAAATAAGTAATCACCAGAAAAATTAGTCTCAATGTTATAAAATGCATAGAAAGGCCACAAAAGAATGCATTTCAGTCTAGGCTTTAAATGATATTTGAGGCAATATGAAACAAGTGCCATCACAGATGAAATAGAAAAATCAAAAACAACCTTCAACATGTTTTGTGGTAATATTCAGAATACCATGAACCATCGTCTAGGACATTTACATATAGAATGTGAATTCTTGAAGGGTTCGACAATAAAAGAAAAATTTATGCTCTCCAACTTCACGACCATGCATCCATCATACTTTAGGCTTGAACAAGGTGATTAGGGATGCCACATAACATTAGTAACCTGCAATTCCAGAAAAAAGGAATTGTCTAAGAATGTTTCAATACATTAATTGGAAAAACAATAATAAAACTTCTAAAATTAAGACAAATTCAATATATGTCATGCCTGACTGATTATGAATATTATGTTAATATAGATGCAGTTGTTGACCAAAAGTGAACTAGAGTCACAACATGAGCAAATTGCCTCCAATGTCTCTCTTGTCCGGTCATATGCCCACTCAAAATTAGAAAAAAGAAACATGGTTAACCGTGAGATCACCTACAATTGTTGGTTTCGTTATACATTTTCATTATCACATCATACAGGTATAACATATATTGTTACAATCATACCATTGACCACCCTAATAAAGTTCAAAGATATAAATTGTTATTATAGTAAAAATTCAATAAATTTAATAAATATGAGAAGAACTTGTACAACCTCTTAATAGCACTTAAGTCCATTAATTCACTAAAAAGCAAGAAATACTATCACTGCATCAGTTATGTGGTACTTCAATATCTGAGACAGAATGTTGGAAATACATAAAAGCTATGAATTACATAAAGTGGACTTAAACAGTTTGTTTCATCTCAACTATGAGGAAACAATTTAATATTCTAATAACTACAAATGGATATGAGATACTTCGACAATTCCTACTTGAAACTTAACTAATTGGGCAATGATTATATTTTCTCTAGGTCTGTTGAAATCGAAGTTCATCAAATTTGCCTTAATAATTCACAAGAGAACAACAAAGAACGATGAACAGCACATCCCCATCCAGATAGTCATAGTTACAATAGCTAGCGGTATTACAGGAACTACATAGATGAGCTAACTTTTACGAATGATATAAGAAAATACAAGTTTTCATCTTGTAGATGTTGGATAGTGTTCATCAAATTTACCTTATTATTTCACAAGACACCTATAAAGAACGGGCTACCAGCAAGGTAATTCCTCTTTTCAAAATTGTTTGACTACCTGATAATCCATATGCCGAACACTCATTAGTTCATGCCCAAATATGATAAACTGGTAATCCATATGTAATCTGGTAAAAAAAATTGGAGCTCCACTTACATGTGTGGTAACAGACTAATCATGACAAAAGTGGTTGATGAGGGATTTTGAGTTCCTGCAATTGAAACCAAATATGACTGACCGGTCATGTATCGAACTAAAATAGGAATAAATGGCAACGATACATGCCATTGAAAAGGTATTGGACAAAAATCTAATACACAAAATCATATATCCAAAGGAAATTGCTATCTATATAGGTGAAGAGCACGGTGATTAATCACAACTAACCTGGAGACGCCCCTCTGTTGCGAATCACGATGGCCAGTAGCTCAACTTAGTAAGGTTGCCTTTCTTCTAATGAACTAGAATCAGATGTGCCAACCTCTGTTTGTAAAGGAGAGGAGTTAGTTACAAGAGACCTAAAGAAACTGTACAGGCAAAGCAAAGAGAAACATCCACAAGACAAATAACTTCGGTTGCTAGTGTACAAATATGGCAAACATAATTCAAAAGGCATGCATATGCAGCTCTTCTACATGTTTGCTAGTGTACAGTTTCACATGGTTGCCATTTAGTTAGACACAATGATGACTAATGCAGTGAAAAAGTTTCATTCTAAATGTTACTGACAACATTATCTGTGGAGATTGAGAAATAGCACCAAGGATATGCAGTTTTGAAATGCACATGGCTGACTCAGCAATGACAAACCATGTAATTATTTAGGCCTTCAGTTTTGCATTTGTTATAGATTAAATCAGGAAATTAAGTAATTTAGAGACAGATAGCATACACTCCATGCTTATGGTGCTCAAATCAGAAAAAAATTATAGCATCCCATCATCAAAATGAATGGCTGCATGCATGCTTCTCGCAAATGTTATCTCAAGTCAAGCATAAAGGGTGATAGTTGCAGATTAATCTGAAGGCCTAATGCTAAAAGGAGAAAGAGGAAAAAGTAACAACAAAACTCTATGGTCTGGAGGTGTAAAGTTGAAAGATGCTAAACAGGAACTGAGAATAGGGAGCAGACTATATCTCATATGGCTTCCAGTGATTGTACTCCATCTTCTATCCTGCAATTCAGAATAAGAGTTCAAACAAATGGCTTCCAGTTATAGTACTCCATGTTCCATGCTTAAGGAAGCAGACCTTGTTTCAAGGTTCAGACAAATGAATTTGATAAAAGTTTAAACTACTCAGCCATAGTAACCTGCAATAGGTCTTACAGGAATGAACTTAACTACTTAAGCATATGCCATAAAGAAAAGCATAGCCTTAGTGTATGAAGGTCAATCAGAAGAATATAATGGCTTCTATCTTCCTCAGACAATTAGTAAGAAAATAATATACCCCAAAATTACCATCACATAACCTAAGTTATAACACTATAATCTCTATTTTACTCCTATATAGTCACCACCGATGCACCTAATATAGGATTCCCCTAATAGAATATGTGCATTGAACATGCATAGTTCTTTTATAACCAAGCTACAGGCCGAAGTAGGAAAAAATGACTAACAAATTTCCCTCACTGTCTGCAACAAGTGTGTAAATAGTACTAGATCTCATATTGAAATTTTGGTAACACAAATTAACCTAGCTAACCATAACAATTAAGATGTTCACTGGCAATTTGTACCTCATTAAAAGTGTACCCAAATTCATAATGTTCCACGAGGACCATTGTCAGTGGGGGTGGGACGGTGGGTGCGGCAGCCACCCTGCAGGCCAGACTACTATGAACTTCGTCCCAGTTCTACACAACCACAGAATTAGTGCTGGCCATCAGCATGTCAGAGTTAGAAATTAGAATAGACAGAGCAGCCGCGGAGAGAATCCCGACCTCACTGTTGGAGTTGACAACGGCGCCGACTTTGAGGTTCCACGGGTGGCCTCGCCTGAGGTAGATCTTCGTCAGGGAACCGCGACGCGCAACGGCGCCTGCCCCCCGCGGCTGCGTCGTCGCCGGTGAGCGGCTCGGAGAAGGAGAGGAAGGACGAGGCCGGGTCTCGGGTCCGGCGGCGGCGGCAGTCAGCTGGGGAAGCTAGCAAAGCTGCTGGGGGACGACGGCGGCGCCGCGGCGGCCGGCCGGGAACCTAGTGGCGGAGCATCTGGGGACGGCGGCGGAGCGGTGGCCGGCTGGGAACCTGGTGGCAGAGCTACGGTGGATTTGGCGGCCGGCTCGAGGAGAAGCGATCGCACGATGGATTAGGGGCGGCGTGGGATGCATGTTTTTTTTTCTTTTGATCAAGGCGTGGGATGCATTTGGTTACCTGTTGCCGCGCGGTGGGTGGATATATGGAAGGAAACAATTAATTTTGGCGCTAATTTTTATTCAGGCGCGCGCGGGACGAAAATTTTTGGGTGAACTCGTGCGGTCGTGCCGAGGCGCCGAGCAATAAAAAGATCGACATGACCTTTTGACCTCGGCGTCCTGCGGGCTGCCGTGGACTCTCTCTGTGTGCCCAGCCAGTGAAACTTATATATTTATATTTTATTGACGAAGCATTTTAAGACTGATCTCTGAATCTCGTCCTTTTTGTCCTTAAATTTTTATCGTCACAATTTACATGATAATAACTTTAACTTGATTTATAGAAAATACGTGTAATATTTCTATCTCCAAATAAATTTATTAAAAAACTAGATTTAAATATCTATCTAATGATATTAATTATGTATCATAAATATTAATATTTTTTAATATATATTTAGTCAAAGTTGTTTCTCGGGAAGCGAAAATGTAGACATTCACGAACCGAGGGAGTACATATCTAATAATATATTATCAAAAAGCCAAAATTTCTTCTTCCTTTGTCATCTGGACCATTGGCCCTGTTCGCTGGGAGGAATTTGGATGAATCTGGAGGAATTTGTGAGAGAGTGAACAGTGAAAACCAGCCGTGCACAGTGAAATCCGGCTGGTTTTCTTACCAGCCGAACTGCCCCATTATCACTCACTTTAACATTCCTGTTTTCACGATCAACATTCCTGTTTTCACGATCATCTCTCACCCTCACCCATCTTCTTTGTATCGCTAGGTTCATCATCTCTCAATTACTTTTGGTACATATGAAATCGAATTTAGATAGCGCTATACTCGAATATAAAAACAAATATTATCATACTCCCTTTGTCCCAAATTATAAATCATTTTAGCTTTCTTAGAGAGTCAAAACATCTCAGTTTGACTAAAATTATAAATAGAATTACAAAGATTTTATAACATCAAATAGGTATTCTATGAAAATATAATTAATGGAGAATCTAAAAATACTTATTTGGTATCATAAATATTATTATTTTATTATATAAATATAGTCAAACATGAGATGCTTTGACTCTCAAGAAAGTTAGAATAACTTATAATTTGGGATGGAGAGAGTATATAAATACAAAACAAATAGTTGAAATTCAAATTTGCATTCAGATATCTACTTGATTTCAATAAAAACAACAAGTATCTATTTGCTTTATGAATTGTTTTATTAGAACAAAGTTAATATACAAATAATAGTTGAAACTTTTTTTAAAGTTATCTTTACAACTATGACTATTTTTATTAATTTCAATATTACTAATGATGTCTAGTCATTATATTTTATTTATTTTTAATGTAGTTAACAAACCTCAATTTTAATATGGTCAATTATACTAGTTTTAATTAACTGATCAACATTAATATAATTTTCAATAACTGACATTCAACTTTAAAGTTGTATCTATCATTAATTCATATTGAATTATTAGTTGTCATTTTTAAAGAATTTAAAAGTTTATCTACATGACTATTGTTATTCGAATGCGAATGTGAGGAGGGCATTTGCCTAGAAATACTTCGAGGGACCAAAATACGAAACCACAAAATAAAAATTGGACTATAGTCACCAACATAGGAATCAATGTTATATTAATTTTTCTTGGAAATTAAAAATTAACTACTCCCTCTACTCCAGATTATCTTAAATCTTGAAATTACAAAACATATTATGTATTTGTGCAGGCATGCACTCCAGGATCATGTAATATTAATGATTGGCTTCAATGGAAATATTACCAACATTATACTTAAAGTATTATTTTTTATAACAGTACAACACACGTTCAAATACCAATTATTGTAGGATTATTTTTTCATTGCAACATACGAGCATGATCATGTGTCTACATATATATTGTAAAATCCATGTAAAAATTGAAGTAACTTATAATTTGGAAAATGGAGTAGTGTAAACGACGTAAAAAAATCGTTTCGTCGAATCGAGTTGGCGGAAGTGCTCGTGGTTTTCCAACAAACATTTCAAAACAATGCCGTCCAAACTTACCTATCTACTGGTCCACACAGCCAGCACTTCTCCCTTTCTATCTTCTGCGCACACCACATTCTCTCTTCCCCGACGCATGGCGCCCTCCTCTCCTAAGGCCGGATCCATGCCGGGGCGACCTCCTTTCAACTCCCGCGGCCTGATCTACGCTAGGGCGGCCTCCCTTCAACTTCCTCAGCCGGATCCACACAGTGGGGGCTGCCCTTCTCTCCCCCCGACGGGATCCACGGTGTGTCCTCCATTGCTGGCAACGGCGCCTCCATCGACTCGTGGCGGGCTGCGGGAGGATCCACGCAATGGGGCTGCCCTTCCGCTCCCCTCGGCTGGATCTGTGGCATGCCCTCCATTGCTGGCAGTGGTGCCTACATCGACTCGTGGCGGGCTATGGGAAGTATTGGGGCTGTGTTCCATGGAGGAAGCCCCACATCGTTGGCTCAAGTTATGCTTTATCTTATTATTCAATCACTAGATTTTTAACTCCATTCTTGTCTTGATTTTTGATTTAGATAGCTTGGCAAATATGCTTGTGGGGTTGCAGTAACTTAATCAAGTATTTATTTGATTGCTCTCTTGAACCGCAGCTTGTTTAGTGGTCAAAGTTAGCACTTGGTTAATATTTTCATAGTTACTGAAAATTGTGTTGCCTCTATTTCTGTGCTTTCACCCAATAAAATCATCATAGGTTGTACGACCCTTGAGGCATACTGACAGTAATAGCATTTTGCTAGCGTTGGCTTCAGTTTGCCTATGTTTTGCAATTCCAGTTACCATTCAGTTACCTGATAGCCTGAAAAGGAATTTGCATATAATTCCTGCTGTTTGGCTTAGTTTTGATTGCAAGTTTATATCTTAGTGCTATTATTCATTCAGTCACGTATTTTATTTCTGGGACCTAGCAGACCTCAATTGAGATCCTGGTCTCCTGTTTCTTCTGTAAGCTTGTCCTAGGAGCAGGAGCGCATCCTGTTATCGGCCTCCTATAATGGCAAACTTCCATAACGATCACTTGTTATATTGCTAGGAAGTAGAAACTTCCTTGCTAAATCTAATTTGTTCTTTTTGCTGGCAGGTGAGATCTATGGGAATGAAAGGGACTTGAGAGGTTTTCTCTTATTTGGTATTCAATTGTATTATATTGCTAAGGAGAGCCTTATTGTGTATAGCAAACATGTGTAAACTTGTATGTCCTAAGCTCCTGCCACACTGGTTTCATTAATTGCCTATAATAAGTGAAGGTTACTGTCTACTCTATGTCATAGCCAGTTTTATGTCGACACTTCATGTAGGGCCATGCTATGTTCAATTGGTCACTGGTGAGCCTCTTTGTGATGTGAGCCGGCGAGCCAGCGGGGGAGCACTGGCGAGATTCTGGCAAACTACGCGTGGATGAGATGAATCCATTTATCTAGCATAGAGCAGAGGTGCAGAGCACGCTGTGCGGGGTGCTGCAGCCTAGGACAGGGCAAGCGGGCGGGAAGATGTTGGCAGCAGGCCTCGGCGCGGTGGCTGCATGGAACGAAATGCCGGCGCGCTGCTGCTGCATGACGTGAGCACCTTAGTGGCAGGTGGATGTTCTTCCTCTTCTACTTCATCTGCTTCGTTGTTCCCCATTCTATCCATTATTTAGTGTGGCAGTGCCTTGTGTTCTTTAGTTATTGACTGCTTATTGCTTGATCTTTTCTGTTTGACTTCATGGTCTAGGATTGTTTCAATTCAGTCTAGGTAATAGTTAGTATTTTTATGTTGTTGGTACGATCAGACATGTAAATGCAATGTAGATTACAGTCTTGATTACTGTTGTCAAATCTAAATGAATGGTCTTGTCATTCTGTCATTGATACACAGACGTGACACATGCTTCTTTTTTTGCCTCCGGAGAAACTTTGATAGACAGACAGACATATCTATTCCTAGAAGACCAGATATGTTGTAGGGTGAATTTCAAGTAATTATGCAGTAGTTTAGACTGATGCAATACTATTTATTATTTCCCTATCACTACTAAACTATCTTCAGGAAAGTTTGTGGTCACTGATACAACTACACTATATTAAGGTGTGATATATGATCATTGATGCATATGCTATTTCGTTACACTTTGCGTTACAAGTAGTATATTCAGCAGGGTCAATCATTGATATAAGTATTTCTCTTTTGTGTTGTAACTCTATATTGAAATGTTACTCTATATCTTTTCTAGGAGTATGGTGTAGCGGAAGTGGTCATGGTAATTCAAAGAAGCAAGCAATGCTTATAAAAAAAGGTATTTGCTTTATTTAGCATATTCTCACATAATTTATTCCCTATTGGCTTTAATATTGTTTAGATTTTTTAGAGAGTTCAATGTATTGCACCAAATCAGAAAGATGGATTCCTTAAACAGAATGATCAATTGGTAAAATCTCTTGTTCGTGAAATATTTCTTTATCTACAAAGGCTTTTTTATTCCTTAAACAGAATGATCAATTGGTAAAATCTCTTGTTCGTGAAATATTTCTTTATCTACAAAGGCTTTTTTATAATAATTCATGCTATTTTCATTTCTCCTCTTTACTAGAACAAACAACCATGTGAGTCTACATATAGTGACGATGATGATCTATTTTTCTAATAAAAAGGTTATCAACTGGTTTGTTGTATTCAAGAATAATATACTCTTAGTTTGTTTATATATCAATATTTTTGCCTAGTGATTATG
Source organism: Miscanthus lutarioriparius (assembly GCA_904845875.1). Lineage (NCBI taxonomy): Eukaryota > Viridiplantae > Streptophyta > Magnoliopsida > Poales > Poaceae > Miscanthus > Miscanthus lutarioriparius. The sequence goes on from CAJGYO010000012.1 coordinate 52,164,820, forward strand.
ATTTACAAGAATTTATATTGGAACTAATGCTAAGGTGACACTAATGACAAGGAATTACTAATTCTAGAAGTACAAACAATGTCCCCATAATGCTCTGCTAATGATTCTAGACAAATAGTGATACATCTTTTCATTGAACCATTGAATATGATATATTAGACTTATAATGTCAATTTATTAAAGATAAATAACATTATAACACTATATAATTGCAATTACCATTCTCTTCCTTTCAGTTTAATTCTTGCCCAAGGAATTCTATAGAGGTAGAATAATAAAGGTACAAAATGGAAGAACCATATTTTCATATTTATTATAGTAAAATGTTTGTTTTATATTGTTTCATATGTAAGGATCATCATGGAGTGCTTGGAGAGACTACCATTGCACAATAAGAGGTAGCTCATGACAAGGTGAAAGGTCCTAATGGCTAGAGGGGGGTGAATAGCCTATTAAAAATTTCTACAATAACACTTAGCAAATCGGTTAGACAAATATAAGGCGAAGCAAGTGTTGCGCTAGCCTACTAAAAATGCAAGCCACCTACCACAACTCTAGTTTCTATAGTTTCTAACCACACAATGGCTATGTCACTATACTAAATTAGTGTGTTCTCAAAGGCTAACTAAAGAGCCACACTAACCAAACTAACAAGCTCTTACAACTAGCTACACTAAAGAGCTTGATAACTAGTTTGCGGTAATGTAAAGAGAGTGAGCAAGATGGTTATACCGCTGAGTCGAGGAGTGAACGAATCAATCACAAGAATAAATACCAATGAAGACCAATCACCTCAGAATCAAATGATGACACAATGATTTTTACCGAGGTTCACTTGCTTGCCGGCAAGCTAGTCCTCGTTGTGGCGATTCACTCACTTGGAGGTTCACACGCTAATTAGCATCACATGACAAACCCTCAATAGGGTGCCACACAACCAACACAAGATGAGGATCACACAAGTCACGAGCAATTCACTAGAGTACCTTTTGGCTCTCTGCCGGGGAAAGGTCAAGAACCCCTCATAATCACCACGATCGGAGCCAGAGACAATCACCAACCTCCGCTCGACAATCCTCGCTGCTCCAAGCCGTCTAGGTGGCGGCAACCACCAAGAGTAACAAGTGAATCCCACAGCGAAATACAAACACCAAGTGCCTCTAGATGTAAACACTCAAGCAATGCACTTGGATTCACTCCCAATCTTACAAAGATGTTGAATCTATGATGGAAATGAGTGGGAGGGCTTTGGCTAAGCTCACAAGGTTGCTATGTCAATGCAAAATGGCCAAGAGAGTGAGCTAGAGCTGGCCATGAGGCTTAAATAGAAGCCCCCACGAAATAGAGCCGTTGTACCCCTTCACTGGGCACAACACGGGGTGACCGGACGCTCCGGTCAGATCGACCGGACGCAGGACCCCAGCGTCCGGTCACCTGATGCTTGCCACATGTCATCGACTTCAAATGCTGATCGCTCGATCTTAATGGTCATCAGTATATTTAAGTAGTGATCGGACGCGCTGCTTAAAGTGACCGGACGCACCAACACCAGCGTCTGGTCGTTTTCAGTAAGATTCCAGAGGTGAAAAATCATGACCGAACGCGTCCAGTCATGCCCGACCGGACTCACCCAGCGTCCGGTCACTCAATGTCTCCTCTGTGCGCTGCCACATTAGTGGGACCGGACGCACCCACTCAGCGTCCGGTCACGAAGTGACCCAGCGTCCGATCGAAGACCAACGCTAGCGTCTTCACTGTTTCTACTGACCGGACACGTCGGTCCAGATGAGGCCAGCGTCTGGTCCACTCTATGAGACCCTACCTTTTCTGTATAGGTCGCCGGTGGCACCGTCGGACTATCCGCACTCTACGGGCGGACACTCCGTCGGTGAAGTTCCTAACCCTTACTCAAATGTGCCAACCACCAAGTGTATCACCTTGTGCATATGTGTTAGCATATTTTCACAAACATTTTCAAGGGTGTTAGCACTCCACTAGATCCTAAATGCATATGCAATGAGTTAGAGCATCTAGTGGCACTTTGATAACCGCATTTCGATACAAGTTTCACCCCTCTTAATAGTATGGCTATCGATCCTAAATGTGATCACACTCACTAAGTGTCTCGATTACCAAAACAAAATGGCTCCTACCATTTATACCTTTGCCTTGAGCCTTTTGTTTTTCTCTTTCTTCTTTTCAAGTCCAACCACTTGATCATCACTATGGCATCGCCATCATCATGTCATGATCTTCATTTGCTTCACCACTTGGAATGTGCTACCTATCTCATGATCACTTTGATAAACTAGGTTAGCACTTAGGGTTTCATCAATTTACCAAAACCAAACTAGAGCTTTCAATCTCCCCCTTTTTGGTAATTGATGACAACCCTTTCACGAAGATATGAATTGAAATTCAATTGAATCCATGTTGCTTGTCCAAGCATATTTACTATGTGTAAAAGAATATGGACAAGTTTCATGAACTCCATATGGCAGCAATTGCTCCCCCTACATATGTGCTAAGAGTTTGGATTGAAGCTTGCACATATGCTTAGATAGGAAATATAGGAGACAATGTCTACCAAATGATGCTAAGGTATAGAAGATGGACCTTTGAAGCGTGATACTAATCGGAGTGCACCATTATACCATCCTTAGCACCATGGTTAGCTCGATACCACTTGGAAATAAAATCACTAGATAACCTATGCATGCTAGATTTTTATTTCATCATTCAAACCTACAACTAGCATACACCACACAAGCATAGATATTGAAATTTAAAACTTGTGCCATGCAAGCAAACATGTGAAATGCACATTCAAATGCACCATACAAGTTCATGAGCTTGCTCCCCCTACTTGTGTGCTCAAAAAAATTTAATTGATCCCTTTCCTTTGTCATATCTCTCCCCCTATGTCAAATTCTTCCCCTTTGTTGTCTTTTCACTATCTTAGTACATTAATATCTTTGTTTTTCTCCCCCTTTGTCATCAATGACCACAAAGGTTCAAAATGTAGATTGGTTGAGATTATCAATGTCAATCAATGGGGTGAGAATTATTTTCCCAAATTTGGTCCAATCTAGATCATTTGCCAAAGATATGTAACTTGGTTTGATCCAAGGACAAGCTTCTTCACACCTCTAAATAAGGGTTATCTTGTACCATGTTGAGTTAAACACTTGGAGCTTATTTTCTAGATTAAACACTAGGTTTGCAAGCCCATAAACATGTCATATGCTACCACTAGATCAAGTCAAGCATAGAAGCAATAGTGGTACCATACAAATATCAAAATCATTTGATTTTTATGAATGAGCCTATTTAATGTGAAAAAATGACTAGATGCACTAAACATATCCTTAGCAAGGATGTATGTCATGCCAATCAACTTTTACCTTGGATTGCTCGAAGGAGAGGCATGCCATATAAGTGGGGGGGTGCATCAACACATATTTGAGAAATCCAATATGTTCAACTCATTCCTTAGCTTGCAAAACCTTTTCTCATCCAATGGCTTGGTGAATATATCGGCAAGTTGATCTTCGGTGTCTACACTCTCAATGCAAATGTCCCCTTTTTGTTGATGATCTCTTATGAAATGGTGGCTGACATCAACGTGCTTTGTTCTTGCATGTTGAACCAGATTGTTGGTTAACTTGATTACACTCTCATTGTCACATAGCAATGGCACTTTCTTGAACATGATTCCAAAATCACTTAAAGTGAACTTCATCCAAAGTATTTGTGCACAACAACTATCGGCGGATATGTATTCGGCTTCGGCGGTTGATAATGCAACCCTATTTTGCTTCTTTGATGACCATGAAACAAGTGATCTTCCCAACAATTGACATGTGCCTGAGGTGCTCTTTCTTTCAACCTTGCATCCCGCATAATCCGAGTCGGAGTAACCAACTAGCTCAAACTTTGCTCCTTTAGGATACCATAAACCAACATTTTGTGTATGCTTCAAGTACCTCAATATTCTCTTTGTAGCCTTCAAATGACTTTCTCTTGGTGAGGCTTGAAATCTTGCACACATGCATACACTAAACATGACATTTGGCCTTGATGCGGTCACATAGAGTAGGCTTCCAATTATAGACCGATATAATTTTTTATCCACCATATTGCCACTTGCATCACTATCCAAGTTTCCATTTGTTCTCATTGGTGTACTAATGGCTTTGCTATCACTCATGCCAAACTTCTTGATCATGTCCTTGATATACTTTCCTTGACTCATAAATATACCATTCTTCAATTGCTTGATTTGAAGACCAAGGAAGTAACTTAACTCTCCAATCATGGACATCTCAAACTCATTAGCCATCATCTTTCCAAATTCTTCATAAAAATCTTGATTGATTGATCCAAATATGATGTCATCAACATAGATTTACAACACAAATAAATCTTTTCCAATCTTCTTTATGAAAAGAGTGGTGTCAACCTTGCCCATTATGAACCCTTTAGAGAGTAGGAAGTCCCTCAATCTCATATACCATACTCTAGGTGCTTGCTTCAAGCCATACAATGTCTTCTTCAACTTATACACATGGTCGGGCTTCTTGTCATCTTCAAAACCGAAAGGTTGCTCAACATATACTTCTTCATTGATGTAACCATTGAGAAATGCACTCTTAACATCCATTTGATAGAGTTTGATGTTGTGGGCACAAGCATAGGCTAGCAAGATTCTAATTGCTTCCAATCTAGCAACCGGGGCATATGTTTCTCCAAAGTCAAGACCTGCAACTTGTGTACATCCTTGTGCTACCAATCTTGCTTTGTTCCTTACTACTATCCCATCTTGATCTTGCTTGTTTTTAAAGACCCATTTGGTTCCAATCACATTGTGTCCCTTTGGTCTCTCTACTAATTCCCATACTTGATTTCTTGTGAAGTTATTCAATTCTTCATGCATAGCATTCACCCAATCAACATCATTTAATGATTCATCTATCTTCTTTGGTTCAATGGATGACACAAATGAGAAATGCTTACAAAATGAAGCCAATCTTGATCTAGTTTGCACACCTCTTGAAATATCACCAATGATAGTGTCCAATGGATGATCCCTTGCAACATTGGTTGGTTGGAGGATTGGAACTTGATTGCTTGCACTTACTTGATCATTGGGTTGAGATGATGTACTAGCCACTTGATCTTATTCATTATCATGAGAGCCACTTGTACTAACTTGATTTGTATCATCTTGCACATTTGAGTTAGAAAGCACTTGCACTTGATCATCTTCATCATCATTCTCTTGCCTAGGCCTCAATTCACCAACATCTATGTTCTTCATGGCATTTGAAAGTTGAATGCCTCTAACATCTTCCAAGTTCTTATTATCTTCTTGTGAACCCTTGGTTTCATCAAATTCAACATCATGAACTTCCTCAAGAGTACCACTATTAAAACATCCTCAATTTTCCACGAAGGGAAAATCCACAGAATGAATTATAATATGATGAAACCAATAGTTGATTCCATCATATTATCATATATCAGTCGATATCACAGTCATACATCGTAAGATTACAAGAATACAAGATATTACATCACTGGGGAAACACACCTATTACAGAGTTAATCTAGCAAAAGACTATCGAGTGAAGGCTCCTCCTTCATGGGCATCATCAGAGTTGGCGTAGTGCAGCGTAGATTCCTTCTTCGAACCAAACTTGAGCGTAGGCACGAGACCTCCTAATCCTTCTAAAGTCAGCATCTCTGAGAATCAGAAAAATCTGCACACCACTAGATGTGTGCAGGCCATGGTCAGCACCGATAAGCTTTAGTGGAAAAGATAAAACAAGAGGATCTGGCGATCCTAACATTTGGCTGTGGTTTGCATCCTTAGCGCATGAGAAGTAAGTAACAGTAGTAATGTAATAATAATGTCCAGTTTTTAACACATTCCCATCCACACACATCCACATCCAGCCATATCCATCCACCAACCATCCATCCCAAACCATCTCCACACCACCACACCTTATCTCATCTCACACACTCAGGTCGACAGGCCAACTCCCTCTCGACCTTATCTCAACGGCCCGTAGCCCCAAGGCTCACGACCGGAAAATACCCCAACGCTGGAGGGAGAATGGAAGGACCCATCTCCTATCTAGTTTAAGCGAAACCCAGGAAAGGTCCATAACTGACAAGTCGGCATATGTATCGATCGATCAACCATACACTCTGCAGAGGTTTTACATACCCACAAGATTAGCCATCCTCGGAGCCATGTATCTCCTAGGCAGAATTCCGGTCGCTTGCTAGCCTAGAACGATGCCACCCTACCTCTCAGCCCTGGAACACCCCAAGTCTAGTCTAGGATGGCTGATACTGTGAGTCGTAGACAGAGCCAGGGCCCTCCGGATGTCAAGAGCCGGGTCCACAAGGCCTCCTGAAGTCTCGAAAGGGTGTGGGGGAAAACCGCGCGCCCCGTACCTCCTTGCACACGTTCGCCTAGCAGTAGTGGCATCGCTCTACCAAGTAGTCCGGCCGTCCCGCACCATATAGGGCGAGTGGGATGTAAAGGATTCCCGGTGAATCTGAGTACTAGTAAGTCCTTAGGGGTGACCAAGCCAGAATGTCTTCATCAGGGTTTCCATTTATCGTGCCACCACAGCACCTCCACCCTGGGCTCCTCCCATCACAGGTTCACACCTAGGGCCACCTCCAATTACCATTTACCCGCCATAGGTATTCCATATCCAAGTGCCCAGGTAGCACCACATGGCAAGACTCGCCCCAGGCTCGTCGTTATTCCGGCTCGGTCGACACAACCCTCACTCTTCATGCACCCAAGACACACGCAGCACGCTCACACACCTCCAAGTCCGGCACCCATAGCCAAACCATTCCCAGAGGGTTCACCACCAGCATCACATCCCCGATATAATGCGAAGTGGAGTTAATAATAAGTATAGTGGTGTAATATGCAAGCAAGCAGGCAAGTAAGCATATATAAGTGAGCGAATGCGCAAAGCAGGGTGACGTGGTAGAGTGGGTTGCATCAGGGTAATAATGGCTCAGGTAGTAGCATGCATCAAAGTACTAGCAAGGGAATAATTTATAAAGCGCTAGCAGTTCTAGATATTATGCGATGTCTAATAGGATTCTCTAAAAGAGGGTGCTGCCATGGCACCTGCGATGTAGAGGTAGTAGTGGTTTAATTCTCCATCTGTTGGTGTTCAATCAGCGGGGTCGTCTCCTCCTGGGTCGACTCTAGTCCACAGTCCTTGTTGTCGTTCCCGTTCTCTTGATCCGATCGCTAGCTACGCCGCGAAGCGACACTCAAAGCTAGGGAACACACAACACTCGAAAAGATGACCAGACGTAGGAAGATCCAATAACACCAATGACACACTAAAAGATTCACAGCTTAGCCCTCTCGGCGGTTGTCCGATTTCCTTGGGTCAAGAAACACAAGTGATGGTTTGCTTATGCACAAGCTTATGCCATGGCCAAGCCAGTACGGCTTTACGATAAATGGTTTAAGCCAGAGCTCATTCATAGCAAACATCACGGCTCGTTGTCTCTCCTTCTGGGCATCATGGAGATGACGAGAATCGGAAGGCAGGCCCAACGGAGGAAGAACGATGGGGTTCAGCTCTTATAGCCTTATCCCGCAAGTCACAATTGGACACGAGAAGCAATCAAGAACGAATAACAATATTGTGACTTGGCTCCAATGTACTTTGGCTCACCCGCTATGGTAGGAAGCGGTAGTGCAAAGAGGTTGGACAGCGACGGGTCCTCTCGATCCACACGACACATCAACGTCAGGAGCCGAGGAGAGAGTCGCTCAACACGGCAAAAGATGCGGGGGTTAGCTAGGCACATCCATGTCATGTTCTCAGACACATCTCCGGGAAAGATGGTTTTAGACGGTCGATCAAGTCGACACGCATGGGTCCGAGGTTCGACTTAGACCATAGCTTTGCTAACCCAAAGGGAATACTCCGGTCTTTGATCCAATCATCATGGGCAAGACGGAGTCGAACAGAGCGGGCTAACGGTGCAACAAGAGCAAGAACAACCAGGGACAAGGTCTACTTCTTCCAACACTCATGCCACGACGAAAGACGGGGTATTAGAAGGAAGCGACAAAACACCAGGTGAGCAAACCACTCGTAGGGTACCCGACTTAGGTGCACTAGCACTAAGACATCTCTCTAATTCATAGCGATACGGTTGTCACCGCGGGAATCAAAGAAATGCGATGGTCATACCAGGTACAAGCATACGGGGGTTTGAGCACGACAGAACCAAAAGAGAAGAACACGAGATTCACCTTCCTTTGATCCACTCGCCCTAGAAGCCGACGAGAATCAAGGAATGGAATCAAGAGCGCAATAAACCCCAAACAAGCAAGGGGCTCAATCCACATCTTACTGGATTGACGAGGATTGAGAACCAAAGAGAGAGAAGAATGGGATCTATACTCTTTCGACCAACTTGTCATGGAACGGACGAAGGTTGGAGAGAAGAGATACAGTCCCATGATCCAACCAACTCATAGGGCATCACGGCCGTGCAACTATTGGCACATTGCTATTCCCTCGGTTCATAGCAGTGCGGTTGTCACCGCTTAGATCCGAAGGAATGCTATGGTCAAGGTGGTGCAATCATATAAGGTGGCTAGGATAAACACAGGTGGAAAGAGGTAGAGCCCGATGGTCATGGCGAGGGGACTCGCGGCCATGAGCTTATCCTACACGAGTTGGCATCCGTCATCTACAATCACCATATCCCGACTCGTCCACTAAGTTAGGCCATAAAAGGCTCATTGTGTGCGGGTGATATCCGCACCAATGTTTAGTCCACCATGACCAAGTCCTAGGGCCGAATTGGATTACTAATAATTGTAGTATGTCGGAGACAACAAAAGCGAGGGTACGAGTTATGCTCGCCATTACGGCCACGGTGGAGCGATCCCACAACCGAAATGGTCGAACGAGGTACGATCCCTCGACCAGTGCGAAGGCACGGTCCTTAGGCAACATAGACAACCGTCGATAAGAACCAAGCACATGATCAAAAGACAACACGACTCGACATGACTGGAGTAGCACAATTCCATAACTCAGAGATGGATGGAGTTCCTGTATGGCAGACATACAGACAGGTCGTAAGAATATAGTCCAACAAGGTAGTTACGCATATACAGAAAGGTAGTAGATGGGCTTTCCAAGGTCTCAATAAAACATCGACTATGATTTGGTCACCCCGAAGGTTCAGAGGGTAACGTGGCTTGCCCCAGAGGGTCACGGTTTGCATCTGGCCAACAATGGCCCACTATGGCTTGGTACGACTTTAGTTATCCAGTCTCGTGGGGCTACGGTGGGCCGTGGTTGGCCGGTCATGGCTATAGGTGGCCAAGGGTTGGCTACGAGCGTCGAGTCTTTGGCTTAGGCATATATCACAGCCGTCAGGTGCTAGGGTCCCACGGTGGCAATCCAAAGTTAGTCTGTGAGCTACGCGAATGTGAGTGAGCACGAGCATTGTGATGGCTTACCATTTGGTGGGGTCAGAAATACTCAAGGACGGGTCCATGACGTAGGGCTTGATTTTAGAAAAATTATGAAACTGGTTTCATAATTTTAGGAGCTAAGATGAATTTTTGGCGAATTTCCAAATGTGGCCAAGAATTTCTGAAAATCAGAAAAAGGATGGAAAGGGGCAGGCTTCAGTTGGGCTGCTTCTCCCTGCTGGTGGCCCACGGTAGGGGCTCGTGTGCGGGCCACAAGCCGGAGTGGGCTGGGTTGGCTTGCTGTCCGGCCCACCCGCGGGGAGGAAAAAGGGCCAGCACTTGGGCTCCTGGTGCTGCTGTCGGCCCAAGAAGAGAGGAGGCCCAAGACTTGAAGAAGAGGAGGCCGTCAGCTTTTAGCCTACTGGTGCTTGGTGGCTTGGGGCAGCGCCGGCGCGTTGCATGCCTGCGCGTCATGCACGCTGGGTGGGGGTAGGACGGGGACAGGGCAAGGACATGGTCGCATGGCTGCTACTCCGTCGATACGGCGTCGCGTGGAGATGTGCTCACCACGGTGGTCGTGCACTGTGGTCGCTACGACGCGGGGTAGCAGGCCGGTGTCGCGAGGCGGTGCTGCTGCGCTTCTAGTGCTCGGCTCGTCGTGGGTGGTGCTCCAGCGCGGCGGTGACGGGCTGCGCGATGAGGAAGGGCCCCTGGACGGCGAAGGCTCGGTGACGCAGCGGTGTACGCTGGCGTTCGCCGTCTACGTGGTTGAGGTCGTGGCGAGGATGGGCGGCGTCATGTGCTGGTGTGGACGTGATGAGCGCGGTGACGGCGGATGCACGACGCGTGGGCGCGGCGCAAGGGCACGGCGGGCAGAGCAGAGCCGAGTACCATGGCGCGTGTGGAGGCGCCGGGTCACGGGTGTGTGCAAGGCTATGCCTTGGCCGCAAGGGCAGCGAGGCAAGCACGGTGTGGCTTGCGTGTTTCCGTGGTCAATTGGCAACGGGAGGGCGTGGCCGACGTCGATGGTCGGAACAGGCAAGCAAGGGCTAAAGAGCTAAAGGAGGGCGAGGCCTTGGGGGTCCTGGTGCTTACCGAGGTCGAGGCGGACGGTGGCGACAAGGCAGTGTCCAGTCCACTGCCATGCGTGTGTGCCATAGCAAGGATGGGACAGGGCACAGGGCTCGTGCAAGGCCATGTGGTGATGTGCGTGCGCTTGCTGGCGTCTGGCCGCGAGGCAGCCGTGCGTGGCCACGGTGGTCAGCTGGCTGCGTGCACAGTGCTACGCCGCGAGGCTGTGTTCCATGGCATGAAGAGCAAGGGCGCAGGATGCTCATGGTGGTCCGGCGAGGGCGAGCACGGGGAGCAGAGGGGTCAGCGGGGCTCACCGGGGGGCTTGGGGCGGTAAGATAGCGGCGCAGCGACGAGGCGAGGCCGTGATGGGTCGAGGCCACGTAGGGAGAGCCGCAACGCTGCTGTAGTCATACGAGGTGGTGTCCTCATTCTAGCGACTCCGGCGGCGGACGGCTCCGGCGTGCTCCAGTTCCTCTTCTTCTTCCTTTTCCCCCTCTCTCTCTCTTGGCTCGGATGTTGGCAAATTAGAAGGTGCTGAGTGGCAACGGGGTAGGAGGGGCCTAGGGCTCCACGCTCGGGGCTCTTTATAGGCCGAGCTCGGCCATGGGGCTCGGTGAATGATGGATGGAGATTGAGGGGCAATCGGAGGGCCTCTAGCGAGGCTGTGCTAGGGTTCTGGGGTCGCGGCGTGATCGTGGGCGCTTTGGTGCTCCCGAATTCGCAGACCGTGGCTCGACAGGGAGGGGACAGGGGTGGTAGGTGGTGGCGTCATCCATGGTCGCGGCCGTTGCGCGCTAGGCGAGCACGAGGCTGAACGGGGTTCCAGGAACCGCGGTTCGGCGACGTGGCAGCCAATCGGTGCGTCCACGCGGTAGGTGGACGAGGCGGATGGCGGAGAGGGCCGAGGCGCCCTAGGATTCTTCCCATGTGTCGGTGCTCTGCTTCCGTTAAAGCAGAGGAGGCGAGGGGGGGACCAAGGGAGGAAAGGGATGACGAGCGGGTCCCTCCTGTCGGTGGCACAGGGCAAGGAAGGGAGAGGCAGGTGTGGGTGAGCTAGGCCACAGCTTGCTGGGCCGGCTGGCTGGCTGTGCACGCGAGCAGGCCTGGCGGGGATGTTGGGTAGGCTTGGCCCGCGATCACCGGGGAGTGCTGGGCCAAGCAGGCCGTGCGGGTGAGGACGCGAGTAGGCCGACAGGTTGGAGAGCTGGGCCGTCCAGTGCTTGTCTTGGGCCAAAAGGAGGAGTGGCGAGCTGGGCTGCGGTGCTGCTGCTGTTGCTGCGTGGGCCAGAAGCAGGGGGCCATGTTGGGCTGGTGCGGTTGGTTGGACCGATCAGGCCAATATGGCCTTCACCTTTCTTTCCCATTTCCTTGACTCTTTTCCATTTCATATATTGCTTGATTAATTCCATAATCAAGTGTTTGTATGCTAAACTTAATTAGCTTAGGTGTGGGCCCACTTGGGTAATATCCAAGGGCCATTAGGGTCTATTACGGGTCTCGGAATCCAATGCCAAGGGTTGGCATCGTTGGGCATTGATTTACAAGGAAGGTCGATTGACTTTATGAATTAGATCAAGGGGTTCGAATGAGGTTCAAAAGCAAGAAGATGAATTGAGAGCGATGAAAAGGGATTCATAAGATATTCTAGAAGAGATCAAAAGGATTTGCTACGGACTTGTGCTCTCCAACACAAAACACTAAACCAACAAAAGAACTCCGGCAACCTCCTACAAGTAATTCTATATGCATGCAACAATTTATTTATAAATTGTTCTTAGTTTTCCCTAGCATCTACATGCTTCATACATTGCAGGAAAAAAATTTAAAAAGTTCGTATTTTTGGCTTCTCCAAAAACCCGGTTTGTTACAACTATCCAAATTCCAAACTCTATATGCTTTGCTTGTAGTGGAATAACCAAGTAGGAATCCTTCATCACATTTCTTGTCAAACTTGCCCAATCTAGTGATTTTCTTCAAGATATAGCATTTGCAACCAAAGACCAAAAAATATGCAATGTTGGGCTTTCTACCATTCAAGAGTTCATATGGTGTCTTCTCTTTCAATGGGTGACAATAGAGACAGTTGCTACAATAGCAAGCCGTGTTGATAGCTTCGGCCCAAAAAGATTGACTCACATTGTACTCACTAAGCATAGACCTTGCCATATCAATGAGTATTCTATTCTTCCTCTCAACAAGGCCATTTGATTATGGAGTGTACTTGGCTAAGAATTGATGTCTAATTCCAAATTTACCACACAACTCATCAATTCTAGTGTTCTTGAACTCACTACCATTGTCACTTCTAACTCTCTTGATGGTTGTTTCAAACTCATTGTGAATGCCCTTGACAAATGATTTGAATGTTGCAAATACATCACTTTTATCCACTAGAAAGAATACCCAAGTGTATCTAGTATAATCATCCACTATTACAAAGCCATATTTGTTACCACCAATGCTAGTGTATTGTGTTGGCCCAAACAAGTCCATGTGCAATAACTCAAATGCTTTACTAGCGTTCATCATGCTTTTCTTGGGATGGGTGTTTCCAACTTGTTTTCTGGCTTGACAAGAGCTACAAAGCTTATCCTTTTCAAACATAACATCTTTCAAGCCTCTAACCAAGTCATGCTTAACCAATCTATTTAATTGTTTCATTCCAACATGACCAAGCCTTCTATGCCATAACCAACCCATGTTAGACTTAGTGAACAAACATGTAGATAATTTAGCTTCACTAGCATTGAAATCAACCAAGTATAGATTCTCATATCTAAAGCCCTTGAAGATCAAGTTAGAGGCATCTACACTTATGATCTCTACATCATTTGCCCCAAATATGCATTTGAATCCAAGATCACACAATTGAGCCACGAATAGCAAATTGAAGTTCAACCTCTCTACTAGCAACACATTGGAAATGCTCATGTCATTGGATATTACAATCTTACCAAGACCTTTGACCTTGCCTTTGCCATTGTCACCAAATGTGATACTATCATAACCATCATTGCCATAGGTGTTGATTTAGTTGAACATTCTTGCATCACCGGTCATGTGTTGAGTGCACCCACTATCAAGAACCCAATGCCTTCCTCCGGCTTTGTAACTGATCTATAAAAGAAGATCAATTCCTTTTAGATACCCAAACTTGCTTGGGTCCTTGAAGGTTAGTTACTAAGCTCTTTGGTACCCAAATGGCTTTCTTCTTTGAGCCCATCCATGGTTTACCAATGAACTTAGCCTTCACACCATTTGTACCCTTAGTAAGCACATAGAAAGAATTAATCTTAATTGAGGATACATTAGTATTTTTGCTCTTGTTCTTGCACTCATGCTCTTTATGACCAACTTGCTTGCAACTAGTGCAAAACCGACCATTGTTCTTCATAAACTAGTCTTGTGAGGAGCAAAGGCCGCCTTGCCTTTCTTGGGGGTATAGCCCAATCCCTCTTTGTAGAGAGAAGCTCTTTGGCTACCCAAGCACATAAGCAAGCGGTCCTCACCACCATAGGCCTTAGCCAAGGTGTGAGTGAGCTTATTGACCTCCTTCTTGAGGTTTTCGTTCTCAACCATTAGTGAGGCATCACAAGTGAGACCATCACTACTAGATGAGGTGGAAGTAGAAGTACTACAAGAAGGGTTAGCGGGAGGACCAATGATAGGCATAGATAATGATTCATCAATTATATCACAAGTTAAGCCTACATTGCAAGTCTCAACATGCTTCTTTTTATTTTGCTCATCAAGCAAAGAGGAATGAGCCTTTTCAAGCTTTTTGTGAGCCTTGCCAAGCTTCTCATGGGCTTCCTCTAGCCTCTCATGAGATGCATTGAGCTCATCAAAGGCTTGCTTAAGGGCTTTTAGTTCCTTACGCAAGCTTTTGCATTCCCTTCTCTTAATGCCAAAGTGTTCTTTAACATCTTCTAGCATGCCAAATAGTTCATCCTTAGTAGGTTCATCATCATCACTATCACTTTCATTTTCATTTTCATTATCATGTTCCTCATCACTTCCATCATCACAAATTTGTACCTTAGTGGCCTTAGCCATGAAGCATGATGGAGTGTCGAAGAGAGAAGGCTTCTCATTGATAGCAATACTTGCAAGTGCCTTCTTCTTGGTGGTCTTGTCATCATCACTTGAGAAAGCATCACTATCCCAAGTGACCACATATGACCCACCCTTCTTCTTGAAGGTCATCTTGTCCTTCTTCTCTTTCTTTTCCTTTTTGTCCTTCTTTTTGTTCTTCTTGTCATCATCTTTGTCGCTATTGTATGGGCATTGAGCAACAAGATGATCTTTGCTTCCACAATTGAAGCACCTTCTTGATTCTTCCTTGTTCTTGGATGAATACTTCTTTCTTCTAGCACGGTAGCCCTTCTTCATCATGAACTTGCCAAATCTCTTGACAAAGAGAGCCATCTTCTCATCATCATCGTCATCCCATGAGCCATCATCTTCACTTGATGTATCTTGCTTTGCCTTTCCTTTAGATGATGTGGCCTTGAATGCCACACTCTTCTTGTTCTCATCCTTCTTCTCATCTTTCTTCTCCTTCTTTTCTTCCTTCTCATCATCATCTCTATATGTATCATCGGTTATTATATCTTCCAACACTTGGTTTGGTGTCATGGTGTCCAAACCACTCCTTACAAGAATAGTGACCAATGTGCCAAATCTTGAAGGTAAGCATCTCAAGAACTTGTGGGAGAAGTCCTTGTCCTTCACCTCTTCTCCAAGTGCTTTTAGATCATTGACAAGCATTTGAAGCCTATGAAACATCTTCGGCTCACTCTCATCCTCCTTCATCTTGAAGCTTGCAAACTTTTCCTTGAGAATGTATGCCTTTGCACCCTTCACGGCTTGAGTGCCCTCAAATGATTCTTCCAACTTCTTCCAAGCCTCATGAGCCATCTCAATATTCTTGATTTGCTCAAATATTCTCTCATCAATTGCATCATGAATGGCACTTAGAGCAATATCATTGTTTTGGAGAAGCACTTCTTTGGCCGCGGTGGGATTCTCCAGATCATCAATCTCAATTTTGGTTTCTACCACCTTCCACACTCTTCTATTGATTGACTTGATATGTGTGGTCATCTTTGATTTCCAATATGGATAATTTGTGCCATCAAATTGGGGTGGCTTCTTGGTGTTGCTGATTTGAGCCATTTTTTACGCCGAATGTTGTTAAGCCTCAAATCACGGTGACCTCAGCTCTGATACCACTTGAAGGTCCTAATGCCTAGAGGGGGTGAATAGCCTATTAAAAATTTCTACAACAACACTTAGCAAACCGGTTAGACAATTATGAGGCGAAGTAAGTGTTGCGCTAGCCTACTAAAAATGCAAGCCACCTACCACAACTCTAGTTTCTATAGTTTCTAACCACACAATGGCTATGTCACTATACTAAGTTAGTGTGCTCTCAAAGGCTAACTAAAGAGCCACACTAACCAAACTAACAAGCTCCCACAACTAGCTACACTAAAGAGCTTGATAACTAGTTTGTTGTAATATAAAGAGAGTGAGCAAGATGGTTATACCGCCGAGTCGAGGAGTGAACGAATCAATCACAAGAATGAATACCAATGAAGACCAATCACCTCGGAATCAAATGATGACACAATGATTTTTTACCGAGGTTCACTTGCTTGCCGGCAAGCTAGTCCTCGTTGTGGCGATTCACTCACTTGGAGGTTCACGCGCTAATTGGCATCACATGCCAAACCCTCAATAGGGTGCCACACAACCAACACAAGATGAGGATCACACAAGCCATGAGCAATTCACTAGAGTACCTTTTGACTCTCCGCCGGGGAAAGGTCAAGAACCCCTCACAATCACCACGATCAGAGCAGGAGACAATCACCAACCTCCGCTCGATGATCCTCGCTGCTCCAAGCCATCTAGGTGGCGGCCACCACCAAGAGTAACAAGTGAATCCCACAGCAAAACACAAACACCAAGTGCCTCTAGATGCAAACACTCAAGCAATGCACTTAGATTCACTCCCAATCTCACAAAGATGTTGAATCTATGATGGAGATGAGTGGGAGGGCTTTGGCTAAGCTCATAAGGTTGCTATGTCAATGAAAAATGGCCAAGAGAGTGAGCTAGAGCCAGCCATGGGGCTTAAATAGAAGCCCCCATGAAAATGAGCCGTTGTACCCCTTCATTGGGCAGGACCCCAGCGTCTGGTCGCCCGATGCTTGCCACGTGTCATCGGCTTCAAACGCTGATTGCCCGATCTCAACGGTCATCATTACATTTAAGTAGTGACCGGACGCGCTGCTCAAAGTGACCGGATGCACCAACACCAGCGTCCGGTCGTTTTCAGTAAGGTTCCAGAGGTGAAAAATCATGACCGGCCCAATCGGACTCACCCAGCGTCCGGTCACTCAATGTCTCCTCTGTGCGCTGCCACGTCAGTGGGACTAGATGAACCCACTCAGTGTCCGGCCATGAAGTGACCCAGCGTCCAGTCAAAGACCGACGTCAGCGTCTTCATTGTTTCTACTAACCGGACACGTCGGTCCAGATGAGGCTAGCGTCTGGTCCACTCTGTGAGACCCTGTCTTTTCTATATAGGGCGCCGGTGGCATCGTTGGACTGTCCGCACTCTATGGGCGGACACTCCGTCGGTGAAGTTCCTAACCCTTACTCAAATATGCCAACCACCAAGTGTATCACCTTGTGCACATGTGTTAGCATATTTTCATAAACATTTTCAAGGGTGTTAGCACTCCACTAGATCCTAAATGCATATGCAATGAGTTAGAGCATCTAGTGGCACTTTGATAACCGCATTTCGATATGAGTTTCACCCCTCTTAATAGTATGGCTATCGATCCTAAATGTGATCACACTCACTAAGTGTCTCGATCACCAAAACAAAATGGCTCCTACCATTTATACTTTTGCCTTGAGCCTTTTGTTTTCTCTTTCTTCTTTTCAAGTCCAAGCACTTGATCATCACCATGGCATCGCCATCATCATGTCATGATCTTCATTTGCTTCACCACTTGGAATGTGCTACCTATCTCATGATCACTTTGATAAACTAGGTTAGCACTTAGGGTTTCATCAATTTACCAAAACCAAACTAGAGCTTTCACAAGGCTACATGCCACAAGAGTCCGAAACATGAGCAACCTCCTCTAATGAAGGTAGGTGAACAAAATATCACTTATCTTAACTATATTATCTTGATAAACAAATGATGTTTGTTGGTCGCTAAGTGATATGTCAAATTAATATAGGTTCGGTCCACAGTGGTACTCATGACTACAAAATATCCAAATAAGGTCTTTTGAGCACTAATCCAAAAACATGTTTTGGTGGAGTTGAGACAGAATCAATTCTACAAAGTGGATATCAATCATCCTGGGTACAATAACATTGGTGATGCCCTTGCCAAAGGTGGTAATAATTGTTCGGACTTTGACATTTGTATGTTCGTACTAGCTTTTAAGTTTACATCAACTAACATAGATAGAATAATATTTAATGTTATAACTTTCTCTTTGCAGGTTGAAATGATTAATGGCTGAATTCTTATATTGATGTGTGCAAAAATGGATGAAGAAGCAATGGAATTTAAGAACACTAGATATCACACTTTCATTTCTAGTAGTATGGGCTTATACTCTTCAATACTATATGTAGTTGCTCTCAAGCTAGAGCCACATCATTATGTACCTATATTGTCACTTGATTTGAACAAGTATTACATTGAAATCTTCAAATAATTTGTGGATCTTGCTATGGTTATTGAAATTTGTGGCTCATGAGATTCTATAATGTGTCATATTTGTGTGATTCTGCAATGTGTAGCCCACATGTAAGGGTAATATAAATATTTTATTTAAAAAGTTGAATGTGTTACAATAGGTAAAACATGTGTTGTAAACCATGTGTTACTCCATTCCACACTATATACTCTACTACAATGTGGAAGTGTTACTAGAACACTAAAAAATTGTTACAAAAGAAAATCACTATAACACTAGACAATGTTACAGTAGATATGTGTTACAAACTATGTACTCCATCACATTATGGAAGTGTTACTATAGCTAAAAAAAGTGTTACAACAGAGAATCACTGTAACACTAGACAAATGTTCCAATAGATATATAAATGTGTTACAACATAGTAACACTTTTCTATATATAAAAGAACACATATTCCATGTTACAATAGATCAGTCTATAGTAACATGGCCAATTGGAACACATAAAAAAATGTGTTACTAAGAGAGCTAGTAACACTTTTTTTAGCCTATAGTAACACAAGTTGGTGTTACTATATCCCCGTGTTGTAGTAGTGAAAATCCAAACTCTTAGCACATATGTAGGGGGAGCTAATACTACCAATTTCAGTTGATAAAACTTGTCTATAATCTTTACACGTGGTAATATGCTTGGGCAAGCAACATGAATCCAAAAAGATTTCATTGAATATCTTTATAAATAGGTTGTCATCAATTACCAAACAGGGGAAGATTGAAAGCCCTAGTTTGGTTTTGGATAATTGATGAAACTTATGCACTAACCTTTATCATGAGTTATGATATGAGCTAGATTGGTGCAATCCAAGTGTGAAGCATGGTGGCACTCAAGAGATGGTGATGATCACATGAAATGGCCACATGTGATGATGATCAAGTGCTCAACTTGGAAAAGAAGAAAGAGAAAAATAAAACCCTATGGAGATCAAGACAAATGTATAAATAGGGGTTTATTTCGGTGATCAAAACACTATAGAGAGTGTGATCACATTTAGGGTAGATGGTCGTACTATAAAGAGGGGTTCTCTACTAGATAATTAGGTCAGCTAGTGCCACTAGGTGTTGGACTTCATGCATTGCATTTAGGCCCAGTGCACTTCGGAGAGCAGGTGAAAATATTTATCGAAAATGTTTTTAAGAAATGCTAACTTGGCTCTAACATGTTTTGAGAAAACACTTTGAGAGTTAGCATCGCTTGCGGGAAGTAGCTCGAGTTGCCGTGGATCGAATCGAGATGAAGTTTGCAACTTGGTGAGCTAGTGGTGGTGTCTGGGTGGCACCACCACCCCCTGTCCAGTGCACTGCCACCCCTAGGGCAGTGCCCACTAGGACATGGCCGAGAGCAGTTGGTTTGGGGTGGTCACTGGACATGTCAGTGTAACTCAGGCACAGCGATGCACCATCACTAGCTGCCCGGTGTCACCGCCGCTTTTCTCCAAAGACGAGTGCAAGCGAAGGGGGTCACCGCCATGGTCACCGCCATGATGACGGCGGTGCACCGCCCTATTTTTTCAGAGAGGGTCATTTTCAGGGACTTGGCTGGAATGGCCACCACCACCCCCATGGCGGTGCCACCGCCATGACCTATCCGGTGACCAACGGCTAGTTTTTATCCATTGGAATTCAACTGTTGGGGAGGTCACCGCCATGTCCGGTGCCAGGCACCACCCTGTCCGATGACCTCGCAGAATCAGCTCTAAGGGGTACAATGGCTCTATTTGCTTGTGTGGCTATAAATAGAGGGTGTGGCCAGCCTTGGCCACTCTCTTGGCACCTCTTAAACTTGTGCACACCCTTTGAAAGCCGAGCAACACACTCCACTCACATGTTTACTTGATTTCATCATCTTGAGTGAGATTGGAGAGCCTCTTGTGCATTGCATTGAGCTGCATCATCTTGTGGCACTAGTTGGGTGATTTGGGCTGGTTGTGAGCTTGTTACTCTTGCTGTTTGCCAACACCTAGATGGCCCGGTGATTGGAGGATCGTTGAGCAGAGTTGGTGATTGTCTCCGGCCTTGATCGGTTGCTTGTGAGGGGTCTTGTGCCTTCCCCGATGGAGCGCCAAAGGCAACTCTAGTAAATTGCTCATGTCATTGAGCTACCTCACTTGTGGGTAGGTTCTTGCGGTGCCATTTGTTGGCAAGGTTCGTGCAACACCTCTTAGCCATCGAACCACGAAGTGTTGGTCGACACAACGGGGACTAGCGTAGCGGCAAGCACGTGAATCTCGGGAGAAAAATCTTGTGTCTCTTCTGAGTTTGGATTTCTCCCGATGATTGGATTGTCTACATATTATGATTGGTTCATTCCTCGATACGGCGGTATAATCACCCTACTCACTCCTTTACTTTCTAGCAAACTAGTTGTAGCAAGCTCTTTACTGTAGCTAATTTTGAGAGCTTGCTTTGTAGCTTAGTTTCATCTAGTGGAGCTCTTTAGTGGAGCCTTGTTGAGAGCACTTAGTGAGTAGTGACTTAGCTCTTGTGTGTGCCTAGTGATTATACCAACTAGAATTATTGGGATAGGTGGCTTGCAACCTTTGTAGAACTAGAGCAAAATTGCATTACACTGTTTGTCATACTAATTAATTGCTCTAGTGATCTTGTAGATTTTTAATAGGCTATTCACCCTCCCTCTAGCCATATTAAGACCTTTTAGACAGGCAACCGATGACCTCACCCCTCCGCTCCACCTCTGCTCCTACCCCTTGGTCTTCCTCCATGAGGGGCTAGGGGCGTGTTGGTGCCTATCGGTGTTTTTGAGTTGCCACCAACAAGTAAATTTCTAATATTGCACGTCTGGCTCGGATGGTGTGCTAAGAGGACACAAGGTTTATACTGGTTCAGGCAGAATGTCCCTATGTCTAGTTTGTTACTGCTGCTCATGTTACTAGCACTGAAAGTTCATAGTAGGGGTTACAAATGGTCGAGATAGGGACAGGTCCCAAGTCTCTGGTGAGAGGAACGAATGGGTGCCGAGAGCTCAGTTGCTTCCTGGCTGTGCGCTTGTGTGCTCTGATCGGTTTAGGGTTTGATGGGTTTGAGTCTAAATCGATGTGATGTGCTACGATGCGTTTGTGTCAAGTCCCCTTCATGGGATGCCCTGCTTTCCCTTTTATAGGCCAAGGGAAAGCATGGGTTATAGTGGAGGGAAAAGAGGAGAATGAGAAGGGGAAGAGGTCCTCCAAGATCGCTGGGTCCTTCTTTTCCTTCACACGGGTCCCGCTGACCCTATAGACACCAATAGGGATAGGTCCATGTCGTGGCCCTATCCATAACTGGCGCCATGCGTAGGCGTCGTCTCCCGGTCATGGCACTCCACTCCATCCTGGCGGACATCATGGTGAACTGACACGCCTGTCAGTCTTCGTACAAGGGTTAGGCAGAATAGCACCAGTATGCCCGACACTGTTCCTGATGTGAATCCCTAGGTATGGCCTATCATGGCCATGGGCTATATCAGGGCATGCCGGTCACCTCCCTGGTGTTAGAGCTTTAACCCAGGCCTATTCACTTGGACCATGAGTGGTTTGGCGGTGGCCTAGGTCTCTGTCGGGCGAGGCGGAGTCCCCCTCAGAGGCTAGGCGAGGCGAGCCCGCCCCTAGAGGCCAGGTGAGGTGGAGCCAGCCATCAAAGGTCGGGCGAGGTGGAGCCTGTGGCCTTGGTGTCGGGCGAGGCAGAGCCCACCCTTAGAGGTCAGACGAGTCAGAGCCAGCCCTCAGAGGTCGGGTGAGGCGGAGCCCACCCTTAGAGGTCAAGCAAGTCAGAGCGCAAACCCAAGGGTCAGGCGATGCGGAGCCTGCCCTCAGATGCTGGGCAAGGTAGAGCTCACGGCCTCAGTGTCGGGCAAGGCAGAGCCCGCCCCCAGAGGTTGGGTGACACGGAGCCCACCCTCAGAGGTTGGGCGAGGCAGAGCCCACGGCCTCGGTGTCGGGTGAGGTGGAGTCTGCCCTTAGGGATCGGGCGAGGTGGAGCCCGCGCCCTCGGGGTCAGGCGAGGCGGAGCCCACCCCCAAAGGTCGGGCGAGGTGGAGCTTGCGCACCTGGGGGTCGGTTGGAGCTGTAGTCGCATTCTTGACAGCTCGGATGAATCAATGTTGATGGTTATTAGCTCCTCCTCTTCAGGTACCCTAGTATTGGTCCCCGATAGTAGCCCCCGAGCCTAAGGAGGAGTAGAGTACTCGTTCAGAGGCTTTTCCTAAAGGGAGGACTCTAAAGGCCTTGGCCTTCTTTTGTTGCCCACAGCGTGACCTGGGGGTGGTGATTCCCTTTCCCCGAGCCCCCTCCCATAGCAGGGGCCCGGTCGTGGATCGGTTTGTCTTTGCGATTGTCTTCCCTCAAGCGTTTTTTTCGATAAAAATGGAGGGGCCGAGTCGTGCCACGATTTTCCTTTAAGGATGAATTATGACACCCAGTGAGCTGTTAATGGGCTAGTCTGAGTGGGACCTCCGGCATCCCATTTGCGGGGATCTGGCTTGGGTCAGCTTGGTGACTGACCCTAGATTCTCAACGGTCAATCCACATAGTTCTCGAGTCTGTTTGACCAGTCTTGAGGGCTAAGTATCTTTCATCGAAGAAAAACCATGGATCGTAATCGACCGAGACTTGATCGTGGGTCGGGATGCCCGTAGTGCTCGTGCGCCTAGGTACTGGCTGCTAGCGGGCCCATCCATTTCCACCTCTCACCCTAAAGGTGCCTAGAGCGATTGTCGAACCCATCGATGGGCCGACCTACGAACTCCTGGGCCCAGTCGGGCTGTAGAGGCACTTTTAGATCCATATTCCCCTTGGCTACTGCCCAGCGAGGAGGATCTATCGTTGCCGCCCGATGGCTATGTGGTGTCATTCGCCCACTTCCTTGAGCATGGGTACGCGATGCCCGCCCACAAATTTATTTGGGGGTTGCCGCATTATTACAAGATCGAGTTGTAGCATCTCAACCCCAATGGGATCCAGTACATGGTGGCATTCATCGTCCTGTGCAAGGGGTTCCTGGGGATCAGCTCCCACTTTGATCTGTGGAGGTACTTCTTTGTTGTCACCCTCTAGAAGAAGGAGGAGAGCGGCAGGCAGGAGCTGCATATGCCGATGGGGTGCACCGGCATCTAGCTTTTGGAACAATTGGGTCAATGAGTACCTACCCATGTGGCTCTCGACGTCCAACAAGGGGTGGCACCCGCAGTGGTTCTACCTTAAGAACAATGCCACCGCCCCTCTACCAGAGTTCACCGGGCGCTTGATCGAAGAGACCCCAGAGTCGTGGAGGAAGTGGGGTGTCCCAGAGAAGAAGATCTAGGACCACATCGCTGTCATCCACATCCTTAAGGAGAACATCCTAAAGGGGTCGGGCGTCATCGGGACCTAGCACGCAAGGAGGGTGGCGCTGTTGATGACGCGAGCGCTCTCGCTATACGCGATGGCGCCCGAGGCATCGTTCAACAGAACAACGCTCACCAAGGGGGTGCTCCCCAACTCTGAGATAGCGCAATGCATCAAGGAGGCCATGGAGCCCTCATAGGATGATGCGGGTGCCCCCTCGATTTTGTCTTCCCAGTGCCGGGACATCCTCCGATGCGTCCGGAACCAGGCCACGTCGTCTTTGTAAGTTTCCCCTTCTCCTGCCTTCTCTTCAATCGATTTCCTGACCTCTTGATACTAACTTTGAGAGGGGCGGGACCAGCTAAGGGACCTTATCTTCATGGATCACCCGATGCCATTGCTGAGGGATTTGTCCATAAGGGCGGCGAATTGCGTTGAGGGCGAGCGACTAAGGAAGGTGAAGGAGGACAATAAGAGGAAGAGGCAGCGGAAGCTGCAAGCATGGGAACAGGGGGAGGACACCGACAGCGACAACGATGATGATGATGATGGCGACGACGATGAGGTAGTTGATGATGTCGAGTGGGACATCCTGGAGAATGAGGATGCGCTGACAGGTATCGGTTCGTCCTTGTAGGAGTTGGGACCCTTCCCGTTCCATGAGGGGGAGGGTACGTCTGGGGAGCCAGTGGAGGCAGGACATACCGTCGGCCTCCCTCAGGAGTCAATGGAGGCGGGCAGCTCTGCCGCCGCACCTAAGATGTTGGCGGAGGTGGGTGGCTCCACCGTCGCGTCCCAAGAGTCAAGGGGAGTGAGCCCCTCTGCCCAGGAGCAGGGGGCGGGCTCAAAACGGCCTCACCCTGATGAGGCGGAGCAGAGGTCAAGGGGTTCGCCCCCCAAACATATCTGCTGCCCGACGACACGGAGGTGAGTTATCCGCTCCTCTATTTTTTCCTATTTTGGTTGGATTTCATCGTGACTTATGTTTTTGGACCCTTGCAGTGTCGGCAGGCAGCAGAATCCTTTGGCACTTGTGCCAAAGAAAAACTTCACCCTTTAGGCAAGGCGGTAGCCATCGGCAGTGCTGTGCCCATTTCAGGTGGGAGCGGCATCAGTGTGATTGCGTCTCTAGCCAGACAGGTGCTGCCCATGGTGGCGCCCATGCCCTCGGTAGGACGGGTGGACGCGGGGGCTCAAAGGGTGCCTTCAGAGGAAGTAGAGCAGCCGGCGATGACGGCGATACCGCTGCCGATGATGGGGCGGATGGGGCTGCCAACTACACTCGTGGCACCGACCTTGGTGGGTACGACATAGCCGGTCAGGGCCCCGCTGACACAGGTGGAGGTGGCGGCGGCTGTGATAGGCGGGCCATAGTCGAACGCAACCATGGCAGCACCTGAGGCATCGGCATGACCTACGCCATCAGCAGCCCAAGCGATGGCGCCTGGCATGGGCCGGATGGAGGGGGACATGGCCAAGGGGTCCCCGAACATCGTGGTTCTAGGAGAGGGGTCGGTGTCCATACTGTTGACCCCTTCTGTTGCTGGAGGGAGTGTCTCGGTGAGGATGTCACGGCGAGAAGGGCTGGCGGCGCTTGGAGCCGGCGGGGAGCCATCCTTGGTGCTGACGTCGGTAGGTAGCGACTCGCCTGCATGGGGCAAGCCCCTGATCCGGTGGACGAATCCACAGGATCCGGCGTCGACGCTCTTCACCCTCGATGATGCCGCCGAGAGCATGGAGTCGGACAACCTCTATGTGGGGATCACGTCTATGCTGGAAGCCCTGGACCATGCCAGGGGTGCCTTGTGCGACATTGTTGTTCCTTCTGGCCAGGTATTTGCCTGATCCTGCTTCTTGCCCTTTTCTTTCTCTATATATTTTTTGTATCCTGACCATTGTCTCCCTTCAGTCCCTTATCGCTCGCAACCTGGGGAAGTCTCGGTTCCTTCATGAATAGAAGGAAACATGGGACCGCCTTGTCGAGGAGGCGCAGCTACATGAGGAGGTGACCGCTTAGCTTGTTGCCACCCAGCAAAGGGTGGCCGCTGACTCCCCTCGCCGAGGAGGTAGACAGTCTTTGGTCGTAGGTGGCCGAGGCCCATCGAGATGCTGACGAGGCTAAGACGACGTTCGAGGCCTTGTCGGCGAGGTCACGAAGGGATGACGAGGAGGCCACCAAGGTCAAGAAGGAGCAGGACGAGTTGTTCCAGAAGGACACCGAGACCCGCCAGCGGATCCTCGACCTTCTGGCCGAGGTTGAGAAGGAAAGGGAGCTAAAGTTGGGAGCCGAGGAGAAGCTCGTGGCCCTAGAGAAGAGGGTGAGCCTGGATGCCACAGCGGTCGCCCCACTGCGCAAGGAGCGAGATGAGCTGCTCCAGACCACAAAGAGGCTCCGCTCGGAGCGTGGCATGGCTCGCGAGGAGCGTGACCAAGCCTTCTGAGAGTGTGACTTAGGCCTTCTAAGAGCATGATGACATGCAGCAGAAGGTCAGCTCCCTCTAGGCTGAGCTCGAAAATGTGACGACCTAGAAGCTAAAGGCCAAGAGCGTTTCTGCTAGGCTGGCTGTGGACCTCGCTGAGGTGAGGAGGAATCTTCAGGCAGAGAGCGATAAGCTCAGTATCTAGAGTGCCGCCCTCGGAGTGGTCTATGACGACCTTAAGGTGGTGCGGTCGGAGGGGACCAGCTCACTCATGGCCCATGCCATTGAGATCATGGCACGGGTGTGCCAGTTCGAGAGGAATGCCCTTCGCACCGAGGTCAATCAATCTTTTGCGATTGCTCGTTCTCACTATAGGGACAGTCACGATCTCCTCACCGATGGCCCTGTGTTTTCCCTCGTCGAAGCGACACAGACGCTGTTTCACCGGCTTGGAGCCTAGCCTAATCTTTAAAGCATGCTCGGCGACTTCTCTCGGAATATCCGGCATATCCGAGGGTTTCAACGCAAAGATGTTTCTATTAGCATGGAGGAAGTCGACGAGCGTGCTTTCCTATTTGGAGAAAAGCGTGGTGCCAATGCGCACCGCTTTGCCTTTGGAGCTGCTAGGGTCGATGAGGACCTCCTTGGCGCCCTCCACTAGCTCGAAAGATCCGGCCGACCGCTTGGGGTCAGGTGCTTCCTCGGCGACCTCCTTTCCGATGGCCACAAGCTCTTTGGAGGCAATGATTGTTGCGGCGTGATCACAGCACTCGACCTCGCATTCATAGGCGCGCTGGAAGGAGGTGCCGAAGGTGATGACCCCGCACGGTCCCGGCATCTTTAGCTTTAGATAGGTGTAGTTGGGGATGGCCATGAACTTCGCATAGCATGGACGTCCCAGGATGGCGTGGTAGGTTCCATGGAATCTAACCACCTCAAAGGTGAGGGTCTCTGTCCTATAATTGGATAGATCCCCAAAGGTGACAGGCAGATCGATCTGCCCAAGTGGCATAGCCTGCTTTCTAGGCATGATGCCATGGAAAGGCGCTCCGGTCGGTCAGACGTGCGATCGGTCGATGCCCATGGCGTCAAGCATTTCGGCGTACATGATGTTGAGGCCGCTGCCTCCATCCATCAGTACCTTGGTAAGCCGCTTCATGCCGATGATCAGGTCGACCACGAGCGGATATCTCCCTGGTTGTGGGACACTCTCCGGGTGGTCAGTCCGATCAAAGGTTATGGCGGACTCCAACCACCAGAGGAAGATAGGCATGGCCAGTTTGGCCGTATAGACCTCGCGGCGCGCGAGCTTCTGGCGACGCTTGGAGTCAGAGGTCGCTGACCCTCCAAAGATCATGAGACAGCCATCCAGCGTTGGAAAGCCACCATCCCTCCCCTCGGCGTCGTCCACGGTTGGCTCGGGGTCCTTCACATGCCCTCCCTTGTTGAAGCCTCCAGACAAGAACCACTTGATGAGGCCGTAGTCCTTGTATAGATGCTTGACGGGGAAGGAATGGTTCGGGCATGGCCCTTTGAGCAACTTCTTAAAGTGGTCTGGGGTACCCTCCGTGGGCTTCCGGCCCCGCTTGTGGTTGGCGGTGGCCACGAGCGAGCCCTCACACTGGTGCTTGTTCTTCTTCTTGATGGGACGGTTGGAGGCGCCTTCACTGGCGTCCTCGTGCCGCTTCGCCTTGCCTTTGAGGCGGTCGATGATCGCTCCAACCGCCTTCTCGCCCGAGGCATGGCCGGTGGCGATGTCAAGGAGCTCCTTGGTGGTTCGCAGGCCATTACGTCCCAACTTGTGAACCAATGACTCACAGGTGGTCCTAGACAGGAAAGCTCCTATAACATCGGCATATGCGACATTAGGCAGCTCGTTACACTACTAGGAGAACTGTCGGATGTACCCACAAAGGGTTTCTTTGGCCTTCTGTCGGTAGTTTTTGAGATTCCATGGGTTCCTAGGACGCTTGTACGTGACATGGAAGTTCCCCACGAAGATCTCTTTCTGGTCCGCCCAACTTTGGATTATGTTGGGCGGAAGGTGTTCCAACCATGTTCATGCCGAATCGGCCAGGAACAATGGAAGGTTGTGGATGATGAAGTAGTCATTATCCGCTCCACCGGCTTGGCAAGCAAGCTGATAATCCTCGAGCTATAGTCCGGGGTTCGTTTTAAGATGTGTCGGCCGAAGGCCTGAGGTCCCGATAGGCCAGGGCTTGGGCTTCGGTCCTCGCCGCTGTCACAGCGTCCACCACGATGAGGGTGGTAGCCGCGACTAGCTCCCTCCCTCGCATCGCCACTAGTATGCCTGCGGGCGTCGAGGGTGTCACGCGCGTCATGGTTGCGCCTGAGACGCTCATGCACCAGGAATGTGGTGCGCAGCCTGCCGCCTTGCGGTGCCTGGTGGACTAATGCGTCCTTGTCGGGTCGCTCCGAGGGCGTGCACTGGCTGGTGTCAAGCTCACGTCGTCGAGACAACGAGATTTCGGCTTGCTGCGCTGCCGCACGCTCGAGTAGCGTGTGAATCTCATGATGGGCCCAACGATCCTCAGGTGTCACGGGCCCCAGAAGCCCCTAGAGCAAGGCCACCGCAATGGCGATGTTCTGGCTCACCCGGGTGAAGTGCGGGAGTGCTTCATCGTCATCGATGATCCTCCAGTTCACATCGCGGCCATGGCGTGTGCACGCCCACCGTCTCCATGGCGCTTGATCTCTCGATCGAGCTCTACGCGTTCCTGCTCGATATGGAGTCGTGCTTCCTCGAGCTCTTGGTGTCGGGCCTTCAGCTGCTCCACCGGCAGGTGAGGCGGGGCCCCTGCATCCCCCCTAACCTCATCGTTGAGGTCATTCGTTGGGGTAGCTTCTTCCTCATGGATGATTTTGACGTGCCCCTCAGGGGTACCCGCCATGAAGCACTCACGAGAGGGGTGATGGCTCCCCCTGCTGGAGCTAGAGCTGGAGGGCGACTCTAATTCTCCCACGAGGAGGTCGTGGAAAGACTCTGCGACATATTCGGTCATCCCTACGAACTCGTCGTTCATGGGGGATGGAGGCGTGCGCTGCGCCATAGTGTGGCCATCGGTCTCTGCGGCGTTGTGGAGACCAAACGGGAGCGCTGCCGGGGTGCTTCAGATGAGGTATTCTGGAGAGAGCGGGTCCCCTCTAGCAAGCTGCACCATGATGTTGACGAACGAGAAGGTGAGGTGGCACAGGTCCTCCCAAGACGGTCGGGGTCCCAGGAAGGCGCCGAGCTGGCGCTCTAACCTCCCATAGTCGAAGTCAAGGAGCTAGTCGCTTTTGGGGGCGTGGGCCTCCGGTGCGTGCAACTGCAGCTCCTCAAGTGCCTCAGCAATCGCGTTGAGGCCGGCAGAGTGGAGAGGTCTGATGGTGGTGGGAGCCATCGTCAACTCTCCCTCCGCTGTGACGATGAAGTCCAGGTCCCCGAAGTGCATGTGTGCGCTCGGGACCTAGATGAGGTTGTGACTAGCCATCCGAGACCTGGTGTGGATGTCGAGACGCGCAAAAGGCCCCTACCTAGCGCACCAACTATCGGTGTTTCAAGTTGCCACCAATAAGTAAATTTCTAATATTGCGGGTCTAGCTCAGATGGTGTGCTAAGAGGACATGAGGTTTATACTGGTTCGGGCAGAATGTCCCTATATCCAGTTCGTTGCTGCTGCTCGTGTTACTAACACTGAAAGTTCATAGTAGGGGTTACAAACGGTCGAGATAGGGACATGTCCCAAGTCTCTGGTGAGATTAATGAATGAGTGCCGAGAGCTCGGTCGCTTCCCGGCTGTGCGCTTGTGTGCTCTGATCGGTTCGGGGTTTGATGGGTTCAAGTCTGAATTGATGTGATGTGCTGCGATGCGTTCGAGTCCCCTTCAAGGGACGCCTTGCTTTCCCTTTTATAGGCCAAGGGAAAGCATGGGTTACAGTGGAGGGAAAAGAGGAGAATGAGAAGGGGAAGAAGTCCTCCAGGATCGTCGGGTCCTTCTCCTTCACGCCGGTCCCGCTGACCCTATAGACACCAACAGGGACAGCTCCATGTCGTGGCCCTATCCATCACTGGTGCCATGCGCAGGCGTCGTCTCCTAGTCATGGCACTCCACTCTGTCCTGGTGGACGTCGTGGTGAACTAACGCTCCTATCAGTCCTCGTACGAGGGTTAGGCAGAACAACACCGGTACGCCCGATGCTGTTCCTAATGTGAATCCCCAGGTATGGTCCATCATGGCCACGATTTATATTAGGGCGTGCCGGTCACCTCCCTAGTGTCAGAGCGTTGACCCAGGCCCAATCGCTTGGACCCTGAGTGGTTTGGCGGCGGCCTGGGTCTCCGTCGGGCGAGGCGGAGTCCCTCCCAGAGGCCGAGCGAGGCGGAGCCAGCCCTTAGAGGTCGAGCGAGGTAGAGCCCACGGCCTCGGTGTCGGGTGAGGCGGAGCCCGCCCTCAGAGATCAGGCGAGTCAGAGCCAGCCCTCAGAGGTCGAGCGAGGCAGAGCCCGCGGCCTCGGTGTCAGGCGAGGCAAAGCCCGTGGCCTCGGTGTCGGGCGAGGCGGGACCCACCCTCAGAGGTCGAGCGAGTCGGAACCAGCTCTTAGAGGTTAGGCGAGGTGGAGCCAGCTCTTAGAGGTCGGGCGAGGCGGAGCTAGCCCTCAGAGGTCGAGCGAGGCGGAGCCCGCGGCCTCGATGTCGGGTGAGGCGGAGCCCGCCCTCAGAGGTCAGGCGAGTCGGAGCGTAAACCCAAGGGTCGGGCGATGCGGAGCCCGCCCTTAGAGGCCGGGCGAGATGGAGCCAGCCCTTAGAGGTCGGATGAGGCGGAGCCCGCCCCCAGAGGCCGGACGAGGCGGAGCCCGCGGCCTCGGTGTCGGGCGAGGCGGAGCCTGCGCCCTCGGGGTCGGGCAAGGCGGTGCCTGTCTCCAGAGGCCGGGCGAGGCGGAGCTTGCGCACCTAGGGTCGGTTGGAGCTGTAGTTGCATTCTTGACTTCTCGGATGAATCAATGTTGATGGTTATTAGCTCCTCCTCTTCGGGTACCCTAGTATTGGTCCCCGACAATGCCCATCGTTCTCCCGCTCCCAAATCAACAGGCGTCCTCGACGTAAGCTAGGAAGCGAGCGTGCCAATAGATCCGCCTAAGCCCCACACCTGCTACCTATCGGCGTTGGGCGCTGCCCAAACCACCCGTGTTATGCTGGATAGCTTTATACTTGGAGTGACTATTCGAAAGGGACGAAGTATTGTACTCACAAATCAATATACTATAAACAATGATGTTCTTTAATCTTAATAGGAAGGAGATGACATAAAGTTGTTATTACTCCGTTTCAAATTAGGAGACATTTTAGTTTGTTTAATATATTGTTTTTACTATATACCTAAACATAGTGTATATCTCACTGCATAACAAAAGCTATATATCTAGAAATGCCATAACGTCTTATAATTTAGAATGGAGAGAGTACGAGATAATGTTGTAGCAAAATTAGTGACCATGTCACACGAGGTATTCAGCAAAAGAAAATAGTTAATAAAGTATTTAATTGTAAACTTGATTACTTGTATGAAAAATACCGGGAAAATGGTGAGAGTTTGTCAAAAAAAAGTTACCCTGGTAATAAATTCAAAGTTTACCAAATTGCATCTTACTTCCTCTCTCTTTTAAATGTCGCATATTTTTTAAAAATTAATTAGGTTTATAAAAAATATTAGTAACATTTGTATATCTATATTAGTTTATTATAAAAATAGGTTCAAACAATCTATCAAACGATACTAATTATGGATTATAAATATTAATATTTTTATATATCACAAATATTAATATCTAT
The DNA here is from genome assembly GCA_904845875.1 of Miscanthus lutarioriparius. Classification (NCBI taxonomy): domain Eukaryota; kingdom Viridiplantae; phylum Streptophyta; class Magnoliopsida; order Poales; family Poaceae; genus Miscanthus; species Miscanthus lutarioriparius. The sequence goes on from CAJGYO010000012.1 coordinate 52,196,759, forward strand.
ATAGTTAAAGATGAATATATTTGACTTTTTTTTACTTTTAAAAATGACGGAAGGAGGCAAGGAGTATGTAGCAATTTCGACGAGCCGGTGCCTCACACAAGGGATTTCTAATTATTTGCCACTCATACGATGTTTACCTCTCCGTTTGTTAATTTTACCGTGCCAACTATATTTTTACCCTAGAAAACAATAACTTAGCTATATTTTTATTATTTTTGCTAACGTCAGGACAGCGTGGAACTTTGACGCCACTCCTGTCTGCCCAGCCCAACGGAGCAAACAGATGCCCGTCAGCCCAGCCTCTCGTCCTCTCCGCTCGTCACTGCTTGTAGGGCCCGGCTGTCGGTACCTTCTTCCTCCTCCTTCGGCTTCCACCTTCTATCTATGGACGGCGATGCAGCAGCTCGGAGCTCTGCCCACTGGTCCGTCTCCACCGCCGGCGGCCAACGACGAAGACAACGAGGTGCGGGAGGAGGAGCCCGCTCTGGCCCCGGCGTCCGCGTCCAAGGTGTGGGAGCAGGAGCCCGTTCTGGCTCCGGCGTCCAGCCAAGAGTTGATCTCGGGTCCGCCGCCGTGGACGAGCACCGGGCGGAGGCCAACGCCGCGTCGCCATGCTTGGCCACCACCGTCTTTTTCATGAACCGCTGGATGAACGGGAGCACCTCCGACAGCACGTCCACGCGGCTCAGCGCCGCCGCAGCGGTGCTGCAGGACATGCGTCTCCTTGTCACACCCGCGCCTGCTGCCCTCCCGCGCACCTCCGTCTTGACCCCACTCGACGTCGCGCTCAAGCTCGCTGCGCATAGGGCCCTGGTGGCTGCGTCCTCAACCGTCTAGTTCGCCAGCCGAACGAGCTTCATGTACGCAGGCGCTCTTCGACGCAGCGTGCACGTGGTCGACTTGGACATTGGCTTCGACGGTCGGTGGCCGCCGCCAAGGCCAGCAACGGGGAACGGCCGGCTCTGCGTGGGGCCGTGGTGGCGCTGGAGCTCGACGCTGCGCCGGCCATGTGGCTCCGGCCGCGGCGGCTGTGCGGCGCTGCGCAGAGCTCGGCCTCGCCGACACGACTCGGGCGCGCTCGCTGCCGCGTGGCTCGGCCTCGCCCCCCGTCTACACACACGCGCGAAGCCGCGTGGCTGAGCCACGCACGGTGCTCTCGCTTGAGCCATGATGTCATGATGTTATCATATACTCTCTTTTCTTTTGAAAAAATATCAAATAAATACTTTGGAAAATACAAGTATACGTATTTTAACCGGCAACTATTCAAAGCCGTGCATGATTGATCTGTGGCCGAGATGAAAGGAAGAGGTAAGAGGCGCCGTTGGGGCTAGGAGACGGAGGCAGACGGTGGCGTTAAGTTTGACGCCGGTGTGACAAGCGGCGTGCCAGAGCAAAATTATTGTTGGCACGGTAAAGTTAGCGAACACATATCAGTAGCAAATAATTAGAAATCCCACACAAACCTACCCATACAAAAATCAAAGAAACGAAAACAAGCAGAAACCCCGCTCCGGCGCCCCCCGTCAATCATCCATCTCAAAACCCTACTCTGCCGGTGGAGATGCCGAAGCCAGCGGCGGCGGTACCGGAGACGGTGGGGCAGGCGGTGATCCCGCTGGTCAACAGTCTGCAGGACATCATCGCGCGGCTGGATGGCGACGCCGCTGCTGGCCTGGAGCTGCCGCAGGTGGCGGCGATCGGTGGGCAGAGCAGCGGCAAGTCCAGTGTGCTGGAGGCGCTCGTCGGCCGCGACTTCCTCCCTCGGGGCCCCGACATCTGCACGCGCCGTCCCCTCGTGCTCCAGCTCGTGCGCCACGCGTCCCCCGAGGAATGGGGGGAATTTCTCCATGCCCCCGGCCGCCAGTTCCACGACTTCGAACAGATCAAGCGCGAGATCCAGGTAAGTGCCGTGATGCTGTGGTTTCTTCAGCTTCGTTTTTTTTTGGCTGCATATAGGCTATGTGTTTGGTCCAATGCTTGAGACACTAGGGATCTACTCCTATTTAGCTGAAAGGGTATTTGTTTGGGTACAATTGCAACCATAAAACCATTCTGAATTTGTAGTTCATATAATGTGCTGATTTAGAGCAACTCTAGCAGATCCTCTTTTCTAAAAAAAAATGTAAGAGCATCTCCAAGAGCTCCTTAAAACAGCTCCCTTTTTTTTGCAAAAAGGAAAAAAAAAACAGCATTCCAACAATTTTGTATCTGAACTCCCTAAAGATAAGCAATTGGTAAATCCCCCCTCAACTCATATATATACACGTGTGTTCCACACTTGCTATCCGTCCGGGTGCCCCCTCCGCCATGGTTTCCTCCTTTCCTGCCCGGTTTTTCTTCTCGCCCGGTTTTCGAGTTTTAGTAAAGTTAATTACCAGAAACTATTGGAGGTAGGTAAACATAGAGCTCCCTGTTTATTTTGCTCACTCGGCAGAATCATTGACTTATCAAGTAATTTTTAAGGAGCTTTTTGAGACGCTGTGCGATAGCATATCGATACAGCCAATATTATTGGCAAAAGCTAACAGAAGGAAAATTTGGTTAAATCTTGGTGCTATGATGCTTTTTTTTTCAGTACTACCTCAATATGAAGATTTTTGTGAACTTTTAGCATAGTTATAGTCAAGGCTGTATAGTGGAAAAGATGATGACCATGTAAAAACTTGACACTTTGTTTTGATTTTTGCCTAGGATCACAACATGAGCCATTATAGCATACATTCGCATTACTGTGGATTGCTTAATTACTATATACACAGTTACATTTATTAGCCATTTTTCTACTAAAATGCTAAAGACTTGATGTTACTATCTGAGTTGGTCATAGTATATAATAATGAGAATTTTGCCAGGCTACCCTTTATGGAGTGTTCCCAACAGTCTCTCGTGCACTTGCTTACCTAGAACCTATCCTGTGCTGCTGATGTTTGGCAAGGGTGCACATTTTGTTTTTAGTACTTAAGAAATGTGCTTTGCCGTGTGCGACAGCCACATGCTCTTATTGATTGTGCATTTCATGAGGAATACTACATGATGCACTCAAAGTTAACAAAAAATTGCTCTCCAGTGCGATAATCTACTTGCTTAGTATCGATATTGTCCATTGCATTTTGAATCAGTTTTGAATGTACTTCGTTCCTTAGTTTTTTCTGAGTCGCTACAATAAAAAGTTAAATTCTTAACATTTTACTTCACTCCTCTTTTGTTTATCTACTCTTACAGTTATTGGACACTATTACTGAACTCCCATGCCACTCTTTCTTATTCTATTCTTACATTGGTACCATGTTTGAAAAAAAATTCTTTTATGCCTTCTTATGTTCTCATGTGATGAAAGAAATTGATTATTTCAGCTTGAAACGGACAAAGAAGCTGGAGATAATAAAGGGGTTTCTGAGAAACAAATTCGTCTGAAAATCTTTTCACCGAATGTCCTAGACATCACCTTGGTTGACCTCCCTGGAATAACACGGGTGCCAGTTGGAGACCAGCCCAGTGATATTGAGTCAAGAATAAGAGCAATGATCATGCAATACATTAAGCATCCAAGTTGTATTATCTTGGCTGTTTCTCCTGCAAATGCTGATTTAGCTAATTCTGATGCGCTCCAACTGGCAAGGCTTGCTGATCCTGATGGTACTTAATCAACTTAAATAATGCATTTGATTACTATTTCCTTTGTAGTGGACAGCTAGTTAAGTGTAAACCTTTAACTGCTTGCTGTTTTACTGGCAGGGTCTCGTACAATTGGTGTTATCACCAAGGTATTTATTTACTGTACACAACTAATGTTGTATAGTCCTTCGATCAGTGTATGGTCATTTTGATAACCTCATTTCAATGCCTTTAGTTAGATATCATGGACAGGGGCACTGATGCTCGTAACTTCTTGCTGGGAAATGTGATTCCACTCAAGTTTGGTTATGTAGGTGTTGTAAATCGCAGCCAAGAGGTATATTCTTTGCCGAACTACAGGCCTTGTAATATTTGATTGTCAGTTTGTGTTTTCTCTCAATAGTAGTTATTTCTATAGCCTTCCAATGCCAGCTTGATTGGGATAAAAAGCTTTGTTGTTATTAGTTCATTGCTTCTATGGCCTCACATAACGCTAGATTGATGTCTGCAATCACAACGAACAAAAATAGGAGATCATTATGTTGTATTAATGAGAAAAATGAAATTTCTGATATTACAAGTATTGATTCGCTTTTACATTTTGTTCTGTTTATTTTCTTGACCTTAGAAGCAGGGTTTTGGTACCTGATTAGCTGTTTTTCTGAAGTTTTACGTTCTTACTTTTAACTAGCTGATTGCAACAGGATATCAACTTCAACCGAAGCGTCCAAGATGCGCTTGCTTTTGAGGAAAAATTCTTCTCGACTCTACCTGTATGTCAGGAAATTAATTTTTATCTGTGCAACATTTTCTACTGTAGATCAAGCACACTTGCTTAAAAAATTTGTTCATCGTTTTGTGTTTAACAGGCTTACCATGGTCTGGCACATTGTTGTGGTGTTCCTCAATTGGCCAAAAAGCTAAATATGGTATATTACTATTAAATATCTGCTCATTGTACTTTGCCTCTGTATACCATGTTTCTTTCCACCCTCTGGATTTTATCTGTTAATTTCCTGCAGAAACATTAAAAACTTCAGGTTTCCTGGAAAAGTTGTTGCAATCTCTGATATGACGAAGAATGAATCAATCTCAACTAGTTCAGGATAATGACTCGAAGTTAAATTCTCATGCCTCATGCTTTAATTGAAATGAGCAATGCTATATGGCATAGTCAGGAACACAGTAAAATACAGTAAAAATCTTGAAGCTTAGATTATAATTAGCACAAAATGCTTAATGAATTTATTATGATGCTTGATATTTTTACTTCAAGAGTTTGGTACTGCAACTTGACCGACTGTGGTTATTCTGTATGTAGCCACCTTTGTATACACTTGTGAAGTTGTGATGTTTCTACAAATAATATTAGTATGTTTCTAATGATTTTATCTGTTCAACTGATTATGATTTATCATGGTCCTTTTTGTAGATTCTACTAAAGCACATCACAAATATGCTTCCATGCTTGAAAACTCGCATAAATGCTCAGTTGGTAGCAGTTGCGAAGGAACATGCTGCCTATGGTGATACTGTAGAATCAGCGGTAATTACATTGATAGATGCCTCCATACTTCAAAAACTGTAAGGCATGCATCATGATGGATTATCATGGAGCACTAGAGATACACTCTCTCCATTCCAAATTATAGTTCACTTTGGTTTTGTCCTATGTCAAACTTCTCTTAACATTGACCAAGTTTACACAAAAATGCACCAACATCTACAACATCAAATTAATTTCATCAAATTCTCCACGAGATATGGTTTTATTGTGCATTTATTTGCACTTGTAGATGTTAATATATTTCTTTATGACAACAAAAGGACATTAAAAGTGTAGTTGATAACATCAAGTTAGAATATTTTCTTGATGTGGTTTTATGATATTTTTTCAGCACATATGTGGAAACCTTCGAAATTTACTGTACTTACATTATTACCCTTTTAATCTTAGATTTTTTTTTTTTATCTTGGTGGATGCAGGCTGGTCAGGGAGTCCAACTGTTGAATATATTGAGAAAATATTGTGAAGGTGAAGAATAATTTGTTCTGCCTTAAAACCTTAATGACAACATTTTGTATTTCTATTATGATGGTTGCAATTTGTGCTCGCATTCATTATTTAAAGATTTTAAAATTGGTCTTACTTCTGGTTGCAACAACTAAAATCATATGTGTGTGTTTTTAAGAAAACAGGAATAGTTTACTTGTTCTTACTGTGTAACTCTTTAGATTGCATTACATTGAAATTTGATGCTTATCTTATAAGGCCGTTTCTCATGCAAGATGATGTCTTCTTTCTATCTTTCGGTTTAAATTCTCTCAAAGCTATATTATTCTAACATTTTATTGTTTTCCTACTTTCAGCTTTTTCTTCAATGGTGGAGGGGAAAAACAGGGTATCTACAGATGAACTTTCGGGTGGAGCAAGGATTCACTACATTTTTCAGTCAATATTTGTCAAGAGTCTGGAGGTTTGTGAAAGAAACAGCTTTAAATATTTAGCTAGCAGGCATGTGAATGTAAGGATGACTCACTAGTCACCAAGACCATGGGGATAAGAATTCTATAACGACGATTGAGAAATGGACATTGAAGTAGTATACTATTTTTTTGAATAACACAAAACCACCATGGATGGCGACGTTTATCCATTCTTATTTTGGTTAATAATGCATTATTTCCTTTTTAATGTTAATATAGATTAAGGGCTTTACAACTTTACATTACAGGCAATATAGTTCTAATGAGATGTCCCCCTCTTGATACCTGCCACAGCTATTGAGAAAGTTTCCTGCCGTAGGGTTAGACACTTAGACTTGAACCTTGGATTTTCTTTCTCGTGTCGCCCCACACGGGTGGAACTAGAAGCCAGCGCCGCGCCGTCTTCCTCCTCCGCTTTCCCTGGTTGTCGTCGGAGCGCGCCACCGGTGCGTGGGCTCACAAGGAAGGCGGCAACGGGGCCTTTTCTCCCCTCTTCCTTCTCGTGCTTATCAGCGCCGTCGAGCTCTTGTCCGCCATGGTGCTGTAAGAGCTGCTCCTTCTGGCGGCTGACCTCCGAGCTCTGGATCCCGGCTAACAATCCTCAGGCTATTCTTGCGCCGGTGAGACCTATGGCGGCTGCACGGCGGTGGAGCGACTGTGTCCCCCTCTCCCTCTCATGGCGCCATGCTCGGCTCTAGTTGGGGGGGGTGGCCTGATGCATCTCCGTGGGTGGCCGAATCGGTTGTCTCCTAGGCGGTGAAGGGTAGATCTACCGCGGGTAGGCGTCCCTTGCGTCGCCGGTTTCACCTATGAGCACGGCTAGGTGGTTCTAGCGACTCGGTCAGCTTCGGGTTGGCGGTAGTGTGAGGCTCGTGGCGGGCGTGCGGTAGCGAGGTGGTGTGTGTGTATGTGTGTGTTGGGGGGGGGGGGCTGCTGCTGCTCTTGGGGGCGGGCAAGGCCGGTGGGGGTGGGTGCTTGTCGGTGAGGCGAACGAGCACTAAGCCTGCGACCGTGGCATAGGAGGTGGCGAGCAGGCTTGCGTTGGTGGCGACGTCGGCGTGGTTTTTCTTTGGGCGGCCCTGATGGCTGACCACAACGACCCTGTTCTGGCCATGGCCTTTCATCTGCAATGGCTATAAGTTTAGCTTGCGAGTTGCGTGCGGTTGCGGACGATGGGCAACTTCACCTGGCTTCGGAGGAGCAGCTGCGTTGACCGCACGCAGTGTTTTGTGACCACGTGCCGTGGTGCTTGCAGGACCAGCTGGCAAGCAGTGGTGTGGCCGTTGTGTGCAGGTGTGAGGAGGGATGTGTTGGGCAAAAGCCTTGGCCGATGTTAGCCAGAGCCGACGGTGGCGACACCTCTGAGTATCGTTTCCTTCCTTGGAAGCATTGTTGAGGCGCCTCCCCTCTTCTTCTGAGGAAACTCCACCTAGGGTCCCTAGGTAGGTGAAGGCGGCGCTCAGCATCGTATCCTTCCTACAGACGCCGCCTAGAAGATCCTGCACTGCCTTGATGGATGCTCGTCCGCGTGGGACATTTAGTCTTACCTGTAAGCCTCGGGTTCACTACATGCTTGTGGCACAGCTATGGCTTTCCTAGGGTGGATCAGTGGCGAAGTTGGAGCTGCTTTCGTTGTGGGGGTGCAACAAAGCTTGGCAACGATGACACGCTGTGTTCACTTTCTTTGGAGCCTGGGGCTTGTTGTGAGTAATGAGTAGGTGGCAGCGTGTTAGGGCTTTGGCTGATGTTTGTTGTGGGAAGTCGGAGCTTCTTATCGCTATAACTTGTGACGATGACGTGTGGTGGGCTCTGTCGGTTGTGTATTGTCTTTGTGTGTATGTGGGTTGCTTAGGGTTAGTTGTCTGGCTTGTTGTGTTTAGGTTTTTCGCCTATTTTCCTTTACTAAACCGCGACTGATGTTCTTAGGCCTGGTTTTCCTAATAAATTGGGTCAATTCTATTTCTTCTTAACTGAAAGGCAGAGCTCCTGCCATTGCGTTTAAAAAAAAGTTTCCTGCTGTCCTAGTACTGGACATATCTCAGTAAAGTTATGCTTCAGGCAAACAGCATTTAAGCTTTGGTCATAGTATCTTTTGGCTGCTAAGTCTGACTTTATGCCTCTTGCTTCCCTTATTAACATGCTCCGGTACAAAAAAAAAAAAAAATTGTGTGCAGTGCATTGTGTGATCGAAGAATATTTTCCTGCCACGAAAGTTCTCAGTCTATTTCTAGGTTCCCAATATCATACATTCATACTTTTGTGCTGTCAAGTTATTTGATGTACCTTACTAGCACAACAAACTACTTTAACCTTTATTTGGTACCAGGATGTGTTGGAAAAATGATCTTTGTTTCCTGTCGTTCTGAATTAATTGGTTCTGATGCCTTCCTATCCAACAAACCGTTATTTATCTCCACAATTTCATTAGCAAGAATATGCATTGTCCTTCTGCCTTGTCTGGTGTTTGTGTAATTTGCACCTCTTAATTACCTACTCATACCAGCAGGAAATTGACCCTTGCAAGAGTATTACTGATGAAGATATCCGCACAACCATCCAGAATTCTGGCGGTCCAAAAGGGGCTATGTTTCTGCCCGAGGTTTGTCTTTCGCTAGATTATGTTTGGTATTTCTACTAACTTGTGTTCTTTTTACATAATGCTTGTATTTTCCTTTTTGAGTTTTAGGTACCATTCGAGATTCTTGTGCGAAAGCAGATAGGTCGCCTACTTGACCCAAGTCTTCAGTGTGCCCAATTTATCTATGATGAGTTAATCAAAGTATGTGTTCATAACTCTTGTATGCTTGTATCCTGTGAACCTTTAATTAAAATGTTTAGAATATCCTATTTGATGCAGATTAGCCATGGTTGCTTAATCTCTGAACTTCAGAAATTTCCAATTCTTAAAAAGCGGATGAGTGAAGTCGTTTGCAGTTTCTTGAGAGATGGTCTTCGACCTGCAGAAACAATGATAACCCACATCATCGAAATGGAGGCAAGTGTTTACTTTCCTATGTTCTGATCTTCCAATAGCATGTAGCTACTGGATTGCTCCCACAAAAATTGTCTTGTTTGTCCCCTCAGTACATTCTTCTGTCAGTAGGTAATCATTAACCATTGAATTCCTTTTGCATTCAAAATTATTTAGCATTGATCATTAAAATATTTTATTGCGTGCTATTGGATATCTGTATCCTTTTCGAGGTAGCAAGGTGGAGTCTGTTACCAGTTTTTCATAAATCTTGTCGAATCATAAAGAATCATTTTTTTCGAAGATCTTCATTTGCCACTTCGAAGACATAATCATATAAGTCAGATGTTTTACTAGCTTCCTAGTCATGTTTTTTTTTATTTGCTATTTTCTAGTGAAATTGCGTATACCTGCTAATATGGAACCCATTTGATTTAACCTGCCCTTGTGCTGTTCTGCGTGTACTTAATATCTGTATTGTTTATTTTTTTTATGTTTCTTTGAGTAGCGACAAGTCTGTGCACCTTTTTTTTATAGATGGATTATATAAATACTTCACACCCAAGCTTTGTTGGAGGCACCAAGGTCGTTGAACTTGCAAAGCATGAAGTTCTACCTCCCAAAACATCAGCTTCACTATCAGGTCGTAAGGTATTACATATTGGGCTTGTACCTTTGCAACCAAAATCTTGTACTTTGCCTTTTATTTTCTCCTGTACCTGAATGTCTGTTCTGCTCTGGTACAAAAGTTTTTAAGTTCATTATGGAGTGAAATACACTAGTGGCCCCTAAACTATTCCCATGGTCCATTCTGTCATCATGCTGCGGAGAGACGAGTTCGCGGCTTTGTCAATGGCAACTGTCAGCAATGGAGAGATAGGAAGAGAGATGACAATGTTGACATGCCACAGACAGTTTTACACATTGATTTGGGAGACCTGGACCTCAAGTAGCACATTGAGTTTGGGGGATCCAGATCTGGACTTTAATAGCTTATTTATGATAAAAATGCAATACTTTATTTTATATTTACAAAATTGCTCATATTTTTTTTGTTCAGTTTAATAATTCCATGATCACCCTGAAACCTATGTGGATTACTGTATTGATATGGTGTGAGCTGGCTGTTGGCCCCTGGGATCCCTGCACAGGTAAGCAGCAAGCTTACCAGCACACCCACACACACTCACTCGGCTGGATGTTGAAGAAGGGGTGAGAACAGCACACGCACACAACACAGCACAAGCACCAGCCCTGGCCGAAGCTCTGCTTCTGAGTGTGGCAACTGAACTAACTTCCATTGCCTTTTGGTGTAGTATATGTACATACTACAAGTACCATATAAGGTACAAAATGTGCTACTCCTGTGTCCTCTAGGACGTGGTTGGTAGAAGCCCACTATATGTACAAATTTGACTAGATGGCTTGCTGCCATTTTGCTACAGTACTAGTACAATCTTGTACTAGATGGCCTATTGCCATCCTTGCTACAGCACCAGCAAGTGGACAGCAGGTCTGACCAGCTGCTAATCCTAATCTGCAGCAAGCAAACAAAAGGGAGCAGCAAATTATCTTATACTGGGTAGGGGTCTGACCGTCTGAGGACCAAGTGTATGGCACTTACCCTCATCGTTGGCTCTGTCTGCGCCTTGGTAGACAGGCTTTAAGGCCTGTTAGAGAGGGAGGGAGGGGAAGGGGCTGGGGAAGAATATTAAAGGGCGTACCCAGTGCGGAGAGCTCCCGCTCTGTGCGGGGTCTGGGGAAAGGTGTTAGTGGCAAGCCTTACCCTCGCTTGTGCAATGCGAGGAGACTGCGACTCGAACCCAGGACCTTCCGGTCACAGGCGGTAAGACTCTACCGCTTGCATCAGGCCCGCCCTTCACTGTAGGCTGGGGAAGGATATTACTTATTCAAATCATTCATGTAATCTATTACTTATTTGGCATTGTCTTTTTTTACTCTGGGCTCAAAAGTATTGCTGGTTACCACTTCGCTTCCCTTCACTGTAGGATGGTACTATTGTTGGTTCTGAGATACAAAAAACAGCCGAAAGAAGCCAAAAGTCACGTGCTGTTTTCGCAAGAGATGCAACCAGAAGAGCAACATCTGAACAGGCTAGCAGAGTTTGAAATACTAGTTTTTTCTTGAAAGATTTTGTGTATGAAGGTATTTACAATTTCTTTTTTTCTGCTTGATTTCTTCGTCCATCCTGTTTCTGCTTGATTGGGATTGCAGGCTTCTATGGAAGCAGGTAAATTGCTCACCTGTGATTATGCTAATCACATGCTTCACCTGCATTCGTTTTTCTTTATGGATTGCAATGTTGTTTTGGGGTTGCATTTAATTGATTGTTTATTTTGTTGCACTAGACATGGCAGCTGTTTGAGCGTAGTGTTCTTTTCAAAGTAGTAGTGTTTGCTCGGGAGCCACTCTTGTGCTAATTTAGATGTAATGATATTTGTGGTCAACTCAATTGTAAGTACCTCATATTCTTTGAATAACAAAGCACTATGTTCACTTGTTTAGCACTCTATAAATGGGCCGAAACTGGATAGAGCTAATCTTGTGGATGTCCACATGGCAAAAATCAAGACCTACACATTACTGGAAATTTCTGAAGCTATTAACTAGAGAGTATGCATTCTACTTTTTTTTCCTGATTTTCATAGTGTCTGAAGGAAACAGCCAATTGCTAGTAAGTCATATTTCTTTACCAAGAAGTTGAAATTTCCATAGCCCCATGCTGGTCTAAAATGAGTTTCAATCAGTTACAGTGGTACCTGGAAGAAAAATGTGTTAACATCTACAACACCAAATAAATGCAGTATCAAGACATCCCATGATGGAGTTAATGAAACTAATTTGATGCTGTAGATGTTTGTGCATTTTTTTTCCAGAAACTTGTTCAATGTTAGAGAAATTTAACTTAGGACAAATTATATTTTTGGAATGAGTATGTTTCTATTCACAGTTACCATGCTATCTTCTTTTGTAGTTGCAAATTACAATGTATAAACTGGTTTGAGTGTTGCAGCCCAAGACTAAGAGTTTGACTTTTATTCTATTGTCTTCGTTTGGAAATATAGAAACAAGTCTGACTGGTGGTAGTCAGATAGGTAATTCACAGGTTGGTGGGAATTCATCAAGCAAATTACCCTCAATCATTCCTCTAAAAGAGGTAAAAGTTTACTGTCACAAGTGAGCGTAGGAAATTGGAACTCATCTAGTTTTAATACTCAATATCTGATTGTTCTCCATGTCTGTACTAGCCACCCATTACCTTGAAGCCATCAGAAACTGAGCAGGATGCAACAGAGGTAGCCATTGTGAAACTATTGATCAAATCCTACTATGACATTGTGAGAAAAAGTATTGAGGATGCAATCCCAAAGGCTGTAATGCACTTTCTGGTAAGTTTACCTTACACAGTTGCTGTGATATCAGTAAAGGCTACTTTGGTACTATGTACTTCCAACTTCCTCACGCAATAATTCTAGAGGGTTATGATATTTAATCTCCACCAAATGTCTGGATAAAGCTTTATTGCCTGACTTAGAAGCTACCCTACTTAGAGGATTTTGTTTTATGGTAGATGTATACTATTAGCACTCATAATTACTGTCTAATCAGGACACTGATGTTTGATAGCATTGTTTTTTGGCAGGTGAACCATACGAAGCGGGATCTGCACAACTTTTTAATTCGCAAACTATACAGGTGCATAAGTCAACATTTGGTTGTCTATTTTCTTATGGACAGTTCTCTTTAAGTGTTCTGATTATAATTGTTCTGAAACAATGATATGTTGTACAGAGAGAACCTGCTCAATGAATTGATGAGGGAAACTGACGAAGTACTTATCAGAAGGCAGCGTATTCAAGAAATGCTTGAAATTCTTAAACAGGCACATAGGGTATTTACAGTTTCTTAACTGTTTGTACTTTCATATTTCCTGCAGTTTTTGACAGCTTTGTTTTGTAGACACTTGAGGAACTCCCCTTTGAAGCTGATAAGATTGAGAAGGGCTACAGCCTTACTGAACATGCAACTGGCCTGTCAAAAATCCATGGAGTCAGCGGGGACAGCACAAATGGCATTTACACATCCTCCCCTAATTGCTAACCTCCACATCGAGCGTCTCATATGGTCCTGTAGAGCAGCATGCAGCAGTGGTATGTACCAGTCACCAATGGAGCTTGCCTTTCCTCACCAGTGGTATGTACCTGTTACCAATGGAGCTTGCCTTTCCGCACCAGTGGTATGTACCTGTTACCAATGGAGCTTGCCTTTCCGCAACAGTGGACCTTGATCCCAATTTCTGAGGTTTTTAAGCAATGAGCTTGAGAGTTACCTGTAAATTCCAATCTTGCTTGCAAGCAAACTGCTTTCTAGTAGAAAGCTATTTGCTGGTAGAGAACTTTAATTTTTTGTTGTCCAAATTGTCACAGTCCACATCAATGCAATAGTGGATAGGGGCAACAGGGTAGTTGTATAGGGCTATATCCAATATTCCAATTTGCCCTAGGTATCAATTTTGTCTCCAATGAGAATGGGAACATACTAGTGTAACTACGAGCGATTGAAGCAATCGCCAAGTTGAACTTCATTTATAAAATCTGGACAAAACTGATGCATCACGCATTCATGCTGGAGGGATTCATGCAACTATTGTCTGGCCACCCCATTTCTGAGGCACCATGAGTTTTGGTGTTATGGATTTTGGTTGAATAGGTTGGAAACATTCAGCGCCATGACAATTGCTTTCTTGGTTCTTATCAGTATTATGATTGAAAGCAAAACTATATCTTGTTTCAGTCATGCCATAATCATTTGACGATTTTGGGATAAAAGCCAAGGAGATTGAGGCGTACTATTTATTTGTTTGTTTTGTATATTGATGTACGATATTGTAGGCTAGACTGATCCCTATTGTTGGTCTCTGATCTTATAACTTCTGTTGTGTTTTGTGCATCATGTGAATTCCAGAATATCTTGGAACACGTGTGTGTGTGTGTGTGTGTGTGTGTGTGTGTGTGTGTGTGTGTGTGTGTGTGTGTGAGGGTTGTCTAGACATGATGTCATCTCGCTCAATGGGTTAAATTTTGTTAAGACCATCACCATTGCACATTGGTGAGGTACTGAGGTGACTAGATATAGGTCAAATCTAATCGGTTATCTCCACGTCTTTTTATTCTGCATGTTCCTACAATGACCACATCATTACATAGGTGCTTTGCTGATACAAGTCTGAAGTGTGCGAACAAATTTCCACTCTTTGATGGTTAGCATATATGTGGTGGAAATATTAGACGATTAGTGCCAAGAGTGCTTAGGCTTGTTTGACCATCAAATTGGTGTTTTGCTCTAGGCTTAAGCTTAATGTTTAGTAAGATTTGCATCTCTTGCCACTTCGAGCGTACCATTGTTATATACTAGGGACTTGTAATCTTATGAGATCATAATAATCGTGTGGTGTGACCGCCTAACTTGTACTGGAGGGATCGAGGTATGTGGTGTTAGCCAGGAGCTTGATAGTGAAGATGGCGGGGATTGGCTTGGGAGATTCCATCTTAGTGACCTCACTTGTGCTTGGGAAAGCTTAGATGCTATCCATGGAGTTACTCGATCGGGAGCTTGGTTCTTGTGAGAGGCTCCAATGAGGATCAGAGGAAGTTGATCTTTTTGATACCTTGGGAAAAATCGATCGACAATAGGAGTTTGTATTCTCTATCTCACTTGAGCTTCCACATCATTTGCATTCTTTTCGTTACCTTCCTTGTATAGCTTGCGAGGTTAGTTGATAGTATTAAAACCTAGGTCTCTTTTACGGTAGAATTAGGAAACACTTAGCAAAAAAATGTTACACATCTACATAGATATATTGTGTAGGTTTTTTATAAGTAGGTTTTAGTTGGCCAAGTAGTTTTTAAGCTGTCTAATTTAGCTTCTTTTAGACTTCACAGTCACTTCACAATATACCACTAGAATTTGAACATTAAAGGTGTGTTTGGTACGGCTTATTGCAGCTCCATCTTTTCCTACACATCATACTTAGCAACACTATTCATATGAGCTATTTTTCTCTCTTGGCAAAATAAACATGGAGCTGGGAAAAATCCATAATTTGTGGCTCCTCCAGCTTCTTTGGTACTGACTAGCGTGGAGCCAGAGCCTGAAGGAGCCTAGCCAAACTAGGCCTAAGTAAGGGCATACGAAGAAAGGATGCCATAGATCTTTCTCAATGGAGAGGTTGCAAAAAAACCCTCATCTCATCTTGCCATTCTCAAGTCAAGTCTTCACTTTGAATACCATCTTATTTCAATATACTTCACCAAGTATTATTCTTTAATCGAATGTCAATATGCACACTTTCTAGATCTATAGCCTTCCTTTTTGGTGGTCATATAAACTTTGATTCTGCAACTACCATATTTTTTTAGGTAATAGAATAAAGTTATAGCCTCTATCATCTGGGAATAGTACATAGTTGATAGTCACAGTACAAACAACAAACGTTATAAGGCTTACACACACAAGATGAAGTAAAAACAAGGTTCAGCCCAACTAGTGAGCGTAGCATACAAAGCAAAACACTTTTTTTATTTATACAAAGCAAAACACTAAGCCTCAATACCACTCGTGAAGTTTCAGCCAAACTTTCTGCCACTACCGTATAGACATGCTTTTTACAAATGAGACCATATATATGTATATGTTCATGTCTCTTTTTCTTTCAACTTATACATGCCTTTTTATCAATTTCTCACAGCTCGTAGGAATAATTTTTGGCTTATATCATTTGATCTTTACTGAACCACAAATATTCTTTAGGTGCTGTTTGGAAACGCAGTTTTATATAGACCAAAAACAGGTGTAAAATACAAGCAGTGGCGGACCCAGGATTTCAGAGTAGGGTATGCCCATGGCCAAGAAATCAAATTGAGGTCGCAGCAAAGGACTCGAGCAGTTGATGCCGCGTGGGCCGCGCCGTCGTCGAGCCCGAGCGTGCTGCGCCACCTGCGCGCGGGTCGCGTGGTCACGCCGAGCCCTAGGACGAACAACGAGTGGGAGGCGGGTCGGGTGGTCAGCGGCGAGCGGGCGGCGGTTTGGAGGCTAGCGGCTGGCGATGTTCCAGTGCAGGGCGTGGCGGCGGGCTGTGGCACCACGACGGCCGCAAGGGTGGGGCACGAGCGGACTAGCTGTGGCGCAGTGCGATTCCACGAAGAGGAATTAGGGAATTTTTCATCAAGAAAGAGGATGGGGATTGGGGAGTGGGAAGGGCAGATGGGCCATCCATTGGGCCGTCCGGTCGGGTGTGGCCTATGGACTTCTTTGTGTTTGGCACGAATCAAAGCCAAAATATAGCAAAGAATAGCAATTTGAGCCTTAACTATATAATACATGTATATACCTCTACAAACTACTAAATTTTTTCCAAAAATGTTAGGTATGCCTGGGAATACCTAGGCATAACTGTGGATCCGCCCATGAATACAAGTCCATTAATTTTCAATTTCGATTGAAAATAGCTGTTTGGATGAGTCGTAAAGAAATATTATTTATATATACCCGGCTTGGTCCAATCCAATCGGAGAATAAAAATCTACTCTAGAGACGACAAAAAAACAACAAATATCGGGCTCATCCTCTCGCAAGTCGCGAATATCGATTCTCTCACTTGGTGACTCATCAAAGGCGCTGGTGGTAGCACGGTGAGTCGGTGGCCTCGTCAGGAGACGGTAAAGCATGTTGATTGGACTAGCTGGTGACTTTGCTGCTGCCCTACTGCACGCAGCCGCCATCACCCTACGCGCCGCTGCCACCCGCAGCTGCCGTTGTGTTGCGCACTCACTATCATGCTAGATCCTCGTGCCGCCCAACTCGTCGCTGAAAAAACTGTGAGGAACAAGGAGGCAAACAAGCATCCGCTGGAAAAATTGTGAGGAACAAGGGGGCAGACAAGCATCTGCTTCATGAATTGGTGGGCATTCTTGCGGTCTTGGGCTACAGCTACAACACGACGTGTTGTTTTCTGTTCTTGTATTTTTGCTCGTCTTGTGTTCTTACATATTGCTTCATCAGACAAGCAGCCACTAGTGTATTGTTGTGAATACCCAAATAAAATTTTACAACTAATAGAAGACCATGATGACTCAGGTCCAAGAAGGTTTCGACCGGCTTCATAGGCTGATATGGTATTATGACTTAGCGCTGACATGGATCAGACATGTTCGGTCCTGTACGGACCGTGACGCCTAAGAGAGTAGTGCGCAAGTGGGTCTTTGAGATGGTTTCTCTTGAACCACTCTCCACGTCTTCACTGTCGAACTTCTGGCCAAAACACTGCGGGTTTCATTCTCTCCGGTACACGGTGACGCCCACACCACAAACGTGGTTGGTGTAGTCTCGCAAGACTACAAGCCCCTCCGATATACAACAATGGTGCACGCAAGCACCAATGCAAGTTGTAAGAGGTATATAAACCGTATTAAACACTAGACCTAAACCTAGAGCAAACGCATTAGTGGTGGTCTAACTAGTCTAAGCACTTCGTAAAACATCTACACTAATCACCTAATATTTTTCTAAGCACTTTTAGTGGCTAGAGCACAAATGGATGAGTCCCAACTCTGCACACACTTCCCTAAGCTCTAGCACTCCTTTCCTGGCTAAATGAAGAGGTATAAATAGCCCTGACTCCAAAACTAGCCATTACAACATTTTCGGTGAGCATCGGACTAATTTTGTGAGCATAGGACTAATAGGTATGTAGCATCGGAATAATAGGTGCCACTGTTCGTTTCAGTTAAGTGAGCATCAGACTGAAGGTGTGAGCTTCGGACTAATTAGCATCGGACTATATGCTACCCTATTTTTAGCATGACACACATTCATATTTTGGGCATAGCTTTTAAGTTCAAACTTCGATTTTGATGATCTTGGACTTTTTGAAAGGCTAGTGAAAAGCTCACAAGTTTAATTGAATTCTGAAAGTGCAATCAAACCCTAATTATGGGTTTTAGTGATAATGACCACGTAATTAGAGATCTAATGAAATTTATCGAGATGACAAGTAGGGAATTTATATTCGAGTATGCTACACGAAACGGAGGAACCACCAATTATAAATGTAGATGGCTTCAAACTCAAAGTAGGTTTAAATTCTTTTATATATTGAATTTAAGTATAGGAAAAGCTGTACTATAAAGGGGGCACTTAAGACAATATGGGTTACCAAGTGCTCAAACAACCACAAAGCATCATAAGATTTACAGCCAAGACAGTCTACACTTCACTATTACCCTTGTTGTCTTGCGGGGTGCGAGCTATGACTCGCGCCGACCCCTTGGGTGCGAGCTACGACTCGCCCAACCCCTTGGGTGCGAGCTACGACTCGCCCGACCCCTTGGGTGCGGGCTCCGGTTCGCCCGACCCTTTGGTCGCGGGTCCGTCTCGCCCGATCTCAAGGTCGCGGGCTCCGGCTCGCCCGACCCTTTGGTCGCGGCTCCATCTTGCATGACCCCAAGGTTGCGGGGTCTGGCTCGCCCGACCCTTTGGTTGCGGGTCCGTTTCGTCCGACCCCAAGGTCGCGGGCTCCGGCTCACCCGACCCTTTGGTCGTGGCTCCGTCTCGCCCGACCCCAAGGTCGCGGGCTCTGGCTCGCCCGACCCTTTAGTCACGGTCTCGTCTCGCCCGACCTCTTGGGTGCCATGTCCGTTGTGGGCTGGGGGTATATATACATTTCGCTTTCCTTCCCAACGCCCATCTGCGTTTTATGTGCCCGTTGGGGGCTGGGGGGGTATATATACCTTTCCCCTTCCTTCCCAACGATAACGAATGAACCTGCTCTCTTCTTCCTCACTCTAGTACGCCCAAAATAGAGCAGGAGCTCTCTCTCTCTCACTCCATTGTTGATCTAAAGCCCCCAAGCAAATCCATTGATTTCTCCATCAATCCTTGAGTGGAAAAGGGTCCAAAACTTGATTAGAGAGCAACTCCATTGATTCCAAATTCTAAAGAGCACTTGGTTCACGTTTTAGCCAGTGGTTGTGTTTGTTACTCTTGGAGTTTGGCTCCTAGCCGGCTAGAGCATCGTCCGTGGAGCTTGCCAACTTGTGTGGCAGTCCCGGGAGGTTTGTAACCACCTCTTGCAGCAAGTAAAATCACCCCTCATCTCAAGAGTTCACTCTCTTGACTTGAGAACGAGGTAGGGTTGTAAATCCCTAAGCCTTAGTGGCATACCTCAACAACGTGGACATAGGCAAGCCTTGGTGGCGAGTTGAACCACGAGATAAATCCTTGTGTCATCTTATGCTTGTGTTGCTACACTTGTGTTCTTATTGTTGTTGAGGTAATTTCTAGGATTGAGGCCGATCTACTTATGTGTGGTGTTCCCACCATTTTTAGCTGTTGAACTGTGATCTACTACCCTGCAGAAAGCTAAGAAATTTACACGATCTAAATTTCATTTGGTAGTTTTTGAACTGTGAACTAATCTCTCCTACAGGTGCGGCAGTGTTGTGCTCACGAAGCGGCAGTGCCGCGGGTGAAATTGACTTCGTTTTGAGTTAAATTTTTACAGGCCTATTCACCCCCACTCTAGGCGTACCAGAGATCCTACAAATTCATGTCAATTTGAGCAGTTCCAAAATCATGAGACAATTCCAATTCATCCACCTCGCTGTCTCGGCTTTAGTGGCTTTAATTTTGTTTGTCTTTGCGTCCGGACTTCTATTTCTTGGTGTCTTAGACTTCTAGCATATCTTGCAGGTCTTCAACATGGCTTCTAATGCCTTGCTTGAGGTGTTGATCTGACCATCACTTTGTCTAAGTCCAAGTCCACCTTGCATCCATTTGAATTATACCTTGTATACTACCAAACGTTGTTAGTTCAAATGATCATGTTGATCATCAAACACCAAAATTCAAACTTAATGGCCTATAGGATCCATTTTCCTTACAATCTCCCCATTTTTGGTGCTTGATGGCAACATGACCAAAGCAAACAAATAATAGATACAATAGTAAAATGCACACTACTTGTTAGGATGCAATGAATAGGCAAAATCATATATGCTAAAAGATACGACATGGAAACACAAGTAATACTTATCTTGCCCATGTCTCATCCCCTTGTGTGGTATTGTGGACTTAAGCCTCCCCCTATGGTAAATAATCCATTTTCTCCCTTTCCTTGGACTATTCCCTAAATAAAGTTCATCTCCATTCAATACAACTTGTAAGCTTGAAAAATTTCGAATTTGTCATTTTGGTATTTATTACGAGTTGGGCTTGCTTTTGGTCCTTCAAATTCTTCCCTTCGGAATCAAATACCGAAAAGAAAGACATTAGTAGCATAAGAGAGGATCAAATTTTATAATCCTTTATACGTGGAATGGAATTGATAACAAAATTTGACTCTCACATTACATAGACTAAGCTCTCCCTAAGTGTATGCATATAAATAGTGGATGACAAAGTATACACGTACCCAACAATTTCATACACAAATTATTAACGCCTTGAGATAATTGTGATCCATTGTTTAACTTTGTTACATAAGGATCCACGCCACCAATTATTAACGCCTTGAGAGAAGGCTTACTAGTGCTCAACCTCCTAACTGTGTCACATAAGGATCCACGCCACCAATTATTAACGCCTTGAGATAATTGTGATCCATTGTTTCCGTCCATGCTGTCACAGCATGGGTTGGTTGGGTTATACTAGTACTGATAACTGTCGGTATGAAATTTCGTCCCGTGCCGAGGGCACACGAGCAAGCCGGAAGGGTCCGCTCGATGGAGTTGGAGATCCGCCTAGCTTCAGCGCAGGGATGGTTGATCCTACGCACTCCTCCCGAGACGTGCCAATCAATTTGACCATGAAATTGACAAGGAGAGAAAGTTTATCAGTAATTTAGGGTGGAACGTGCCGGTGTTGCCAGATAGTCCCGAATGTGCAGCTCTGAGAGCCGATATGAAAGGAGATCGACTAAATAGTTGATTCCAGCATATTCATAAGAATAAATCAGTTAAAGCTCGTGGGGTTGTGTAAGAAGAATCGGTTATCGTTCAGGATGAATATCATTATTTAGACAAATATTAGTCAATGGCAAAAGGATATCAACAATGATTAATTTATGCTAAGCCAATGACTGCAAGCAACCGAACCCCTTTTATATAAAAGAAACATCTCATCATCATTCAACCATTTAATAAAGATAAATCTAATGAACATATTAGATCTCATCTATCGCTATGATCAGTGGGGCATGAGGCAGAATCATGCAGGCCGTAGTAACAACAATATACTCTACGACCCTAACTTATTACTAATACCAATGGGGCATGAGGCAGAATCATGCAGGCCGTAATACAATAAGAAGATCATGGGGCTAACACATTGTGACAGAACCGCCCAATTTATACAAGATCAAGTACGGTTGTCCCCGCTAACACGTTGACACACCCATACTTTCACTCATATAAACCCGGTAGTCCGCCGAGTGTCCCGAAAGACCTCGGTAAATCAACATCACAACCAAGATCGCGTGATTAAGCAAATACACATCACATACATCGAGTTGCAGCGGAAATAATATTACAAAGGGGTTAACAAATAATAGTACAAGTTTGGGTTTCAAAACTGATTAGTGAAAACAACATAGCTTTCAAATGATTACATTATTATAAGTTCCAAATATATGGCTAGCATAGTGACATCATCCGACAAAAGCATATAGATGAGAAGTAAGTATAGAATCACCGAGCCCACCGGTGGTTAGCCACCATCATCAACAGGTCGAGAACATCACCTGCAACAAGGTGGGATAAACCCTGAGTACTCGAATGTACTCAGCCAGACTTACCCATCGGAAACCAAAACAAATGACACCAAGGATCATGCAAGGCTTTCTTTAGTGGGCTAGCTGACTTGTTTGCGAAAAGCATAAGCTATCATGAAGAAACCATTTTAAGTACTTTGCATCATCTTTATTATGACCTATCCATCTAGGTAAGCACATGTACTATAGCAATCACTTGATTAACCAATAACATCCAGTTACCAATTTAGATTTAGCATATCCCATACCATCCAGATAACCATCATTGTTCCATAATAATTACTACGATGAAGTAACTTTCGAGTCAAGTGCTCACTATCCGGGAGAGCGATGGCGATTGAATCGATTCTACCCGGTGGTGATTTATTCCTTACACAAACCTCACTCACCCGTTAAAGTGAGATATTGATCACCGAGTCAACTATCCAGAATCTCGAGTTTGCCAGAACCACATGTACCGGGGCCGACCGATCGCACTTTGGTCTTATCATCTCTCCCCGTGTCCTACCACACACTGCTCGACACAAGGCGTTGCGGGCAATCTACTCGGCCCGAATAATCTCTCACCAGCGGTCGGAAGGTACTTTATCCGGCCAGCTAAATGTAAGGCATGCGTTCAACATGACTCGAGGCCCAACAACGAATGGTCCTTAATACGACAGAGACGAAACTAACAAAGCACCCCGTAAACCCCATGCGGTTGCCTCCAACTTTTCCGTCCGGTCTCCAATTATCCATCACACATGGTTAATTCCAGGATATCATTCTTTCCATAGCTAAATTCTTCCAGTAACCACCTATAAATGTAGGTGACCGGACATCACCGATCGCTACCGGTCTAAGTAGGGCTAAGCAGTTATTCGATCCTGACCTAACAGGGTAAAAGGGTAATAAGGTAGGCAAGGATAGTAATAAATGCATCAACGGTTTCGATCAACTCCAACAACTTAATGCAACAATATATAACTCATATATAGAAAGAATTGCTTTTATAAATTAGGAGACTTATAATGCTCTCAAGGGCTTGCTCAGGATCCGTCACAAGTCAGTTCAGTTAGCTTGCACCGTCATGGTGACATCTCCGGTCCTAGCACTTGCCTAGTCCTTCCATCTTCGGAATAGATCCTCCATACATCGTCTTCGGGTTCGGCTTCATCATCATGTTCTTCACGTGGTTCATCTAGCGCACCTAGATGAGATGCAAGATGCATGTGTATGAATGTGATGAATTATAACACAAGATGCATCACATAAACATTCAAGACAAACACAAGATTATGCAAGACATAGACACCAATAGCTATTTAACTAACCTCACACCACTAACTATAGAGAGCAAGCTACTCACATCAACTCATATCAAGCAAACAAGTTATTCACAGAAATCACAGAGTCAAGGCTGCAACAGCAGCAACTAATTTTACTCATAACAGGAGTTGTACTAATCCAAAAGACATGCAACAAGACAATCTGGAAAGCTTATGGAATGTTCTACATTTCATCTTTAATCATATTAGCATGATTCTCAAGTTAACTAAGTCAAATATATCCATTTATAGAAACTGATCCACAATTGACAGAAAGCAGCCATTTCTGAAACCCAACTTTAAACAGCTGTAACTCTTAAACTACTTGGCCAAATTACACCAAATTTTAATAGAAGCTAGATACATGAATTATCTACAACTTTTGTATAAACAAGTTTCACAACAAAGCAGATTATCATGAAGAACTTTGCTAAGTTCCCAGATCTGTCCAAAAACCACATTTGCAAGAAAATAAATATTAACTTATGTTGCAAACACATAATTAGGCAAAACCAACTTTACCAACATGTCACACATGACTAAAGAACACCAGAAAACCTAGTGTCCATGACCAAATAAATTCTTTTAATGCATTTCTTAATTTATTTTAGATAACAAGGTGACTTAATGAACATATACCAAAAGTATACAATAAATTCTACAAAAATTACAGTGGCTCACATATCCTCTCAATAGTCTACTGTATAAATTTCACTCCATTTGAATATGTATATCAACCTCTATAAAAAAGACAAGTCGCTAAAGCAAGAAATCATGTGAGAGCAAGATAAACCAACAACTCACTCATACTCCATCCAATACTCATGAAATTTTTACCACACATCAACTATCACATGAGTAGCATGCCACAAAAATTTCACTTCATTTGGAGCCCTAGATCTACAGTTATGAAAAATAACAAATTCAACTAGCATTACAACCTTACTGCACAAATCTATTTTTACCGCAAAATATTTAAACTAAAACATGCCATATTATAGATCCACTGCATAGACAATTTCACAAGGATTCCAAAAAGTCCTCATTTACTATTTTACGAATTTTCTACGATTTACTATGAATTTCCAAAATTCCTGCAAAATAATTACAAACCAGTCCTTACGGCACTATTCACATGAGTCTATGACATTGCAGCTAGGCCCCTGACTTTCGTCGAATTGTCGCGTGAGGTCCTCGACGTAGATTGCACAGGGAGGTCATCGGGGTCTCGCTGCTCCGGTCGGAGGAGGCCATGCCGTCGGCGGCTGAGGGGCGGGGGAGCACCAGGGGGCCCTTGCGCACCCACAGGGCTGCTCGGCTTAGCCCAAGGTGGCCCACGGCGGCTTGGCCACGCGCGGGCACCGGCTGCGGCGGCGGCGGCCGGAGCTTCCACGGCCACGGTGGCGGTTTGCGACGGCGAGCACGAGCACGACGTGAAGGAGATGGCGGCGAAGCTGAGGGCGGTGCTCGTGGGGAGTGAGGAGACTGGGAGCGGCGAGAATAGCTGCGGCGGCCGGAGCTTCCACGGCGGCCATGGTGGACATGCACGGCGTTCGCAAGCTCTAGAGCGAAGGAGGGCAAGCGAGGGCAGCGAGTGAGAGCAGGGAGGAGTGGGGAGCGTCTGGGATAGCTCGGCCTCCATTATGGAGTAGCAGGGGCGTGGCAGGGCGGCCGGGACACGCGGCGAGGAGATGGGCGCGTGGTGCTTGCGCCTGGTCGCCACGGAGGCAAAACGTCGAGCACGTGGCGTGCAACGAAGTGGACAAGGTGGGACGCCGTTTTGGGCTAGCTCGGGTCCGAATTAGACTTTGGGCCCAAAAGCAAAGTTGTCAATCTCGGCCTACTCTACATTTCATATTAAGAGTGCACAGCCATTAGAGCTACAGATTAGGAAATAATCAAGTGCCAATATGACATTGTCAAAGTATAGGCAACAATTAACAATCTTTCCATATTGATGGGCAAAATGAAGTCCGACAAGTGCCATCTTCTTGCCTGCTCCTCTCCACCACATAAGCTCCAACTTTTGTCTTTGGACCAAGTTGAGTTGCTTAATGAATTTTGGAGAACGTGGAATGCCAACGTCGTTGCTTAGCAAAACTGACTTAGAATAATTCTAAGTGTTGAAATCAGCAGCAGGTTCCAACTTCGAGCCTCTGTTTGACTTATTTCCAAGTTGATCTAGCTCTTGGTCCAAAAACAAAGTTTGTTCTACATGATATGTACTACAACTTTCATTTAAGGTCCAACCTCAAAAATGGTATAGAACCTACTGTTCTACTTTGACCAAAGTAGGATCATGATGAAGCTTAAATTATCCTTTTTGATCCATTGGAGCGTTTTCTTGGCATTTGCTCAACATGAACCTTTCATGACTTTTGTTGTAGAGTTCATCTAGAGTCATTTGGGCATGGTTGCAAGATTGGGTTGACATCTCATGTTCTCATTCACTTAATAGTGCAATTTAAGCACTTAGCAAAGTCAGTCCAATAAGGATATAACTTATCATTTCATGTGACTTTTTGATTCTAAACTTCACAAAACTTTTCCATGGACCAATATAGATGGGTATTGATGTGAGACTCACAAAGATATTCCAATAACACCACCCAAGCATATATCTTGAAAAGGGGTCTATAGGCGAGCAAAGGTGCAATATCCAAGTTTAGGTTGGGGCTCGTTTCTATAGGTTTGACATTGATATCTTCATCATCACTTAATATACCATGTTTTAGCTCAAACCCATTGCTTAACTGGTGGCAAACACCTGGGGTGTTACACACATCTTTCAACCTATCTTTACTTCAATGGTCTCATGACGTGAACTGTTCGTGAAACCACTCGATATCGGCTAAAACAACCGATTCAGGCATAGCGCATAGTTAAGGTCATGCCCTCTCAGAAACAGATCTATCAAATAACGATGTCCACTCCATGGTGCTAATAGTGGGGTGTGAGGCAGAATCACACAGACCGTGATAACGGGTCATGAAATGGTTTTCGCTAGCCAATAGATCTACTCAAGATCAGACATGCCTTAACCGCACGCTATGCACGATCAAGATTGATATAAAACAACCGATAAAACATAACTCATCGTTTAAAGTGCAGATTAGATCAGTTTAGATTAACAAACGATGGGTTAAACAAGATATAAGGCCGATCTAGATCAATCCCAATCGAGTGAAGTGATATTGCTGTAATTAAATAAATAATGAAAGCAATAAGCAATATCGGTAACTTAATGAATCTATCCGAAGGAACACCACCCTTAGATAAAGCCAATAACTTGACCTTAATCTAGTTCGAGCAGTGGAGGTCGACCGGATCGATGCTACTGTACGAACAAAAGTATAAGCCATGACGGTACTTACAAACAAGCAGTGGAGGTCAACCGGATCGATGCAGCCATACTTGCTGAAGTACTCACCGAGATCTACTCTACTCCTACTCCTAAGGGGTGGCCGGAGCCGAAAAAAGTAAGTAACTTGTATTGGATTGATTGTGTGTCTTTTACAATAGCCGGGGTTTGATATTTATACCCGGAGCCTAAAAATAAATCCTACTCTAGTACGACTCGGTACAATTTTTGGTACGAAGAAAACATTCCTATTTTAAGATAACTTGGACCCTGATCTTTCCCCTTTTGTAGAGTCCGACATATATCTTCCCGACGCCAATCATATCTCATCATCGTTATCTGCTGACATCATTCAAAGAGAACCGATCCCAGTGTCGCATCCGAACCGGCTGATATCAATCCTTATGCAGTCGACTCCTTGATTGGCATAGTCTTGGAAGCCTACGAGTTTCCGCGCTCTTCTCCCAAATTTTGGTGTAAACACATGCCCCCAAATTTTGCTATAAAATAATTTTATTCCAAAATTCTGGTTCATTGGTTTACCACGCCGCAACTGTTTTATCCCGAGATATACGCTTGACTCCTGACTTCCTGGCCCGAGTTTGATATAATGCCCCAACAGTATCTCTTCCAACTCACTTGGCCTGTTTACTTTCTCCTTCTTTCTCGAGACAACTTTAACAGCCGATGCCGTCATCGCCAAGGCCTCAAACCCTAGCAAATCACTTGTTCTAACAAACCGTCATCCAAGCAATCCTTGCTAGATTCAAACCTATTTCGGCTATAATGGTGACCATCGACCATGTCCTTGAGGTATGTCTCCAAGTTTCTACTCTCCAATCATCGGCCGCTACCTTGTATTTCTTTTCTCCTCAAACTTATTTCGTCCAATTTCTTAGGAAATGAGGAACGAAATCCTGATTCCATCAGCTGTTGCCTCCAATATCTATTTTCTTGGGCCTATGGGTGATCCTGATCCATCTGATTTCATCCATCAAGAAACCAACCAAATCCCCTTTAAACAATCTGCAGTGATTTGTCCTCTTGGAATACCAAAACTCTCTTCAGAAATTGGCCAAAGATGGCTAAGGGATGGAGAAATTGGTTTCGTAGGGTGTGTGAGAAAAAGGGTGGCGATTGGGAGCTTTATGATCTGAATCAATGTTTGACCCTCTCGTTGTCCAGGATGGAGAAGAATGATTCACTTCTGATTTCTACATCTTATTTTTGGTCCAATGCCCTGAATGCCTTTGTATTTGGTCATGGCCCAATGACCATCACTCTGGCCGATGTTTACATGTTGATTGGCCTTAGAATTACTAGATCAATGCAGCCTTATGAGTACTTGAGTGCTGGCTCCAAGAAATTAGCCAAAATAGCAGACTATACAGGATGGGTCAGTTACATTCTGAACCACGTTGGAGATGGATTAGCTGTCAGCGAAAGGGAATACGTGGCCTTTCTAAACATGTGGCTGGAAAGATTCATTTTCTACGGGTCATCTTGTGATCCAACCTACAATCACAAACTCATGGCGGAGCACCTAACATTAGGCAAAGATACCCCTCTTGGAAAGAATCTGCTAGGAGCCGCTTATCATTTGATGTACCAGGTGGTTGCCCAATTACTGAAGAATGAACCAGTGCATACTGTCAGTGGCCCATGGTGGTTAATACAACTGTGGCTTAACCTGTATATGCATAAGTTTGTGAGGTCTGATCTCAAAATCCTGAGCTTCCCTTCTTCCAACTTTGATGAGGAATATAGAGGTGAAGAAGGAAGAACTCGGTAGTGCATGAGCCATGGTAAGGCTGCATCGACCATAACAATTGATTTTGATATTGGCCATCTCTTCAAGAAGTTCTACAGAGGGTTTGATGTAGACATCCTGACTTGGCTACCATATAATGATGAGAATGATGAGCTGATCTTCCCATTCAAGTTTCGATTTGAGTCAGGCTGTTCGGACGATGAGGCGGCCGCAATCTTCAATTCTTTCGTCAAGCCCTGTGTTCTTCCAACCGAGTTTCGTCATGGCCGTGGTAAAATGGCTACAGGCTCTTTCATTCTAGGCAACCTTCCAACTTATGAGTTTTACAACCCATCCTTTGTAGCTCTCAGTTTGGTTTTGGTCAATTGCCCCCTCAGCTATTTTTCAAGAACATACTGAAGCCACGGGAAGATATCAGTGAAGTACTGGAAGCCTCTAGAGTTTTTCAACTGGGATCAGATCTTCCTTCCCTCTGTTTGCATGACTAGATTAGAGTCATCCTCTCTTCCACTCTCTTCGACTCCTGGAGGCAAGAATGGCGCTCCCATGTTTTCTGTGGATTGGTCCATCCTTTGTGTATAGCCCTGGATGGAGAATTTGCTTCTGATAGAGAGGTAATTTGCTATTTCTTTTCAAGAAAACTGCTCGACGGATTCCTCTGCCAACCGTTCTAATCGATCTTTTCAGGATGTTAAATTTGATCCTTTGAGCTTGGATAGGAAGGGGCATCCCATAGATTACAAGCCACCGTGCCCGATTTCTAGAATGGGATCGGCTGCGCCTTCACTGAAAAAATTAATGAAAACTCATGCTGCCTCTACTATTGTGACGTATCAATCTTCAAAGCGCAAGGTAGCTCAAGGGATAACCTAGAAAACTACTACTGGGAAGAGACTCCATAGAATGAGGCCATCAGCTGCTCAGGTAAACAATTCATCTTCTTCTCGAACCGATGTTCACCTTTCTTATCCCATTCCTTTATAGTTATCAAGTATTGTGTCCCAATCTGAGGAACTGCTATCCTAGGCGTTTGACTCAACACCAACTGAGCCCCTATCGACTGATCCTCAAAAGGAGCCAATTTTGGTTGAAATGACCAATGTTTCCACAACAGTAGAAAATGTGAGTTCCCTTCTTGCTGCTTGTCGGAGTATTTTCTCTAACTTTCGATTTATTCAGTTTTTCATCCTCTGTCTGACTTCTTATCATGCCAGATACTTCCTGAGGAAACACCTATGCAAGGGCAGGAGCCTGACAGTCCACTCAGTGATCCTGTCGGCGTTGAAGGTGATCCGGTTGTTGTCGACACTCAGACTGTCAATTCCCCAATTCGGCATACAACTGATGGTAAGAAAATCATACATCCCTTTTATCCTTCTACAATGATTATGAACTAAAAATTTTCCTTGATACTTGTAGATACCAATGTTGAAAGTTTAGAGCCAATTCAACCAGTCATCACTAGTGCATCATCAACCGTCCCTTCTCTTCAGATGGAGGCTATCATAGAAAAGGTATTGTATCTATTTCGCCATCCATTTTGTCATGAACTGATCAAAACCTTCTAATCAAGATTTATATATAGGCGCTCGATCTCCTAGCTTTGAGCTATTCATTCAACCTTGGGGAATATTTGGATGAAGACGAAGTCAGTTCGTCAGCCACCTCTTCCAAGGAAGCTTTGTTAGAGGAGACCAGAAATTGGCTAAGAGACGTATTGCCAATGTTCGAGAAGAATATAGCTGATTTGGTCCAAGACACCAATTCAATGCAGAGAGTCCTCTCGGCCATCAAGAGCAATCCATCTTCAGTTCTCTCCAGAGTCTTATCGTCTTTATCCATCTTTGAGGTTCAGGCCTTGAAGGTGAAAAAGGCTCAGAGGAATTCGTCCGATCGTGAAACTTTACTGGCCAAGAGGAACTTCAACAAGCAAGAGGCTAAAGAGCTAACACAGTTGATTGATGATCTGAAGAACTCCTCCCTCAGGACTGATGCAGAATTGTCCCAATTGGAAATCAAGCGTGCAGAACTTGAGAGGCAGCTAGAAAACATGAAGGCTGCCATTGATCATCGTAAGTTCACCCTGGCCCAAATACTTGATGCCATCAAACAGAAGAAGCAAGAACTACTGGCCAAAGTTAGAGAAGGCAAGGTCATCCGCAGCAGCCTCGAGGACATTCCTGGATCAGCCAAAGAAGATAAGCAACGAATTGCAGAAGCTGATGCTATTCGGCTAGAAGTACTAAATGTAATCTAGGATGTTCTAGCCTTGTAATATGTATGTTAACGCATGCCTTGTGTAGAATCGATCATACTCTCCATCGCCTAATTGTACTTCTTATTTTGGCTAAAGAGCCGATTTGAAACAGCCGATCCTAGACTTCTAATCTGAATCCAATTAAGTCTGAAAACACGGCCTTCATTAAGCGAACCCCTCTATCTTCCGTCCTTAATCACCCAATGCCGTATTCTCTTCAGCATTGGCGAAGTGGCGCTTCACCTTCTATTAATTGCGGTTGCCTTTTGCGTGTCCCAAGGCATCCGCCTCTTCGCTTCGTGTCTTCAAATACTAGCTGAGGGTTCTGGCCTCGAACACATCCGCACTCGTAACCGTTCCTATTCCTTTGCATTTCTCCGCCCTCGTAGAACACTGTAGCAGCCTTCCTCCCTTCCCGTAGATCCGATCAACTCCATGGCCAATGAGGAGAACCATGGCAAGCGTGCGGCGAAGGAGGTTTTGGAGGAGAACACGCAGGTGAATCAGCGCCTCCGGCGTATGAGGTGAGATCGACATCTTCTGCTTGCAACGACAAACTATTCTGATTTGTCTATAGATTCATTTTGAATGACAGCCTCCGTCTTCTTCCTAGGGCCGGTGAGCCCTCTGACGCTGCATCTTCCGTGCCGGCCTCATTGTCGGACTCCTTCGACTCGTACAACGGCGACGACACCCGGTGTTTTCTTCGAGAGTGGAGGGCGGCTCAGAACCGCTATTCTAAGGCAACTCAGGAGAATGGCCAGCTCGAGATCCGCCTTGGGGTGTCTCAAGCCACTCTTTATGTGGCCGAGGAAGAGGCCAGCGCCGTTCGAGCACGACTGGCCGAGTCTGACGCCATGGTGGCGGGTAAGACGAATTCTAGGAACACTTTACTCCGATTTCCATTGTCTTTTATGTTGACAACCCTCCTATTTCTGCGATCTTTAGCCCTGACAATGCAATTGGAGTCTCTCCAACTGGCAGCGAACACGGCCGTGGATGCCGTCAATGCTCGGGGCTCCCTCATCAATGCTCGCCTCAATGACGTTCCGGCCCATGTTCAGGAGATCACCCTCCACGGCGTTCGTCATGGTGCGGCGGTGGCGCTGACTGTGGCGCAAGTCCAGACTGGGTACGAGCTCCACACCATGGAGACTGGTTTCCCAATGGGCGACGACCCCGAGGAGCATGAGGATTTGCTTGAGGAGTTTTTTGTCGCGGCGGAGGCCATCGTGGACATCACATCCGCTCAGGATGTGGTGAACAAAGTCTTCGATTAGATTGTACTTAGGGTAAACCGATGAACAAAGACTCCTGTTCTTTCATGAATGTGTCTCAGTGCAATGCCCTTGTGTATGATTATTTTTGTTCTTATTTCTCGCTCCGGAGGCGATACGTATCGTATCGGCTTTTATGTCTTTAAAGATTTTCATTTTTTGAACTAGAGGCGATAGTTTTCTGGTACCGGCTATTGGAGCCAATGACTAAATGAATTGGCTATCAAGTGTTGATTAAATGCTAGGATAACATCCCTTTAAATATTTTTGCCGCAGAACTTTTCATACCAAAGGTTAAACAATCGGTCAACTCAGGTCAAGCATCCCATTAAGCAAAACAGAACTCCTTTAAGAAATCTATCAACTCTGAATCGCACTTACGATTCGACTTAGCATTCACATACGCCGGCCTAAACCCATCTCGAGGACCAATTCTTATTTTTTCCCTTAATCCAATGGCCGACGCGAAGCCATGATTATTTATCAAAATAAACTCTCAGAGCCGATTGCTTGCATCGGCTGTTGGCTTTCATTACTGATTTTAATGAAGCCTCCTTCCCATAACTTGCAAGAAAAGC
This sequence comes from Miscanthus lutarioriparius, assembly GCA_904845875.1. Classification (NCBI taxonomy): domain Eukaryota; kingdom Viridiplantae; phylum Streptophyta; class Magnoliopsida; order Poales; family Poaceae; genus Miscanthus; species Miscanthus lutarioriparius. The sequence continues at coordinate 52,229,233 of CAJGYO010000012.1, forward strand.
ATTTGAAGTCTCCTAGTTCCCAAAAGACTAGATTGGTTGTTGCGATGCTCATAGACTCATCAGCGTGAACCAGTTCGACATCATCTCCATGCCATTGAATCAAATACTGATGCATGGTCGATGGTACACAATAGTTCACATGAATCCAATCACGACCAAGAAGCAAACTATACGACCCTTTTCCATCAATGACAAAGAATGTGGTGAGCAGAGTCTTACTCCCGATTGTTAGTTTGACATTTATTGCCCCCCGGGTCTTAGACGTATTACCTCCAAAATCCTTAAGCATCATGTCAGTCTCCATCAGATCTCCTGGTCCTTTGCCAAGTTTATGAAAAGTGGTGTAAGGCATAAGATTGACAGAAGCACCTCTGTCCACCAACATCTTGTTCATCGGCTTTCCATCAACCAAACCTTTTACATATAAAGCCTTTAGGTGCTGATGCTTGACTGGTTTATCAAATATTGCTTGCTGTATGACCGTCAACTTAGCAACCATCTCCTCATACTTTGATTCATCAAAATCCGAATAAACTTCCTGATCTACCGGAGCTCTGAACTCTGATGGCAACAGAAAAGCCATTTGGATATTGGTCGATGGTTGTTTTCTATCGGCTGTTTGCTTAGCATGCCATACTTGAGGTTTACTAGATGCCTAAGCCTGCTCTAACTCTTTATTCCTTAGGCGTTGCACCCTTCTCTTCTAGCTTCTTGTCAAACCTCCTGGACACCATTGGCCTTCCTACCAAACATATTCTTTCTTGTTGCCTTCTTCTTCATAATCAGCCCAATCTTGATCAACAACTCTTTTTCTTAGTCGATTATGAATACTTCCATTTTTTAAACGCCGATCCATATTATTATGATGATATGCATCTTGAGCATGGATAAACCGGCGGTTGGTTTGAGATTGCCTAAACTCCCAATGTTGATTGCTGCATTCTGGACAGTCATGTCTGGTAGGCAACTTCAAACCTTCATTCCAACAATGTCTGAAGAAAGGACAATTCCAATGTGATTCGGCTTGTTTCCTTTCATACCTTTCTTTTTCCAGTCGACGCTGGTATTCTTAATCCTCTAACCAACGCTGATAATCCTTTTCCTTCTGCCGCTGCCACTTATTCAACAGAATCCAAGATGTAACTCGCGGCTTTGTCGCCCCATCTTTTGACGTTTCCCCCTGCTCATATCGGCTCTTTTGCTTGTCGTGACGTCTTCTAATTTCTCTGTATTCGTCGGCCAATATTTACATCTTGGGATCGACTGTTCCAGCTTCTCTTGATTTGGTTGATGTTAGGACCTTAGTCTTTCCTTTGATCAGCCTAGCATCAACCATGTTTTGATCTCCTAGGAAAGGATTATCATCAACTTTCATTTTTCGAGGCGTATCAAACTTGAGCCTTCCTTGCTGAATAACCCTCTGTATATGCTGCCAGAAGATTCTGCATTCGTTAGTGGAATGAGAAGTAGCGTTATGGAACTTGTAGAACTTCTTATTCTTCAACTGATCAGGGGCAACATAACATGATTATCAGGCAACTTGATCTGCCCCTTCTCAAGCAAAAAATCAAAGAGCTTGTCTGATTTGGTGACATCAAAGTCATAGCTTTCTTTGACTCCTCTTCCCCAAGGATTTGGCACCATTACTGTCTTCTTGCCCCAATTTCATTTAGCCATAGCAACATCTTCTTCTTCATCTTTATAGCCGTCATTGATTGAGTATGGATTATAAGCTTCGGCCACTGTGGTACTCTTCTGAAATCGGGTATCTCTGCGCATACTCTAGAATTGGCTATTGAGCGCTGCCACTCGTTGGGCCAGTTGACCCAAGTTGTCAAATTCTTGTCCCAACAGTTTTTCTTTTCACATTGGCAGCATTCCTTGAACGGCTAAAGCAGCTAGCTGATCGTCAGCAAAGTTTAATGAGAAGCATAAGTTCTTAGTCTCTCGGAACCTCTAAACAAACTCAGTGCCTGATTCATTAGTCTTCTGCCTTATAGTTGTCAGATCGGTTATCTTCTTTTCTCCAGTCCCAAAAATATGTATGAAACTTCTTCTCTAGGTCAGCCCAATTGGCGATGGAATTGACTGGCAGTGATGAAAACCAAATGAAGGCTGGCCCTGATAGGGACAAGGAGAAGAAACAAACTCAATGGGCCTCCTCAACTGATGCCTCGCCCAATTGTGTAAGATACCAACTGACATGTTCTATCGTGCTTGTACCATCTTGGCCAGTTGTAACAACCCAAAAATCCACACACCAAAAATCACAACTACAAAATTTTTCTTCAAAACCCCATGTGATGATGAGTGACATTTGTAGGAGCTAACCCTAAGTGTTGCATTAGTCGTAATGTAACTAAACCTACATGACTTGCACAAGTATCTCACCTCATCACCTTGAATTTATTTTACCACATAGCATACATCAAGTTGCATTATATTCAACATGGTGATTTGGATTTTATTTGGGTTTATGTGTTGATTAATAAAAGCTAACAAATATTTGTTATAAATAAATGTACTAACATGGGATTAATATACCAACATATACTATGACCAATGTTTATCACCATGGGACATTATACCAAAGGAGAAATATGCCACTTTGATTTATATACATGAAAGAAGTGTAACATAATACAAAAAGAAACAGAAAAAGAAAAGAAAAAGGAATGAAGCAGGAGGCCTCGCAGCCAAGGCCTGCTCGGCCTCGCAGCCCAGCCTATTCGGTCCAACTCGCGCACGTGGCCCACGAAGCCGGCCCAGCAACACTCTACTGCCCGCGCGCACACAAGCCGCTGACGAGCCGGAGCCACCCGTCAGCCATCACGCACCGCGTGCCGCCGCATCAAGACAAGCTAACAAACGGGCCCCCTCTGTCAGCCGCCCAGCTACAGTGTCATCGTCTTTCCCACGCTCCCTCCACCACGCGACCGGGAGCCGACCAGCGTGGCAGGTGCAGGCCAGGGGGTCACACAAGATGCATGACCCTGTTTCCCCCTCGCGCCGTGCCTACGCTACTGCCCGAGAGCCGTCTGATGCGTCGCACGCATCACCGCCGCCCGATCACCGTCTGCCATTAGAGCCCTTGGAGCTCAGCTATAAAAGCCAACGCCCGCGAGCCCTAACCCTCAGCCCGTTCGCCGCCGCCGCTGGTGGCACAGCACCACACCGCGTCAAGCCAAGAGAGAGGGAGGAGGAAGAAGCAAGGAGGAGAAGGAAGCCGCTATGGAACCGGACCTCGCCAGAGCCAGGAGCGCCGCCTCGATCGGCTACAGCGACGTAGCTGCTCGGCATGGCACTGCATCGCCTCATCACGGCCTTGCCTCGCCACCGCTCCGCCATCCTACCGCCATGAGCCCTACGGTGAGCCACATCGTTCACCGCTCACCGCGCTAAGCCGTACTCACCATGAATGCCACCGCGTTCCCACACCTAGGGAACACAAAGGCGGAGCATTTCCGCTCCTAGACACGCTGCACAGGCACCACACGCGCACAAGCCCAAGGCCTGGCCTCACTAACCCCTAGCGGCTTGGGAACACCGGCGCGACCACCCCTAGCCTTTCGGATGCCATGAACAGACCACGTCGGAGCACAAGCTCTTTCTCTGGCTTAGCCAACCGGTAGCATAGAAGGACCACCACGACCCTCTTGTTGAGCGAAACGGAAATGCGAAGCAAAGGGAAGAAAGGGGGCGACGCCGAGCCCTCTACTCGGGAACGCCAGCGCCGAGCGCTCTGCTTATGCCATGCATACGCATCGCCCGCACGCATGCGCTCACCATGGCCAGAGCACAACCATGGCAAGACCACCGCGTCTTCTACGTCACGGTAAAGGCGACGTTGACACCCTGACTAGCTCTGCCATGACAAGAGACACACCGCGCTCACCTTAGCCGAGGATGAAGCCCATCGGAGCCTTGCGTTGCCGCACCGCACCTCGTCGGAGCGCCACCACCTCCGCTTTGCCCCCACCACCATGGCCAAAGCCACTAGGAGCACTAGGAGCCCCTTCAACACGCCTACCATGGTCGTAGAAGCACCGTGAAGCTCACACGCTCCTCCAACTGGGCTCTCGCTACCACTGCAGCCCTGTCCATGCACGCCGATGAACCCACGCCACCGTTCACTGCGGCCAGCCAACTGGAGCTGCCCAACCACCACGTTAACTTCACCGGGACACCCGCTATGGCATGGCCAAGCTTTTGCCCACCTTAATTGCACACCCACGCCACTGGAGGGGCTCACCGGTGAGCTCACCACCGGCGGAAGCACGACGGGGAAGAAGATTGTAATTTTCCCCTCGCCGGCCACACGTCCGAGCACTTGGTGCAAGTGAACCGAACACTGGGAAGGAGTAAGTGGACCAAGTCCTTCATAGACCGGCTCTGTGGTCTATGGACCAACACAGGCGGGTTCAGCATGAACCGCGCCTCACCTGTTAGACACAGTTTGACCCCGGACCCACCTGTCAGCCGTGGTTTAGCTTGGATGGTGCCATGCTGACGTCATGCCGATGAAGAGACCACGCCAGCATCGGGGACTTCGGCAATCTCTCCGACCACATCGGTGACCACTCCGACCACCCCCGCGATCTCTCCGACCACCTCGGCAAGCCCACCGACTAGTTCGGCGACCACTCCGACCACCTCAGTGATCTCACCGACCACGTCGGCGAGCTCTTCGACCACTTTGGCGACCTCTCCAACCACCACACCAGCTGTGTCCCTACATGCCACGTGAACCAGTCACAGTCTGACATATGTCAACCATGAATTAATCAGCCTTAATTTAATCTTCAGAAATACATAACTAATTCATATGACCCCTCAGAAAAATATGAAACTAGGACCAAAATTCATGTAAAATCGAGCTCTATGCAATGAACCCATGTTTGAGTGCATTTGGCTCTTTTGAATTTTCATTGCTTCTTTGTGCTATTCTATAGACGTCGCTAACACGACTATAATGCGATCGTTTGCAGACTCGGAGGAGAACCGGATGGACGAGGATCATGAGTACCGTGAGGAGTACGGAGACGACTACACTGAAGGTGCCACATCCCACCCAACTTCGTAGCACGTATTACGCATGGCTAATATAGAACTGTTAGTGATTTACTTTATTGTTATATTCTCACTATGATAGGACTTGCATGGTAGTATGCTTACTTGATGGCCTTTACCTTGACGCAACCTTACCCCTGCTCACCCAGCTGTTAGGCTAGTCACACGCTTGCTGCTATGTTTCATTGCTTATTACTTCTACTATGCTTGCACTACATAGATGCGTGGTGGAAACTGGTGTTATCTGGACTATGGGGAGAGTGCTGCATGTGTGACTTGGGTGCGTGGAGGGTGAGGGTTGTGTCGACCAAGTTGGAGTATACGACGAGCCTAGGGGCAAGTCTTGCCGTGGGGTGCTACCTGGGCACCCCTGGAATGGATACCTGTGGTGGGTAAATGGTATATGAGGTGGCCCTAGGTGTGATCCTGTGATGGGAGGAGCCCAGGGTGGAGGTGCTGTGGTGGCACGGTAAATGGAAACCCTAATGAAGACATTCTGGCTTGGTCATCCCTAAGGACTTACTAGTACTCAGATTCATCGGGAAGCCTTACGTACCACTCGCCCTATATGGTGCGGGACGGCCAGACTACTTGGTAGGATATTGCCACTACTGCTAGGTTGATAGCGGACAATGTGAGGGAGGTACGGGGCACGGAGGATTTCCCCCACACCCTTCTGAGACTTCATGGAGACCTTGTGGACCTGGCTCATGACTCACAGTTTCAGCCACCCCAGACTAGACTTGGGGTGTACCAGGGCTGAATGGTAGAGTGGCATTATCCTAGGCTAGCAAGCGGCCGAAATCAGCCCAGTTGACGACGGTCAGCGAGGAAGGCAGATCTTGTGGTTATGTAAAACCTCTGCAGAGTGTATGGTTGATCGATCGATACATATGCCGACTTGTTGGCTATGGACCTTTTCTGGGTTTCGCTTAAACTTGATAGTGAGATGAGTCCTTCTCTTCTCCCCCTGGGAGTGAGTGTTCGGACGTAGCCAGGGGCTATGGGCCTTGAGATAGTGCCGAGAGGGAGTTGGCCTGTTGACTGAGCGATGGTATGAGTGTGGTATGGAGATAGTGTGGAGATGGTGGTATATCGATCCCAGGATCGAAACTTGGATCTGAAATGGGAATGGGGTGGAATGGGTGTGGGAATGGTGTTAAAACTTGACCAACTATTATTATGTACTTGATAAGCTAATGCATAGGAAACTCCAGCCATATAGGTACCTTTTGATTATATCCAACTTGCATCTAATTTCCATAAAGCAATGCTCATAGGGTGGGAGTGGCCAGTACAAATTGTACTGATAAATTTTGGCAGACAGGTTCTACAGAGGAGTATAGCTCTGAGGAGTTTGACGGTTGAGGGGTTCATTCCTACGCTCGAGTTTGGCGATCTTATCTTCAAGCTGTCCTGAATGAATGCTACTTTTGAATTCCACCAATGCGACGATGTAATAATTTATGTAATTCCGCACTATTTGTACTCTAATATTATCGTTGTATGGATATGATATTCGACTGGAATTTGAGTAATATGATCTACAATGGTCTTATTACACTTCGACTCTATGGATTTCCCTTCACGGAAATCAGGTTGCTTCAGTTGGTATCAGAGCCATAGTTGACCATAGGACAAAACCCTTAGAAATGGACGATAGAATAGGACATGAACAACTATTCTTTTGGTTATATACCGACCCTACATTTACTTCTATGCAAGGCTTATCTGTTATTAACCTGCTAACACCTATTCCTTGAAACATGCAGATGACAACGAACGTCGAATGGCCGCCTCTAGGACCATTACCTTTGGACCACGCCAAGCTTACCTTCGACCTACATGAGCTCAGGGGTTTTGCACAGACCCTCTGCCGAGTTCTCATCACGTTAGGAGTCCCTAACGAGCTTGTCAAGGTCACCTATACTAGGAAGTCAGCTCAGGAAGGAGGAATCGAAGGATCGGTTGTCACCTCAGTCGAGTTCCCAGCTAGCACTTTAGTTGTGATAAAATACTATTTCTATTAAATTTAAAGACACTGAAGATAATATAAAGAATTATCCTTAAATGTAAAAAATCGATGTCGTGTCACCCTTTGTGGCCGTGCACCTCATTGTTGAAGTCTCAAAGAAGAGACTACATCTGTGGCACTGCTTGATGACGTTTCTAGGTCTGGCCTTGTAGATGGAGAGCAAGTTATCATTCCAAGTGTCAATTTGTGGCTACGAGACGGAGGGCTCTTTCCTAGTGCGCATACACCAGTATCCTTATCAACCCGCACCTTCAACCTCGGCCCACCTGCTCTCTTAATCTTCAACCACCCTCTCCTGGTTCATCACCATCAACCTTGGCCCCACCTGCTCTGCCCCCTACTCATTGGGCCCACCAACCCCATCAGCTAGCGACACCCCTGCCATTGACCATGCCACGCCACGGCAAACCTTGCTTCACCCTCCCCTAATGGGAATCGAAGGGCTCCGCCACCATCGCCCCACCTTACCGGCCATCGATCACCAACGATGCCCCATTGCTAGACGCACCACCCACCAAGAGCCCTCATCGGTCGGCCTATGTCCTCCCCTCCGCCGCTGACTCCGCCCTGAGATGTCCCTCGTCACTCTCTCAATGGTGCCCCATCTCTGATCGAACCACCACCACCACCAGTTTGATTGTCACCCCAAGGCCTCTCCTTTTTCTAAAGCTATAGACCTCCTGTCACAGGGTTAGAACCACAGCAAGCATTGTTGTTTGAGTTGGTGTTAGAGTACGTGTCTCTAGTGGCTCGGGTGGACTCAAGAACACAAGAATCACAAAGGGGACGCAACGGTTTATCTTGGTTTGGGCCGATTGTTGACGGTAGTTAACAACCATTATAAACCGTAAATATAACATGCATAAGGGCATAAATATAATCACCAACGAAGGTCTAGGGGTTTGAACTAACAAATTCCATGAGTTTTGGTGAATCTGTATTTTCTGCAAGGTTTATCCAAAAAACCATCAAGGTGGACCTAGATGTCAGACTTAATCACGCTTATCCACAGCGAAAACAACCCCAGAATGTTTGAGAAGACTTGGAGGACTCCACACCAAAGTGGAGGGTGAGGCGCCGCTAGGTAGGGCCGGCCAGTTCCACCTGCAGGTCGGCTAGCTCTAAGGGCCCACATGTCAGCCCCTCGTTGTTATGTCGGTTCTCCACCGTCTCCTAGATTGCATCTACGCTGTTTATTCAAGTCGATTTGATCCGAGGGCTCAGGATTAATGCTTCGGCCTATATATACCAGCCCCTGCCACCCCCTTGAAGCATAAGTCATTTGAGAAGATAGAAACCCTAATCATCCTCAGAGCTCCACCATATTCTAGGGCATAGCTAGTTAGGCTAGGTCTAGAGGGAGGCAAGCAGGCTTCGCTTGGATTCCCGATCGTGTCAAGAACATGGTTTGGTATAATCTTTGTACCCCCTCTCTTTTATATCTCTCATTACTTTTATATGTTTGCTACAATTGTTATGACATTCATCTTCACATTTATCATATTCCTAGTTATAATGTTCATCCTCTACTTTAATTTATGCTTAGTATAGTTAGATTATCGTCATGTTTATGCATAAGTTCGTATAGCGCTTGCTCCAAAGTACACGGGGTGAGTGGTCGACATTGTGTAAGCGTGGTGCTTATACGTTGTTTGCCTATGGATACACCCTATATTCCAGGCCATGTGGTAGATCACGGATGTGACACTCCCGTTGAGTCCTTTGTAGTCCACTCCCCAAATATAGGTATACAAGTAGGATCTAGTTACGAAGGAAGACAAGCTCTGTTCTTAATCTTCCTTAGTAATATCCCTTATGTGTAGATATAAAGTTAATCTTAGCCATGATTACTAGGTGTAATTACACTAATCAATGTATGCTTTGACTTGTAATTAAGAATGACGTAGGAATTATTCCTCTAATATTCTACTTAACCATGCTAATGCCATAGAAAGGAGTACTCTTAGCAATGATTAGTTATTATGCACTATTCATATATACATTTACCTCTTGACTTACCCCTATTGTGAGTAGAATATTGGTTATGGTTTAATTCTCCAATTAATAGTATAAGTTATCAATACATGTCCTTGTCAGACGTTCCCTATGGTAAAAATATAAATAATGATACCTGCAATACTCCTGGGTCAAGTGCTACAATGGTATAATTATCTATGCGCTTGTAGATTACTTTCATTCATATATATATATCTATACATTCTTTCTAGTCACATAAAATAATAAAGAGCTACTTAGTATTACTATAGTAGTAATACTAGGTAGTACCAACAAGCATCTTTGGCATCATCACTAGGGATGACAACTTGGTAAAGTAATGTTAAGAGATGTAGACATACATTAGGTGACTACTAAAACAAGTGACAAGTTAATAAATACCAACAAGCATTTCTAGCGCCGTTGCTGGGGATAGATTTAAAATTCTGTTCTTAGTAGCGACGCTAAGAAATGTCAACAAGCATTTTTGGCGCCGTTGCCGGGGAAGGTAGCTATGCAAAGGAAGTATTGATAAACTTATACTTATTGATGTGATCAAGATAACCATTGACCTCTGCTCAAACAGGCTTACCCTTGGGTTTTCTGCTTTTATATCTTATGCAGGGTAATGTATGACCGGTTTTGACCTTCCGACAAACTACGTTGATGATCCAAAAGCATTACTTAGGAAAACTAAGGCCAAACTTAAGAAAGTTTTAGCTTTAGAGTCAGAAAACAACCAGATAAGGCAAAGCTTAACACCTGAATTTGAAGCTATGGCTGACAGGATTGTCTGTGAGTTCTCTGCTCCAACTATGGGTAACATCCGTACTGGACCGGCGATCAATGTCGGAGACAATGGATTCGAGCCCAAGCCAGCTCTCATCAATATGGTGCAAGCAAGCTAGTTTTATGGGAAGGCACATGAAGATGCGAGTGCTCATCTCCAACACTTCCTAGAGATTTGCAGCACTTTCACCATCAAAGGAGTTACTAGAGATTCCATATTACTTCACCTCTTCCCATTCTCACTATTGGGGAAGGCAAAGTAGTGGTTCTACGCCAGCAAAGATAGAAATACTATATGGGATAACTGCTTTCACTGCCTTACTAGCCAAGTTCTTTCCCATAGGCAGGACTAATGCTCTATGTGGGAGAATTTCAAGTTTTCAATAGCAACATAATGAATCTATCCTTGAGGCATGGGAACACTTTCAAGACTACATATCAGAATGTCCGCATCATGGGATGGAGAATTGGCTACTCATGCAGACTTTCTACCATGGGTTGACCAACAGTACCCGTGAGACTATGGATGCTGCTGCTGGAGGAGCTTTTCTATCACTCACTCCCCCAGCTGCAATAGCTCTCGTGGAGAAGATGGCCTCCAACCAAGGTTGGAATGAAGAACGAGTTTAGACCTGCAAGAGAAGTGGAGGTATGCATCAACTCAAGTAAGTAGACATGCTATCTACCAAGATGGACCTATTGATGAAGAAGCTTGAAGATCGAGCTAATGAGAAGCAAGAAGTCATGCATATTCATGATTCCCACATGACATGTGAAGAGTGTGGAAACACTCGGCATTCTGGGAACAACTGCCCTAAAATCCATGAGGATGTGAACTTCGTCAACAACAACTACTTTTGTTCTCAACAAAATCAAGGATGGAATCAGCAACAGAGGCCAAACTACCAAGGTAACTCTCAAGGTAATAATTTCAATCAACCACCCTTGAGAGGGTTAATTTCTGGCCAAGCTAAAATTATGGAGGGCTTATCTAGGAAATTAGCTTCTAATGATAGAATACTAGAAAACATGAGTAATAAAATGGATAACCTCTCCTCTGCCATTAAGAACTAGCATAGCTTTAATAAAATGATAGAATCACAAATAGCTTAGCTAGCGACTGTTGTTCCTCCGACCGACAAAGGTAAGATTCTAGGGCAACCGAAAGATCTAGAAACTACAAATCTTGTCGATATTCATAATGTAGCATACTACTGTATACAACCATTGATGGGAAGGTGGATAGATTATACCTTGCCTAAAAAGAAGAGCCATCCAGGGAGACCTATCATCCCCATCGCCATTGGACCTCACATTTTCCAAGAACCTATCTATGACTTCAGAGCAAGTGTCAACATTATGCCTAAGGTAATCTATGATCAAATTAATGGAGATACTTTGTTGTACATAAAGATGCATTTGCATCTTGTAGATTAGTCACTCTGCTACCCGAAGGGAGTTCTTGAAGATGCCATTGTTCGAGTGGGACAATCATATGTTCCATAGACTTTGTGGTTTTGGAAATAGGTGGAGATGTAAGGGTGTTGACGGTAGTTAACAACCATTATAAACCATCAATATAACATGCATAAGGGCATAAATATAATCACCAACGAAGGTCTATGGGTTTAAACTAACAAATTCCATGAGTTTTGGTAAATCTGTATTTTCTATAGGGTTTATTTAAAAAACCATCAAGGTGGACCTATATGTCAGATTTAATCATGCTTATCTACAGTGAAACAGACACCAAAAAACTCTAGACGACTCGAGAGGACTCCGCACCGAAGCATAGAGGCAGAGGCTGCCAGGTGGGGCTAGCTGGCCCCACTTGCAGGCTGGCTGGCCCGTAGGGCCCACTGTCAGCCTCCGCGTTGCAATGTCGGTTCTCCACCGCCTCCTAGGTTGCATCTATGTCATCCTTTAAGTCAGTTTGATCCAAGGGCTCACGTTGGATGCTCTGGCCTATATATACCAGCCCCTATCACCCCCAAGCAGAACCCTAGTCATCAAGTCATTTGAGAAGATAGAAACCCTAATCATCCTCAGAGCTCTATCATATTCTAGGGCATAGCTAGTTAGGCTAGGTCTAGAGGGAGGCAAGTAGACTTCGCTTGGATTCCCGATCGTGTCAAGAGCGTGGTTTGGTATAATCTTTGTAGCCCCTCTCTTTTGTATCTCCATTAATTTTATATGCTAGCTACAGTTGTTATGACAATATTAGTATTCATCTTATTCATGTTCTTTGTTATAATGTTCATGGTCTACTTTGATTATATGCTTAGTATATTTGGATTATCATCATGTTCATGGATAAGTTCGTATAGCGCTCGCTCTAAGGATCCATGGGTGGGTGGTCGACATTGTGTAAGCGTGGTGCTTATACGTTGTTTACCTACGGATACACCCTATATTCCGGGTCATGTGGTAGTTCGCGGATGTGACACTCTCATTGAGTCCTTTGTGGTCCACTTTCCGAATATAGGTGCACGTAGGGTCTAGTTACAAAGGAAGAACAAGGTCTATTCTTAATCTTCCTTAGTAATATCCCTTATGTGTAGATATGACAATGATCTTAACAATGATTACTAGGTATAATTGCACTAATCAATGCATGCTTTGACTTGTAATTAAGAATGACTTAGGAATTATTCCTCTAATATTCTACTTGACCATGCTAATACCATAGAAATGAGTACTCTGAGTGATTTATCATTATTATTAATCAATACTTATCATATATCTTATCCTATGACTTACCTCTATTATGAGTAGAACATTGGTTATGGTTTATTTCTCCATCAATAGTATAAGTTATCAATACATGTCCATGCTAGATCTTCCCTGTGGTAAAAATATAAATAACGATACCTGGAATACTCCCGGGTGAAGTGCTATAATGGTACAATTATCTATATGCTTGCAGATTCTTTTCATATATATATATATATATTCATATCTATTCTTCCTAGTCACATAAATTAATAAAGAACTGCTTAGTATTATTCTTGTAGTAATGCTATGTAGTACCAACAAGCATCTCTGGCATCATCACTAGGGATGACAACCTAGTAAAGTAATGTTAGGATATATAGGTTTATAATAGGTGGCTATTAAAACAAGCGACAAGTTAATAAATACCAACAAGCATTTCTGGCGCCATTGCCGGGGAGTAGATTCAACTCTGTTCTTAGAAGCGACACTAAGGAATGTCAACAAGCATTTCTGGCGCCGTTGCCGGGGAAGGTAGCTGGGCAAAGGAAGTATTGATAAACTTATACTTATTGATGTGATCGAGATAACCATTGACCTCTGCTCAAGCAGAGTTATCCTTGTTCTGTCTACTTTTGTATCTTATGCACTGTAATGTTTGACCGGTTTTGACCTTCCGACGAACTACGTTGAAGATCCAGAAGCATTACTTAAAATGACTAAGGCTAAACTCAAGAAAGTTTTAGCTTTAGAGTCAGAAGACAACTAGATAAGGTGAAGCTTAACACCTGAATTTGAAGCTATGGCTAATATGACTTTCCGTGAATTCTCGAATCCAACTACGGCCAACATCTGTACTGGACCGACAGTCAATGTTGGAGATAATGGATTTGAGCTCCAGCCATCCCTCATCAACATGGTGCAAGCAAGCCAGTTTTGTGTGAATTTGAAGCTATGGCTAATATGACTCTCCGTGAATTCTTGGATCCAACTATGGCCAACATACGTATTGGACCGATAGTCAATGTCGGAGATAATGGATTTGAGCTCAAGCCAGCCCTCATCAACATGGTGCAAGCAAACCAGTTTTGTGGAAAGGCACATGAATATGCGAGTGCACATCTCCAACACTTCCTAGAGATCTACAACACTTTCACCATCAAAGAAGTAATCCAAGATGCCATATTACTTCGCCTTTTCCCATTCTCACCCTTGGGGAAGGCAAAGCAATGGTTCTACGCCAACAAAGATAGAAATACTACGTGGGATAACTGCTCCACTACCTTCCTAGCAAAGTTCTTTCTCACAGGCAAGACCAATGCTCTGTGTGGGAGAATATCAAGCTTTCAGCAACAATATGATAAATCTATCCCTAAGGCATGGGAACGCTTTCAAGATTACATTGCGGAATATCCTCACCATGGGATGGAGAATTGGCTACTCATGCAGATTATCTACCACAGGTTGACCAACAGTACTCGTGAGACTATGGATGCTGCTGCTGGAGGTGCATTCCTGTCACTTGTGATGGAACCGCCCAATTTATATAAGATCAAGTACGGTTGTCCCCGTTTAGCACGTTGACGCGCACATACTTTCACTTATATAAACTCGGTAGTCCACCGAGGGTCATGAAGGACCTCGATAAATCAACATCATAACCAAGATCGCGTGATTAAGCAAATACCCATCACATACATAGAGTTGCAGCGGAAATAATATTACAAAAGGGTTCACAAATAATAGTACAAGTTTGGGTTTCAAAACCGGTTAAAGGAAAATAACATAGCTTTCAAATGATTACATTAATATAAGTTCCAAATACATTGCTAGCATAAGTGACCTCCTCTAATAAAAGCATATAGATGAGAAATAAATATAGTCATCGAGCCCACCAGTGGTTAGCCACCATCTTTAGCAGGCCAAAACTTCACCTGCAACATGGTGGGATAAACCCTGAGTACTCGAATGTACTCAGCTAGACTTACCTGTCATAAACCAAAAATAAAGTGACACCAAGGATCATGCAAGGCTTTATAAGTGGAGCTAGCTTGCCAATATTTTGCATAAAAGGCCACTAATTTAGTTATACATTTTATAATTCGATCATCAAGTTAATTATTGATATTCATCTCTAGATTATCAACTAACCTATACCAAACATGTGGTATATCATTTGGTATCATACAGTAGTAACCGTAGCCGGTATAATAATTCCATGTTCATCATAACCATCATTCCATAATATAGTTACTACGATGTTGGTACTAGCTAAGTTTCTCACTATCTAGGAGAGACAGTAATTTAAATCAATTTCAACCAACTAGGAATTTATTCCTAACACAAACCTAGGTCTACCAGCCACGGTAGCCTTAGGTCACCTTTGGTACAACTTAGGTCCACATTTCGTGGGTTCGCCCAGCGCCGCACATTTAGGGACAACCAACTGCCAGGACGATCAGGACTACCCTGCCCTTGGGCTCATGTCTGGCTCCCCACACATCCTTACTATCATCTAGAGTGCGCACTTTTATAGAACGGGGCCCGGCCAGAGTTGAGCTACTCGGCTTCGTAGTCGAAATGAGTTATCCGGCTAGCTAAGTGAGAGGCATGCATTCAATCTTGTCAGAAGCGCCCAACAATGGTATGGTTCTTAATCGACACACAGATTCACATGAGTCAACCTACACATAGACTCTGCCCGGCCTCCATTTACATTACCCCATGGTTCTTTTCTATGATAGCAAATATAGCCAACCGTGCTTTGGTATCCACCTATATCTCGTAGGTGACAGGAAATCACCTGGCTTTTACCAGTCTAAGCATGGCTAAGCATGCATTCGATCCTAGACCTACACAGGGTTTAAGGTGTATATATCTGGACAAGGTAGTTCTATGCATCAAGTGGTTTCAATTCAACTTTTATCACCTAATGCATCAAACATAAAAGGACTCAAGTGAGGTTTTGTAAAACATAGGAGACTTAGAATGCTCCGGGGCTTGCCTGGGATCCAACACTAGGTCAGTGTTTGTTAGATGACACTCACTTGGCGAGCATCTCCCATCTTAGCACTTTCTTAGTCCTTTCATCTTCTGGATGGATTCACCAAACTCCATCCTCGGGTTCGGCTCCAACATCACATCCTTCATGTGGTGCATCTAGCGTACCTAGATGAGGTACAACAATGCAAATGTATGAATGCATGGAAGTGCCATAGACGATGCATTATAAGAAAGCAAGCAAGACAAGCGCAAGGTCAAGAAAGAATGGCACACAAGTTTAACTTAAGTCAAGCTATTGTAGGCATGCAAGTAATATCAAGGTTGAAAAATACTAACAAGCAGATTTGCACAAACTTTGTTATTTACACTTAGAGCTGATTTAGGTAATCCTAGACTTTATGAAAGCTAAAGAAATTGTCTACAACTTTGTTATTTACACTTAGAGCTGATTTAAAGCTTAACAAGGTTGAAAAATACTAACAAGCAGATTTGCACAAACTAGAACAGAAATCTAACAATAACTTCATAAATGTATATCTAAAGTTCTAGACATCTAGTAAGCATGATTACTAACTTTCTAGAAATCTTATTAAGTTATCTAGAACTTTCTTATTATCATCTAAAGATGATTCAGCAGCTAACAAGGTTAAACAACATCAAGAAGGCATCTCTGTCTAGATTTGGACAGAATCTGTCATTCCACTTTGAATAGCAATACCTAGAATTATAGACCACCAAAAGTAGTGATCTCAGACATTTTAGAAACCTTAGGAAAAGCAATATAACTTTCCTATTATCACCAATACATGATTCCATGTTTAAATGAGCCAAACAATACAATCATTCAGATATATCGAGAGGACATGCAAAAACCTAACAGCAAACTTCTAAAATCTATAACTCCTAAACCATCAGGCCTAAAATCATGAAATTTTAGGAAAAACAAGATAAGGAATTTATATACAACTTTGGTATTCAACACATTCACATGAAACATTATTTGCATCACTAAGTTATCATCACAATAGAAAATGCACATGAAGCTATTTCAGAATATAACAATTTGATGTTTCACTTGTTTTGCTAACAAAGAGCATACACACATGAGCCATTCAAGAACTTCAACCACCACTAACATACTTATCAACACTTTATTGAACACTGATCACTCAAAGCATCACCAAATACAATTACATGCTTTATCTACAATTATGCTTTTATTCATTCTTTCTCCTAATAAACATATATATAATTTTAGTGATATATGAGAACAACTAGTTTGGGGCTGACATTTTTATGAGTGGTATATGTTATCAAAACATGGCTAGTGCACAAATTTCACATGCTCAGGTTTTATAATTTAATTACTATGAAAAAGACAAATTGCTATAGCAAGAAAACATGTAAAAGCAAGATAAATCTAAAGGTCATTATTTTCTATAAACACATAGCCATATTATGGTTTATCAGGTCACAATATCACCATGCAAGGGCAAAGGAACCACATTTCACATTTTTTGCATATATAAATTATTTATAAACCATTTAAAACCATTTATCAAGCATTAATCAAGTTAAATCCATAACTCAGCCACAAATGCCCAAAAAATTATGGAATTTTAACCAAAGCTCACACGTACCGTAAGTATACTAGCATAAAATTTTTAGATCATTTGGAGCAGTACAACA
The DNA here is from genome assembly GCA_904845875.1 of Miscanthus lutarioriparius. Taxonomy (NCBI): domain Eukaryota; kingdom Viridiplantae; phylum Streptophyta; class Magnoliopsida; order Poales; family Poaceae; genus Miscanthus; species Miscanthus lutarioriparius. The sequence continues at coordinate 52,246,526 of CAJGYO010000012.1, forward strand.
GTAGATATGACGATAGCAAGCAAAGTAAGCTAGAATTAACCATTAATCATGATTAAATCAAAACATCAAAAAAACAGTGAGCAAACAACATGTGTAATATTTTTCTTAGCCAGCACATGCCAAATCAAGACTCCCAAAACTAGAATCACATTTTTAGGTCATTCCTACCTCGAGAAATGCATCTAACAAACTTATAAGGATTTCTAAAAGCACTTTATAAGAATAAATAAAAAAATCAGAAACTTTCTACTAACATATATGATATTATGACTCTAATGCGTAGATCTACTCGCAAGGATTCCAAAAAGTCTTCATTTTCTATTTTATGATTTTTTTACAATTTATTATGATTTTCCAAATTTAGCCAATTATATGCATATAAGGAAAAACACTTTTTCACTGGGGTCCCTACAGATTTCCTTAATTTACTCGCAGAACAACCTTTACTATTCGGATGAGTCATACACTATGCACTTAACCACCTGAAAGACTTTCTGTTCACGCACGAACTCCACCCTCTTCTTCTTCTCGATGCTAGAACAGGGGAGTCCGGCTTTCGGCCGGCTAAGGCGGCGTCGACGGCGAGCGACAGCGAGGAAGGGCCAGCCGGTCTTAACCATGCCTAGGGCCTTGCTCGGCCGGTGGTAGCCAGCAGCAGCTTGGCCGCGGCAGCAGGCGGCGATGACTACGACGGACGAGGGGGCCAATGAACGTAGGCGGTCGGGCTCAACGTCCACACCATGGACGCAAGGCCGGCGGTTGGCAGCAGCAAAAGGAGGGGCTCTCTACGGTAGTGGTTGGAGGTCGCGAGGAGGTGCAGAGGCAAGGGAGATGCGGCGATCTAGAGTTCTGTCTTGGAGTCAATGGCGGCAGTGGCTGGAGGTCGCGAGAGAGAGCGCAGAGGGAGTGGAGAAAGTGAGGGAGAGACTGAGAGGGGGGGCTTGGATGGCTCCAAATCGAGGCGAGGAGGGGGCAGAGGCACGTGGCATGGAGGAGGATGCCTGGCGCTGAGCATGGCGGCCATGGGGCATTGCGTTGAGCACGTGGCGTGCGGTGAAGTGGGCAAGGTGGGAGCCAAATTGGGCTGGCTACGGGTCGATTTGGACCTTGGGCCCAAAAGCAAAGTTGAAGCCCACCTGATGATCTACAAAACTCATTAAGGATGCCTGGCTATTAGAGCTCTCCATTAGTGGCTAAGTAAGCTCCAATTTGATAGTGTCAATGACTTAACGAGGGTTAAGCCTTGCTCTGCTTGAGCTCGAATTACTTGGTTGAAACATGGACAAATTTGATCCAACTTCTTCCTACTCCTTCATGGAATTAGCTCCAACTCTCATTTTTGGCTCAACTAAAGTTGCTTAACAAATTTTGGAGAACATGGGATGCCAATCACCATTGCCTTTAGTTGCTTAACAAATTTTGGAGAACATGGGATGCCAATCACCATTGCCACTGGAATTCCAGACAGAATATTTTCTAGGGCTGAAAACAATAGCACATTCAATCTTTGAGCCTCTGTTTGACTTATTTCCAAGCTGATCTAGCTCTTGGTCCAAAAACAATGTTTTTAGTACTCCATTCAAACTTCAACTTTTATTTAAGGTTAAACTTCATATCTGGTACAAAAACTATTGCTTCATCTTGGTCAATGCAGCACCTCGTTAAACCCTAGAATTAGGGTTTTCGACCAATTGAGGCATTTTCTTAACATTTGCTCAACATGAACCCTTCATGACTTTTGTTGTAGAGTTCAATTAGAGTCACTTGGGCAAGGTAGAAAGGTTTTGGTCAACATCTCATATTCCTATTTACTTAATAAAGTAATTCAATCAAGGTTATAACTTATCATTTCATGTGACTTCTTGGCTCCAAACTTCACGAAACTTTTTCATTGGTCAAGATGGATGCATGTTGATGTAATGTTCATGAAATAAGCATATTTAACATTACTCATGCTTAATCTTAACCAGGGTCCACATGTAAGCAAAGTATATTGTCCAAGTCCAAGTTGGGGCTCATTTTCATAGGTTTGACCTCAATACCTTCATCATTACTTCCATATTATGAACTAGAGATCATAATCATTGCTTGACAATCCTACTTAAGTCCAATTTCACTGCTTAACTCATGACTAACACTCAGGGTGTTACATCACTTACTATACCAGCTACAATAGCTCTTGTGGATAAGATGGCTTCCAATCAAGGCTGGAATGAAGAACGTGCTCAAACCCACAAGAGAGGTGGAGGTATGCATCAACTCAAGGAGGTAGACATGCTATCTATCAAGATGGACCTACTGATGAAGAAGCTTGAAGATCGAGCCAATGAGAAGCAAGAAGTCATGCACATTCACGATTCTCGCATGACATGTGAAGTGTGTGGAAACGCTAGGCAACTGTCCTAAAACCCATGAGGACGTGAACTTTGTCAAAAACAACAACTACTTTCATCATCAGCAGAATCAAGGATGGAATCAGCAATAGAGACCAAACTACCAAGGTAATTACCAATATAACTATCAAGTTAATAATTTTAATAATTTCAATCAACCACCCTTGAGAGAATTAATTGCTAGCCAATCCAAACTTATAGAGCGATCATTTAGAAAGGTAGCTACCAATGATAAAATTCTAGAGATCATAAATAATAGAATGGATAGCTTTGCTTCTGCCATTAAGAATCAGCATAGCTTTAAAAAATAATAGAATCACAAATAGCTTAGCTGGCTGTTGCTGTTCCTTTGTTCGGCAAAGGTAAGATTCTGGGGCAATTAGAAGATCTAGAAACTGCAAATCTTGTTGATATTCACAATGCAGCATATTACTGTATACAACTATCGACGGAAAGGTGGATAGATTATACCTTGCTGGAAAAGAAGAGCGATCCAAGAAGACCTGCCATCCCCATCGCCATTGGACCTCACATTTTTTAAGAAGCTGTTTGTGACTTTGGAGCAAGTGTCAACATCATGCCTAAGGTAATTTATGATCAAATTAATGAAGATACTCTATTGAACATAAATATGCGTTTGTAGCTTGCAGATCAGTCACTCTGCTACCCCAAGGGAGTTCTTGAAGATGCTATTGTTTGAGTGGGACAATCATATGTTCCCGTAGACTTTGTGGTTTTGGAAACAGGTGAAGATATAAGGGCACCCATTATTTTGGGCTGACCTTTCCTAAGCACCGCAAAGGCCATCATCTACGTGGATAGTGCCAAGATTTGCTTCATAATCAAGGATAAAAAGGAGAAGTTTTCTTTCAAGAATTGTATCTTGCAATCTCCTGGACATCCACAAATGTCGTACCTGCCCGAAGAGACAACAGTGACCAAGAAGAAGAACAATAGGAGAAGGAGGAAGAATCAGTCAACATGATCAACACACTCAGATCAGAGTATGACCACCTCCTTGCTTCACCATTCTTTGCTAAGAAGGATGATCCAGGTGTACCAACAATCGAGTATACCATTGGACAAAGAATATTCCACAAGACCTTTTGTGACATTGGATCAGGTGTTAACATAATGTCCAAGGTAACATATGAATATTTATTTGGTGACGAACCTTTGTTCCCTACATATATGCAATTGCAGATGGCAGATCAATCAATCAGATTCTCGGGGGGAATAGCGAAAGATGTTATGGTAAGAATACATGATCAATTTGCCCCTGCCAATTTCATGATTCTAGACATGGGTGAAAAAGAAGATGATACTCCCATCATCCTTGGAAGACCGTTCCTCAACACTACCAACATGATCATTTACGTTGGATCTGGACAAGTCCACTTCCAATTCCTTGGAGAGAAGGTATGATGTTATTTCAATAGTTATACCACTTATGAGCAGTTGAAGAAGTCCCGCCCTAGGAGGTGACATCGATCATCCCGAAACCAAAAGAATCAATCCCCAAAGAAAAGTTGAAAGGAAGATGAGGAACCTAAAGAAGTTGTAAAAGATGAACCCACTCCGCTAAAGTCAAGTCCACAGACCAAAACAGGTATGGAAAGAAAAGGTGACATCATCCAAGTCACCGTCACTAGAGGTGCAACCATCAAGGTCTCCATCTCTAAGACCGGATGATGCACCCGAAGAGTAAATGATTTTTCTCCAGTCAAGTCCTGTCCGAAGGACTAAAAAATCCAAACCCTGGCCATGAGGTAATATCGGTAGTTATCCATATTTACTTTCTAGCATTGCATGAATTCTTTTCACTTTAGCATATTTACTTTTCTGCATTAGCAATGCATTTAGAAAAGGAAGATAAAAAGTTTCATTATTGTATATCATCACATTATAAAATCCTAAGCCCCACGTTATTAATTTTACGGTGTGTAAACACCCATGGGAATATTCACTATGGTGGCATATATATATATATCATGCATGCATATTTTCTGTCTGCATTATATAAATAAGAAAATCCAAAAATATTAAATAGACATCCTACTAGAACTTTGCCAATTAGGAAATCTGTCTAAACCCCCAAGGACAACAAATCTCTGAATAGCTGGCCGCTAACCCCTTATCCTAATCCGTGCCACAAGTTTTGGTGTTCTTGTTGGAGTCTTTTGTAGGATGATCAAGAGTAAATCTATCCATCCAAAGTACATTTTTCTGAGCCGTTGTCGCACCCGCTGCACAAGGAACCCTACTTCTGAACGGATGAGAAAGACTTCTATTGGTAGACTCACTCTAAGAAAGACCACGACAATATCCAGCTTGGGGAGGAGCATCCCCATGTATCTAGCTAAGTATTTCTTTTCATTTGCTAGTTTTAAGTTTGCTATATAGTTGCTAAAAATAATAATGAAATAAAAAGATGCATAACAAACTAAAAGCAAAATAAAAATTTATATTTGTATTAGCCATATATATAATAGTAAGGTGTGATCTTAAAAATGAAAACAAAATAAAAAAATATGTGTCTAGTTTTCTATTTTTAAGAAGCTAAATAAATGGACTCTAAGGATAATCTCTTGCAATAGAAATGATGAATAGTTGCTATGTCATAATTCCTTTCATGTACCTAGTTTTCAGCCTTAAATTCTCCTAAGTTTTAGATACGACTGTTTTGATATAAGAATTTACTCTGAACTTGAAACTCATGGGTAGCATATGCTTGATCTAAGTCTAGGTAATTGACGGATATGATATGAGAAGGTCTGAGCTGCTGTTTATCTTGTTCCAAGTGACACTAAAGTTTTGAAGATTTATCTTTTGAAAAATATGAAAATCCTACATGATAAGCTCCTATATGACAAAGCTTGAATTCCTACCATAGCCTATATGATATTTAGATTAGGAAAACTTCCACATATATGCTGCTTGCATTACATTGAGTTTTGTCAAGCTTTGTTGACCCTTATGAGAGGTTTGTTATGCTCTTAAAATCAAGATCATGTACACACCCCCTAAATATGCACTACTCCTACACTGGGGGTAGGCACAACAACATGCCATTCTATCTAGATCCACCCAAAAAGGTTTTACTCCTACACTGGGAGTAAACACCAAAAATATTCTTGATAGGAATTTCCACCAAATAAATGCTCTAAGTTCTTGTTGCTATCTCTCAAAAGTTTTGTTGTAGAAACGAGACATGGGGCTATGCAAAAGTTATTCATAAAAAAAGAGAGATGAAAAAATGGACATAAAAGTGTCCAAGATATTGAAAACAATAGGTACTTAGATGCCCGCCTGAAAAAAAGAGAAAGAGAGATGAATAAGATAGCCTCTGTTCTCTAGCAAATGTTTCTAAGTTTCACAAGAGAGATATGTTTTCAAGGAGCATAGTAGAATTAGGTTAGCCACCACATATATCCTCCACATTTATCCACACACATGCACATCTTGATTTGATTGTATGATTCAACTCTCTTTAGATTCTAGGTTTGACTTTACAATATATGTATTGCAAGTATGATGTTTTATGCTTTCTCCCTACCTATGAACTCCACATAAGCTTTAGTTGTTGGAAGAGAAAAAAGGCATAACATCTTTACTGCCTTTGGTGAGGATCTAGAAATACCACATATATTGAGAGACTTTAGAGTGTCATACAATGGAATCTCGGAGTTTTATTTTGAAAATCTATAAAAACTCCAAAATAATGGTTGAGCAAAGAAATTGAGACATAGTGCTTGACTTGATCGTTATGTCTTTCAATTACTCAAGACCCAAGTGAAGTCTAAGAAGCCCCATGGTTGAAGGTAATATGGGTAAGTTTGAAAGTCAAATTGGTTTATTCTAATCCGGAGGAGAATTCTTGTTTGAATGCATGTGTACTTTGGAGGAGTGAAAGCATCGACGTAACTCCTGATCCTTTTTACTAAGTTTAGCTTTGCTAAGGGAGTAGCAAAGGTTAAGCTTGGGGGAGTTTGTTGATGGTAGTTAACAATCATTATAAACCATCAATATAACATGCATAGGGGCATAAATATAATCAGCAACGAAGGTCTAGGGGTTTAAACTAACAAATTTCATGAGTTTTGGTGAATCTGTGTTTTCTGTAGGGTTTATTCAGAAAACCATCAAGGTAGACCTACATGCTAGATTTAATCATGCTTATCCACAGCGAAACAGACACCAGAAGACTCTAGAAGACTCGAGAGGACTCTGCGCCAAGGTAGAGAGCTAGAGGCTGCCAGGCCAGCCCCACCTATAGGCCTACTGACCCCTAGGGCCCACTATTAGCCTCCACGTGGCAATGTCGGTTCTCCACCGCTTCCTAGGGTGCATCTACACTGTCCTTTAAGTCGGTTTGATCTAAGGGCTCATGTTGGATGCTTAGGCCTATATATACTAGCCCCTGCCAACCCCTAGGTAGAACCCCAGTCATCAAGTCATTTGAGAAGACAGAAACTCTAATCATCCTCAGAGCTCCATCATATTCTAGGGCATAGCTAGTTAGGCTAGGTCTAGTGGGAGGCAAGCAGGCTTCGCTTGGATTCTCAATCATGTCAATGGCGTGGTTTGGTATAATCTTTGTACCCTCTCTCTTTTGTATCTGCATTACTTTTATATGCTAGCTATAATTGTTATGACAATATTAGTATTTATCTTATTAATATATGATTTGACTTGTAATTAAGAATGACTTAGGAATTATTCCTCTAATATTCTACCTAACCATGATAATGCCATAGAAAGGAGTACTCTGAGTGATTTATCATTATTATTAATCAATACTTATCATATATATTATCCTATGACTTAGCCCTGTTATGAGTAGAACATTGGTTATGGTTTATTTCTCCATCAATAGTATAAGTTATCAATACATGTCCATGCTAGACCTTCCCTGTGGTAAAAATATAAATAACAATACCTAGAATACTCCTAGGTAAAGTGCTACAATGGTATAATTATCTATGCTCTTGCAGATTCCTTTCATATATATATTCATATCTATTCTTTGTAGTCACATAAATTAATAAAGAACTGCTTAGTATTATTCTAGTTGTAATGCTATGTAGTACCAACAAGCATCTCTGGCATCATCACTAGGGATGACAACCTAGTAAAGTAATGTTAGGAGATATAGGTTTATAATAGGTGGCTATTAAAACAAGTGACAAGTTAATAAATACCAACAAAGGGCACCCATTATCTTGGGCTGACCTTTCCTAAGCACCGCAAAAGCCATCATCTACGCGGATAGTGCCAAGATCTGCTTCACAATAAAGTATAAAAAAAAGAAGTTTTCTTTCAAGAATCATATCTTTCAATCTCCTGGACATCCGCAGACGCCATACCCGTCCAAACAAAGAACAGTAACCAAGAAGAAAAACAACTGGAGAAGAAGGAAGAACAGGGTCAGGCAATCACAAGAGGAATCAGTTAACATGATCAACACACTCAGATCAGAGTACGACCACCTCCTCGCTTCACCATTTCTTGCTAAGAAGGATGATTCTGGTGTACCAATGATCGAGTGTACCATTGGACAAAGAATATTCCACAAGACCCTCTGTGACATTGGGTCGGGTGTCAATATAATGTCTAAGATAACGTATAAATACTTATTTGGTGATGAACCTTTGTTCCCTACATATATGCAATTGCAGATAGCAGACCAATCAATCCGATTTCTAGAGGGAATAGCGAAAGATGTCTTGGTAAGAATACATGATCAATATGCCCCTACCGACTTCATGGTTCTAGACATAGGAGAGGAAGAGATGATACACCCATCATCTTGGGAAGACCGTTCCTTAACACCACCAACGCGATTATCTACGTTGGATCTAGACAAGTCCACTTCCAATTCCCTGGAGAAAAGGTACGCTGTTATTTCAATAGTTATACCACTTATGAGCAGCCAAAAAAGTCCAGCTCCAGGAGGAGACGTTGATCATCCCAATGCCAAAAGAATCAACTCCCAGAGAATGAACAAGAAGAAGATGAACCTGAAGAAGTTGTGAAAGATGAACCTACTCCACCTAAGACTAGTCCACAGACAAAACATGTATGGAAAAAGGTGACATCATCCAAGTCACCATCACTAGAGGTGCAACCAAGGTCTCCATCCCCAGGACTGACAGGTGCACCAAAAGAATGAACAAGATAGAAGAAGAGTCCTCTTCGGAGGACTTAAAAATCTGAACCCTCGCTAGGAGGTAAAATTGGTAGTTATCCATATTTAGTTTCTAGCATTGCATGAGTTTTTTTCACTTTAGCATATTTACTTTTCTGCATTAGCATTACATTTAATAAAAGAAAGATAAAAAGTTTAATGACTGCATTTTATCGTTGCATTATAAATCCTAAGCCCCATGTGAATAAATCTATGGTGTAAATACCCATGGGAATATTCACTGTGGAGGCATAAAAATTAAAAAAATACCATGCATACATACTTTTCTGTTTTGCATATCATAAATTAGAAAATCCAAATATATTAGATAGACATCCTGCTAAAATTCTACCAATACAAAAATATTTCTAAACCTCAAGAACAACTAATCTCCGGACAACTAACCGTTCCATGAGTTTTGGTATTCTTGTTGATATTTTGTAGGATGATGCACAAAGATCAAGAGCAAGTTCACCTAGTCGTTTTCATCTCGTTCCATCTCTGGACGAGAAGGACTTCAGCTAGTAAAACCGCTCTAAGAAAGACCGCATCAACATCTAGCTTGGGGGAGGAGCATACCCCATGTATCTAGCTAAGTATTTCTTTCCCTTTTATTTCTAAGTTTGCTATATACTAGTTACAAAAATAAAAAGATGCATAACTAAAAGCAAAATAAAAATTTATCTTTGTCTTATATATATATTAGTAAGGTGTCATCTAAAAAAATAAAATAAAAACAAAATAAAAAGGTGTGTTTAGTTTTCTTTAAATTTGATTTTTAAGAGCTAAATAAATGGACTCTGAGGATAATCTCTTGCAATAGAAATGATGAATAGTTGCTCTGTCGTAATTCC